>CAOLHI010000130.1:0-600000 GCA_948474755.1 Ctenosaura bakeri
CAACCTATCAGCGAAAGGGGGAGGAACAGTGCGACCGGGAGTAGGATTTAAATATAGGATGTTTTGATTGTTGGGCGCGCTGTCTTGCTCTTGACCCGGGGGGAGGCACCCAATTCTGCAGAATTGAAAATAAAAACCTTGATTGCGTAATCGAGCTGTTTGATCTAAGAATCTGTTTCAGCCTTTTTATTTGAAGTCCTCACTGGCATTTTTATTGAGATCTTTATTGGGCTTATTTCTAACAGTATTGAGGACTGCATGGAGTTATGTTTGCCACCCATTCTTTTAGGATTGGGACTGCCTCCACCCCTTCTGTGATGGGCTTGGGATTCCAAGACATCCAGTGCATTGGGCATTAGAAATAAATCGTAGCTAAGAGATATGTGTGTCTTCTTCTGTACTGCAGGCATTCTGATCATACAAATGTTGCTTCTGTTTCTCTATTAGTTTCTAGGTGCTATGTGGTGGGACAACGGGTCCTGACCTGCAGCCACAGTATGGTGTACTGAGCAGTGCACCAGACCCGAAGATGCAATTTTGGGGCTCAACTGAGGGTTGAGTGATGTTGCTCCTGCAGAAGAGGCCTCCAACAAAGTCGTTTGTTGCCTCCTTTCTTTGAGGAGCACGCTGGGCCTCCTCCTGATGTTTTAGTCATTCACCTGGCTGGGAATGGCTTGGGCTTGCTGAAGGGCTTTGAACAATTCCTGGCTTATAGAAAGTCATTGGCCTAGAATTTCACTTGTTTTTTCCAGCCATTTTGCCCTGAGAAGTTTGGCAGGGGATGGGTAGCATGTTGATCATGCCCATAGGAGGGTGAATGAGGAGCTTCATAATGGCCTGGGAACTTTCTCTTACACTCTAACATTGTGTTCTGACAGCCAGAGCTCCACAGAGCTGATGGCATTCATTTGTTGGAAGAAAAGAATACTGTATGTTGCTCTCAGGGAATTTGCAGCAGGTATTGAGGGCCATGTTGGCTGACCTAATGGGGAAAAGGGACTAAGGAGATGCTTGTCTATTGTCCATGGCAGGTAGCAGGTTGTGGGGAATGTAAGACTTCAGTGTATACTTTTGGCACTCTTTTGGTGTAGCGTAGAACTCTGTCACTCCCTCTTTAGGATTCTGCACCCAAGGAAGCAAGGGAAGGAAGCTTGGGGCTAACCTCTAATTCAAGCTCTCCCTTGAATTAGAGGCTAACCTCTAATTCAAGCTCTCCCTTGTAGAGTTCTGGGGCTTGGGTGGGAGTTCCCTTCCAATTAGTGCTGGCTGGGGAGCAACCCAAGTATTTGGATCACCCTTGGGGCTGAGGTGTTTTGCTCAAGGAAAGGCTGAGAGGGTAGTCATGGAGTAATACCTAGCCGAAGCTGGACTCTCATGGGGTTGCCCCTCTCCCTTACTCAGTTTCCAAGCCAATGCAATTCAAATAGGTCAAATAAAGTGATCCTTACTTAACCTAGTTCTCTGTGTCTGGTCTCATTATCTCATGGTTGGTCACCAGTGGATAATTCCCTTACACTGCTTCTAAAAAATGTGCAGTCACTAGTGCAGTAAACCTAGCACTAATAGGAGGACATCATTAGATACAGGCCTACGTTTCTCATTTTCAGGAAAACAGGATTAATAAAACATATTTTGAAGTTGATTTTATATTGTTTTGTTCTGAATTTGAGAGCATTGTTCTACTGCTTCAGTTGCAGCTTTTATTAGACATTTTACAAAGTCAGCTGTCTGATCTAGCACTGAATAGCCAGTTCCCAAATCTAGTAAGTTATTTGTTATAGTGCCCCCTGCTGGATGGGAGGATTACATGTCAGAACAAGTTTTTGACTGAGATCCATTTAGATACAGATATCAAGAATATTTAAATACATTTTCAGGTACACATTAAGGGAACCTAGTGTCCCCCAAAAGTGCTGTTAAATTTCCCCTCCCCTGCCCCCCAGAATTAGGACATTTGCTGAACTAGTCAAGAGACCAGAATTTCCCTTGGATTTCTAGAGTGGAAGAATTGTAAAAAGTCACCTTGGTGGAGGTTTTTTTTTTTAAAAAAAAAAACTTGCCATATAATCTTGCCTGTGTTTGCTAAAGACTTAAATTGAACTCAAATAGTGTGACCACAATCTACATTGATTAAAATTGTTTTAGAATGTACCGGTAGTTAGTTCTTGACTTCTTGTTAAAAGATTATGAAATGATTATACATTGCTTTTTTAAAAAAAATTCAAGAGGGCAACTGGTTAAAAAAAGGAATGAAATATGTGTGTTTATAACTGCTAATAAATTGCTATTAAACAATAGTAATCCCTACCGCTTCAATGGAGATAATGTCAGCTATTGGTACTTAACTGCACAGTTTATTGCAAATGCCTTATCTTTGATTAGTATCATAATACCCTCATCCAAAACAGGGATGTTGTTCCAGATCATTCTTTTTAAATGGAAACTTCATAGACACATTTTTCGGTATAAATCCAAACCTTTTTTTTTTCTCCCCCTTATCCCCTGCTGGGTTTCACTTGAAAGTTTAATTTGGTTGAGATCCCTTCAAAATCATTCCTGTTAATGCTTTGCAGATTTTCTGTCACTAGGCTGCCTGTCCTTTGCACAAAAGCCTGCGGAATGGTAATCATCCGCCTCGTTCAGTGCTTGCAGTAAATGTCAGGTTTTTCAGCAGCTGGATTTTGGAAGGGGCTTGATTGAAAATGATGTACTGGCTTGCACTCCTCTAAGCAAGACAAATTAATCACCCAGTTCTTATGAACTCCTGGCACAAGGACTTCTAGCATTCATGTTTCCTGGAAGGAGAGCAAAAATGACATGCTGAGGATGCAAGACCACAGTGGATGATCAAACTGGAACCACCTTAGGCCTATCATGTAAAAATTTGGCCACCTTTGGCACACTTTGATTATGGAGCAGGGAATGGAAAACCAATCAGGAAACCTCTTAATAACACTAGGGCCATTTCCACACAATGCTGTTATAGTCTATTATTCCACTTTCAACATCCTATGGAATCTTGGGGTTTGCAGTTGAGGGAACATTTAGGATTCTCAACCAGAGAGCTCTTTGGAATTCCACAGGATGTTGAAAATGGAATAATCACACTATAACAGTGTACTGCGGAAATGGCCTAGATCAGAGTAGACCATGTCGTCCTCCCCCAGCCCTATAAAAGATTCCAAGTCTGCACCTTTAAGCAACTATGATATTCCAATCTCTCTCTCGATATATATAAAAATAAAAAAATATTCATCAGCTCCCAGAAAATTTCATAGGCCCTTTCTGCACCCTACCATCTTCTGACATCCTCCTATGGGGATCCCAGCAGCAGGTCTACTGGGAGGAGAGTGCAACAGAAGTGCTCCCCTCCGCACAGGCTACCTCCATGAATGAAGGAAGTGTGATGGCTTCTCCTCTTCCTACCACAGCACAGGCTGTGCTGGGACATAAAGCACAGCTATTGCACTTCTGGACCCTCTGCAGACCATGTAAGTCCACGATAGTGGTGCAATCATGGGTCATTGACAGGGAAAACCTGTCAATGATTAACTCCATGATTGTGCTGTCTGGGGACAGGAGAAGGACAGGACTGCAACAGCATCATGTGTAACCTTTATTGCAATCCCGTCCTTCTCCAATCCCTATTGTGGGTTGGGAGTGTGGCATAGAAACATCCATATTCTCCAGTTGTCACAGGTTCACAGCGAAAGCCCTGATTAATCCTCTGTTGTTCCAATGTTTCAATTCCTTTTAAAGTATCTCAGTTTCCCTTTCCTCCTACTGCTACCTCGCTTTTTCCTCAGATTTTTATAAACTGACTTCAAAGTGCAGAAGTGTTTTTCACTCAGCTCAGAGGGCAGAGAAGAGGGGTGGAATCTTGCTCTTCCCTGTAATAGCAGGCGAAAGCAAACTGCCTCAGCCTCTCCTAGCTTGTGTGTTCTTTCTCATGAGTAACATTTGCCATCTTGACTACATTCTGATGTTGCTTGGTCAATCAGTCCCAGTTTTCATCTGTGAAATTTGGGAGGGTAGGAAATCTGTCTTCAGGATGAGCAATCTGGCAGTCTGTGCAGAATTCATTTCCTCACCTATCGTGCCATGCAGCTTCACTAAGGGAAGCCACTTTTGCTGGTCTCATATGAAAAAAGGCCAGTAAATACATCATGGCACTGTGCACCGAATCTAGGAAAATGGGGGCAGAACTGGTGGCTTTGTAAACGAGTGCTACCCCTTCCTCTTTCCCTTTTTGTTCAACACAGTGGCCCACCTTGACAACTCTAACACAATGTAAGCTGCTGGGTAGAAATTTTTCCCTTTTCCATAGGTTTTTCTGCCTATCCCACACTATTGCAGAGGACTTGACAGTTGGCTTCAGGGTGGAATCTTAAATAGATTCCCAAATGTCACTTAATGGGAGAAGAAAACTGGAGTCCTTTGAATACCCATGACACCCCTTTTAGTGAAGTTTTAGGCCTAGGAGCTGCCCCTACCAATCCTGAGACCTGGTGGGTGGGGAAGGAGACTATCCTTGGGGATGACCCAAGTGTTTAACCCTCACTTCTGATCCTGTGACAAGAAGAGATATGCCATTCTGTCTGCCTTCCAGTAAATGGCCAGCTAAGGTAGCAACCGAACTTCCTGGGTTCACCTTGGGACTTTGGTGTCTTGGCCAGGGGAAGCTGAGGAAGAAGTCTAGGGAGACCACTTGCCTCATCTGCCCCCACACACTATGTGTCCTCCCGCACTTCTCTCAGGAGACACTAAATAGGCAATAGGTCAAATAAAGTTGCCCATATTTTAACCCAAGCCTTGTTGTGTGGTCTCATTATTTCATGGGTTGGTCAGCGATGGCCCTGTATGGACTGTCCTCCTCTATTTCTTCTGCCAGGGCATTCTTTATTTTTCTAGCCTTTGGCCTAACCATTTTTACTCATGCTAACACAGGGAATTCATTCTAGAGTGGACACATGGGGTTTATTATCACTGAAGGCTTAATTTTGTATGGTCATTTTCACATTAGACTGTTATAGTGCTATTATTCCACTTTCAACATCCTATGGAATGCTGGGGGCCTTTAGAATCCTCAGCCAGAGAGCTCTTTGGCCTTAGTATACTACAAACCCCAGAATTCCACAGGATGTTGAAAATGGAAAAATAGCACTATTACAGTCTAGAAAGGAAATGGCCTGAATTAAGGACAAAAGTAGTTTGCCGTCAGGGCCTTTCCATCCTACACTGCAAACCCCAGGATTCCATAGGATGTCGAAAATTGAATAATAGCACTATAACAGTCTAGTGTGGAAATGGACTATGTATGTCTCTCTCTTTCTCTCTATAGGAGTGTATTATAGGTTGCCTATGAGTTAGCTCATCAAAGACATCTTCCAGACTGTCAGACCATTGGTCCATCCAGTTCAGTATTGTTAACTCTTGAGTGACAACCATGGCTGTTCAGATTTCAAGCAGGACTCTTTCCTAGCCCTCCCTAGAAGGCCATGGTATTTCCTGATGATCTCTCTTTCAGGTTGTAATCAGATCAGATCTTGCTCAGCCTATGGACAATATTTGTTGTGATCAGGGTGGCATACCCTTGACAGAAAAGAAACTGAAATTGCAACTGACTTTTACCTAAAAGAAAATTTGTGAGGCAAGTTTGAATGCTCCAGTTTAGAACTGGAAATTTCCCAAGGGTTGAGAGGTCACCGATGACCATCCATCCCCAACGTGCACCTGTGAAGTCCCTTGCACAACCTATTTAAGAGAAGCAGTCAACAACCTTGTTTTATTGTTTAACTCCTATTGATTGGGTTTAATGGTTTAAAAGCTTATTTTGCTGTGACTTTCTAAGGATCATCTTTCAGGTCAATGATACAAAGTCAGAAATGATTTTACAAACAACCAAAACAAAGCAACAAACAAATAAATCCTAGGCAGAAAGCAAGTTTCAGGCTGCCCTGAATGGTCATGAGAATTGGCCCAAAGATGTCATGCATACTGAGAAACGATTGCACCAGCAGTCAGAGTAGATTGGCACTCATGCTGTTAACTTGCAGCTTTCTCCATACATGTGAAGCGAAAGAAGCTTATTTCCATATCTTAATTAAAATTTCTATTAATCCCATCTGAGGCTTTGTAACTTCAGGATGCATGCACAGAAAATAATAACATTATTATTTCTGATAAACACTTGAGACTGATTATTCCATCGGGTTTAGCATGTCTTACACTGATGAATGGCAGCAACAGATCCTCATTATAGGACAAAGGTTTTTAAAAAAGGAGGAAATGTAATTATTATTGTTGTTTTTTTTTTTTTTTTTTGCAAGTCTGCCTGAAAACCTAAACTGATATGCACCACAAGTTCAGCAATTTGTGCTGGGTTGTATTGTGATACATCACTGTACAAAAGACAATTTGACTGACCACCTGAGAATTCTGTACTGGAATGTGCATTGGGTTTCCTCCACCATCACCAGAGACCTGAGTAAACTGGTAGATGTTGTTTTTATATCAATGCCTCCAACTAGCACGGGTATGAGTAAATAAGTCTTGGTGGCACCATCTTAAATCTTTCAGAAGGTTGAAAAACAACTCCATGTTAGGTGGCCGAAGCTTCTTACCTATATCTATGATCTATTATCTATATCTTTGGAGATCTAATTTAACAATCTAGTTGACTTTTCTAACTAAAAGGGTGCACCAATAAAACCAATAATCAAACAATTACACCACTAAACAGGAAAAAAATGGTTGACATCTTGTCAATAGCACACACATGTGTAATGCCAGCTTACACTTTGAAACAGGTGTGGTTTCCCCATCCTTCTGTGACATAATATGCTGAGACCTTCATCACTAGTCCTTCATATGCACTTTTGCTATGTAGGTTAGTATTTGCTTCCTCCTTCTGCAATGACCAAAGCCTTTCCAGGACTCACTGTGTTCCTCTGATACCCTGCCCCCCAGCCATTCCATTTCTGGTGGAGAGTGGAAGGGATTGGAGAAGTGCCTAGCTATGTTCCCATAGCCAAGCATAATTCAATGACATCACCCGCTGAGTTGGATCCTGGTGGACCTTGATTCTCCACCAGCCTCAGAACAGCCATTGGAAGGGGGCCACTGAAGTGACACAGTAAGTCCTGGGGCTGATGGCAGAGGAACTGTAGCAGACACCAGGAACCCTTATACTACAGTCAGCTGTATAGGATCTCAGCCAGTAACACCAACAAACACAAGAAATCTAAGCAGAAATCATAACATTTTTTTTTCTTGAAAGAGAGCAATTTTTCAACAGTGGAACATTGTAGAAAAAGGGCCCAAAAGAACTGTCGGAAGCAGGAGGTTCAATATTCCAGAGGCCAGAACAGGAAGAACTCCTCTCGTACACCTCTCTTGTCCGCCAGAAAGACTGGCAGGGATACAAATTGTGTGGAGAGTCTCCAAAGGTAGCAGAGGCTCTCCTCTTCAAACTGTTCCTCTTCACTTGCAAAGCATGATGCAACCAGTGATGGAACGAATAGAGCTTTTGCATTCACTGTAGACATTTGCTATGTGCCTGAAGAGAGCTGAATGCTGGATGGAACCGTTTCCACTGCCCATTGGTCATCTGGCAAGAAAGTTTTTGCTCTGTGCATCCTATTTTATGTGGCATTCCTTAAAACATTCTGGCCATTATTGAACACTGGGCTTGTTCAGGGTGGCCAATAGCCATGTCAGGGGGTATATCTTTAAAAAAAAAAGATTGCAAGAGTAGCCAAGTTGAGCACTAAACAAAATCCAAAACCCACATCACTTGGTCCCTTTATTAGGCCAGTCAGAAGACAGAGACCTATGTCTCCAACAATGCTGCTTTCCTTCCTCTACAGCAAGCTGTTTTTTTTTTTTTTTAACCATCCACATCTCATGAAGAAACCAGTGAGCTTCAAATTTAGCATATTATCCTTTATGCCTTCTGGTTGGCCTAAGAAAGGCATCAGTCTCTCTCTCTACATATGCCTGCTCAAGGTCTGAGGAATGCTAGTGAGGCCCTATTGTTATCCCAAAATGTAGGTGACTCAGGGGTCCACCTGTGATGCCAGTGCCTCCAGAGGTGGGGGATATTAGCTCAAAGAAGAGGCCTGCAAGAGGGGGGGTAACCTTATGAGATCTTTTACACCTGTGTATTCCCATGCCAATGCAGAGAAGAATCATAGAAATAGCCAGAGATCCAAAAAAATAAACTTGTTTGCTTTATTGGTGGAATTAACAACAACACAAAAAAAAATCCAAGCAGTCTCACAATCACACAAGGCTAATTGAAGGAAAAGAGAGGAAAAGGTTGGACAGCAGGAGTTTTGGGTGAAGTGAATGGTATTTACAAATCTGGAGAGAAGCGAAGAAGCAATCATGACTTAGACCCTTTTCGCAGCGCCGGCGCTTGCGCGACAGAGGAGGGCGGCTCATGTGAGAACCCTCTCCCGCAACACCGCCGCTTCCCCCGCCTCCTTACTGCACGTGGAGTCTTCTTGCACGACGGGTGCTCTTCAGCCACGCTCCCATCTTCCGCAGTGCCCCCTGGGAGCTGTAGGCGCCCCGGGGGGCGGAAGCGGGGAGGAAGCGCGACAGACCCGCCTGTGACGGTGCCTCGCACTCTGGTAAGTGCGGGATGCTGCTGGGAGCCTTGCACGAGTGCCGTTTATTTTCGCTTCAAGCTGAAAATAAAAAAATCTGCGCTCGCGCCACTTCAGCCCCGTGAGCGCCGTGGAAGTGGGAGTGCGTCATGCAGAGCGATGCTCCCACTCCCGCGAGGCTCACAGGGCTATTTCGCGAGAGAAAACCTATGTGAAAAGGGCCATAGACTAGAAGTCCAGGGTAGTACAAATCAGGAATCAGAGTGGCAGTCAGTATGCCAAAGTACTATGAGTTAAATGATGAAAACCCAGGGTTTAAATACTCTCTTTCCCACCCTGAGGGGGAAAGTATTAATGGCTCTCACACAGAGTTAACAATGGGGTCTGGAGAGTGGACAATGAGGTCCAGAATGACCTAATGTCTTTAGCAATAGATGACAAAAGGACCAATATGAATTGTGATAGCTTCTTCATTGCTGGACAGGTGAGGGGACAAAGGAAAGTTTTTGCTGGAGGTCGAAGACAATCAGTCCTTCCATGGAAGCGGTTTCGATCCCATTGTTCCTAAAGATTGAGTTGTTGAAGGACATCTGCAAATTCATTGTCTGGGAATTTCCCTGGCTATGACCTAGCCATGCCCTGAGGTCTCTCCCTGATCTAGTTTTGCAACACATGTGCACAACCATTCTCTTCATTGCCAGACAGCTCCAGTCATAGCAGGATATTATTTATATTTTATGCCAATTAAATATATGTTCTGCCAATTAGACCACATCATGGAGGAGGGGTTTATGGCCTGGAAACAATCATCTGTGTCCTATCTGCTGTTAGAAGACTTGGGTGAGGGCCTTTTTTGCTGTCACACCCCACTCATGCAATACCTTTCCCTTCAGAAGACTGAGCAGCACCTACATTTCTGTCATTCTGATACCAAGTGAAAACATGATTCTTTACAAAAGGCTCTGGGACCTGACTGAGTTTACATAGATCCACGGATGTGCATAGTGTGACATTGTTGTGAAGTATTTTATTTGGTTTTAATCTGTCTCCTTTTAATTTGTTAAGCTGTTTAATATGTTTATACTTTTTCAAAAATGAGTTTTTCTTTTTAACGTTGTTTCAGATTGTTCCTGTTGATTTTATTATGTGTGTGTGTGTGTATTATATGCAACCCTGAGATCCTTAAGTCAGAGAACAGGATATAAATATTTTGAGAAATAATACAGTCATCCCTCCACATTTGCTAGAGTTAGGAGCACAGGACCTCTGTGAAAGTGGAAAAACCGTGAATTACTCTAAGCCCTCCCAAACCATATTTAACAAATACACAAAAGTATGATCACCATATTCAACACTTCCTTTGAGGCATCTGGGTTCCTCCCCAAGGCAGAAGTGGATGGTTGATGGGGCTTACTGTCACCCCCACTGCTGCCCTGCACCATTTTAAATAGGGACTTAACAAGCATCATTAGCAGTTTCTCAGGCCCTTTTCGCATTGAGGCTTCTCGCGCGAGCGGGGGAGGACGGCTCGTGCGAGAAGTCTCCTCTGGGAGGCTGCCGCTTCCCCGCTCGTTCCTTCCGCAGGCGAAGGAACAAGCAGGGAAGTGGCAGCCTCCCGGAGGAGGCGGCAGCTAGCGCGTCCGCCCCCCGGGGCGAAGCAGGAGGCTGTCACGTCCGCCCCCCCGTGAAGCAGGAGGCTCGCGCATCCGCCCCCCCTCGTGAAGCAGGAGGTTGTCGCATCCGCCCCCCCGCAAAGCAGGAGGCTCGCGCGTCCGCCCCCCCCTCGCGAAGCAGGAGGTGTCGCGTCCGTCGCGCTAGCGCCCCGCCCCTTCCTTCCGCAGGGGCGGAGGGAAGGAAACGCGACCCAGCCGCCTCCCCCACGCTCTGCACAGGAGGTAAGTGCGTGCAGGCACTAGGAGCGTTGCGCGAGCGCGGGTGATTTTCGCTTTGAGGTGAAAATCAAAAAACCCGCGATCGCGCCGCTGCAGCCCCGTGAGCGCGGCGGAAGTGGGAATGCGTCATGCAGAGCGACGCTCCCACTCCCGCAAGGCTCAGGGGGCTCTTGTGCGACAGAAAGCCCGTGCGAAAAGGGCCTCAGTCTCACAAGGCCTGCTATCCCTATTAAAAATGGCACAGGGAGGCAGCAGAGGTGACAGCAAATAATCCATGAAAAATCAGATTCACAAAAGTGAAACCTACAAATGTGGAGGGCTGACTATACAATATAAAATAAATATCACTGACATATACTTTGTATTTTGGATTTTGGGGTGATGGTGAATCTACTCTTAATGTTATTCTGGATTTTGAAGGAGTCGACCAAAGTGCTGAACAAATTTTGGTGATAATCCAAGAGTGGGTGTGTACATCCTTGACCATGGGAGCTCTTCATATGTTCTTGTGGCAGGAATACCCCACAGGTTAACAATGTATTGTGCAAAGAAGGCTTTTTTTTAAAAAAGAAAAGAAAAGAAACATTGTCTTTTGTTTGCCTTCTACTCTTCTGATTTCTCATTAATTTGCAGCTGGATGACATAACGAGTAATTCCTTACTATATATAGCCTAGTAAAGAAGATGTGAAATTTCGCACATTCCAAAAAAGTTTGCCGAAGTCTTGCAGAGACAGTTTCAAACTGTTGGTGACTACTCATGTGTAGCATCTATAGATGCCTGGCTAGACTTAATTAATTTGATCCCTGAGTGATTTGGCATAAATAATTACATGGATCAAAACATGGGCACAACAAAAGCAGAAATCCTTTCTTTCATTCTATAGAGGAATAAGGGTTTGAAAATGATTGTTATAGTTACTGTGAAAAATTAAGAAGTAGCTCCTGCAAAGGCTTTTAAAACATATCTGAATTGCCCTCTGCTCTGCAATTTAAATTCAAGCATAGGCAAAAATAAGCTTTAAAATCTTGTTTCCATCCCCTTGCATGCTCCCTACTGGGACTGGAAATCCAGTTTGATTGGATCCAAACACCTCATTGATGCTCACTTGCAGAAAGGCCTCAGGTTACTCTTCTGGGAATAAAGCCCCTGGTGCAGTGAGTCAATAATTAGAATTCAGTTTTTCAAAAGCTGCTAGTTCCCAGCTTGCCAACTGAACATGTGAATGTGGAAGGTAGAGTATTTATTTCCCTGGTTTCACACTTCAACTGTGCAACTCATGGTGGAGAACAAGAGTGATAATAATTAAACTATGATGCTGAGCCTTGGTACCCTGAGCTAAAAAAAAAGACAAAAGAAAAACTAAATGAACTGAACACAGTTGAGCAGCAAACTGAAAGGAACTTTGTATTCCTCAGCTAATGTAGTAGATGAGTCCCTGGCCATCGCTTCTTCAACAGAAAATGTGGTACCAAAGGCAGATGTAACATGAAAAGAATGGGGATGGCTTCCTACACTGCAAACATAGAGACCAGTTCAACATGTTCCAGCAAACTTATTTTTTAAATTCAAAATGAACAATATGAACATGTATAGTGAAACAACCAGGAGAAGTAACCATGCACAAATAAACTTTCTGAACATTTGAGAGCCATTTGTAATCTTCTTCCGAAAGGCTTCCAGGGATAATTTCTTCTTTCATCAGCTTTCATTTTTCATATGGTTTTGATTTTGGAGGCCAGATTTATAGATTTATGTATCAGCAGGGTGAGGAGACCTGGTGATGCAGGTTTTGCTATTAGAATGGCTGTTTGCCATACTTATTGTAGGCTGGCATATGTGCAATATAGCAGATGTGTAATATAGCATCAACCAGCATAGAATCTTGCTGTTTCCTAGCTCAAGCTTTCGTGATTGCATTGCCTGTTGCATACAGGCACCAAAACTCTGGGTGACTTTGGCCTCCTTTAGCATCCTCCCAGTGCTGATGCTGCTGAAAATGTCCAGCTAGACAGAGGATAAGGAGAAAAGGGGGAAGTAGGTTGGGCGCAAAAAGCTTTTGTAAACAGGAGTTTCACGGTATGCTTGTCAATTCTTTCTCCTGTTAGAACATTGGAGATAGACCCTGTGGTGAAGTGCTAGGTGGGGTGTGTGAGATGAAGGATCGTAGGGGGCGAATTACATAAAAAAATGGAGATTGTCATTGCTGGATGCGCGAAAAGACTTTCACATCCCAAATGAGAGACTCCATTGCTCTTAAGAAGCCATTTCAATTTGTACCTATATTTATAACAGGACAGGCCTTCAGTTTATAATCATGGCAATAAAACAGCTCATCAGTAACTTCTCGAGGAAACTTGTTATTACTGAAAATGACACTCTTAATTGCCTCCAGACATTCAGTAAGTGTACTGAGTGGAATGGCCTGATAAGCTATTGAGCTATTAAGGGATGTAGAATCAATTAATGTAGTGAGATAAGAAAGTAATACCCTACCTAGGTAAACTAACTAAATAGCACATGTCAGGCAGGTTTCCTGTGAATCCAGGTGGGGATCGTTTAAAGTGACAGGATTTTCTCCTTTTCTCTAAGACAGAGATAGGTATTTCACCTCAGCTACTAAGGCCATTTCTGCACTAGACTGTTATAGTGCTATTATTCCACTCTCAACATCCTATGGAATCCTGGGGTTTGCAGTTTAGGGAGGGGCCTTTACCTTCCCAGGTAAAGAGGATGTTTTTTCAAAAAAAAAATATTGTAGGTTTTGGAAGACTGGTTGCTTAAGGGGAAAGGGTAGATTTTCTATTTTCTGACTTTCCTTTAAAGCTTTATGTTTTAACAGATTTTAATTTTTTAACAGTTTGATCACATTTTTAACTTTTGCACACTATGAATTTTCAGCTATGTTTTATTGTTGTAAAAGCTGTACTTTGGGTCCTGAACTGGGAAAAAGGCCAGATAAAAATAAATATAGGCATATAAGAGTTAAGGAAGCCTTTAACAAGAAAGCTGTTTCTTAAAAAATCTTTTCATGACCACCCAACCCTTCTTTTTCTCCTTGTTCTCTGTATAGCTGGATGGAAAGAAAACCCATTGACTTCGTTGGGTAACGTTTATTGAATCCAAAGGATTTTGTAGTGCACTGTTATGTATCTCTATTATTAAGTTTTACATTTTAACTTAAATTAAGACATAGCCACCTAGAAGAGAGAGAAATATCAAGCCCTAGTCATCCCAGGCATGGAATTGATCCACATTAATGTTCTCTCATGTCAGAACTAGTATCAGCATGGAGATGATGGTGCAGAAAGGTGTTACTCCACTGGAAAAACCCTATCCTGGGGTCTACAATTTTGATATTAAAACATGATTCCATGTGCCTGCGAGGTCACCCAGATGGGCACATAGGTAGCAATGGTCAAAGATCGAAAACCAGGTCAAGCCAGTAAAATCCCCAGCCACGTACCCCCAGGAGACCTCAAGATGTGTAAACCCACAATAAACAAAGGGTCCTCAGCCCCGAGACACTGACTTGAGGGGATTAGCGTGTCTGCCCCAAGTTGAGCAAATATCCCATCAGGCGGGGACCATTTACATGAAGTCACACCACAAACTAGCACAGCCGAAGATCCTGAGACTTTGGCAACACCTTGTAATCTCATCACACATAGGAAATTACCATGGTGGAGCTTCATTATTGCCCCAACACCCATTGTTCTCCCCGGGAAAGGATTAGTCCTCCAGGTACTTTTTCCCCTACAAACAGTCCCAGTTTTTGAGTGGTTGTTTGGATCACTCCCAGTCATCCCATCAGATCATTTCTCTGTCCATTGAGTGATCCCCTCAGCCCTCTCTGTGGTGAGCCCCACTTCTCTGCTGCCTTCCTGGACCCAGGACTTCAGGAAAAGGTGCAGTATAACCCCAACTACACCCCTTCAATACCCCCCCATCCAGTTTCCTCTCTCTTGCTTCTTAATAGCTCTTGGGTGCGTGTGTAAGTGATTGCGTTGCTGCGTGAGATTTTCATTCAATAAAATCATTTATTGGACATTTTTGCTTGGTTTTTGGCTTGACCTGACCCCGTAAAAACTGGGTAAAAAGACCCCGCCAGGTTACCCTGCCTCTTGCATTGCTATTGCTTATGCTCTGGCTAGTTTCCGTTCCCTATCATGTGGAGCACATTCAGGTGTCCCCCAAGGGACCCCGGAAATCAGGGTAACAAAGGCTGGAGAAACAAAGACTTTCACATCTAGGTTGCAGCAGCATGTCAGCAGTAGCCAAGGCAATAAAGTTTGAGCTGGGAAAGTTCTACTGCAGCTGTGTGGGCCTGCTTGCAACAGGCAAGGTAAAAAGCAACCGCCTTGAGCATCTATTATATGAATAGCAGAGAGAAAAGAAGAGGGCTGATTACCCTGGCTCGCCAACTACTTCCAACATATTAAAAGAAACATAGATTAAATGGAGAAGAAAGCTGTTGAAAGGAGGGGAAAAATCATTGCTGGAGGCATTGTGGAAGAAGCTTTCAAGTGATCGCTAGAAGTTTCAAAATGTTTGTGTTTAATTACGCAAGGCTTACCTGACCTATTTTTTTTCCACGAATGAATGAATGAATAGAAAGTTTGCTGAAACAGTTTGAACTCCTCCTGCACTTTTTTGTGTGGTAGGAACCTATCCTTATCCTTTCTATGTTAATTCTGCCTCTAGTATCAATTTTTTTTAATTGCACATAAAGTATTTTATTTTCATATAATGGACAGACTAATGAGTATAGGAAACACAAATGTGTGTGCCCAGTATTTACTATGAACTTAAGACCTATTTTCACACATGGACTAGATGAGTTCAGCTATCCACTGATGTTACAGAAATGTATCACAGCTTCCCTCTACTTAATTTGCCATTTTAATTAGTTCCCAGGAACTCATCTGTTTTATTAAGTGAGGTCCACCTGTATAATTACAGCTCCTACTACTACTACTCCTACTACCACGATGATGACTTCTTCCTCTTCTCTTTGCTTGCCTACTATTATTCCTGACATGGGTTCCTCATTGTTGGGAAACACATTTTTTTTGACTTGGGAATAAATCATTGTGAATATTCTTTCCATCATAGAAAAGGACTGAGAGCAGGAGCCCCATGAATGGCACTTTGCTTCTCCCTCTTTTAGATACAATTGGGACCCTTATTTGGACATCTTGTTACTTTTTAATAGACTTCCACAGGTCAGATTGATGGCTTTTTTGGCAGCTGACACTCCTAATCAAGGTTCAGAAGTGAGTAATGAAAAGTGTACTAGGCAGAGGTCTCAGGGCTTGGCCCTTAGTCTCAGCATCTGTTCCCTCTTTTCAGAGCCCAAAGATGAGGGGAGGAATCTCTGGATGAGAGCACTGCCCTGAAAAATGTCTCCCTCCCCGTAATTTTGCTGCACCCCTGCTGCTGCATTGTGCCTTGGAAGACTTCTATAGAAATCTCCTTTACTCCCTGCTTTGTTTCATTTGTTAGGCATTATGATTTGTCATTTTTTAAAATTTGAATGATATACTCTCAGCAACTCTTTAGATATTCATGAATCCATATCTCCAGTGACATCAGCAGGGGCTATACCTAGGTCTCATTTTTCTTTTTTGGCTATGACATCTCAGGGCCTGGAATGTTTCTGTCCATTTCCACACTACACTGTTACAGTGCTATTATTCCACTTTCAACATCCTATGGAATCCTGGGGTTTGCAGTTTAGGGAAGGGCATTTATAATTCTCAGCCGGAGAGTTCTTTGGCCTCAGTAAACTACAAACCCCAGAATTCCACAGGATGTTGAAAGTGGAATAATAGCACTATAACAGTGAAGTGTAGAAATGGCCTCTGACCTGGAAATTCTATTGATAGGGCTTTCTTTAATACTTAATCTTTTGGATAACTTCATCTGAATCTAGCATCCTTGATTTTGGGACGGCTACCATGAGGTTACAAAACATTTACGATAATCACTATCACAATTATTATTAGTATTTTTTAAAAAAAAAAAAAAAAAAACAAGATCACTCTCTCACCATTTGTTTGTAACACTGCTGGCCAGGCCTTCAAGCACCAAAGAAACATTCACAAGAAAGCCCTCCTTGTCGCTATCTCCAGCAACACATGCACCCATATACAAGTTAACATAATCTCATCCTCCTTTGTTCTCTTCGCTTTCTTTGTTCACTATGTGGTAATGAAAAATGACAACCATATTTATTGTAACATTCCTCCAGGAATGCAAAAGATAATTACCCACTCTTAGCACGGCAAGGAGAACGACGGTGAGTTCTATCTCCTTCAAACTGTCTGCACTTTAAGATGGGAGCGTGTATGAAATGCAAATAATCAGACCTGTAGGAGTAATTAAGGGGTAGAAAAATGAGCGCTGTGGGTTGGTGCAGGCTTGAGCAGAACTAGGCTTGAAGATTAGGTTGATGAACATTTGGGTTGTGTCAAAGGAAACCCAGATGATCTCTTGTGACCTGTGTTCCCAAAGGCCATTGATACCATCCAAGCTGTCATTAGTTTCTTGAAGAAACCTCCTGCTGCCTTTAGAAAATCTCTTGTGTAACAAATGCTTCTGATTTTGTGTATGCAATTCTGAGCAGTCAGTGCATTGTGACTGGATATAGCAACCTCTTGGCTGGATTACTGCACTTTATCCAAATCTGGTGACTGCAATTCTATCATTAGTTGGAACAGAGCATGGGAATATGGCTTTTATGAACTTCAATTTCCCTAGCCAGCATGGTCACTACATACCCTCCAACATTTCACAAATGAAAACTGGGACACATGTGGCCAAGCAACATCAGAGTGAGGTCAAGACTGCAAAATCTATTAAATATCACATAAGCTAAGAGAAGCTGCAGCCGTTTGCATTTTCCTCAGCATACTAGAAAGGTCAAAATTCCACCCCCTCCTCTCTTCTCCTCCCTGCTGAGTGAATGGAATGGAAACTAATTTTCCATTTTGAACTCAATTTTCAGCAACTGAAGTGAGCTAAGGACAAAGGGGGGAAAGTGGGAGGAGAAGAGGGAAACTGGTACATTTTAAAAGCAGTTGAAAAAGTGAAATGATATAAGGTTAATCGAACAGTTCCTGCCAAATCAGTACTGTTGGAGAATATGCCACTGGGGTCCCACCACATCCCAGTGGAAAGTTGCATCAGCATAGGCATTCTTCCAACAGGGTCTCACCAACAATGAAGGGAAAATCTGGTTCTATCAGAAGTTGGCATGGATCCTTCAAATTCAAAGCCCACTCATTCCCCCAACATGCCTGGGGTGGCTGCTTATGCATTGCTAAAAAGTAAAATAAAGAAAGAAAAGAAGACACAGATTTGCATAAGATTAGCGTATACTAAGGCTATTTCTGAACTACACTGTTATTGTGCTACTATTCCATTTTCAACATCCTGTGGAATTCTGGGGTTTATAGTTTTCTGAGGCCAGTCCCTCCCTAAACTGCAAATGCCAAAATTCCGTAGTATGTTCAAAGTGGAGCAATAGTACTATAACAGTGCAATGTGGAAATGGCCAGAAACATTCCAGGCCCTGAGATGTCACTGTTTTACAGTGGCTCCATTCTTTCCTGGAGGACTGAACCCAGAAAGCAGTGCTGGGGAATTCATGTTTAACCCCTTGTCCTTTGGCCTGTGGGGTTCAGTTATTTAACATCTACATGAAATTGTAGGGAGAGATTGTCCAGAGTTTTGGGATTTGGTGCCATCAGTATGTGGATGACACCCAACTCTATTGCTCCTTTCCACCAGAAACCAAGGAAGCTGTTTTTGTTCTAAACAAGTGCCTGTCATGAGTAATAGACTGGAAGAGGGCAAACAAATTGAAACTTAATCCAGACAAAATGGACGTGCTCCTGGTCAGTCGATAGGCAGATGAGGGACTTGGGATTCAGCCTGTGTTAGATGGGGTTACACCCCCTTAAGATGCATGTTTGCTGCCTTGGGGCTGCTCCTGGATCCAACTCTGAGCCTGGAAGTCCAGGTTTTAGCGGTAGACAGGAGTGCATTTGCATAGTTAAGGCTTGTGAGCCAGCTGTGCCCATTCTTTGGGACATCAGACCTGGTCATGGTGACACATGCCTTGGTTACATCCCAGTTGGATTATTGTAATACAGTCTATGTGGGGCTGCCTTTGAAGAATATTCAGAAACTTCAGGTGGTCCAAAGAGCTGCAGCCAGGTTGTTAACTGGGGATGGGTACAGGGATCACACAACCTCCCCTATTGCAACAGCCCCACTGGCTGCCAGTCTGTTTCTGGGCACAATTCAAAGCGCTGGTGATTACCTTTAAAGCCCTACACCGCTCACATCCAGGTTATTTGAAGAACCGTATCCTCTCCTACAAACGAGCCTGGGCTTTGAGATCTGCTGGAGAGGCCTTTCTCTCTGTCCCACCACCTTCACAGGTGCATCTAGTGGGAACACAGGAGAGGGCTTTCTCAGTGGCTGCTCCCAGGCTCTGGAATTCCCTTCCCAGGGAAGTCAGACTGGCACCCTCCCTCCCTTCTTTCTTTAGACAGGCAAAGACTTTTTTATTTGGCAGGCATTCAATATGTGATCACTGCCTGCTGACGAAAGTGGGATACAAATAAAGATAATGATGATGATGATGGTGATGATGATGATGATAACAATAATAAGTAGTAGTAGTAGTAAGCTCAGGTGAAAGTGAACTATTCTTCCCCATTAATATTTTTTTTTCCATTTTGACCACACTCTGATGTTGCTTGACTCCAGGTGTTCTAGTTTTCATCTATGAAATGTCAGAGGGTATATTCTAATTGAGACATTCAGGCCTGTGTTAGACGAATCTGTGATCTTTTATCCCCCAAGGCACAATTTTTGCTCAGAACATTGTTTAGAGGAAAGGTCTGTAAATTTACAATTAGAGTAGAGTGAATCCAGACTTAAATTAGTTGAGCTAAGTGTCTATCTAACTCACACATATTAGTTGGAATCAGTTAAGTTATAGCAGGTCACTTCTGATGTGGTTGATTTTGATGAAAGTCAGATCCTACTTATTGGTGGGCTTACTTCAGTGTGGATACAACACATTTTGACGTACAGCCAGGGTGGCCAGTTCTCAGGGCTAAGCCTTGAGTCTCCAGATATTATAGGTCATCTCTGGGCAAGAAGCAAGGGTGCAAATTTTCCGATTTTGGTAGACTCAGCTCCGACAAATGGAAAATGCTGTATGCAAATCCCTAGCTCAGCTAGCAGAACAGCAACTGACTACAATTTGCAAATTTTAATTTATTTGCTGCTGTAACTTGTACCCTTCAGGGAGGGGATATATATTTATTAATTTAGCTTCCTTCTTTTCTCCCACTTGCTGTGGTGCAATGGCTCAGCCTCTGCTCTACTTTGTAGCCACCTTCTGGCTAAAAGCAAATGGGCAAGATTTGTTGTTGGTTTTGTGTGCCTTCAAGCCATTCCCAACTTATGGCAGACCTAAGGTGAACCTATCATGGGGTTTTCTGGGGCTGAAAATGTGTGACGTGCCCATAGTCACTCAGTGGGTTTTCATGGCCAAGGAGGGAATTAAACCCTGGTCTCCAGAGCTGTAGTTCAGCACTCAAACCACGACACCACATTGGATCTAGATTATAGGATCCTTATTGCGTCTCCCTAAGCAGGTGAGCAAGTGAAGTTGGTACTTAATGCATATCATTTGACATCACCAGGGGCCACCCTTAGGTCTCAGGTTTTGGCTCTGAAAACCCAGGGCCTGGAACAACCTTGACCTGGAAAACATATCTGTAGATCACGGACTAATCATCTCCTTTTGCCCCTCTCCACTTCTATGTCTGAGCAATTCCGCACAACGGACAGGCTCCCTTGCGCAGATTTCAAGTGCTCCTGCCTTTGGGTGGACATGTTGTTCTTTATTCATATGCATTTGCATAGAGTATGCACTGAACTGAAAGTATTTGTGCAGCCCGCCTGCAGGGGCCTGTGGCTATAATCCTCACCGGAAGCTAAAAACAGAGCACTTTGCTCTTTGCTTTCCCCCCTTTAAGCTGAGCTATTATCTGCAATTTCTGTACTATGTTTCATAAATAGAGGTTATCATATGTTGCAGGCCATCTATCCTGCTGAGGAACCAACATGAAGGCTTGATAATGTCGTTGCCCAAAGGTAGATAAGAGCTTCAGCCTGCTGAAAAAATTCCACAAGGCTTCCTATGACAAAAGGGAAGTAAGGATATAATTTATTATCCCCTCCCTCAAAGGGCTCTACAATTGTCTGCAAAGTCAAGCCAACCAACTCTGCATGTTAATACGCGTGTGTGTATGGGAACCTGTCAGCATCTTTCTTTGCTTTGGGGCTGGTCTGCGGTGAACAGTCTTCATATGCTACAACTCAGGGGGGCCTCTGATCTGTGAACCTTAACTAAACTCGAGCATTTAAAGATTCGGCTTCCTCTCGCATATGACCTTCTAGCAAGGACAAAATCACTCCTGATGCAAAATCACTCTTTGAGAGATTGTGCTACCGTAGTTGGGTAAAAGTCAAACACAAGTCTGGAAAGACAAATGCCCACCTCTTATCATTCTGTGGATTGAGGACACTACACTGCTTTCAGCATAGAAACACAGGGAATACAGATTTTAATTTTGAACAGATATCCGTCTGGACCTTTCCTGTTTTACTGAGGTTAAATGCACAGTCTTTTTCTTTTACTGTGTTTTTTTTTCCTCTTGAGGGTTTTTTTTTCCCTTTTGTTTCTTTTTAGTTCTTCTTTATACGATTTATGTACATTAAAAATGTAAAAGAAAGAGATTCAGTTATCAATCCAATAATTACTGGGAGGCCTTGGAATATTGACCTCATTTACATAATTACCTCCTCCTCCTTTTCCTCCTTCTCTTTTAGAGTTCCTAGACTGAAAACTGAACAAGGTTCCTCTACCTTTAATGGTTGTGTGAAGGGGGCACATCAAGACTGATGAGAGGGAAGTCCAAGATTTTTTCCTGTTCTTTGCGATTTTATTTTGGAGAACCATGCACATTTTGTTTACCTCAGAATATTCTTTGTCAGCTCTCAGTATGATAAAAGACTTTTTAGTACCAGCCTCCTGGGGCAGTTTATTTTAACCCAGTGTAAAATGGGAAAGAAAAAGAGCAAAAACTGGGACTTTTTCAATCAGTTTGGATGTGCTGAAGGATAGAATTTCTACAGGTGCTGATTGTCATACTATCAGGTAACAAGCACACCTGTTGAAATTCCCTCCTTTGCACAGCCAGGAAAGGGAAAGGAATTGTCCCCAGTTCTCACTCTGGCAAACTTATCTCTTTCTTCCTTGGCTGACTTGGTCCCTTTTGGTTCTTATAGAATCATACAGTCAGAAGAGACCACAAGGACCATCCAGTCCAACCCCCTGCTATGCAGGAATACACCATCAAAACATTCCCAGCAGATGGCTATCCAACCTCTGCTTAAAAACCTCCAAAGAAGGAGATTCCACCACACTCCAAGACAGTGTATTCCACTGTTGAACTGCTCTTACCATTAGGAAATTCTTTCTGATGTTTAGATGGAATCTGTTTTCCTGAAATTTGAAGCCATTGCTTCATGACTTAGTCTGTGGAGTAGAAAACAGACTTGCTTCATCCTCCGTTTGACATTCCTTCAACGATTTAAACCTGACTTTCATGTCACTTCTTAACCTCCTCTTCTCCAAGTTAAACATACCCAGCTCCCTAAGCTGCTCCTCATAGGGCATGGTTTCCAGACCTACCTTCTAACATTTTGTTCAGCCAAAATGGTAGAAGTTCTGGAAATCATGCCTTATGAGGTTTTTCCAGCTGGCAGCTAGGATTGTGCCATTTTCCATGGCCTTTGCTTCTTAAAATCAGGGTGGTTGTTCAGAGTATTTTACTTTTCCATGGTTTTTAACTTATTTTTTAAGAGTCACTTTAATCTTTTAAAAATGTTTTTAGTTCGATATGCAGCATTCAAATGTCTTTATTTGTCATATATTGCCTCCAAGGCTTTGTTCAGCTGAGTCTGTTGTACTTCAGACATATCATGAGATGATGTGATTCATTGGAAAAGGCAATGATGCTTGGTGAGGATGTGGTAGGCAAAAGGAGACTGCAGTAAAAGATGGGCTGATTCAGTCAAGGAAGCCATGGTCTTGAGCAGGGCAGCTAAAGACAGGGTCTCTTACAAATCTCTCAATTCATATGGTCACCATAAGTTGATTTCAGGGAAATAGCAACATAACATAGTAAAAGGAAAGGAAAATGCATGAAGAACATTTGCAAATGGAGTCACAGGTGCCCAGGGTTTGCTTGAATTGTGGCTGAGAATTATTCAGCAGGTGAATATGTTCCTAAAATATCTTTGGATCTGCCAAATTCTCAACTGAGCATCAAGCTGTGTTCTTGCCTGGTCAAATTAAGGCAATGCAAGACACGCACAACTTATGACTGGAGGGAAAGAAAGGCTGAGAATCGCGGATGTCGCACCATCAGCTCTCGATGCACTGTTTCTATTTTCTAGTCCATATGGTGTATATAAAACCACCCAGTGTTTCACAGCTCCCATTAATAATCAGCTCAACAGGGTGAGCTGCAAGACAACCTGGATAAAATGGAAGTTCTCTCATCAGTGTTAACCAGATGGGCATCTGCTATCCCATATGAGGAAGAAAGGCGGACAGCAGGCTTCAGTCCAAGGATGCAGGCAGCAGCACAGAATCGAAAGTGTCAGTTATTGATCAGGACATTCCAGAAGGAAAAGGCAGCCATTTCCATTTCTAAGGTCCTCCTCTCTTGAAGGTAGCTAACAGAAGATATGCTGGAAAGGAGAACAAAGGCAACATGGAATTTTTCACATCTGGTCTTTTTGTTAAAAAGAGCCTCAAGCACAGCAGCTACTCTCTTTCTCTCTATCTACTGTGATTGCACCCACCTCTTAATGCAATTCTCAGGTAGCTTAGACTACTTAAACACAAAACTAATTTAAATTGAAGAAATGTAAGAAAACAAAAGCAACAAAAAAACAACAACAGGAAAGTATACTGAAAATAGAAACCTTTTAGAAGCATCATAAAAGCAATTCAGCCAAGATAAAACAGAGCAATCTGAATGAAAAAGACCAAGCAACATCAGAATGTGGTCAAGATAGCAAGCATTATTAATGAAGGCAAGTTAGGAGAGTATGCAGTAGTTTACTATAGTCTAAGCCTGCTGGGAAGGGCAAGATTATGCTCCCTCCTCTTGTCTGGCTTCTGCTGAGTTAAGTGAGGGGCATTTAGAATGCTCAGCCAGAGAGCTCCTTGGCCTCAGTAAACTACAAATCCCAGAATTCCACAGGATGTTGAAAGTGGAATAATCGCACTATAACAGTGTAGTGCAGAAAGATGTTGAGTGCAACCTACTTTTGCACTTTGAACTCAATTTGCAGCAGTTGAAGTAAACTGGGGGCATAGGCATCATCACAGGCATTCTACCAACAGCATTTCACCAACAGTGAAGGGAAAATCTGGATCTATCAGAGGTGGGAATGGATCCTTCAAATTCAAATGCTGCTGATTCCCCCAACATGCATAGGGTGGCTGTTTATGCATCACTATAAGAAAAAAAATAAAAAGACAAAAGAGGGCACAGATATGCATAAGATTTGCATATGCTAAGATATTACGTAGATGTTTTGAAAGAATCACTATCATTTATACAGCGAGCTTTCCTTAAGCTGCAGTACCCACCATATGAAGATATTTTTAAGGGAGATGAAAAAAAAGATGACAAAATTAACTTGGATTGTGTCTTCCATATCAGGACAGTTTGAGGACATCCTCCTGCAGATCTCTGTTCTTGGGCAGGGACATTTAGGGAGCAACACGCCTTCAATTATGAAGATCCCATGCCATTTAGGGCTTCAAATGCCATCAGTAAGTAGCCCCTCAATTATTTTAACAACTGTTCTATTTTCCCCACCTCCTTTCTTTTCTACGTTGATGGGAGGTTTTAAACATATTTCGCCACTGTTTTGCATGTGCTTTCTTTTAATAGACGAGCTACTGCTCCATTTTCATATATAAATCATCAGCAAACAGGTTTTGTAGCCTGTGCAGTAGTGGTCCTATTATAAACACATGCATCCTGTCCACTTGCCTTAAGATCATGCCTACTAGGGATGTTTTCTCAGCTTTGATCCTACCAAACTTTGGCACTATTGATTTCAGCAAATGAAACATATACAGCCAGCAGTGTCCCCTCCAAAGGCAAAAAAGGAACTATGATTTAGACTGGAAGCTGGGGGGCATGTCTCTAATGCCTGTGCAGATGGATACCGAAGGGGAAAAGCAGGGACCCTTAAGAGAAGGGGAGGGGAGGACAGGGAAGAGGAGGGAAAGAGAAGTCCCATCATAGCTATATAGAGAACTTCTGGGGCTGTGAACTGGTTTATGGGCATGGCAGCCCACACAGAGAATCCCTTGGCAGCATAGAGATTTAAAAATGAAAGTTGTTTTTTTTTTAAAAAAAGAGGCTAATCCACAGCAGAGGGAATCATGGTCTGACACAACAGACTTGTCCAGATAAATGTCAATTTTGTTGGATTTAAATTAGCTGGATTTAAAATACCAAGACAGGCACTGCTTTCAGAGCTGGCAAATCAGGCATTTCACATGTGCATTTGAGAACTCTGGAATGAGAACTTTTCTCTCTTTTTTGGGGTGGGGTGGGATGGGAGGGCTTTTTTTTTGTGAAACTCATTGCAGAGAACCGGAAATGGCTGAAGCAACTGTATTTCCAGAATTCAGAAGAGCAGCCCTTTCAAATACTGAATTTCTGAACTGCAGGCATTCACACTTGCAATTGGTTATGTTTAGAGTCTGAAATTAAATGTTCAGATTTCCTGTTCAGATCCAATCCAGTCTGAACCTGTGTAGATTTTTTTGGTAGGTATTTTTTTTTTTTAAGAAAAGGAAACCCAGTTAGAGTTAACAGGACAGGAAAACAAATGAACAAAACTGAAATTCTGTTACAATGGCAAGGTTGGAAAACCATTGTTCCACTGAGGACAATTCACCAGGAAACTCTTTTGTGAAAGCACCATTGAAAGGGATGGACTTTGTCCAAATGCATCCTGCATTGTACAAGGCTCATTCATTCAAGTGGAGCTTGCACTGCAAGAAGAGGGTCAATTTTGCCATAAGTGTTGCAACAGTTGGTCAGCCAGCAGCAAACACACATCATCATCACCACGGTACCAATTCTAACACATACACACACAAATCATCCAGAAGCTACTTTTCTGTCTCCAGGGATCTTCTCCAGGTCCCATGAATCGCCAAAAAGAAAACATGCAAACAGACACTAATCCAGAACTCCACTTCTTGTTTTGATAAATTGGGCATGTCTTGATTTGAAAGGGAAACCAAAAATAAACTTTTGTGTCCTGCCTTTGTTGCTTTTGAGGGCTTCTAGGAGGAGCTATTTACCACTTTTTTTTTTTTTGGCAAAAAAATTTCCAGGATGTTTGGAGGAATCGAGACCCATGGCAACAGTCTTTGGATGGCCACGTGCCATTTCATAGCTGCACTGTTCCCAGCCATGGACACCTGGAAGAGACGAATCTGTGTTCTTATTTTTAGTTTAATTATTTTTGCTTAGAAAGTGTGGATCCATGAGCTGTACAGGTCAGAGTAGGGTTGCCAGTTCAGGAAGCTCCCAGGTCCTGAGGTTTCTGAGACCCAGAGATGGTCATTAGTCATGTTATTCAGCAGTATGCTCTCTGTTTGTTATTCAAACACACAAAGGCCCTTTCAGCATGCTACCTTTTTGCAAAGTCGTCTGGTGGGGATCCCAGTAGTGGCTCTGCCAGGAGGGAAGCACAACAGGAGAGCTCCCCCCTCTGCACCAGCTGGCCCACTGTGGAAGGGAGCACAATGGCCATGCCTTTTTCTTCTTCAGCACAGTCAGGTACTTTCCCAGGCTGAGTTGGGGCAGAAAGTGCAGCCATTGTGTTTCTGGAGCTTCCACAGGACAGGTAAGTACAGGATCGTGAGTCATTGATGGGGAAAATCCAACAATGATTTAACCCATGATCACACTGCCTAGGGATGGGAGAAGGATGACGTCATGCAGAATGACGTCAAGCAGAAGCATCACTACAGTCCTATCCTTCTCCCGTCCCCATGGTGGGATGGGAGGGTACTGCAGAAAAGGGACAATGACAGACACAGAAAACATATTTTTCCTGTTGGAAATTAAGATAGAGATCACAGCTACATCCCAGATCAAAGTGAAATTAGGGGATTGTTCCTTCTTACCTACTTAGAGAGATAAGATAAACATTTAATCTAACTTACCTCCTTCCATCTAGAAGGTGGATGCAGAGCAGAGTGGAGGGTGAGCTCTAGAGCCACAACAACTGAGAGCAAAGGTGGAAGCTAATTAAGTTATTTAGACCCACTGGAGAATCTTTGCAAGATGGAGCAGGGAATCAATTAATCCTTGGAAAGACTAGTAAGCTACAGTTCTACTAGTGAAGCTGGAGATTTGCATGAATGGCAGAGCTTGGAGTGTGTGGAGGGGGGTTAGGAGGGGCGGGGCTATGGAGCAAGGGGTGTGGCCATTGTGTGGGGGGATTTGGCTGTGGTGTGTGGGGGTGTGGCCAAGGCATGTGATGGGGCATGGTTATGGGCTGGGACACCCCAAAAACATTGTCTCCCTCCACCCCCTGTCCCTGCATGATTGATTTGCACAAAGCCCTTTCCTTTTGCTCGAAGCTGACACCATCAAAATTAGAAAATTTGCCCCCTTGTCTCCCATTTGGAGATGACCCACAGAAACTGGAGACTCAGGGCCAGGCCCTGATATCTGGCAAGCCTGCATCAGACATATCTTTTCCCTATATGGAGAGTATCCTTTTTTGCAATGACCTTTAGTCTAAGAAAACGAATGAATGGAAAGGACTCTATAAATCAAACTGCTGACGCTACTGCAATAAGGTCTGTTTTCCCTTTAGATAGCCACTGCTGAAGCAACAGCTGCGACAGTCTTATGAGACCCAAGCAGGCCATTATGGCTTATAACGGTGGTCACAAGTGTAGTGGATGAAATGCATTCCAAACCTCTCTTGTCCTTTCCAACTCCTTGGCTGTGCTAATGATGTTGCTTACTGATTGGTGTCAAGGGAGGTTGCATATGGTTACCCAGAATGCTTTGCTCCACGCTTGTTCTTGAGGAAAAAAAGAGGAAATATTTTCTCTGTTGCCGGCAGTAGGCTGCTGCTAATTTAAAGATAAAGTATGTGCTGTCTAGGAAGCCCTTTCTTAAATGTCCTCTTTTCAATTTCAATTCTGTTCTCTGAACAATCTTTCACATTTTTTTCAGAGTATTTGCCAAATGATTGGTAGCTTTGAACTCTGCAAAAAGAGGATATTTCTGATGCCAAAAAATTGACTTGGCTTGTATTGTTGTGGTTATTACAACCTTTACAAACAGGAATATTTAATATATGGCAGAATACAATTGTTGGTTTGCATGTGTTTGCTTGCTTAACACATTCTAAATTATCCATCTTCCAACCAAATTTGATTAACATGCAGTAGTATTTAGTAGCTGACTATATTCATCAAATAACATGCAATAGTGCTGTTTCATAGTGAACACCTTATGAGATGTCATATTTGGAGCAATGAAGACACATCAAGAATTCCACAGCATGCCTGTAAATTGTGGCAATTGGTCATGTTGGTGAAAAAGAACCTCTATGTTTAGAATCAGCGCAGCTCTGAATAGTAGTTGCTAGGAACAAACAAGAGGAGTAGAGAACATTGCTCTTTTGACTTCCTTGACTTGGTGTTATAACGACTATGGGACCCAGGAAGGGGCTCCCCAATATCATTTGATATCATTTAATTCGGCCCTGGCTAGACCACGCTCGGCAGCCCTGCTTGCACGTGTTTGGGTTGGTTTCTGAAACAAGCACGTACTGGCTGCGACTGACTAATTGTTCAAATTCCATTCCTCATTCAAGCCCGCATTTCCCAAGCTTCACGTAGCTTCAGGGGACTCCTATACCCATACTCCACAATAGAGGCGTGGGTTCCTGCCAAACCATCCCTTTGGAGAAGGCCATTAGCTCACTGGCCACTCTTTTGTCTTTCAATGCTAATCCGATCATGCTGACAGTGACCTCACCAGATCTTTTTGTCTAGCGCCAAAACTCTTTTGTTCCCCACTTGGTTTGCCATAGCTGACAGGCATGTTTCACCCTATAAAAAGTCCCCATTTTGGGACCTCGTTGGTTCCTCTTGAGCTGCCATCCAGACTTGCTGCCGGTTGGTTCAAGAGTTCCCCTCAGCAACCAGCGCTGAGCCCCATCATTCATCGCTCCAGATTCTGCAGGACATCGCGACCACGTGTCGTATCACCTGCTGTTCCCCCAAGTCTCTTTTCCTTATTCTTTTAGTTAGTTAGTGTATGTGTGTGTTTGATTTACCTTGCTCTTGTTTAATAAAGTTGTTATCACTGTAACCTGGCCTGCTCATTGCCTGTAAGCCGTAGACATTGGGTTACAAGGTCTTGCTAAGTTACCCTGCCTCTCGCATGTCAAACCAGTGCTCTGAGTCTAATTTCCCCATCTTGATCTTTCTAATTGGCAAAGTCAGGCGCCCCTCGCGGGACCCTCAGTTTTCAGGGTAACATGGGCCAGAAGTTTGTTGGGTTTTTTTTGGACTATAACCAGCTACTAGTCATGCCAGGTGGGGGATTCTGGGAGCTCCAGTACAACAGTGAAACTAACTGGCCATTCTAGAACAGGGGCATTGGATCTCTTGTCTGATCCAATAGCATACTGTTAATGAATTCTATTCCTTCTTCAAAGAAATCGGTTGTAAATTCTATTGACCTCAAAGCAAAGAACGTCTTTCTGCTAGAATTGTTGGGTCTACACTGGAATTTGGCAGAATCAATAGTTCATGTGTGTAAACCTTCCACTCCCTGCCCGGCTTTTGCTTACATCATTGTCAATTATTGAGAAAAAGATAGAAGGACTGGAAAGTTAAGAGAAGGAGCTGAACCAGAGCAAGGGTAGTACAAAGAATGCTCAAAAGGGTAATCCAAATAGTAAAACTGATACCACTTTAACTGCCATATCACCATTCTGTGGAAACATGGGATTTGTAGTTCAGGTGAGTGGAATGAAGAATTCTAAATTTCTCATGCATCTACTAATCCCCAAATTCTATAGAATGCAGTCATGACAGCTCAGCTGGTATGACTGTGAAGAGTGAAAGATAGTATTAGAACTTCCAAAGCTGCAGTAACTTACTCTTGATATCTGACAAAAAAAGTGCTTCCTTTCCAATTACAGTGGCCCCTCCACTTTTGTGAGGGTTCACGGAAAATAACCCTTGCAAAAGTGGAAAAACCGCATGGAAATCCCCTTGCCATTCCCTTCTGGGGCTCACCACTCCCATTCCCTTGCTTTTTGTGCACTGGGCCAGGGGCCAGGGAATGAGAGGGGGAGCTTCTGAGGGGAGAAGGAAGGCTTGTGTAAACCTTCTTCATCCCCATTCCCTTCCTTTTTGCCTCAGGATGAGTTCTCAGTGCCAGGGCCAGAGGCAAGGGAATAGGAGGGAAAGCTCCAGAGGGGAGAAGGAAAGTGCACACCTCAACATCTCCCCATTTCCATGCCTTTTTTTCTGGCTGCTTGCCTTCTTTCTCTGTGCCCAGCAAAACACAAAGGAATGGAAGGAGGAGAAAGGAGGAAGGCAGGCACTGACTTGTGAATAATCAAATTTGTAAAGGTCAGCCCTTGGTCCTTTAATGCTGTTCACCTCCTCATATTGGGCCCAGCTGGCCCCTCCCGAAACTGCAAACCCCATGAATCCATAGGATGTTGAAACTGGAATCATAGTGTTATAACAGGCTAGTGCAGAAATGGCCTTAGAGAGACGGTCTGGTCATACTGATGACTGCTACGTGGTAAAGTACATGTTTGCCCAGCATCTCCAGGTGAAAAGATTGCAGGTACTGTGATAGACCTCTTGAAATTCTGTGAGGGTGGAGACTACTGCACTAAATGGATCAATAGTCTAACCAGTTATAAAACCTGTCTTGATAGCAGCTCTATCGGTCACAGTCAGAATGACCTGCTTCCATCAAAGGATTCCTTCTGTTTCTCAGAACCTTTCAGAGTTGACTATATATATACTAACTTTAAAAGGGTGTAGAGGTTGATTCTTACATGTACTTGGTTTCTGGAGGACAACATTTTGTACCAACTGTCCATGAGGTTAAAAAAAAAAGAGGTATGGAAGTAGGAAAGAAGACCATCATAGCCTGACCTAGTTATGAACAGAAGATGCAAGCAGGATCCTGAGGAGATGTGAACAAAGCTTGAAGGCAGTGGCAGCAGCTCAGCCAACCTCTAACAAAGCAGCAAAGAGACCAAGCTGTTCCTCCTTCCAGTGATAAGGAGGAGGTTGCATTGATGGGGGTAAGAAAAGGTTTTCTGCATGTCATAACTTTCACAAAGTAAAGCAAAAAGGAATGCTTCAGTATGGGATGTGGAGAAAGTGAGTCACTTTGTCTCAAAGAAAGGCAGAGAAAGCTCCAAAGTACAGCTGTAAAAGACCTCAAATGCCTTGCAAAAGTTGACACTCTAGCCTGCAAGCTCATCTCTCAACACACGTTTAAACTTTTTCCAGAAGTAAAAGAGGTTTACTTCCTTATGGGAGGTTTGCTTTGTCCCCTCCCTGTTGTCCTTCTCACAACAAGCCAAGTAAAGACCTTTTTATTTCGGCAGGCCATTAGTTTTTCACTTGTTGCAGCACATGGAGCTTTTAATGGGAATGTGTTGCGTTTGGGTTTTATTACCTTTTAAATGGGTCCTTTGAACTGGTTTCAAAGTGCATTTGAAACAGAATTGTAGTTTAATTATTTGGGGTTTTCTTCAGCAAAAAGTATTGTATGGGTCTCACATGGGAGAAAAGCAAGATATGAAATAAATAAGTAAACATTTTTCTTTCTTTAACTTGCACTTTGTTTAAAATGGTTGTAAGCCACCTTTAATCTTGCGGTGCAAGAAAGGCCAGATATTAAATAAAAAGAAATAGATAAATATAGCAATGTGTTGGGCAGGAGTGCTAAAATCACATCTGGTCCAAAAGGTTGTGGGTTCTGCCCTCCTCAAAGGTCGATTTGCAAGTGTTGTTGTTGCTGTGTGCCTTCAAGTTGTTTCCCACTTACGGTGACTCTAAGGCAAAGCCATTGTGGTGTTTTCTGGGGCTGAGAGTGTGTGACATGCCCAAGGTCATGGGGTTTCCATGGCCGAATGAAACCCTGGTCTCCAGGGCCATAGATGAATTGTCAAACCACTCCATCACACTGGCTCATAGGTAGAGCTAAATTAGAATGTTCACTATTGTCAATTTCATCACCAGCACCACCACCACTACCACCACTACCACTACCATCACTGAATCACAGAACTATACAGATGGAATAGACTCTACACCATCAGGTTCGACCTCCAGCTTGATGCAGGAACTCCAGCTGGAGAATCCTGAGCAAGTAGCTGTCCAGCCTCTTTTTGAAGATGTCCAGAGGAGACTCCACCACCTCTCTAGCCAATTAGTTCCACTACCAAATCACTCCTACTGTCAAGAAGTTCCTTCTATTGTTCAATCAAAATCTACCCTCCTGCGGCTTGAAACCATTAGACCTGATCCTACTCTCTGAGGCACAGAGAACAAGGCCTGCTCTCTTCACCAGGCAGAATGTGCCCAGCAATTTCAACTGTTCCTCATCTGTTTTATTTTTCATACCTCTTATCATCTTTGTTGCATTTCTCTGTACCTGCTTCAACTTGTCCATATCCTTCTTAAACAATTTGTTCATGAAATAAAGACTTAAATAATCTTTATATCCTCACTTTTTCCCAGCCAGTGACTCATGGGGGCTTACCAAAAATTAAAACAGATACAGATGAAAGTTCACATTAAAAAGCATACAAAATTTGAAATATAAGTAAACTTGGTGACCTTGGGTGTGTCACACATTGTCAGGCCCAGAAAACCTCGTGATAGGTTCTCCTTAGAGTTGCCATGAGTTGGAAATTACTTGAAGGCACACAACAACAGTGGCAATCAATAGAGATACCATACATTCAAAAGCATGTCTGTACAAAATAAATAAATAAATAAATAAATAAATAAATAAATAAATAAATAAATAAATGAGAAGGACAATACAGCACATTGTTAGGATCCCTTTCCCAATAAGCAGTCCATTTCCAACGGTCTGTTGTGAAATGGGACCTAATGAAGTAGACTACAGTCTGTGAAAGCATTTGCCAAGTAATGTATGTTAGGCGATTTCCTCACTAGAGTGGAGAAGTGTTTCACTGCGTTTTATAAGTGGTGTTTTTTACTCCAGTGTCCTCCAGTTTCTATTGAAGAAAAGCAGAGAAAATCATTTGTAGCTTTCGCATGCCAATTCCCCTGGAATTCTTATTCCCTTCCCTTGGTCCACTTTGCCACCACTGATTGGTCAATTTAATGCCCACCTCTTGGTGTGAATTGATGTAGTGCTTCCACATGTAGGAAAAAACGCTGTGAACCATTTTGACTGATTTGCTTCGGAGTTTTCTGTTTTTACATTACACCGGTTTCACAACGATGTGGACTTCTTTAAGAGCTAAACACGTGTGGAACAAACTATGACAGAATGACATCAAACCAGTTTGACGTGTGGATGTATTCAAGACACAACGATGCCACAGCGATGTATCTCCCTTGTGTGGAAAGGTCTTTCAGGTATCATGAAACACTGATAGCCTTCAGATAGGGAAAAATGTGTCAAAAAGTTGCTGGAAGCTGTAGTGTTTGTTGCTATAATTCTTATATATGCAAATGATATCTCTGTTACTTGGACTATTTCCTGGAAATTCCTAGCATCAGCTGCAACATTTTATACTCACTTTCAAGTGGGTTTAATTGCAAGACATATTGGAACAACAACAACAAAATTCTTTCTCTTTTCCTCTGTCTCTTCATTTCCCCCCCTTAAAATTAGTATCATCTAGCTTGTTTGGCATTCTGGGACTATTTCCCAAAAGTAATGTTTCCAAATTCTGTATGCCCAGAGGCAAATCTGCATGCCAGGAACATAGTGTGGAGACTAATGGACCAAGTGATGATATCACTTTATATTAGGTGAGGTTCCCCCCTCCAAAAATTTGTCCATAAGTTGGCATATTTGGGTTAGGTACTCATACGTGTTTGGTGAGTCTCAGAGTTGTAGTTCAAAAGGTAACTTTTTTTGCTGAGGAGGGCATTTTGTCAGGAGCCGTGTGCCAGTGACGGACAGGACTCAAGCCATTAATCGCTGATTCAGAGCACTGTCTCAAGAGAAACCCAATTGACTTTAGACTAGAAGACTACAAGCATTAAGGTCCTTCCAAAACGAATGGGAGAGTTAGTCTGGGTGCAAATCAGGCCGCTTTGATTTGAATCCGGGACACCCCAACATCCTAGACAGAGAAGTCATTCAAGTTGTCCAGTCAGCAGCATCCTGTTCCTTGAGATTTCAGGACCATGACCTGAAACTGGTGGTGGGCCCTTGTGATGTCACAGAGGCAGGGGAAGAGAGTGGCAGAAAAGTGCTTCTGGATCAGCTGGTTATAGAAATGGTGGAAAGGCAGTCCAGATAAATGGTCCCAGAATGCGTGAAACCCAGCTAAACAGGTAATTTGACAATCCAGGGTAGTGGTGGTGGCAGAGAGACCCCATTTTTATTTTTAGCAGTTGGGACTCATGGAAAAGAAAGGTCAGCAGTTACACTGCCAGCGCTCCACTGCCTGGCTTGTTCCAAAGGGCATGATGCATGTGGCCTCCCATGAGAACACTTGATCACCAGTTCTCTTCCTGTTCTTTTTGCTTTGGGGTGTGCTGATCTTGGGCAAGTGCAACACACATGCCAACTCATTTCCCCTGGCATCAGCTGGGAATAGATGGGGATGGGTGCCCTGGCCCCATGCATTCTTACATAGAGAAATCAGAATCTCTCCTCCTCCAGCATTGCTTACCCAACCAAGATTTGTCCTCCCACTTGGGGAGGTGGGGAGACCTGGAGAAGGGTAGTAGTGCCTTAAAGCCTCAGCTTATACGCTGAGACATGGCAACTCTAGGGAAGCTGCCTGTCCTAACTTTTTCTCCATCTCATGGCTGGATATTTCAGTGAAACATTTCAAACATTTTTTAAGTGAAGAAATATAATAGAAATCCTTGCTGTGACTTCATTAGGGATTAGAAATGTAAACTGACAAATGCAATTTTTAGCAGTTGGGTGCAGCTGCCCTCCCCCAGCACCTCATACCTTTAATTAGAACGGCCTGTGGTCTTTCCCCTAAAGCAGATAAGTAATAAATAGGAGTCTTTTGTCGCCAGCAAGTTCAGCATTGTGAAATGGCACTCAGTCTGATTCTTTTTTTTTTTAAGTCTTTGATTAAGTCCAGCACTAAATCTACAAACACAGAGGAAAAAGAACAGGAGCAATTTAGGCCTTGCCAGTTCCTGGCATTAAGTATGCAAATGCAGCGGCAGCTCTGGCTCGGAAGAACAGCGGGCGCTGAAAGGGGCTGCAGCAGCGAGCGGCACGACATCATTCATTTCCATCATTAAAACAAAAGCAGGATAAATCGCTACCTAATTTGTAAAATATGCTTATCATAGAGGCTCGTTGGTCTTTAAGAAAAGCACCAGCTGAATAAGAATCATGGAATTATTTGGGTACTAGGAACAGAAGGGAGGGGGAGAGGGAAGGGGGAGATGTTTCTACCACTCCAAGTGGGGCTGTTCTAGAAACACAGGATCAATGGCTGACACCCTGTTGTGTAGCGCCAAGCAAAGTAGACCTACTGAATCCATTTTTCAAGAGTGTATCAACACGTAGGTCAATGCAATTGATTCAAAGGGGTTTCTGATGGTGGTGCTGGTGGTGATTTTGGGGCTATTTTCATGCCAACACTGGCCAAAACCATCAAAATCTGGCTGAAAAATATGTTTGCTAGAGGTTATCTTTAGCTAAATATTTTGATGTCCAAAATTGTAGACCTTGTGGGTCATGGGTCATAGTTTTCCCCATATTCCATACTTGATGTTGGTGATTGTCTGTCATGAAGAAATCATCTTCTCTACTACCATTGGGGCTGTATGAAGATACCTACCTGAGGTCTTTCTAATGCTCGGAAGTTTTGTCTCCTAAAAAGGAAGTATATATAATATCCTATTACCAGTCATGACCAGTTTGGAAAAAAATACTTTGGGGCAGAACAGCTTAGATCCATTCTGACTTGGTTGCCACAGTTGTTGCATGTCCAGTGGCCTTACCTTGTCAAATGATAATAGATGCTTTTCAGTTTGTACAGCCTGAGGATGTGGACAGGATCCTTGCAGAAGTAAGAGGACCAGCATATGTTTGCTTGATACTTAGATTTCTTGGCATAGTAAAATAGTCTGGGAAAGCTTTCCAGGTGGGTAAGAATAGTGGTGAATACCACTTTGTGTAAATTGTGGTTCCATTGACACATAACCACATGTCTAACTATGAAATCTAACTGGCTGTTAAGGTCAGGAGAGGCTCTTGTAATAATTCCATTGCCTGTGGAGACCTTCTTAAAAAGAACACCTGGGAGAAAGCTTTCTCTTGTGCCCAAGTTGTGGAATTTGCTGTGCTCAGAGATGTGATCAGCTCCCACTCTTACCACTTCTCAAAGGGCTGTGTTGACACATATCTTCAGAATGCGTTTTTGAGCTGTTCCTGTAGGATGGTCGACACCTGGCTTGAAAGCAGTAAATGTGAAAAGGATCTGGCGGTCTTAGAACATAGATCTGTCATCAGCTGATCAGGCCTTTGACTGGTTTGTTTCAAACAGATCATCCTTCTCTGACTTTGTCCTCCTCAGTTTTACCTTCTTCTGTTGATTTAAGGCCCTTGTCTTCTCATCTCCCTTTTTACCTCATTCTGCCAGTCATTCTACCATTCCTCTGACCAGTGATCCTGCCACTGATTTTACCACTTATCTCACCACCTTTTTAGTTATTCATACTGTTACCGAGTTCCACAACAAAGCTCAGATTTCATTGACCTCAGAGTGGTTGCACATGACAGATAGATCTATAACAAAAGGCAACATATGCCAAAAAAAAACCATCATGGTGTGTTGGTGTTGGACTAGTACTAGGACAAAAACATACTAAATAAAATATATAAAATAGAAACCACTTAGAGTTTTTTTTCTCTGTCAAGTAGTCTATAAGCACAACAAATAGACTGTTCATGATGGTCATCATTCTGTTTAGATTTTCACTCCCTATGAACCCCAGTTCAGAAGTCACTTCATTTTAATATTTTTAACACCTTTACCTTTATATAAGTACAGTATATAGGTAGATGCCCACCTCTTGGGAAGTTACTTTTTGAAAATAACTTGATGCCATTATTCATTGCAGAAAAACTAATACAGTACACATTACTTCGTGTTACTTTGACATTGTTACTAAAACAACCCAAACACCCTGTCTTGATTTGTGATTGATTCTCTATGTTTGTGTCATACTCTGAGATTTTTGCCCAGACTTTAAAGGGTCTGTCCAAAGTGCTGAATCTATTTAGGGCTTAGGGTTCAACTCCATGGATAACTCCATTCATGTGTGGGCTAAAACTTGGATCCGTTCGTAACCCCCAGTCATGGAAGTCACAAGCCAACACTCAGTTTGATATAAGAATGTCATAAAACTTGAAAAATCCCTGTCAAAGTATCTTAAAATGTCTTTTGAAAAGTAACTTTGAAAAGTAAATAGTCACTCTTGGGAAAAGAGTTAATAAATGAATTAAATGAATTAAAATGAGTTAATAAAAGAATTAACAAATGAGTAAATTAATAAGTTTATATCTCTTCTTTCTCCTTGTGCAGGATCCAAGAGGCTAAAATTCAGCACCTTGGATAGCTACTCTAAAGTTCAGACGAAGCCTGGAGTGGAATTATTACCCTACTGATATGGAAGCCAATAGTTGCTGCTGAGACTGATATAATAATTAGATAAAACCTAAAAAAAACTCCTGGTAAATGCCTTTAAAAAGTAGCACTCTAAAGTAAATGATCATGATGTGTTACTTAAATTAAGTAACTGTGTTCCCCCCTGCTACATCGCTTATAAAATATAAAGGCATTTCTCTCTTATTACCAAAAATAAAGACAATTTCTTTCAGATAACAGCATCACACCTTTGATCTGTTTTGTCTGAGCTCTGAAGATTCTTTATTTGGTTCTTTGTTGCCTGATATGACTGGGGTTCTTATAATCTCTGTGCGGTGAGGATCTCTTCTGCATTTGCCATTCAGTGTGCAAGGCAGACAAAGAAGGAAGACAGTAGACCCCTCTTTGACTATGCAAAGTGTCCTTGGTTGATTTCCCAGCTGTTCAACCATTCAGCTGTTAAAGGACAGTGCCTCTGGCGGTACAGAGTCCCCACTGCTGCTGTGCTGGGGTGTCACCAGATGGAGCCGAATGCAGTCATTGAAGCTGGGTACAGACTCTCTGATGCCTGCTTTCTCTTGGAATATGCAAATGGGGCCTGGGCATCTGGTTCTCTTTTGTTTAGGGGTCTGCTTAAAAAATAGAAGCAGTCATACACAAGCACTCTGTGGATAAGGGGTTCCTCCATGAACTGTGGTGAGGACAACACCACTGGATGTAGCTGCTCTGATTTATGATTAGGCAGGATAGATGAGTGGATTTACAAGAAGGAGGCTGTTGGTCATTCAATTAGATCTGAAATTATACTTTGTTCAAAGAGAAATCACAGTCACTTTTCTATATAACTCTTGGAGGGAAGCGGAATGATATTACATTATTTTGCAACATTGCTAGAGGCGATTGCTATTTACATTAATAACTTGCCTTTCCTTTGATGATCTGAAAGCAGCACTCACAACTGAGCGGGGTTCCTCTGGATACCCCCTTCAAATTCTGACACCCCTGATATTAAAGTGCATTTTGGGCATGTTCTGAGAATCGGGAACTTGAAAGAAGATAAAATGGAGCTGGCAAGTTTACTGTTGGCACTTTTAGGTGTTTCTTTAGCTGACAGCAAGGATTGGAACATTAATATATTTTGTGAATTGTTAGTGATTTCAAAAATCTAATCGATTTATGCCACTGTTGGATGGGGAAATTATAAAACAGGACTATATGAACAAAAGTACATTATGTGCATTGAGAGACAGAGTGATCTAGTGGTTTGAGCATTGGACTATGACCCTGGAGACCAGGGTTTGATTTCTCACTTGGCCATGAAAACCTTGGGTACAGCACATGCTCTCCCAGAAAGCCCTGTGATAAGTTCACCCTAGGGTCACCTTAAGTTGAAAATGAACTTTAAGGCACACAACAACAACAACAACAACAACATGCCTTCAAGATGCCTGTTGACTTTTGGTGACTCCATGAATTTCATGGGGTTTTCTTAAGTAAGGTATACTCAGAGATGCTTTTGCTAGTTTTTTCCTCTGAAAGATAGCCTACAGCACCTGGTATTCATTGGTGGTCTCCCATCCAAATACTAATCAGGGGCTGAACCTGCTCAGCTTCAAAGATCAGAGGCATGCTTTTGGTACCTTTAGAGTGTTTAAGCCAAAATATGTACAAATACATTCCAAAAATAATACCCCACTCCTTCTCTTGGGTGACATTATAGCCACTGTCCTGTTAGTGACTTATGCGCATGTAAGTTCAGCTTATGTGCACATAGATCCATTTCTGAATGAGGTGTAGAGGTGACATGATAGACATGTTTAAACATTTGAAAGGGTATCATATAGAAGATGAGGCAAGCTAGTTTTCTGCTGCTCCAGAGACTAAGACCAGAGCAGTGGCTTCAAGTGACAGGAAAAGAGATTCTACCTAAACATTAGGAAGAACTTCCTGATGGTGAGAGCAGTTAGAGAGTGGAACACGCTGCCTCAGAGTGTACTGGAGTCTCCTTCTTTGCAGGTCTTCAAACAGAGGCTGGATAGTCCTCTGTTGAGAGCGTTTTGATCGTGTATTCATGCCAGGTCATTAGTTCAGGAAGGATTAAGTGGAAACACCTCATGCTAATAGGTTTCAGATCATTGTTTCAACTACTCAGACTCCATGAATGTCCAAATACAATAGGGAGTGAAACTGCCCAGGTGAAGTGATCAGAAACCAACTTTCTGTAACTCTTCCCTACAGAAATCTTCCTTTATGCCCCCTACCTGTCCAGACCTTAAGGGACTGTCATGACTTCCACCAATGTTTTGTCATCTAGAGTTAAAACAATCAGCCCATTTTGGACTCCTTTGTCAACCCTGTGAGAAAGCAATTACAGTATTGTCTATACACACCCCTTCAGGGTAGGAAATAAAGAAATCCTAGCTCTGACCCCAGCAAATTGTAGTACTTTGGACATAGTCTGTGGCACCCAGATCTCTGTTCCTTTGTGCTACCCTCAGATGTGGTCAGAGCCACTCAGCTGTAACCTTCTTTCTTCAGGATTGTTAAATAACACCCTCTTTCTCCAATCTCTCTTTATCCAACTTTTCCTACTTCACCTTTCAACAGCTTTGTATGGTTCATAGGACTGTTTGATTTCTTGTGTGTGCCTGCTAATTTCCGATAGAATATCCTGTTTAACCTTAAACTGAAGTCATCTCTGCAATTAGTATACACAGGTGAAAAGATCCTGCCCTTACCCTCCTCTCACAGGCCTTCTTTGATCTCCTCTTCTTTAATCCCCCCCCTCCAAAAAAGAAAATTCCAAGGAGACACTAGTATTGTGGGTGGACCCCAAAGTCCCTTCCTTTTAGAGCAGAACTTTCCAAACTTTTCATGCTGCTGACACACTTTTTTAAACATAGAATCATAGAATCATAGAGTTAGAAGAGACCCCAGGGGCCACTGAGTCCAACCTCCTGCTATGCAGGAACACCCATCAAAGCATTCCCAACAGATGGCCACCCAGCCTCTGCTTAAAAACCTCCAAAGAAGGAGACTCCACCACACTCCAAGGCAGCATATTCCACTGCCGGACAGCTCTGACCGTCAGGAAGTTCTTCCTCAGGTTCAAGTGGAATCTCCTTTCCTTTAGCTTGAATCCATTGCTACTTGTCCTAGTCTCTGGAGTGGTAGAGAGCAAGCCTGCTCCCTCCTCAACATGACATCCCTTCAAATATTTAAACATGGCTTTCATGTCCCCTCTTAACCTTCTCTTCTGCAGACTAAATATACCCAGCTCCCTAAGGTGTTCTTCATAGGGCATGGCTTCCAGACCCTTCACCATTTTGGTCACCCTCCTCTGGACACGTTCCAGCTTGTTGACATCCTTCTTGAATTGAGGTGCCCAGAACTGGACACAGTATTCCAAATGAGACCTAACCAATGCAGAATAGAGTGGTACCATTACCTCCCTCAATCTAGACCCATAGTCCTATTGATGCAACCAAGAATCACATTGGCTTTCTTGGCTGCTGTGTCACACTGCTGATTCATGTTCCGCTTCTAATCCACCAAGACTCCTAGATCCTTTTCACACGTACTGCTATCCAGCCACACGTCCCCCATCCTATACTTGTGACTTTCATTTTTTCTGCCCAAGTGCAGGACCCTACATTTCTCTCATGCATAATTTCGTGACATAGTAATTCAGTTTTACTAGCAAACCGGAGGTTAAACTAACTTTTATAAGAGATACAGACACATACATAAATTGTAAGAACAAAATGTATGGGGACACATCTCATGAAAACCTTTCATATATTTTTAAAAATATATGATTTATAAATAATGACATACATTTCCAAGATTGTAGGCAACACACCTATACACTTCAGGTGACACACTAATGTGTTGTGGCACACCGTTTGGAAAGCCCTGTTTTACAGTAACAATAATGTCAATTGGATGAAAAGGTCCATAGAAGAACTTACACACGTGTGAGACATCAACCAGATTCAGAACACTGTATCTTCTATAAAAGCTTGGGGATACTTGCAGAATTCTTGGGAAATTCTTGATGAAATTCTTGATGGTCAGCATATACAGTACTGAAAAAGACAGACCAATGGTCTCACCCACTCTAAAGTAGTTTGATGCATCTACTAATGCAGTGCATTTGGAGGCAAATGGTTTAAAACAGCTATATTGATGGGGATACTCTGTCACTTTGGATGCTGTTGGACTCCAAGTCCCTTCAACTCTAGCCATTGGCCATAATGACTGATGCTGTTGGCAGTTGAGACTCCACTCCTATCTTGTTCGGCTAACCTTTTCTAGATCATATATCACCTTTCGTAGCTCTTTTCTGAATTATTTCCAGCTACTCACACCTTCCACAGACATTGGCTTCCAGCATGTTTTGTACTTCATTTGTAGTTTTCATCACTATAGATTAACATCACTTCCTAGCTCTAGAAGCGATGCTCAAATTTCAGTCCCCAAAACAACCATGGGATTTATATTCTGAATGTGACTAACACTATCTCACTTATAAAACCACTTTTTAAAAGAAGAGTGCAGATACATATTGGGATCCTAACACTTCTGCTGCCGCCGCCGTGATGGCCGCCTTTCTCTTAGCAGCTCAAGCTGTTCTCGCAAAGTTGTTGTATAAATATTTTTTGTGTGTACCACTCTGTATGTGAAACCATGTTTGGACTCAAATGTGTCTGTGCAACCAGCTGTCAAATAACCTCTGCAAACAGCAGGGGCTTCCTTACAGACTGGAATTTGATAGAAGATAGATAGAGAGAGAGATACTAAATAGAAGCTTGGTTGGTTGGTCGATTGCACTTTTAGATAAATAGAGTTCTCTGGGTATTGAACAACAATGCATTCAACAAATATGAAATACAAACAGGAAAACAATGATTGAAGAAGAGATGTAATGAAACTGAGATAAAGTGGGTAGCAAAGAGGAAAGAGGACCTTCCTTGCTGTGGCACTCCCATTTTGGAAGGCTCTTCTCTTGAGCCGCTATTTGGTGCCAACATCGGCTTCATTCCAGGACCATGTTAAAATCGGGCTTTGCTTCAGGGTTTTGGGGACTAAAGGATCAAGGCCTGGCTAGGTTATGGAACTCTCATAAAGTGCACACTGTGTATGCTGTTCTAGAGCATTTCTTTTAAAAAAAATATTTAGATTGTTTTAAATTGTGTTACTGCAGTTTCTAGCCCGGGCTTGTGGGATATCAGATATAATTTGATTTCAATAATTTGGACTTTACCTATTCCTCTCCACATGCTGTGAGGCCCCCGGACAAGCACGCATACAGGCATGGCTGCTAATTGTTGGAATATTTCAAACAAATACAGGCAGGCCAGAAATAGCCGACCCGCAGCTTCAGGAGACCTCAAGGCAAGTACCGTATTATGTATGCATGCTACTTACAAAGGACTCCCTGCCCCGAGCTGAATACTCAACTGTCAAGCACTCCATATTTGCATACTGGCTACTCTATTGACAATTTGGTCTTAACTCAAACATGTAAAATTCTGATCTTTTGGAGGCTTTGTCTCCAGCCCGAAACTCATTGTTTTCCCCAAGTATGGAGTAGTCTATGGTCACATTTTCCCCTATAAAAACTCCTGACTTTGAGCACTTCTTTGGATCACTCCAATCGCTCTTGTCTTCCATCCCGCCTTGCTGCCACTTCGTTTGGTGAGCCTTCCTCTCAGCTCCACGTGCTGAGAAACTCCATTTCAATGAACTTCTTCTTCAGATTACCTGGGCTACAGGACAGGTGTAGTATTTCCCATACCAAAAACCTCCTCTAAAAATCCCTCTATCCAACTCCAACCTTTATTTCTATAGTTATCTGTGTGAGTGTGCTGCATACACTTGTTTGACTGTATTTTAATAAAAACAACAATTATTATTTTACTTTTGTTTGCTCCTTGACTCGACCTGATCCCGTAGACATTGGGTAAAAGATCTCGCTCCGTTGTCCTGCCTCTCACATTGCTAGCTTGTGCTCTTTTGACTAATTCTCAGCTTGTAATTTGGAGCGCACTTAGGTGTCTCTCACGGGACCCCCAGAAATCAGGGAAACAATTGGTTTCTGTGGTTTAGTGATGCTTTATATTCTCTACCCTTCTTTGAGATCTTTTGATATAGGGCACGATATAAAGATTTTAAATAGGCGGATGTATACACTACTGCAAAATAAAATCAGAAGAGTGCTCAGATCAAAAGGCACTAAACAAATTCTTGAGATTTTGTTTCTGCTGCAGAGTCATAGATGTTTGATTCTATGTTACCTGCCATCCCATTTGACTTATGGAAGCATGGAATTGTAGTTTATAGAATTTGTAGAAATTGTAGAATTTATAGTTTCGAGGGGTGCTTAGCACTCTCTGTTGAGAAGCTCTAGTGCTTTAGTTCAAGGGAGTGCAGCAGAACTCTTCAGCAGAGAACTCCAAATACTAACCCATAAACCCCAGAATTCAATAAGATAGGTAATTACATATAACATGGAATGCCAGAAAAACCAATGAATGGGTGTTAGATCAAATTAAGGCTGAACTTTTTCTAGATGCCAGGATGACTAAATGGAAGCTGTCCTACTTTGGATACATCATGAAATGATGTGGCTCATTGGATACATTTATAATGCTTGCATAAAAGAAGGCATAGCAAAATAGGGAGATTGTTGTTTCAACCAAGGAAGCCATGGCTGCCCTGTGTTTGAAAGACCTGAAGAGGTCAGTTTATCCCTGGGGTTCTTGCTGGTCCATGCTGGGAAAACCACATCTGATTCCAAGTGTAAGATTTCCATGGCTAAAATAGCAAGCCCTTGGCTGTGTGCATCCATGCTAGCTGGTTGTGGTAAGAGTTGAAGCCTAACTAGGAGATTTGAAAGTCCAAGTGGGGGGGACAGGAAAATTTCAGAACAAAATCTTTTTACTGAAGTGTTTTTTCAGCCCCAGAAAAACTGGAAAAATGGATTATAGACTGTTTCATTCAGAATTATGTATAGAAGATATAGGACAAGGGGTTCATATGTTTACTGTCCCTACATTATTTCTAAAAATTATGTAGCAAGTAGACTTCTGTATAAGAATGTACTATACCACATATCATTGCAATTCCTGGTATCAGCTGCCTATTCTCAGTTCTTTTTATAGGAATAAGTGCTTTATGTTGGCACTACGGATGATTAGGAGAGACACCATAGAGTTCTATCTTTGACTAATTTTATTGGTTTCTTCTGTTTTTATTGCCTGCTTTTGCCAGTTTATGAGTAGCAAGCAAAGCAGGGAGAGGAAAAAACTGAAAGAGGTTCCTTGTAATTCAGGTGTTTGTTACCGTTCTCAACCATGTAGTTCCCTTTGTAACAGAATAAAATTCTTAAAAAAGTGACTCCAATTTGTAATTCTTTTCTGAATAAACTGGACTTTTAATATACTGAACACAATATTTTTATGCCAAGTCAAGTTATACATAATGCATTCTATATTCCTAAAGTACAAAAAGCAACATGCTAATACTGCTTCCCCCCGCCAGTATTTCTGGAAAAAAATTCTGGCAGACTTTCAGGCCATTTCCTCACAGCGTCACTAAAATGTGATACTTGCAGGTTGTAATCATTTCAGGGGCCACAATTCTGCATGACATTGTTGCCATCCTGTAGCCAGGAGTTGAAATACAGCATTCTAGCAATGCTTGTGGATGGGCTGGCTCCTGGATGGCAACAAAATTGTGCAGAATCGCAGTCCCTGAAATGACTATAACCCTCAGGTATCATGTTTCAGCAATGCTGTGCGGAAATGTCCTCAGTGTGGCAGTTACAGATTTGTAATCTAGATTTATAGAATCATAGAATCATAGAAATCTAGAGTTGGAAAAGACCACAGGGGCCATCCAGTCCAACCCCCTGCCATGCAGGAACACCCTCAAAGCACTCCCGACAGATGACCATCAAGCCTGTGCTTAAAAACCTCCAAAGAAGGAGACTCCACTACACTCCAAGGCAGCAGATTCCACTGCCGGACAGCCCTGACTGTCAGGAAGTTCTTCCTGAGGTTCAGGTGGAATCTCCTTTCCTGCAGCTTGAATCCATTGCTCCTTGTCCTGGTCTCGGGAGCAGCAGAAAACAAGCCCTCTCCTTCCTCTACATGGCATCCTTTCAAATATTTAAACATGGCTATCATGTCCCCTCTTAACCTTCTCTTCTGCAGACTAAACATCCCAAGCTCTTTAAGTCTATCCCCATAGGGCATGGCTTCCAGGTCCCTCACCATTTTGGTCACCCTCCTCTGGACTTGCTCCAGCTTGACCATGTCCTTCTTGAATTGGGGTGCCCAGAACTGGACACAGTATTCAAGATGAGGTTTAACCAAAGCAGAGTAGAGTGGTACCAGTACCTCCCTCGATCTAGACACCATACTCCTGTTGATGCAGCCGAGAATTGCATTGGCTTTCTTGGCTGCCGCATCACACTGCTGACTCATGTTCAGTTTGTGGTCTATGAAGACTCCTAGATCCCTTTCACACATACTGCTATCCAGCCATGTGTCCCCCATCCTATATTTCTGTATTCCATTTTTTCTGCCTAAGTGTAGGGCCTTACACTTCTCTCTGTTGAATTTCATTTTGTTCGCCTTGACCCAGCTCTCCAATCTATCCAGGTCATTTTGAATTTCGATCCTGTCCTCTGGTGTATTAGCAACCCCTCCCAATTTGGCGTCATCTGCAAATTTGATGAGCATACCCTCTATTCCTTCATCCAAGTCGTTGATAAAAATATTGAACAGCACTGGGCCCAGGACAGAACCCTCTGGCACCCCGCTAGTCACTTCTCTCCAGGATTTAAAGGTCCATAATTGCTCTGTATTCAGTAGGACTTACAGTAAGGCTGCATAAATGTTACCCCAGGCCACCTTAAGAGTTAGCAGCCAGATCAGGTGAAGTAAGTCCATTCAGCTGTTTAATGATGTTTCCACTCCCCCCACACCAGTGAGCAAGGCAGTGACAATCAGAAGCAGGACCCCTGTTGCAACTCTTTTTCACAGCCTCACTTGCTGGTGAGAGCAGCAGAAGTGAAACTGCACACATAGCAATTGTGTTTATGCATATTTCACATTGAGATTGCACATGGAACATTGTACATTGGTACTTAGTCACTGACATGTGTTGCACAATGTTGCTATTCCACACAGGGGGTTGCATAGTGCTGATGCAATGTATCTCCACACATGCATATTTATGCCATCCTGAGGGTATGTTGGATTGCAGCTCTGGTGTATAATCATGCTGAGGTCTGAACAGGTTTCTAATGTGTAAAGCACCCACAGGAATCTTTAAAAATCTGACACTAGGTTTCAGCTATATGAGTGGGACAGATTGCAAGCGAAATTACTGGTACAAGCCATGCTGCTCCATGGTGCCCCCTTCTGACAGTGGAAGGAAGGAAGGAAGGACTGCAGCCAACTGTCCCAGAAAGAACCAGGTGATCTGGAGAGCCCAATAGGAACAGAAGGGATGATCTAAAATGAAATTTGTCCACCAATTCCAGCTCATTCTTAGTACCTACTTAGTTCAAGTGTAATAAATGCATTTGGTTGCAGAATTTCTTAGGGGAATATGGGTTTAATAGGTTTGTTAGACCAAGCTCCCTTTCCTCTCACTTAAAGACTCATTTAGAAACTAGCTCTGAACATGATGCATTTTGATAGCATGACCTAATACATGGATACTCAATTACCTCTATTAATTTATTATTCATGATGAAAAAATTCTGATAAATGAAGAAAAATTATTCTAATAACATTTTATTCTATTACACAATCTCTCTGTATATTTGCAGTGGGAAGAAAATTGCAGTCAAATAGTTAAAGTCAGTTCCTAAAGATGCTTTCCTTTCTTACAGCTCCTCTGTTTCTAATGAAGCTCATTGAAACCGAGAAATATGATTCATTGGGTACCATGCTTAGTAGAAACTGTGGGTCAGGTTTTGTGGTTGAAAGAAGGGGAAGAAAGGTGAGGGACCAAAGTTCAACATTTGCCATGGAGAGGATGTAGTTAGCAGGAACTCCAAGGCTTGAATTAGAGCCGGGTAGGTAAAGTCTGAATCCTAGTTTGATGAGTCACCTGGGATTGTACATAATTAAGACTAGTCATGCAGCCGCTCCAGGATTCTGCAGTTGCTCATACTTCTTGATAAGAACACTTACCTGGACAGGTGTGGCCCCACCACTTTGTAGGAGGGGAGGATTTTGATGTCCTCCCTGGAAGAGGCCACCAATTTGCAACTGATGCAATCTGTGCCAGGATGCATCACTTGACAGGGGTGAGGCAAGGGCCTATTTAATCCTCACCTGCTCTGCATGGTCTCTTTGGACTGCACGGCGTGACTCGAACAGGACTCTGAATGCTTTGTGGTGGGGGTGAGCCAAGGCTGGTTGCTGGGCTTAGGGAGTCCCTTAATCCTAGATCCCCCCCCCAGTTTATCTCTGTCGTTTTTGTCCATTGTGGTTGTTTGGGCAACCACTTAGGGTGTAAGGTAGGTCTCTGAATCTGCCTCTTTAGGGGATGGTGACCTAGGGGGCAGTGAAGGAGGCTGGCATTGAGGCTGACCCATGAATTGAACTCCTGCCTGAAGGGTCTCATGACTTGGCTGGAGTTCCCGCTAGGTTTACCTTCCTTTATCAAGCAGCTAGGAAGCAGCCCAAATAATTGGATTGCTCTAGGGGCTCAGGCAGCTCACCCAAGGGAAGGCTGAAAGGGAAGACAACAGCATGTCACCTGACCTTGGCCAGACCTGCATCAAGTTGCTGCTCCTTGCTGCTTCCTCCAGGCCCATGAAAACAAACAAACAAACAAACAAACAAAATAAAGGGAGGCTTAGTTAACCCAATGTCATGTGTTATTATTCTGGGGTTGGGCATTAAAAAGTCCATTGAACAAGTTATTCATAATGATGTCCATCCCTAAGTTTCATTTGGAATCTAGGAAGTTGAGGAGGCCGCAGACTGCCAGAGGAATGAGTGCGCAATGAAAAACAAGGCACTCATATACAACTCTTGGCTTCCTTGAAACTAAGCCTGCAGTGTAGCAGTGTAATTCATCACTAAGTTTCTTCTCCAAGGAAGCAACAAATAAGTTTAACAATTTTCTTCTTACTGCAGTAAAGTCTTTGAAAAACTGCACTGTTTGCAAGGGCTATTCTCAATTCAGTATTGATTCGGTACAAAAATGTGTGTGTGGTTGTTTTGCATAGAAAACAGCTTTTTCTGCACATAAAATAATATTTATACACAAAAATATTGTTTTCTGTGCAGAAATGTGCAGAAAATTCTGTTTTCTGTGCAAAACGTCCCAGTAATATCAGGAACAGAAGATCAAGTGCCCTTTTGGTTGACCATTTTCTGGAATATGATTGCTCATTTAAGACCTCCAGACTGCTCTATCATCAACAGGTCTGCTCAGGTCTTTCAGGTTCAGAGATGTGGCTTTCTTGATTGAGGCATTTGCTAAAGGAGTCTCCCATCCTGGCATAATGTCATGACAGTCCATCCTTCTCCCATCACCAGGTGGCATGATCGCGGATTAAATCATTGACAGGTTTTCCCCATCAATGACCCAGGATTGCATCACTATCCCACACTTACCTGGCCTATGGAAGCCTTGGAAGCGTGATAGAGGTGCTTCCTGCCCCAGCACAGCCTGGGAAAATGCCTGGCTGTGCTGCAGAAGGAAGAGGTATGCCCATTGTGCCTCCTTCAGCAAGGAGCCAGCCAGTACGGAAAGGAGTGCTCTCATCGTGCTCCTTTCCTGGCAGATCCACTACCAAGATCACCACCAGAGGATGATGATATGGTAGGGTGCAGAAAGAGTGTGAGTCTGTCCATCTGTAATGCAGTCTTCCTCTTTTCCTACTGCCTTCTACTTTACCAAGCATTACCGTCTTTTTTAGTGAGTCATGTCTTTTCATGATACAGCCAAATACAACAGTGTCAGTTTTGTCATCTTGCCTTTTAGGTTTGCTCTAGGATCCATTTATTTGTCTTTTTAACAGTCCAGGGTATCTGCAGGACTCTTCTCCAGCTGCACATTTCAAAGGAGTTGATTTTCTTCCTGGCAGCTTTCTTCACTGTCCAGCTTTCACAATCATACACACAAAATTGGAAATACAGCATGGAGAAACCTAACTTTAGTATTCAATGATATATGGTTACAGTTGAGGATCGTGTCTAATTCTTTGACAACTGCCCTTCCAAGTTCTAGTCTTCTTCTGATTTCTTAACTGCAGTCTCCATTCTGATTAAACACTGAGCCAAGGCATGGAAGGAGAATTTGTGAAAGGGACCAAAGAATGTCTTTAATCACACTTCACTAGAGTGGAAGGATAGTAATATATGTTAGCCTAAATCCTATTGATAGTGTCATCCAGAGTAAAAACTTTGAATCAGTGGGATTTACCTATGTGTTGGCTTCACCATTCATTGATTGATTCAATGGGTTTACTCTAGTCAGGATAAACCAATCGGATTCTGGCTAATAATTCAGTGGCTTTACATGAGGATCAACAGTGGATGAACTACAATCCTGAGGCCGCAATCATGCTCCACCCAAGGATATGTTTATGACTCTCAGTGCCTCCACAATCTCCAAACTGGCTGAATTTCTGGTTCTAGAAGCCTTCAAGTGCAAAAAGTTAACTTTTAAATAGGTCACAAGACCTTCCTGCATTTTTACATACTGCCCAACTGTCCCAATTTGGCAGAAACAATCCTGATTAATCTTCTGTTGTCGTTGTTGTGTGCCTTCCAGTCATTTCTGATTTATGTTGACCCTAAGGCAAACCTAACACTGGAGTTTCTGGGGCTGAGAGTATGTGACACACCCAAGGTATCCCAGTGGATTTCCAAGGCTGAGTGGGGAATCAAACCCTGGTCTCCAGGGTTGTAGTTCAATGCTGAGACTGTTATACTGCACTGGGTCTCTGTACTCCATCCTTTACAGTTGCTTTTAAAGTACTCTAGTTTGTCTGTCCTTATCCCAATTTTTCTATTAGTCTCAGCTGTCAACTGAATTTGAAATGCAAAGGTGGTTTGCACTCTGTTAATTCAATGGAAAGAGCAAAAAAGGAGGTGGAATCTTGCCCTTCCCAGTAGATTCAGGCAAAAGAAACTGCTGCAGCCTCACTTATCTTATGTGTTCTTTTTCCTTAAGAACTTTTGCCATCTTGAATACACTCTGTTTTGCTTGATCACACATGTCCTCGTTTCCACCTGTGAAATGTTGAGAGATATGCTCTTAACACCAAAATATGCCCATTTTTGAATACCAAAAGTGGATGGCTGCCCATTTTGAGGGGCTATTTATTTTATTTTCAAGGAGACCATGCAGCCCCTGGAGGGTCCTGCAATGGCCCATGTACCTGCTACAGTTGCTGACCCCGAGGTAGATGGCCCCAGGTTATTTATGGGCATCCTCAGCTTTAGGATCAGGCAGTGGCAAATGTGAAAGGCCTCTGTGTGAATTGCTGCCAATCTGGTGGCAACAAGAGATAATACTGTGCTTGGTAGACAAATACTGCCATGAGGTATAAGGCAACTTTCTGTTTTACTTATAATAACCTCTTAGTTTTGGTACATGCATTCAAAGCTGAAAAAGAAGGCAAGGCAGGGGAAGTGGCTCTTTTCTGAAAAGCTGACAGAAGCTCGAGTCGCAATGAATGCTGTGTGCAGCCTCTCCAGCCATTTCCTTCCCAGTTATCTGTACGGCTGGCAGCGCAGACATGCCAGGCCTTGTGCCAAAAATGTGTGTTGTTTTTTTTTATTCTTTCCCAAGCTGTTCCAGCTTCCAACTCCTGCTTTATTTTTTTTTTCCTTTTCTTGCTTGCCAGCTGGCTCATCTATGCCCCAGCAGCTTTCGGCAGCTGGGGAGGAGGTTTCATCGGTATGTGGAGGTCGGGGAGGCTTGTTGGCAGGTGGTGGAGCATCTGGATTGGGTCCTGTGCTCTTGATTTGACAAAGATGCCCACCGAAGCTGAGGCCTGGGTCCTTTTTGCATTGCTGACCTTCAGAGGTGGCCTGCTGTCACTGCGGGAATGACCTAGCTAGGTGTCCAACAGTCAGTGGCTCCCGACTGTCAATCTCATCTAAAAAGTTTGAGGAAAAGTTACTTTTTTTTGGAATACAGCTTCCAGAATTCACCAGCCAACATGGCCCAATTACATAAGACAGATAAGATCATATCAGTGCTGCTCAGATTTAGTCATATTCTTCCTGGAAACCCTTTCCTAGCAGGGGAGGGCATTGTGTGGCTCCAGGACTAGACACAGCTTCTAAGCCCCTCTGAGCCCTCAAAGCTCTTCCACACCCATTATTTTTTTTTAAAAAAAAATGGCATAATTTTCGGGTAACATTTGCCCTAAAACGATACAGAAAATCCTTGAAATGAATGAAAAGGTGTGAAAATACTCACAAGCACCTCTGAACCCCATGGTATCACCAAATACCACCATTTTACTCTGCAGTACCTCTCAAAATGATGACAGGAAGTGATGAAGCACTGCTTCCTTTCACCATTTTGAGAAGGACTGCAGAGGGAAAATAAAGCATTTGGTAGATGCAGATGTAACTCACAAACAGATTTAGTTCTTCCTAATGTTTAGATAGGATTTTATTTCTTGTGATTTGAAGCCATTGGTTCTCCGCTTAGTTTTTGGAGCAGCAGAAAATAAGCTCACTTCTTCTTCTATATGACATCCCCTCAGATATTTAAAGATGGATATCATGTCAGTTCTCAGACTTCTTTTTCCAAAGGTAAACCTATCCAGCTCCCCAAGTCTTTCCTCATAAAGCTCATTTCCATGATTTCGAGTAATCTTGGTGTCTCTTCTCTAATGTGTTTAATCTTGTCAGTATTTTTCTGGACACAGTTTTGCAGGTGAAGTCTGACCAGAGCAGAATAAAATGGTACTACTACTTCCTTTGGTCTAGACAATATATTTCTGTTGATACAGTCCTAAATTGCATTAGCTTTTTTGGCTGCCATGTTACACTGTTGACTCATGTTTCACCTGAGGTCAACACAGCGATATAACATTGTAAGCATTGTAAGCCATCCTTCTTATAAAGCAAAGGCATTTGGAATGGCTTTCCAGAAAACCTCCTCATAGAGACCAAAACTACTAGGACAGATTTGTGTATATGAAAACACATAACTGCCTAAAGTTTTGGACTTTCCTTGGGAATATAGTTAATGGGCCCTACAGAACTTGTAATTAATTCATTACAAACAATTCCTTGGCTTTCACAGTTGTTAATTTAACCTTTCTAATGTCAATGACATCAGCAGCTTGAATAGTAGCTATCCTATTCCTTTAATTTGAGAGTTAATTTAGGAGAGGTGGTCATTTGGGCCCATTTTAATGTTTTAAAAATTAAAACAGTACATCTGTGACAGGTTATCAACAAGTGATAAACTCATTCCGTTCATAATATTTACTCAAACAATTGATGTTAGCAAATCAATTGTCATATCAGCCTTAAGAGCAGTGCATTTGCATTGATGCTAATGTCTGCTACTGAGGATAAACCTGCACAAAGAGGCATCAATTTGAGCGGAGCAACAGAGGTTGGCGACTCCCATGTGAATGGGATGGAAAAATCACTTTGGGGTTTCATCTGAACTTCATTCCACTTGCTGAACCCTATTCCCACTGTAGGTTTGGCATCTTGCAAATCTTCTTTGAGATTTGGACTAAAAGCCAGAGGAGATTCACTTTTCTACTGATATGGGAGCTACCGATCTCAAAAGACCCTTTTTAAGGGGGAGAAAAGCATCACATATCCTCCAGCATTTCACAGATGGAAGCTAGAACATGAGTGGTCAAGCAACATCAGTCAAGATAACAAAGCTATTAATAAGGAAGAATTCTTAAGCTACGATAGAATGAAGCAATTTGCTTTTGCTTGATTCCTCTATAGGATCATCTACAGGATTAACTGGGTACAGAATAGTCTTTTTCTTTGAACCCATTTTGCACAGGGTTTACAAATGACAGTAAGCAATCAAGATTCTCCCTTCCAGATCATGACAGTTAGAGGGTATGGTATTACATTTGGTAGATAATCCAAAAGAAGAAGTAGTGTGGGGAGCTTTAATACTGAAGGTGTTTTTGAATTACACCATGAAGGTGATTAAAAAAAAAAAGGAGTAGTGGTGGAAGCATACCCCTTAGTTTGGTTTTGTTTGTTTGCTTACCCAGTATTCTGAAACACAGCCTTCAACCCATGTCTGCTGGAACTGCAGCGGGATAGAATTGCTGCCTCACCCTCTTGTTCTTCCTTGAGTATCCCCTTTGGGGTCCTTTCAACAAGACTTCAGAAAACATGGAAGAACGCTTAACACCTCTTAATTTCCTGGGTTCTTCCCCCAGTTGTTTTTTTTTTTCCTTTTTTTGCCAGCACGGAGCCAAAGTGTGAAATAGCACTTTCAATGTTTATCCAAGTTTCATTTGGAGATTTTGCTTCACAGAGAGAGGGAGAAAGAAAGAAAGAAAGAGAGAAAGACAGGGAGGATGGGAGTGAAATACACAACACGGAGGTGTTAACTTTGCAAAGTGAAAATAAAATGACCTTTAGCATAGAAAGTGTTACTTTCTCCTACATTGCACATGAAGTTTGAAACTCTTCCTGCCTAAACTTAACGCAGATAGAAAATCCTTTAGGGGGAGGGGGAGGTATACAAACATGCCAGTTCTGAGTGTATTAAAAAAAAACAACAACATATAACAAAGGAAAAGGCATTCTTGGAAAATGGTGGGCTGGTTCATACTGTTGTCGCAACATGGTGACCAAAAGCAGACTTCTCAGGGCACAGAGATATAGATGTTTGGCTGAAGGTCTCGTGAGGTATGTACCTGAGAACCTGATGGATGCTGCCACAGTTCATGATGGACAAAAGCTGTGAGATTAAAGTTAGAGACATCATAGAATTATAGAGACAGCAAGAGCTGGAAGAGACAGCAAGGGTCATTTATTCCAACCCCTGCCATGGAGGTATAGACAGTTAAAGCACTGACAGAAGACCATCCAACTTCTGCTTAAAGACCTTCAAAAAAGAAGAGTCCACCACTTTCTTAGGCAGCTGAACAGTCCTGAACTTTAGGTGGAACCTCTTCTTATAATTTGAATCTGTTGGTTTGTTTTAGTCTCTAGAATAGTCTCTAGACTGGGAGCAACAGAAAGCAAGCTTGCTCTGGTTTTAAATATGGCTGCTATATCACTTCTTAATCATCTCTTCTCGAAGGTAAACATACTCAGCTCCCAAAGTTGTTCCAGTATTGGCCATCAGCTTATGTTTGAAGACCTCCAAACGAGAGCCCAGCAACTTCTGAGGCACTGTATTCCACTGTCAAACACTTCTTACCATCAGGAACTTATTTCTAATGTTTAGTTGGAATCCCTTTTTTCCTGCATCAAGAAAACAGCATAATGGCATTTATGGGGTTAGGTGATGGCTGCACTATGCCATAATGTTAGTGAATTGCAGCATTTTCTGAACCAATTTAATGAAACTCACATGCACATCTGTGTGCTAAATTGGGAGTGATTGTCCTATCTCAGTCCCAGCAGCACAGTTGATAATTCAAACAAAACAAACTGAATAGCTCCCAGCTTGTTACTTACTTTTATTCAGTACACATAAGGTCAAAAATAAAGGCAAACAGAATTCAAAGGCAAGCGGGTCCAAAGTCAGTCAGGGTAATCCAGAGTCAAGTACAGAATTCAGCAAGGCATCCAGCAAACAGAGAGGTCAGATAAACTGTGACAACTCCTGGAGGGGAAGGGCGGCAACTATATCAGTCAGCCACCTAATGCAGCTGTTGCCTGAGTAATTGTTGCCTGTTAGAAATTCTCTGGGGTCGACATAGATTTTCTCTTTATTATCTGCACTCGGCAAAGGTGGGTACTGATAAGTTATCTTCTATGTCTGAAGAGACAGGACTCTCTGCTGGAACTGGCACCACCCCCTGGTCTATTTGTGGCACTGTAACTTCTTCTTGTACAGCAGGTCCTGGCATGTCCCCTGTTTCAGATTCTGAGTCAGAGTCTATGTTCTTTAAGCAAGGCATGACAGTGATGTATAGTTCACAACAACATGCATCCACAATGTTAAGGCAAATCCAACCATTTTTCATTGGACAGAAATGTCTGATCACTTCCATAGGCTAATGTACACACAAATAACACAAGAACAAGATTCTGACCATGAAATATAACCTTAAGGCCAGGTGTATAATGACTTGCCAGATGTAAGGATGGATGACTCTTGTCTGTTTTGGTTTCTACAGCTATCAGACTTTCTACAGTGCTAATTCATGCCACCTCGTTTCCACACCTATTTCCTCATTTTTTGATTACATTTGTTAGAAATGAAAGTGACAGAGCACAACTCAGCTTGTGCTGAAGGCAAACAGAGTGCACGTGGAGAAGGAAATGAGTAGAGGTGCCACCTCAGGTTTCCTAGATGATTCTTTACTGTTTCTGACCTGTGCTGACCTTCCTTCCACTCATCTTAAGAATTGCACATGTCAATTCCTCCTTCACACTTGAAGGTCTTTACTTGGAAGGAGGTCATCTTTCCTTTCTTGTGGAGCGGCTGAGGGAAAACATGGCTCCCTGTATCTCCACCTTAGTGAGACAAAATTAGCATGCCTCCATCTCATCACAATGTATTTCTTTTCTTTTTTCATGTTATCAGCAAACAAATCTCCATGTGTTTGCCTTCAAGAATAAAGTATATTCCTTCAGGCATCCTGATATTTCAGAGAACTGACTTTATTTACCAAACTACTATGCGTACTCTCTATGCTGACAAAGTCCCCATGGAAATTCATACCCATTTGTGTATGGATTTCTCAAAATATAGGCATTTTTTGTACCTAATGTATATCTTTCTGTATGCATTTTATTAATGCGGGGATGGAATCATGCAGTCTGCATGTCACTTGTACTTTGGGGGGGCAGTGTGATTTTTGGTACCCTCACCAACTCACCTAACATCCCTAGGTTTTCAGTGCAAACCCTCATTTTTGTCTGAGAAAGAAACATTGCTTCAGAACACTCTAAAATCTTGGTTTGAGAGAGAAGTTCCTATCCTGGAAAAACAAGACCTCCTCAAACAGATTGAAAGGAGCATAAAATTGATTGGTGTGGACCTGCAAGCTCTGTCTAGCTCTGTCCTGATGCATATTTTGCACGCCTTCTTCCTTCCCCTATTTTCAGGCCTGTATAGAATAATGCCTATAGAATCACAGAGTTAAAAGGGACTGTGAGAACCATCCAATCCTTCCTTCCACCATACACAACTACAGCGCTCTTGAGAACTGGTCACTCAATTCTCCAAAAATAGATAGGTAGATGATAGATAGATAGATAGATAGATAGATAGATAGATAGATAGATAGATAGACAGACAGATAGATAGATAGATGATAGATAGAGCCCATCACCTTCTGAGTTTGCCCATTCCACTGTCAAAAAATACAGTAAAGAATTTCTTCCCAATGTTTAGGTGGAATTTCTTTTCTTATTCTTAAATACATTGATTTGTGCCCTAGTTTCTAGAGTAGCAGAAAAACAGCTTACTTTATTCCTTCAGTTATTTAAAGGTGGTTATCACATCACCTTTCTGTCTCCTCCAAGCTAAACCTACCCAAATCCCTAAGCTGTTCCTCATAGGATTTGATTTCCAGACCTTCAGTCATCTTGATCACCCTCTCTGGACACAACTTCCACCTTGTCCATATTCTTCTTGAACTGTGGTTCCATCTCCCTTGTGTGGATGTCCAAATGATTTATCTTGACCTCTTTTGTAGAAGAGACAGTGCAAGCCTGAGATCTCAGGGATATGCAGAGAAATGTAGCAATTCTTTTCAAAACTCCTTTGATTTTCTTTGAATTCCCACAGATACTTAACTTAAAAACCTCTCCCTTCCATGGCATGGAGAAATTTACAAGTTTTCACAATCTTCACATTTGCTTAAGATCTGCTTTTCTATGGCAGGTCTATTTTGCTACTCCACAAAATTGCATGGTGGTCACTTAGGCCATTTCTGCACTATACTCTTATAATGCTATTATTCCACTTTCAACATCCTATGGAATCTTGGGCTTTGCAGTTTAGGGAGGGGTATTTAGAATTCTCAGTCAGAGAGCTCTTTGGCCTCAGTAAATGACAAACTTCAAAATTCCACAGGAAGTTGAAAGTGGAATAATAGCACTGTAACAGTGTAGTGTGGAAATGGGCTTAGAATTGCCTTAGAGACATTTTTTGTTACATTTTTTGTCAGACTGATCCTGACTCACCAGTTTCCTCTGTAGACAAGACTATTCATTAGCCTCTCCCACTTTGATGTTCTTCTGATTGTTGCACTACAAATTCCATAATCCTCACACATCTACTAGAACTTATCTTGTATTTTGAAACGCTTGAGAGGCAGATCAAAGCATGAAAACATGAAATAAAGCACCTGAATTACAGAAACCATCATGCTTTCTCTCATACTAGCAAGTAAAAAAAAAAAAAAAGCCAAACTCCAAGAGAAGCCATCTTGGCCTCGGTGTGTTCTTCTGTTCCAACATGAGTAATTAAAGGACCAACCACAGCTCTAAGGGCCTATTCATTTTGTGGTTCACAACATCTTTCACTCTTGCTATTTCATTTCCCGGTGATGGCATATTAGATCAAGCTATTAAGCAACTTCCAAGGGGTCTCCTGAGAATATCCATCAATAATAATGAATGCCTATTTCCTACAGGACCTTTAGTCAAGAATATCAGTTCGGTGTGTATGTATGTGTCTCTCTGTGTGTATCTGTCCCAGTGAAGCAAGTCTGTTGCCTTTTCTGTATTTGACAGCCAAATGCCTTTAGAGATGGCCTCATTCTATCTTTCCTATCTGTGTCAATCCAATTATTTGTCCTGCATTTAACATGGGCAATACAGAGAGAGATGAAGTCATTTGCTCCCATTTCATGAACACTTCAGGGAAAGAGGTAGCAGGTTTGGAGATTATTTTGCTAACTTGTACAAATGCTGTGCATATGAATATACAGTGAGGTGGCCATCCTTGGCAGCAGATGCTGAGAGGTGGCAGAAAGGTATCCAAGAAGGGAGTGTAAAGAAATATCTTCTTATCAAGAATGAGAACACTTGTGAGCAGTCTTTCCCCCCTACACCAATGCAAGAAGGACCCCTGAACCCACCAGTGGGCCTGCTAGTACCTGCCAGTGAGTCCCACCCAAGAGGACATCTGGCAACAAGGAGCAGTGGCACTATCAGCCATGCTGATTGGGAATGTTGGAGTTGCAGTCCAACACACCTGCAGTGCACCTGTTTAAGAGAGTCTGTTCCAGACTACTGCAGACATCCTGATTCAGCAGGTCCAGTCCCAATCAATCTTCTGTCATCCTACTTTTTCAACTGCATTTAAAATATCTTAGTCTCTTTTTCCTCCTTCCTTTGTTTTCAGCACACTTCAGTTGCTACCAAATAAATTCAAAGTCCAGCAGTAGTTTGCACTCAGTTAACTCAGCTGAGGAGAGAGGAGAGGTAGAGTGGAATCATGCCCTTCCCAACAGGCTACAGCAAAGACAAACTGCTACGGCCTCCTCTAGTATGTGTTCTTCCTCGTTAATAACTTTTACCATCTTGGCAACTCTCTGATGTTGCCTGGCCACATGTGTCCCAGGTTTCATTGGTGAAATGTTGGTGAGTTCACTATTGCAGGGTGTAAAGACTGGGCTTACCAAGTGGTAGCAGTGAGCAAATGAAAAATAGTGGTGCACTTATGTCTTTGGCTATTTGGGTCAAAGCACTGGGACTCTCTGCTTAGGGATGGAGTCATCATTTGACTGACATCCCTTGCACTTTCCTGTCACCTCTAGAATTCTGGTCTGCAATACTCACAACAGTTAGAAGAGTAGAGACATTGATTTTCCCAGAAACAGTGTAGAATTGTAAGCCATCCCTCCTAGATGTGCTATATGACTTTGCCATTTATTCCCCCCTCCATGTTTCTGAGAGAACTATAGGGCACTGTCCAAACACCAGTGCTGAAGAAAGTTTCAGTTATCCAGTCCAGGTGGCATTTGTACTCGTACATGGAATTGGATGAAACAGCCATTTAGCTCTTTGCTTTATGAATACTTGCTTCACGTAGCAGGCATACAAATAGGAATGCTCCTCCATGGGACTGGATTTTGTCTTTGGTTGCTGCTACTCACCTGTATGTGATAAAGTTTGTGGACCACAGACCCATGAGTATGTCCAGATCCGTGATGGAGTCTGTAAAGACTCGTTGGCAATGCATTCAGTGCATCATGGCCCAGAAAAATGTCTTTAGGCAGCCACATGCTGAGCTCCTGTCATTTGAATGAGAACTGTTGAATGGTAGGGGTGCTTGGGGGACCTGATCTTTGCAAATTCTAATGCAAAGGAAGCTGCTCCACATCTTGTAAATGGATAAGTGAACGGAGCTATCACTTCCATCTTCATTTTCATTTTATTTGGTACAGTCTATTTTAAAAAAGAGGGCTGTGGCACTATGGCAGAGTACCTATATTATATGCAAAACTTCCCAGGTTCAATATCTGATATCTCCAAAGAGCACTAGAGAAAGGTCTACCTTAAAACCTGCACAGTTGTAGCCTGCCAGTATCAGTGCTAAAATGGGCGGGCGATTTGCCTTGGAACAAGGCAGCTTCCTCCATTCCTATATGCTTTCCAAAAAGAAAATAAAAATCCACTTTCCAGAACATTATTCTGTCAGATGATTATCACAGGCAGTGGAGCTCAGATCATCTCCTGGGGCCTGCTGTGTCCCGAGGTATTTGGAAGCCCCTTTTGTGCTCTGTTGCTTTAATTCTCCATGCTATCTCTTGATGTGTGTTTGGTTATCTGTTCTGACTCTCTCTTTTGCTGGAATGCCTCTTTGGGTTAAAGTGCTTTTATGCAGCTTCTGAAGGCACTGCAGTACAGTCATTGTTAACATGATAAACTGCACAGGAAGGATACACACACACATACACAAACACATGCATGCACACGCATGCGCTCACACCCCACTTTATCCTTCTAGAAACATCAGAGAGTCTTACTTGGAGCTGTGAAAAGCCAAATCCACCTATCTAAATTCAAAGGAGCAAAATTGTCAAAGTAAGATTTTTGTATTTTAAAAACTCACAGCAGCACAGGCAGATATTATTCTGTTGTTCTTGCAACTGGACAGGATAAAGAAAAAGTGGGGGAGGGGGTTAAAGTGGGGGAGAAGAGCCGACTCCTAAAGCAGGAATCAACAGAGGGGCTTTTAATATTTTAAAAAAACAACAGCAAAGATATGAGTTTTTCAGAGATTTCAAAATCTTCCGGACCTTTCAAAAGAACAGCAGCTAATATGTTATGTGAAGCCCACAGTGCACAGCTCATATAGAAACCCTGTGGGCTTTGAACGCTATTGAACAAAATGACTGCGCTTTCAGATATGAAGAGCAGTAAGATATAATGGAATGGGAGATGAGAGAGAGATGTAGACAAGATATGATGTGTGTTACAAAAGTATGTAGGGGCTCTCTCTCTTTTGTCTGATGCTCTCCCTCCCTCTGTCTCTGCTTATGCGTCTGTTGCTTTACCATAGTATTTACAGTTTCTATGTATGGTTGTGAAAGCTAGATGGCAAAGAAAGCAGACAGGAAAAAAATAATCTCATCTGAAATGTGGTGCTTAAGGAGATTTCTACAGATACCATGGACAGCTAAAAGGACACATGAACAGGTCCTAGCAGATATTGAACTCTCACTAGAACCCAGAATGACTAAACTGAGGCTATTGTACTATGGATATATCATGAGGCAACATTATTCATTGGAAAAGATGATGATGCTTAGTAACATGGAAGGCAGGACGAAAAGAGGAAGAACGCAGCACAGGTGGGTTGATTCAATCAAGGAGACCAAGGTCTGAGTTTGCAATACCCAAGCAGGACCCAAGGCTCTTGGAAGTCTCTCATTCATAGGGTCACCATAAGTTGATGTTGAAATTGGAATAATAGCATTCTAACAGTGTAGTGAGGAAAGGCCCTATGTGTGTCCCACCACTAATTCTTGCTATTAAGGGTCTTTCTACACTATACTGTTATGGTGCTATTATTCTACTTTAACATCCTACGGAATCCTGGACCTTGTAGTTTAGGGAAGGGCCTTTAGAATTCTCAGCCAGAGAGCTACAAGCCCCAGAATCCCACAGGATGTTGACACTGGAATAAGAGCACTATAACAGTGTAGTGTGGAAAGGCCCTAAGTCTTATCATTCCACTGCCTCACATTAGTTTCAGGAAGTAGATCGTATCTCTTGGGAGGACAGGAAGCAAATTCCTTGTTAAATTGAATCTTTGATTGAATGACTAATTGGTGGGCAATCAACAATACCGGGAGCTTATTTCGTTATTCTAGATAATCAATTTATAGCAATCTACCTTTCCTTCTTCTGACTGCTCACCCTTTCCTTCCTCTCCCTCTTGCTCTTTCCATCCGTGCGTGCATGCAGCTAAGTAGTGTCAGACTCTCATACTGACCAAGTCAGGCATCAGGTTTCATATTATTAAAGATGCAATTACTCCTTTCTCAAGTGTGGTCTGTCCATTCAGCTCACCAATTTATCTATCAATACCTTCCTTCTGTGTAAAGGCAAACATTCTCTATGTTTGCCATTACAGAATTACCACCCTGAGATTAGTATTTCTCATATTGGAAATGTCTTTGCAGTACATGGACTGGGGCACTGTATTAAAAGAAAGAAAAGAAAATGCAGGTCTCCAGCTGTTGTTGGACTGCACGTCCCAGCAGCCCTAGCCAGCTTAACCAATGGTGAGGTATGGTGGCAGTTTCACTCCAGCAATATCTGGAGGGTCACAGCAATCCCACCCTGTACTATGATCAGTGGAAATCATGTTTATGTCCTGACACAGATGCATGAAAGTCACTAGTTAACCCTGGGCTAGTTATGATCTTGCAACTGGTTCTATGTCACAGGATTTACAGGAAACTAAGATGGGACTGGGGCAGAAGACAATATTATTACCACCACCACCCCCCGATGTTCCTGAAGAAAGTGTGAGAATCAACTATAGGCTAAATTCAGACTAGTTGCCCTCCACTGCCTAAAGACTTCTGTTAGCAAAAAGTGTAGAGGTGCAATTTCCTGTGATATCCCCTTTTCTCCAGAAGCCATCTATATGTCCTGCAATGCGATTCTGAGCTGCATAAATAGGAGCATAGTGATAATACCACTCTGTTCTGCTTTGGTCAAACCCACCTGGAATACTGTCCAGTTCTGGGCACCACAATTCAGGAAGGATATTGACAAGCTGGAATGTGTCCAGAGGAGGGAAAGCAAAATGGCTGAAGGCCTGGAAACCATGGAGTCCTATGAGGAACAGCTTAGGAGACTGAGTAAGTTTACTCTGGAGAAGAGAAGGTTAAGAGGTGGCACAATGGCCATGTTTAAATATTTGAAGGGATGTCATATGGAGGATGGAACAAGCCTGGTTTTTGCTGCTCCAGAGACTAGGACATGGAGCAATGGCTTCAAACTTCAGTAAAAGAGATATCATCTAATCATTAGAAAGAACTTCTTGATGGTATGAACAGTTTGACTATGGAATATGCTGCCTCGGAGTGTGGTGGAGTCTCCTTCTTTGGAGATTTTTAAGCAAAGTCTGGATGGCCATCTGTCGGAAATGCTTTGATGGTATATTCCTGCACGACAGAGGGTTGGACTGAATGTCCCTTGTGGTCTCTTATAGCTCTGTGATGCTACGGTTCTATGATTCTGGAGGGTTGAAGGTTCCTCTAGGACATATTCAGGCAGGAAGTTGAGGAAGTAAGTAAATCTTGAAAATTGCAGTTAGATTGAGTTAGATTCTGTCCATAATACATGAAAATAAGTTAGATTATGTCCATAATACATGATAACATTGCCACCTGAAGTAGCTGAGGAAGACCTCATTGTGTTAACACTTTGGTATAAGGGACTGAACTGTGCAGCCACAAGTTAGAATCCTGTTGGTAACAGAACAAGTTATGTTTTGAAGCACTGCAAAAGGAGGTATCCTGTACCTCCTTGCACAATGCCTTTGTGCTAGTTATGCAAGGGCAGCCAGACAGAACCTAGCTGCTGTTCCCACTGATTGACCATGGGGGCACCTGGGTGCTATCCACATGCCATTCATGCCAGGGGAGAAGGAGCAGCCTCTTGCTGAAGGGCAGTGTCAGTGCCCTGACATATCATCATGGCCAGTCAGTGGCTGGGAAGCTGAACTGCACCCAGGAGCTATTTAGAGACCATTGAATGACCAGGGAAGGATGCTTGGCTGTCACCCTCTGGATCTCTGTATACACTAACAGAGATTCATACTATGCTTATGATCTTGCTCATATTTTATAATTAAATAGCTACTGACAGTGTTTATATGGTTAACTGAATGGCTGGAGGTCAAAGAAGAAAGTAGGATTATAACGGTGATCTTTGTCCCTCACCTCCTCTGTTCTGTAATACAAAGCAGTAAGTTATCCAAATTCAGCAATGGAAATCAGAGATTGGCCTGCCACCGTCATCATCTTTTCATACCCTCTATGCCCAGCCAATCACACAAATCAGACTAAGGTCATTTTTGTACGTTGGGCCCTGTCTGTTCCAGTAATAGGGCTCAGCATCACAGAAATTTGGAGTGGACTCACTGCCTCATTGACATCAGAAGCTCTTGGAAGAAGATCCCAGTATATTGTTTGTATGCCTGCACTGCATAAGCTGAGATGGAGCGTTTGGGTAGGCATTTGGATGCACTCTAGCATTTAATCAGGGACTCTTTGATAACCCTGAAAAGATGATCTGACCAATTTCCACTTTTCACTGGAAGATATCTATTTGATTTTTAAGGGCTGATAACCTCTGTTCTGAGGTTTTGAAAAGGAGATTATTCAAATGTATACTGATAATGTGTGCATCTCTTACCCAGCATGGTTTAGCAGTACAGTACCTCCATGTGGCAATTCAAGCACATGGAAGGCCTGGATTACTATCTAATCTGATGAGATAGGAAGAGCACAAAGCTGGGGATGATGAAGCAATTGGAGATTGTTGACTCACGGGGGCCTTACTAAATCCAGCATCCTTTCATACTTAATTATCTTGTTAAGTTCCTGGAATCTGAGCTGCTGCTGATACCGACAGCACTGGGTGCATGGGAACCTTTTTGGAATAATTTCAGCACTAAAATTTTTTGTCCCTGTCTTGGGCTTGTCTGCACTCAAGTTCCTTGAACTGATTCAGCCCCACAAGTTTCATACGATGTTCCTGAGAAATTGGCCTGTGCTCCTTTCTGGTCCTTCCCTCCCTGCTCTGACAGACAATAGCAAAATGTGGGGCGGGGGGAGAGAGAATTAGTACAGCATTTTCTATTTGCTTTCAGGGTCCCTTGAAAGGTGACAGGGCTCTGCAAGTACAGAAGGACGAGATGTTTTTCATTTGGTTTTGTTTCAAAAATGTTTATTTAAAAAATCATTGGAAAAGATTTGGACTGAGATCCTATGTTGGAGTTGTGTGGGATAAATCTCCACATGTGGAGTTAGGTACTGATTTGGCTTGTGTTGAACAGTAGCATTACAAAACTGAACACCCTCTGTGCAACTGAATGCACAACCGAGTGTGTGTGTTCATTGATGCACAGACTGTACACTCCCATCTGTTGGGAGTGCTCTGATGTGTGTTCCTGCATGGCAGGGGGTTGGACTGGATGGCCCCTATGGTCTCTTCCAACTCTATGATTCTATGATTCCCACAGGAACCTGCCTGAGCTCTAAGAGGAGGCATCTCTCTAACCCATCGTCTTCAAAGTCATGGTTGCTGGGAACAGGGAGAAGACTTTCTTTGTGGCTGCTCCTGCACTTTGAAACTGCCCTCTCCAGGGAAGCTAGGATGACTTCTTCTTTGTTAATCTTTTGGTGGTAGGTTAAGACCTTTCTTTTGCATCAAGCCTTTGGGAACTGATTTTTTTAACATGAAAAGGGCTGTTCTTTTAAAATAAGATTTTTAATGGTATTAATTTTAATTTTGTATTTTTAAAAATTGTATGTTTCCTTGCCTTTTTGTAAGCCACTTTGAGTCCCGGGCTCTTTCTGAACAATGTTGGTGTGCCACCTCTGTAACAGGATGGCACTGGGCAGCAGGTCATGATTCCACACAATGTCATCGCTGTCCTGCTGCCATCCCATTGTGAAGTGCTACACTCACACATTATTTGCAAAATGGCAAAAATCTGTTTTGCACCTCCAATCACTTAGTGCTTCCATACTTACCTTTGTGTGGAAGCCATGGAAGCATGATTGCAATGCTTCCTGCCCCAACGCAGCAATGGCAAGTGCCCAGCTGCACAGCAGAAAGAAGAAATGGGGCCATCACACTTCCTTCCACAGGCAGTGAGCAGATGCAGTGGGGGACATTGCTAATGTGCTCCCTTCTGGACTCAGAATTGCAGCATGATGATACAGAAGAGCATCATCATGTGGAAATGGCCCTAATCTGGGAGAGAGGTGGCACATAAATAAAGCGATGGATGGAACGAATGGAAGTCACATAGGCATCCCACAGGTATCCATGTACATCTAAGCACATCTCCAAATAATGCACAACTCCCTTTCCACAACCTTGAACTGAATACAGCCATTCCACAACAGGAAAAAAGTATCCAGTCACTTCTGCAGAGTGAATGCACCCGTGCATAAGACGCCAACAGTCAGGCCTTTATTTATAGCAAGGACACATAAAGCAGAGATGAAAGTATTCACCCATATTCATATTTGCTATTGCTGAAAATCAAAATGGTCTCAGTTCTGGAAACTGGGCAAAGAGTGAGGTATGCATCACAGTTGCTAGTCAATTTGTGTTGCCCTAACTGGCTGTCCAAATGCTTTTCTTCCTTGAAGTCTCTGGGTACATTAGGACTGAACATGGTGAGACTGCTGGAAAACCTGACCCACTTCTACATGGACATTAAGTCTGTCTTCCCTTCAATCTTTTTGCAGTAGTTCAAAGTGAGGGAGTGAGAACAAAATAGGCTGATGTGACCCTCCGTTCATAGAAAGGAGGGTGGACTTGATTAAGGAAACCTTTGATTCTCTGCTCATCTGCAACTATGGATTTGGGAAACTTCAAAGATGAGGCATTCAGAACCATCTTTTAAGCAAGGCACATCTTCAGGGGGAGGGGGCATCCCTTCGAATCTTGCAGGCATCATTATACGTTTCTTATCACGTCTGTTGGATACACACCTGCAAGACAAGATGACCCCCATTCTTTCTTCCACCTGAGCTGGCTGATGAGGTTGAGAATGCCTTAAAACAGGTTAATTTGATGCCAAGTGACAGGAATAAATTGCTGCCACTCCAGCGTGCAAAGTGTAACCTTGCCCCCCGCTTTCTTTCCCCGCCCCAGCAGTGAAATTGCCAATCATCTGGAAATGGGCTGCCGTTGATCTGTTACATAAAGGAAACTGTTGGTTTCATTTAAAACAATATTGACCTTCCCCTCCAGTTCTTTCTGTTTGGACTAAATTACAGGACAAGGCTTTGAAAGAAAAGAACCTGCCTCTCCTCTCTCCCCAGAATGCCATGGAGTGACCCCGCTTTCTTGTTTAGCCTCCATCTTTTCTGTCTGAAATGATAGCCATTTGGGATTAATCATTGCAATTTTGAGAATTCATAGATTAAAAGGAACAATGTCCTTACTTTTACCAGCTGTCAGAGATTTCCTAGCAGCTTCATTTGTACAAGTGTGAAGGAAATACACAGTGTAGTATCCTGTAGCCATTAAACTGTATGGAAGCAAACCTAATTTTTTTATTAAGTTTTATTAAACAGCTTATTATTGGCTGGTATTTTGGATCAGCCAAAGACAAACTTCTCTAGACAAATCATGGAATCATAGAATCACAGAGTTGGCAATTGAGTTCAACCCCTGCCATGCAGGAACACATGCTTGAAGCACTGCCCGCAAATGGCCATCTAGCCTCTGTTCAAAAACTTCCAAAGAAGGTGTCTCCACCACACTTTGAAGCAGCATATTCCACATTTGAATGGGTCCTGCCACCAGGAAGTTCTTTCTGATGTTTAGATGTTTTTCTTTGCCAAGAAACGATTCTTCTTTGCCTGATGTTCTTCCTTGCCAATAAAACCCCACGATAAGTTCACCATAGGTCAGAAACTACTTGAATGCACCCAACAACATTCTGTATCAGCTACTTAGTTAAGTAACTTCACCTGGCCCAATCCCTCCCCCAAACTTGACAGAAGTATCATTCATCAGTACCTGGTTGACTTGTATGTAACCATTCCATATTCATGGTTGCTACTTAGTCATGATTTGTGACACCACTGCAGTGATTGTAACTCCCTTCTTCTGGCTACTTTACCAGGCATTAGCTGCATGGGGAGGTGGGTGTCTATGGTATTCTGTTGGTGACAAGAACACAGGTGAATGATGTTTCTGTTAAATTAGGGAAAAGAGGTTGGGCCAGGAAAGCTTAATTAGTTACGTACACTGAACTAAGTAGATTATTATAATTTTTTTTAATGTTATCAATAGTTTAATTCCATATCCATGATGATCTTTTCTAAGTTTTAACTACATGCTGCTCTGTATCCTACATTGCCTATTTAGTTGCAAATACAGTTAACATCTCTTTTTGATCCAACCCACCCTCAAACCTATTTTAGCAGACAGCAGCCTCCCCAAAATATAGGGACCTGTTCTTCTAGTGATCAATGTCCAGCAGAATGATGTTTTCACTCCCCTCCTGCCTGTGAGTGAGGCTCTGACAAGGAATTACAAGAGGGGTCCTGCTTCTGGTTGCTGCAGCCTCACTCAGTAGTTAGAGAAAGGTGGAAACATCATCTTGCTGCACCCCGATTACCGGGAGAACAGATTCCCATCTCTTGGAGCAGAAACTCCCTGGAGAAGTGGGTTTGGGATGGCATTGATGATTGCGGAACTAGTATTGTTGTTGTGATCCTGTACTATTATTGAATATGGTGTGCTTACAGATCTGTTACAGTAGATTATGAATCCACAAGTGCAATACAGAATGCCAGCTTGTATATGTGTTAATTGGTAAGCTGCCTTGAGCCCCACTTTTGGGGAAAAAGTCAAGAACAACAGCAGTGGGATAGGAGAACTAAAGAGAAAGAGAGGAATAAGAGTATGAAATATCAAGGCCTACAAATGGAGATTCAGCACCTCTAGGAAAAGAAAACAACAGTGGTTCCAGTATTGATAGGAACTCTGGGAGCAATTCTAAATGGACTGACAAAGTATCTGAAGGAAATTGCCCTAGATGGGATCACAATAGCACAATTGCAACAAAGGCCATTTCAGCAGGGGTTAAACAAAATGGTGCAGTGCATCTTCCATGGAGGATGTCTGCACCTTGGAGTGGACTGGGTCCAGACTACTTAGCGTAGATCCGCACCTCAGTCTGCTCCGGAGCGACCCCAAGTGGTTCTCCGCACGTTTTTGAAAAACCTGATTTTTCAGGTTTTTCAAAATGCTGGCACGTGCCATTGTGTGCCTGCTCTCCAGTGCAGATTCGCAGGCTCTCACCAATGCAAACCTGTGATCTGTGGAGGGCAGGTTTTAGGCTGGCGAGCTTCAGTGGTTGGTCGTGACCCACGACCAACCAGAAGCTGCCATTTTGGATGCCAGAGCAGTGAGGATCTATGATCACGCACCGCTCCTCCTCACCCCAGACCGGACCGGACCCAAAGAAGATCTGGTGAGTAGCGGCAGGGAGCGATTCCCTCGCCGCTTGTGGAAATGGCCAAAGTGGCATTACTTGTGATATGTCCCTTTATTATCCAGTGATTCCTCACTTATTTCTGGATTCTTGGATAGAATCCAAATTGCTGGTGTCCAGAACTCCAGTCAGTGATGCCTGGAAGACTGTGAAACTGAGATGGCAATGATGTTGAGGGTGATGATAAATCTCATAGCAGCACAGGGTGTGTGTATGTGCACATCTATTGTTCTGGCAATTGGATTATATCTCCTTGTTGCATGCAAGCTAGTCCAGGGAGCAACCAAGGTAATACAGGAGCCCTGGTGGTGCAGTGGTTAAATGCCAGTACTGCAAGCCACAAGGTTGTGAGTTCGATCCTGCCCGGCTCCAAGGTTGACTCAGCTTTCCATTCTTTCGCAGGTTGGTAACATGGGTACCCAGCTTGTTGGGGGCATGTATAGAAATGTTTTGAAATACATGCTATTTATAAGTTGTTCGCCGCCTCGATCCATATGGAGAGGCGGGATACAAATAAATAATAAAAAAAAATACCACTCTCCCATTGCAACCCCACAGCTCTTTGTTTGCATCTCTGGATTGGATGGTTACCCCAGTGAGCCTGTCATGTACTGGCTAGCTTCAAGTTCAGAGGACAGGCTTAGAAGGTACAAAAGCTTTATTTGGAACAGTGAATAAACATAGGTTGTTGTGGGTTTTCTGGGCTTTCATAGTAAAGCCTTCAAATTTACAGTGAAGAAACAGCAGCACACTTTGGCAATTGCCATGTCTAAAGAACTATTGGATTTGCAGCCTTCCATCCTTCCGCAGGTCGGTAAAATGAGTACCCAGTTTGTTGGGGGCAATTAGCTAAAACACATTGTAAACCGCTTAGATAACACTCAGTTGATAAGCGGTATAAAAATAAATGCTATTGCTATTATATGCTGTCATGCAAATGAGCTTTCCATTCACTTGTTAACCAAACACTTCATTTTCAGGTTGTTCTGTCCTCCTCCTAAATTCCCATGCAGCTTGCTGTTTGATCTTGCAGTCAGGTCCTTTTGTCTGCACCTAGACTCTAATAATAGATCATTGCAATAGCAATCTCCTGTTCCCAGCACACCCCTTAGCAGCCAGTCCCATCATCCTCACATAGCACAGTAAAGCCATTAAAACACTGAAGCACATATACCGTAAGGTCCATTAAGACATCAAAGCAAAGCTATGTAAACAACCAGGTTTATGTGAGTAATTAGCATGCACTATTTGACTCAAGCAAGAGATAGTTTCCTTAGCATTCTCCAGTGTATGTGTTATGACTGGCCACCACACCCAACTGTTTGAGCCCAATCAATCAGCAGCTGGGGGTCAGTCTGGATGACCTCAAGGGTCAGCAAATGTTTCAATGTTTGCCCATCTGGGCAGGATAAACCCACCTTTTAAATTCCTGTCAAAGGACTCCCTCAACACCTCCCTCTCTTAATACAATTTGGCAGTTTGCCCCCCTCCCTTCCACAGCAATGCACAATATAAAATAGAAGCACAAAAACGAGGTCCAAAGCCTATAAACATGGCAGGGAGAGTGAAGCCGACCTAACAGAGCCTGCTCATCCTTTAGGCAAACCCCCCAGGTACAGACACTGTGGGGGGAGGCAGTGATCAACAGCTTCCAGTGTCTTCCATGGCAAAGGTTCGGTTAAATTGACTCTGGGTTTTATACTAGACTGTAAAGGAACTCTCCATGGTTCTGAACCTATTTGAGGACCAGGTTCACCACTGCAATTTTATCCTGCGTGCCCTGGAAGAGTCAGCACTCCCCTCTCTTTCAGCTGAATTATCAAATCTAAAATCACAAAAGAGTTTCTACAAAAGCCTGTTTCCAGCCATGGGGAAAAAAAACCCAGCCTAGATTAATTCCACCCCAATGGCTTACATATCCAGGTCCTGAATTTTTAAAAGGGCTTTTATTTTTTTTTTGCGGGGAAAACATTGTGCTTACAAAGAACTGCATCAGCAATTCCGTACCAGCACTTAACTGCTTGACTGCAGGCACAACCCCTTGTTCGTGTATATAGCAGCAAGCTCAAGACAGCTACATCGTCCCTTCCAGGTTCTCCATCTGGGGTCAACATGAGCTGAGCATCTGCCAAAAATGGATGCCAATAAAAACTGCCTGATATGGGCAGAGAGAGGATCCTGGCAGCCTGGTGTTTGGGTAGTTCCTTTGAAGTCAGGAATGAAACCCAGTGTGGATTGATTTCATCCCTGATATAAGAGCCAGCGAGTACCATTGGATAGCTGGTGGGTCACCCCCAGGAAAGCAACAGATACCGAACAGGGAAAAATTTGAATAGTCCCTATTTCTGGGAGATTTCTATCTCAGAATAAGAGGGCTATACAGTCATCCCTCCACATTTGCTTGGGTTAGGGGAACAGGACACCTGTGAGAGTAGGAAAACCGTAAATAACTCTAGACTCCCCCAAACCATATTTAACACACACAAAAAGTACGACCAGCATATTCAACCCAATGTGGATTCCTTTGAGGCACCAGGATTCCTTCACAAGGCAGAAGTGGGCGGCTGGTGGGGCTTCCTGCCCCTTCCACTGCTGCCCCACACCATTTTTGAGAAGGACTCATAAGCCTCTTTCGCAATTTCTCAGCCCCATGAGGCTTGCAGTCCCTATTAGGGAGGCAGCAGAAGTGACAGCAAATAATCCGTGAATAATCAAATCTGCAAAATTGAAACCCACAAATGTGTTGGGCTGACTGTATCTTTAAAATAATGACCCAAATAAAATTAGAGGAGACTCGTTTTCTTAATAGGTTTTATCTATATCTTGGCTCACCATTCCACAATTTAGTCAATGGGTCTATTCTAATTGGAGGCTAACAAATAGGACTCTGACTAATGTCTATCATTCATGTTTGCAATATTCTGATTTGTATTGTGGGGTATTGTTGGTTGAAGTTATGGATTTTAGTTTATATTTATAGAGAGATCTAGATATATTTCTCCATTCTGCAGTCAGTCTGTCTGTCTGTCTGTCTGTCTGTCTGTTGTAAGAGGGAGGGTGGGTGCATGAATGAGAAATGGGATTTTCCAAAATTCATGCAGCTGTTTTCTTCTTTTCTAAGCTCAGCACAGGGACAAGGAGTAGAGGAGTATTAAAAATTATGAATTTTTTTACCTTCCTTCTGTTATGTGAGTTAAAATGCCAGGTTATGAGTGTAACAAATCTCTTGTTTTCAATATAAAAGCAATTAAACTAAGGTGTAATACAAATGTGTACTCTAAATGTAACAGAATGGCACTTTTTCAAAAACATTGCTGTCTCTGATTTATATACAAAACCATCTAGACTGGTAGTTAAATCTTAATTCAATACTTGCAATGGCATTGGGTCCTCCAACAGACCATGACTTTGTTCTTATGTGTAGCTGGACAGATGTAGTGTAGTAGGTAAATAAAATGTGCAGTAAGAAATAGGTTTTTGCATAGTTAACAACATGGGCTTTAGTTAGGAACAAGATTATTTCCTAAAACAATGATAAAAAAAATAAAGAAACAGAATGATAATTGTCCCTCCTGGAAGTAAAACACAGGACAAGGCTGATGGGGTAAACTAGGGCCACAACTTTATTAAAACTTTAAACCTTTTGATATAGATGGCTTCCCTAGTGCAGAATACAGAGCAGAGAGAGAGAGGTTACTACCTTCTCTCCTGAGGCTGACTGCCTGAACAAAAATTATTATTTTCTGCTCAGAAAAGGCTGTTTCCTTTGCAGAAAATGCTGGTTTGCATGCAGTTCAACCACGTGTGAATTAAGCACACAGTGAGTCCTAAGCAGCAGCATTTTCTGAGTAGGTTTTCCTGAGAAAAGCAACCAGGAGCAAATTTTGCAGAGAATAAGTCTGAAACTGTGAGGATTATCATTGGTCTACAATTCTCCTTGTCAGGATTTCTCAACACTTGAAAAACATATTTTTAAACCATATTACATTTTTTTTTTAAAAAAAAATTCTTTCGATCCTTTGAACTGGCCATACCATCAACAAACAATAGCTCTCTTTGTGCAAACCCCTGGTTGTTTGACTGAGAATGCATCTACTCAAATGTTCATTTTAAACTGGCTGTCAGCTAAATGTGTTTAGGATCCCCACTGAATCATACCTCTTGGGAAAGGGTGCATGTGACATGAAATACATGTATTAGCTTTGACAAACTGGTGCTAGTTTTTATCAGCCTGTTTTTAAATTGGAAAATGAATTAAAATAAAGGTCCACATTGCAAAACCAAGGAACAGATATATTATCAAGGTGATTACAAAGATCCCATAGGAAGGTCAGGATAGGAATTCACACACTGTTTCCAAAAGACTGTGGTCTGGATGAGGTACAGATAGACCTACCCATAATTTAGGACTTGCTCCATAAGTAATCCAAGTAAGACAATACATCTCATGGACATCTTGTCTGGTCAGTAATGGTTTCCTCGGGATTAATCCCCAGAAGTGGACATATTTAATCTAAAATGTGAACTCTCCCCCCATATTTGTCTCATTCTTTTTTAAAAAATGGCCAGTAAAAGAGCGAACTGATCAATCCCCTGCTTTTGCTGGGTAACTCCAACAACATGATTGACTCAAAAATGATGTGTGGGGATGGTGATTACATTAGCTGCCACACACTGGAGAAGTGCAGAGTTCCTGACATTTCGATTCAGCTACGAGAGTCTGACATTCAAAATCTGTTCCAATCTGGAATCAGCATAATTGTTTCTTTGTAAAAGAGGGGAAGGGGGATGGATAACATCTTTTGCGTAATAAAGTGACGGTAGTTACATTTAATAAGTGCCTGTAAGAAATAGACATAGGGTGACCACTTAGGCCATTTCCACACTGGCCTGTTATAGTGCTATTATTCCACTTTCAACATCCTATGGAATCCTGGGGTTTGCAGTTTAGGGAGGGGCCTTTGAGTGACCTTGGGAGTGAGGCCCCTCCCTGAACTGCAAACCCCAGGATTCCATAGGATGTTGAAAGTGGAATAATAGCACTATAACAGGCTAGTGCAAAAATGGAAAAATTACTTAGAAAAATTACTTATACGGCCTACAACTCCCGGAAACTCCCAATCAACATAGACAGTATTCAGGGAGATGTAGTTCCCCAAAGTTACATTTATAAATCTGCTTATACATCACCAAGAAGGGGACAAGAAGGGCCAGAGGTTTGTACAAAGTTTGCATCTGCCAATTTATAAGTATAGCGGCAAATTTAGAAAGAACCGTTATGGTGTAAAGAGAAATACAACACATTTCACTACAGCGTAAATTGCCATGTTTGCTTAGGTTGCTTGCTAGCTAAGTACTAAATGTGGAAGCACACCGTTAAGGCCTGAATCTTCCTGTTTAGTCCCAGCCAAAATAGAATCTTTGAATCATTGCTATTTATCTGTGTGTTGAATCACCATTCAACAGCTGATTCAATGGCTGTACTATAGTAGGGACTAACCCATAGGATGTAGAAATCCAAATGTTCCCAAGTGGCATGAAGCCCCCTTGCCCAATTAAGTCTGGCATGTTTACTATGGCCTCTCCTAGGCAGAGATAGCCCCATACCTTCCAGCTGTATTAGTTTAGCAAGGACAGTCCTAGTTAATCCTCTGCAACCCACTTTTTCAGCTGACTGTAAAATGCCCCAGTTTCTCTCCTTCTTTTCCTTTGTCTTCAGTTTACCTGTACTTCAGTTTCTGCAAACTGAACTGAACATGAAAAAGTAGTTTGTACTCAGTTAACAGGATGGAGAAGAGAGAATGGGGCAGGATCTTGCCCTTCCCAGGAAGCTCAGGCAAAAGCAAACAGCTGCAGCTGCTCCAAGCTTGTGTATTGTTTCTCATTAATACCTCTTGCTATCCTGACAGCACTCAGAGGTTGCTTGCCCACATGTGTACCAGTTTTTTGCATGTAAAAAGTTGAAGGGTATGTAATCTTGCTACAAGGATTCATTCTTTAGTTAACATTCAACCAGCATTACTATAAGGCACTACATGTTGTGATTCCCATCAAGATGGTATAGAACAGTGGCAAGCAAAGTGCAGACCTATGGACCTGGGGCCCCAAGTCTATTTTTGTGGACTTGAACGCCTTCAGGTTGCCTCAACTTCCATATTTCCGACCACATCAAGGTGAATTGTCTCTCCTGCTGTTTTCTACGAATGACACTTTACTTTTTAAATCTGTGATGGACAAGGATAGAGGGCTGTATTAGACTGTCAGGAGAACTTGGAGTTGACCTTTGCTAAAACAAAACAAAACAAGACCCTCCATTTGTTTAGTTCCAAACGTCTCCAAATTCCCTCTAGAGAGCATGAGGACTTCTTCTTCTTCTTCTTCTTCTTCTTCTTCTTCTTCTTCTTCTTCTTCTTCTTCTTCTTCTTCTTCTTCTTCTTCTGCCATGTTTTGGGCATCTCTGGACCATCTTGGGCCTATGAAAAGCCCTTTTTAGCAACAGGAAAGGACCCAGACTCACTTCCTGTTCTACAAAATGATGTCTTCTGGGCTTAAAATGTCCCTAGGGGTAGATGTGATGAAATTGAACTCCCCTGTGGGCATTTGAGATATTTGGAACAGGAAAAGAAAATTGAGAAAAAACATTTTTGATCCATGGGGGTCCTAGGGGGCCACAACAATGGCCCTAGAGGCCACGTGCAGCAAATGGACCCCTATTTTAAAATGCACCCCATTTTTTAACATTATAAAAAAGGCACCAGTTTTTCAAACCAGCACTGAATCTCCACCTTCTAGGATTGTTTGTGCAGCTCTGAAGGGTCTTAGAAACGGAATATTGGCCCCCAGAAATATTGTAGGTACACTCCCCAAATAAGAAACTGCAATTACAACAAAGGCTGTTTCCGCATGAGGCTGTTATAGTGCTATGATTCCACTTTCAACATCCTATGGAATCCTGGGGTTTGCAGTTTCGGGAGGGGTCATCCGGCCCCTCCCGAAGCTGCAAACCCCAGGATCCCCTAGGATGTCAAAAGTGGAATCATAGCACTATAACAGCCTTGTGTGGAAATGGCTAAAGTGTAGCTTTGAGGCTACTAACAGGACCTAGATCCATAGAGCACATGTTGTCAACCTTCAATAATAAATAGTGGACACCATCCAACCAAAATAAATGTTCTAAGCTGTATTGATTTGGTGGGCAAGCTAAAGGTATGTGCTTAAATCTTTTTTCTCAAAATCAATGAGTGCTCAGTTTTTGGTTGCACAATTGTGATTAATTCATCATAATTAATGAGTGCATTAATTCCTGCTTTGCAATCTATGGTTAAAAATGTAATAATGTTAACAACTTGCAAAAGTCTCTTATTCATTTGCAGGGTGTGCATACACACACACACACACACACAGATGCACAGACAGGCAAAGAAACCAAATTAGCATTATGGTTGCAATTCATTTATTTCCAAGTATTCTTGGGGAAGCCAATGGATTGCTCTATAATTCTTCTGAAGGAAGGGAATTATATATTATAACCTTAGGGCAGAAACTATACGGGCATTCTCTTGCAGAAATCTCACTGAAATAAATAGGAATTGATCATCCCGATATGCTCTTCCTGGCAATGTTTATATTTTTATCCTCCATTTAAAGGTGACTCCTCTCCCTCCTCCCTTGCCTTTTGATATTAAAAAGGGTGAAGGGGGGCATAAAAGAGCAAAGGGTAATGTGGATTAAGATTCTAAATGGGATGGCACATCTTTAATGATACATATGATAATTAAAGAATACAATAAACACAATTAGCATATGTTTTAAACAGTTTATTAGTGAAGCTTACCATAAAAATCAGAATATATAGAGCTCCAGGGTTGGTTGGGATAAAAGCTTCTAATCCTCAGAGCCATAAAAATCTCTGGCGTGGAAGAAATGGGCATCTTCAAAATGATTGAATCAGCAGGCCTCCAGTGGAAACACACAAATTAGCAAACTCCAGGAGTTGGCCAGGGCGCAGTGTTGCAATGCAGGGAAGTGAAGTCATCACAAGAGCTGTCCTTGCAGGTCAGTTGGGACACAGCGGTGAAATGGTTGGGCACCTGGGGAGAGTAATGGCTTTGACCCTTTCTCAAAGGGACAGAGACAATTCATTCTCATGCCTGCTACCCCTTATACCACCACCACGCACACGTGCACACATTATAAGCCAAAACAAAAGCAGAACCAGCTTTAGGATCATTAGGGAAATACATCTCAATTAGTTTCTACTGACAGAAAAGTAAGAGGGAAACAATCAGGATTTCCGAAGGAGGAGGATGCCCACTTTCTTCAACCACAGGCTTCAAATCCAATAGTGAATTCAGATTTATTATACAAAAGGGCTTCTTAGCAAGGTGGCTTAAGTAACCATTCAAGAACTATGTCCCCCCTCCAATACTATTGCCTCATTTTTATGTAGTGTTGGAAGCTGAGCAGGTTCAGGTCTGGTTAGTACTTGCATGGGGGACCAGCAAGCAATAGTAGGTGCTGTTACCCAAAAAGCGGGGGACCTTGAGGTCCACCAGCAGTGCCAGTGTCTCCTTAGAAATTGGGGGAATTACAGCTCAAAGAAGACTTGCAAGAGGGTGTTAACTGCAGGATCTTTTCACTTGTGTATACCAATACTAACTGTAGAACTCTAGTTGAAGATTTAAACAGGACGGGTTTATTGGAAGTCAGTGGAGACACACACAAAAAATCAGGCAGTCTCATGAAGACTACAAGGCTAATGAAGGAAGAAGTGAGAAGGGTTGGGTAGAAAGAGATTTTGGGTGTAGAGGGTGATATTTTGTCATGGGCCAGGAATCAGCTTCTCCAGGTGAACAGCAGCCCTGAAGGCAGACAAACAGATGCAAGAACCCCAGGAGCTAATCAGGATGGGATGAGAGCCAGCTGACTCCAGCCTTTGTAAGGAGGGCAGAAGGTGGTGGCTAGATGCCAGAAACAATGCATGCATTTACCGGCCCTTGCCTTCATGTGTGTCACAGACTCCCTACTTGCTGTCTGCTTGCTTTCTCTGACCTCTGGACTGTTTGACCCTGCTGCCTGCTGAATTCTTGATCTTTGGACTGACACTGGACTTTGCTTCTGCTTCACCGTGACCAGGCAAGCTTTATTGAACTGTTAAGCTGAATCTATTTGCCTGCGGAATATCTTGGCACTCCATTGCATGACATATTTACTAGTCCTGGAGCAGAGGATTGAAGAGGAGTGTGTCGTGCCTTGCCTTGGAGCCCTTGTTAGTGAGGAAGAGGATTCTGAATCCAAGGCAGAAGTTTGGGGAAAGGCAGGAGTTTCTCCAGAAGCTTGCTCAGGAGGAGATAACAATCAACAGCAGGGGCTGAGCAAGTGGAACATATATCAGAAGATGAGACAACATAGACACTTACTGTGCAAAAGACATGGTGTCAGAGAGAGAGGCTTCATGGCTCAGAACATTTAAGTAACAAATAAGCCCTAATGAAGGAACACCTGTGGCAATAGCATCAGTAGATAAAAGGCTTTCAGCTGGCCCTTTTCTTTCAGGGTCAGCAACTGATCTTTACAGTTGTGGAAGCTTTGTGCCATGTTTTCTTGTATCTGGACTACCTTGAACCTCTGCCTGTTTGACTATGACTTGAATTTGCCCTTTGGATTTATTTGCTTCAGAATCCTAAACTCTGTTTGGACATTTTCCTGCTCTTGCCTTGTGATTAAACCCTGCTCTGCCATTTGGTGATTAATTGTCTACTCTGCCCTGGACATGACAGAGTGGTTCAAACAAGAGTTTGAGGGCAACACAGAGGAATGGGAATCTGGTTTTCAATGTAACTCCCAAAGTGCTAACAAAATGCTGGAGTCAGAGCTAGGGTTTTTATACTCTATTTCCTACCCTGAAGTGGTGAGTCTTAATTGTTCTCTGGCAAAGTAAACAAAAGGGTTCTGGAATGGACTGATTGTCTTACTTTGGGTGACAAAACATTGATGGGAGTCCTGACAACCTCTTAATGTCTTGGTTGGATAAGGTAAATAAAGAAGGGTTCAGTAGGAAATACATACAGCAGGGGTGCTTGCCTGCTGCAACTGGGTAGTTTTTGTTGACTACTGTATTTGGATGGCAGGTCATTGACAGGATTACTGGAAGTCTATTTACTCTGGGCTTTCTTGCTTAATTCTCGAACTTATGACTTGGCCATGCTGAGGTTATGCTGACCTACCCCATTCTTGCAGCCAGTGTCCCACTTACCGCATGTTTCCCTGCTATAAGTGTCCAATTTTTATATAATATTTCATGCCAGTTTTGCTATCCCTCAGGATGGGGTATGTAAGGGCTGGTAACAGTGTGATGGGATATATTTCAGCGGAAGGCAATGGCAAACCACATCTGAGCATTCTTTGCCTGAGAAAACCCTATGAAATGAATGGAGTCACCATAAGTCAATAGGTGCATACACACTAAAATTTTAATCAGTGGGAATGGTAGGAAAATGGCTCCTGGTTCTATTGATTTACTTTATTTAAAAAATGTTTTATCTCACTGTTTAATCATGAGCTCTCGGGGCAGCAAACAAAGAAAACAATACAAACAATTCAGATAGTTCCCAATTAAAATCCATACCTAATTTAAACAAGTTGAATACATATTAAGCAATTCAATCAAGTTATAGAAGCTTTGCAAGTATTTAAAAAGTTTTAAAATTGTGCACATGGTCAAAAGGAAACTAGGTCCCAAGGTTTAAGAAGAAGCCATGTCTTGACCTGGGTCTTTTCCGCAGGACACTCTTATAGCGCGATTATTCCACTTTCAACCTCCTAGGGCCGGCCCCTCTTGAAGCTGCAATCCCCAGGATTCCCTAGGAGGTTGAAAGTGGAATAATTGTGCTATAAGAGTGTCGTGTGGAAAAGGCCCTGGTGTTGAAAGGAAACTAGTGTCAGCATGGGTCAGGTCTCTAAAGGGAAAGCGTTCTGCAAATGAGAAGCCACTGCTGAGAAGGCCTTCTCCCAACCAATCAGGAAAAGGAAAACAATGTTTTCATAGGGACATGACATGTTCCACATAAAGCTTGGATGGATTGTTGAATAGTGAGTCCACAAGGAGAGAAACACTGCTGATTCTGTAGATCTGCTTCAGTTGAGACAAACAATGGGATTCAGACTTATGAATATTTAAATTCCAAAAAATAAGTATTGTAAGAATCAGTGTAAGTCCACAGATGTCCAGAATGGGATACTTGAGCTTCCACACAATTGTGGGAGCAGCTTTATGAGGAAAATATGATGCAGCCTGACAGTGATTCAGACCATGGGTTGAATTAAATCACCACTATAACAGAAGCTTTCTGGGGTCTCAACCAGCCTTTCTTCCTCAGATATATCTAAGCAGTGATGCTAGAAATATTTAATTAATGAGGCTAGAAACTGAAGTTTGGGCACGCATACAAAGCATGCTTTGTCCCTGATCCAGATGGCTCAAGTGTGAGCCAGTGGAGTCTATAGGGCAACCTTTCCCAAGCTCAGGTCTCCAGGCATTGTTAAACTACATTCTACCATCTCCAGTCACTGATGCCCTCATGCTGACTGGGGATAAGGGCTACAAAGTCCACAATGGCAAAGAGTCTTTCCCAACACCTGCTACCCTGATCCTGTAATGGCTAGCAATTGCCTTACCAGTGAATCTACTCTAGGGTTTAGTCTGAACTTTAGAGGGGTCTAAGGTGCTGAAACCTATCCCACAAATATGTTCAGTAATCTGGAGAGTTCCCATAAACTTCAGATTAAAATTGGAATGGATTCACCCACTGATATGGGAGTCACCAGTCATCATGATCCTGATCTGCTTAAACTTGAAATGATTGTACTGAGTAACTGCTATATGCTATAAAGCCATGCACTCTTTCACTGGGCAATGATCACTACAAGGAAACAACAACGATTTCTTACTCATCTCTCCCTATGACTTGAGGCAGGGAAGAACAGCAAATAACACAACACATATAAAGCCATATACATGGTTTATAAATTTTGTGTGTGTGTGTATGCACACAGAGAGAGAGCGCACCAACAGAGACAGTGTGATGTAGTGGTTTGAGCTTTGGACTATGGCCCTGGAGACCAGAGTTCAATTACCTGCTCAGCCATCGAAACCCACTGGCTGACCTTGGTCATGTCACACACTCTCAGCCCCAGAAATACATGTGATAAGATCACCATAAGTTGGAAACAACTTGAAGGCACATAACAACAACAATAATATAAAACTAATACATATTAAAATCCATCAATACTTTGAAGCCATAATTTAAAAATAACCTGGACAGGCCTGCCAGAAGAGACTGGTATTTACTGCTGATTTAAATTGAGACAACATCTCAAGCTAACAAGTATCTTCCAGCAGGTTATTCCATAGTCTAGGGGCAGCCAAAGAAAATGTCTTCTGGGTAACAGCCTAATTTTGGCTGACTGATATATATGTATCACAAAGCACCTGAGTATATGGGGCAGGTTATATGGGAGAAGGTGATCCTGTAGGTATCCTGGACCCAAAACATGTAGGGTTTTAATCATAGAATCATAGAATCATAGAAATGTAGAGTTGGAAGAGACCACACGGGCCATCCAGTCCAACTCCCTGTCATGCAGGAACACCCTCAAAGCACTCCCGACAGATGGCCATCAAGCCTCTGCTTAAAAACCTCCATGGTAGGAGACTCCACTACTCTCCGAGGCAGCAGATTCCACTGCCGGACAGCCCTGACTGTCAGGAAGTTCTTCCTGAGGTTCAGGTGGAATCTCCTTTCCTGCAGCTTGAATCCATTGCTCCTTGTCCTGGTTTCTGGAGCAGCAGAAAACAAGCCCCCTCCTTCCTCTACGTGGCATCCCTTCAAATATTTAAACATGGCTATCATGTCCCCTCTTAACCTCCTTTTCTGCAGACTAAACATACCCAGCTCTCTCAGTCTATCCTCATAGGGCATGTTTTCCAGGCCTCTCACCATTTTGGTCACCCTCCTCTGGACTTGCTCCAGCTTGTCAATATCCTTCTTGAATTGGGGTGCCCAGAACTGGACACAGTATTCAAGATGGGGTCTAACCAAAGCAGAGTAGAGTGGTACCAGTACCTCCCTCGATCTAGACACCATACTCCTGTTGATGCAGCCGAGAATTGCATTGGCTTTCTTGGCTGCCGCATCACACTGCTGACTCATGTTCAGCTTGTGGTCTATGAAGACTCCTAGATCCCTTTCACACGTACTGCTATCCAGCCACGTGTCCCCCATCCTATATTTCTGTATTCCATTATTTCTGCCTAAGTGTAGGACCTTACATTTCTCTCTGTTGAATTTCATTTTGTTCGCCCTGGCCCAGCTCTCCAATCTATCCAGGTCATTTTGAATTTTGATCCTGTCCTCTGGCATATTAGCAACCCCTCCCAATTTGGTGTCATCTGCAAATTTGATGAGCATGCCCTCTATTCCTTCATCTAAGTCATTGATAAAAATATTGAACAGCACTGGGCCCAGGACAGAACCTTGTGGCACCCCACTAGTCACTTCTCTCCAGGATGAAAAGCAGCCATCCGTGATCACCCGTTGGGTTCGGTCGGTCAACCAATTACATATCCAATTAACAGTAGCCCTGTCTAGCCCACATTTTACTAGCTTCGATGCAAGAATGTCATGGGGAACTTTGTCAAAGGCCTTACTGAAATCGAGATATGCTACATCCACAGCATTCCCTTCATCTATCAAGCTAGTAACTCTATCATAAAAAGAGATCAGATTAGTCTGGCATGACTTATTTTTGAGAAATCCATGTTGACTTCTCGTGATTATTGCGTTGTTTTCTAAATGATTAGAAACTGAACGCTTAATGATCTGCTCCAGGATCTTTCCGGGTACCGATGTCAGGTTGACTGGGCGATAATTATTTGGGTCCTCTTTTTTTCCCTTCTTGAAGATGGGGATAACATTTGCTGTCTTCCAATCTGCTGGAACTTCTCCTGTCCTCCAAGATTTCTCAAAAATTATAGCAAGCGGTTCCGAAATGACCTCTGCCAGCTCTTTTAATATCCTAGGATGCAATTCATCAGGCCCTGGAGACTTGAATTCATCCAATGCGGCCAGGTATTCCTGTACCACCTCTCTACTTATTAAGTGCCTCATTTCCTCTGCTTCCTCCCCTGCTCCCCTACCGCCAGGTTGAGTGCTTGTATCCTTCTGGGAAAATACGGAGGCAAAGAAGGTGTTAAGTAGCTCTGCCTTTTCTCTCCCCCCTGTGAGTAATTCGCCATCTTCTCTGCGTAGCGACCCTACTGTCTCCTTCTTTTTCCTTTTGCTGCGGACATATTTAAAAAAACCCTTTTTATTGTTTTTAATGTCTCTGGCCAGCCTAAGTTCGTTCTGTGCTTTAGCCTTTCTGACCTCCTCCCTACATCTCCAGGCTACTTGCTTAAATTCTTCTTTGGTGGTTTCCCCCTTCTTCCATTTCCTATACGTGTTTCTCTTAACTCTTAGCTCAGCTGAGAGTTCTTTAGTCAACCATTCTGGTTTCTTCAGATGCCTTCCATTTTTCCTCCTTATTGGCACAGTTTTAGACTGTGCCGTCAGTATCTCCTTTTTAAGGAACTCTCATGCCTCCTGAACTCCTTTCCCTTTCACTATTCCTGACCACGGAATTCCAGCCAGCAGCTCCCTAAGTTTACAGAAGTCCGCTTTTTTAAAATCTAAGACGAGTGTCTGGCTACCCTTATCTTCTCCTTCCCACTGAATGCTAAATTCCAACAGGGCATGGTCACTCCCCCCTAAAGATCCAACCACTTCTACCTCATTCACAAGGTCATCCCTGTTGGTCAAGACCAGATCTAGAATATTTGATCCCCTTGTGGCCTCTTCCACCTTCTGGACCATGAAGTTGTCTGCAAGACAAGCAAGAAACTTGCTGGACCTTGCTGTCTTGGCAGAGTTTGACTGCCAGCATATATCCGGGTAATTGAAATCTCCTATTATTACTGTATCTCTCCTCTTTGAATGTTCAGTCATTTGGTTGAGGAAGGCGTCATCCAAGTCCTCAGCCTGGGTTGGAGGTCTGTAGTAAACCCCCACCAGAATATCCCTATTGTTTCTCGCTGCCTTAATTCTTACCCAAATGCTCTCTACCTGGCTTTCTGGGTTTAAGCCCAGGATCTCTTCACAGGTGAAAACATCCTTGACATACAAGGCTACTCCTCCTCCTTTCTTGTTTGGTCTATTTTTACAAAATAGGCTATACCCCTCTATTCCTATATTCCAATCATGAGACTCATCCCACCAGGTCTCAGTGATGCCTATCAAATCGTATTTATTTTCTTGTACTAGGAGTACAAGCTCATCCTGCTTGTTTCCCATACTCCTTGCATTAGTGTAGAGACACTTAAGTCCCCAGGCCCTTCCTGCAAGTCCTGTACTATTGTTTCTACTCCTCCCGCCACAACAATCAATTGTAGTTTGCCCAGAAAATACTTAGTCACTCCTAGATGTCCCAGAAACCCATCTAACTTGCCAAGTTTTGAACCAATTGAAGTTTCTGAACTTGTTACATAGGTAGCCCAATATACAGCCTATTGCAGAAATCCAGCCTTGAGGTTACCAGCACATCCACTACCATCGTTAGGTCTTCCAGCTCCAACTGAGGAGGAGATAGGAAAGACAATGAAACATTTCAGGGTGACCAGTGTCAGCTGAGTTTGTGTAACTTTTTTCCCCCTAGGGAGACCTGCTTTGATGAGGAGCTATTCTTCTTCAGTCATCCTTCTCTATCCCTATGGCATTGCATCCTCTACTAGATTTGAATAGCTGTGGCACTTGGTGACTTCTAGGTCAGTGGGCAAGTGAAGCCGTACCAGTTTTTAAGTCTCCAATTTAAAGAAGTTATCCAAAGATAGACTTCAGAACCTTTTCTCTTCTATTTAGCTTCTCTAAAGTACAGACCAGATTTACACTACCTGTTGACAAAAAAGCCACTGGCCACATTGCTGAATACTGTCAGAACTGATCATTCTCCACCATTTCTGGCATTGCCAGACCAGGGGTGAAGAACCTGAGAGCTTCCAGATGTTGATGATCTGCTATTCCCATCATTTTTCACCAGTGGCCAGGCTGGCACAACAATATCCGGAAGGACACAGGTTTCCTAGACCTAACTTTGACTATTGGAAGCCCGTGGTTAAAGTGGAAAGCCCTCACCCACTGTAGGATGAGGCAGTCCCTGCTTGGACCATGGACTGCTTGTGTTTTGGATGCTATGCTTTTCTCCAGGGAAATGTTTGGCAATAGCTGGCAACAAAACTGAGCTAAGAATCATGACATCCCTGATTTGATTCCCACCTCTGCCACAAACTCACTAGGTAGCCTTAGATGAGTCATTCTCTCAGCATCATTTGTATCATCCACAATATTAGGAATGATAATAATAATGATGATTACCTATTTTGCAATGTTATTGCTAGAATTACAAGGAGACAACAGTTGGGAAGCCATTTGTGAGCACTATAAATATGATAAGTATTTTTATATAGAATGTACCATTGTTCTCAATCTTCCTTTTGAATATCCGCTGGAGGTTCCAAAGGGGCAGTGAGTCTGCCCTGGGTTTTAGTCCAATCTTTAAAGAGCTGCTTTGCAAGATATTGAACTTATTTGGAGGACAAGATTCAGTGCCTTGGGTAGTTCCATGAAAGTCTGGGTAAAACCTGAAACACATTCACTATTCCATCGACTTGGGAACCACCCACAGCCCTTGCTCCTGTCTGACTATGGCCATTTCCATGCTACAGTGTTATAGTGCTATTATTCCACTTTCAACATCCTGTGGAATTCTGGAGTTTATAGTTTACTGAGGCCAAAGAGCTCTCTGGCTGAGAATGCTAAATACTCCTTCTTAAACTGCAAGCCCCAGGATTCCATAGGATGTTGAAAGTGGAATAATAGCACTGTAAGACTATAGTGTGGAAATGGCCTACAACCCATAGATCAGTAACTTGACATTGTACCAAAGGGTGTCAGGGAGTTAGTAGTTGGCATCCTGATGTCAGCTACTGGGGATTATGCAAACATGCATAATGTTCAAGGACATATCCAGTACTTTCTTCCACGAGACCTCAACCCTGATGTGCAATGACAGGGAGGAGGCTTGCAACTTGACTGCCTTTTCCTTGGTGCTAAAGAGAAACTAGAAGAAGACCAGGTACACTTCCATAACCATGCAGTGGCTAGAGAGATGGAGCTGTACTCAGCAGCTCCCCAGGTGTTGTTGCTTTCTTATTTATTTATTGGATTTCATAGAATCATAGACTTGGAAGGGACCTCATGGGCCATCAAGTCCAATCCTCTAGTCACTGCAGAATCTCCAACTAAAGTGGCTGTTCAGCCTCCATTTGAAGATATCCAGAGAACTTGGCCATGCTCATTAGGGGAGACAAGAGCTATCAGGTAGTCTGGATCTAGGGCTTTATAGGTCAAAGCCAGCACTTCAGATTGTTCCCAGACATGAATCAGCAGCCCAAGAAGCTGTTTCAGGAAAGGAGTTATACACTCTTTATGTTGGTGGAAACAAGTGGGCAGCAGAAGCATACTCAACTCACTTCTACAGTGGTGGAAATTTCGGTTTTTCCAGTATAATGGAGGATTTCCAACAATCATTCCTTCACTCCCTCTCTTCTTATTGAATCTGTTTGTTTGCATATGAATAACACACATACTTTCTCTGCATTTTAATCCCTGTTTAGGAAAAAAAACAGAAAAGACATTCTTTGTTTGCTTGTTTGTTTGCGTAATGTGGGAAGGATGCCCTTAATTCTACGCTAAAGTTATCGTTGGTTTCTGCGGATCATGGATTAAGCCTTAGGATATCATTTGAGTTAAGAGTTATTGAGCACACATTGAAAAAAAGCAGCCACAATACCAAAGATTGCCAGCTTTGAAACGGACGTGCATCTGATGCGTCGCCATTTCAATTCTGCAAAGAAAATAAAGAATAAGGATTGAGCTGGTGTTTGAATACATTCTTATAGGGAAATTGGAATGTCAGGACCTTCAATTAGATCTGAAGACGGCAGAACATTTCCATAAAAATGAAAGAGCATCCTCCAAATGATGCATTTCGAGTTTGCTCAGCTCCAGGCCTAATCTGAACAAATTCAATCACAGCTTAGTGCCGGTGGAAAATTTCACTCTTTCTGCGGAGTGCCAACTTCATTGTTGGCATAATAACAGCTTTTGTGAAAGGTAGGTGTGTGCAGAAAGCCAGGTGCCTGAATCAGCAAAAAAATGAAACGTGGCTAGAAAAAGTTATACAGTTAAGAAGTTCTCTGCTTGCTCATAGCGAGAGATGCCAGATCTCAGAACATCAGGCAAAATCTCAAGGAACAGCTATGCTTCCCTGACTCTTGACATAGAGAGACATATATCTTGGGGCAGGGATTGCGTGCTTCAATCCAGAGGTGGGCAAAAAGAGTTTTTTAGCCCTCAAGGGTAAGAAATAATCAATGCTGTGGGTAAAATGTTCACCCACACCCTCTAGGGCAAAGTTAGGTATAGTGGGGCTTGTAGGACTGCACATGACCCATGGACCTTAATTCTGCAGCTCCTAAATCACTCCACCAGTCCCCCCAAAACTCTCAGCCTCCTGATTTTAAAAAATTGTCATGATTTGGGAGCAATTTTTGCCTGGAAACACGGGGGGGGATGCAAAGAACACATGAAAAACCCAGACCCAAGGCCACCCCAGAACTCTGCATTTACCCCCAAATACCTCTGTAATGCATTTCAAAAAGGCAACAGGAAGTGATGTAACCTCACTTTCTGTTGCCATTTTGAGTGAAAGTCCAGAGAGAAAAGGAGGCTTGCAGTGCAGGGACAGCCTGCTGGGGTATCTTGGGAGGAAGTTGGCACCTGGTCCCTGTGTGATTGCCTCTGGGAAGGGTGGGAGGTTTTTTTGCTACATTTTGGGGCCATCCTTGAACACTAAAGGCCCATGAGAGGGCTTTTTTAAACCAGAAAGTGAACAAGAAGTAGTTTCTAGGTCACTCTCACTCTCTCTTTTTCTTTCATTCGGCCTCTCCTATGCCTAAAATGGCCTATGGGGTAAAAATGGAAAAAATGGAATTTGGGAGCAAAAGATGTGTTTTTGCATTATTATTACTTTTTATTATTATTTATTTGTATCCCGCCTCTCCATATAGATCGAGGCGGCAAACAACTTACAAATAGCATGTATTTCGAAACATTTCTATACATGCCCCCAACAAGCTGGTACTCATTTTACCGACCTGCAAAAGGATGGAAGGCTGAGTCAACCTTGGGGCTTGCAGTACTGGCATTTAACCACTGTGCCACCAGGGCTCCATGAGGTAGAGGAGCACCCTAGGATTTCCTGGGAGCCAATGTGGTTCCCTAGTCTAGCAGTTATCTGCCACTGCTCAGCACCTCTCCCTGCCATTCCTAGCTGGCACGAGGGCTCAGTAGTTCAGCTTGAAGATGTTTCATTGTGTGTACTGCTTGAGCAACATCATCACACCAAAAATGAATGATGTGCCAGCACTAAGACTCGTGAGCCTTCCTGTGGCAGATGCCCTGGCAGTACCAGCAGCGGGCTTGGATGAACAAAAGTTCTGTAGGCTGTCCATGAACAAGCCATCAACAAGACTGAGCAACAGCATAGGACCTGGAGAAACTCCTGACATGTCATGAGTGCTCCAACGAAGACCAAGTAGAAAACAAAGAATTCAAACAGAGGCAACTGCTATAGTTTTTTGGTGCATTTTGTCACCTGCGCAGTTGCCAAAAATGGGAATTTGGCAGGAATAGGGCTCAGGGTTGCCAAATTAACTTATTAGCTGGATTTTAACCAGGTTCTCTTCATGTCATTTCCACAATCACCTGGCACAGAAAAGAAGAACTCTGCCTTGTCCTAACCCTTGCCTGCCTTATCCTTCAGTTATCACAAGGATCCATCACCACTTCTCAGGTTTTGGCCCTGAAATCTCTGGGCATGGGATATTGCTGACCTGGGAATCCTGCATGAAACCCCTATTTTATGAAGTAGCTCATCCCTTTCTGGCAGAAAGCTCTCTTGCTGCTCACAGCTGATCTCCCTGAGACAGGTGTTGTTTGACCATAAAAATAGATGGTGAAAGATGGTACGAGAACATGATACCTTCAAAAATAAATGCATACTTGCTCTTCCAGACATACCTTCCCACTCCTTAAAAACTGGCGATCAAACACTTTAGGGGGTGGAACCATCTGTTTGCTCCAGCCAAAAGGTTTTTTTCACTGATGGCTTCTAAACTTTGGAAACAACAAAGTTTGGGAAAGTTATTTTTGTTCTCACAAGGCCCAAAATCTCCTAGTGACCAGTATTATGTGTGTCCAAAAAAAAAAAAAAAGATATTTTATGTCCCATCCATAAACCACCATGTTTTCTATCTTTGCACAGGAAAACAATACGTATTTCCCTCCATGTACTGAATTTCTTCCATAAAATCCAGAAGTCCAACTAGTGCTCGAAGATTGTGATGAAAACCTTATATTCTCATGAAGCAGAGAGAAAAATGATGAAATGGTTTGTTCTTACATCAGACTCCACCAGCATCATCTGAGTAGTCTGTTTCAATATCAAACACTGTACACTCAAGACATTATTCCTAATATTTAGGTATCATCTTTTTTTATGTACTTTGAATCCATTGGTTTACGATTTAGGCCCATTCTGCAGGATGTTGTTGTCTCACACTGGGGACAGGAGAAGGATGGGACCAGATGACAGTTTTGCATGATGTCGTCCACGTCCCGTCCTTCGCCTGTCTTCAGGTGGTCTGATTGCTCAGTAAATCATTGACAAGCTTTCCCCAACAATGATTGGTGATCATACCACCGTCTCACCACCACTAGTACTTACCTGTTGTGCAGAGGTTTGGGAAGCACAATGGCTGTGCTTCCTGCCCCAGTGCAGCCTGGGACAGTACCTGGCTGCACTGTGGAAGGAAAAGGTGATGCCATTACACTTCTTCCATTCACGGAAGCAGCTCGTGCAGAGGGGAGTGTTTCTGTCATGCTCCCCTTCTGGCAGAGACAACGCCAGGACCCTCATCGGATGTCTCCGGAACACAGTCAGCTGCAGAAAGGGCCTTAGCCTCTGGAACAGAAGAAAGCAAGCCTACCTGATCTGCCTGGCAGGTGGTTGGACTTGATGGCCCCTGTGGTGTCTTCCTACAATTCTATGATTCTACATGACATCCCCATGAGGTATCTAAACATGGAGATTCAGCATGGTATAGTGGTTTAAATGTTGGACTAGAGATCTGGTAGACCAGATTTCAAATCCTTGCTCAGCCATGGAAACCACTGAGTGACCTTGGTCAAGTCTCACTCTCTCAGCCTGAGATGAAGGTCATGGCTAGTAACCCTCTTAAGAAATTTTGCCAAGACAAACCCATGATAGGGTCACCATGAGTCAGAAATGACTTGAAGGCATACATCATCAAATGTAAATATGGCTATTGTATCACCTCTCAAACTTTTTTTCTCCAGGCCAAACATGCCTGGTTCCCTAAGCTGTTCTGCATAGGGATTGGTATCCAGGCCTTTAAACATCTTGGTCACCCTCCTCTGAAAACATTCCAGCTTGTCAATATCTTCCTAGGACTGTGGTGCCCAGAACTGGAAATAGTACTTTAAATGAGGTCTGAGCAAATCAGAATAGAATGGTACTAGAGAATGGAGGGGTACTATGACTTTCTGGGATCTCTTATACTCCTTTTGACGCTGTCTAGAATTGCCTTTGCTTTTGTGGCTGCTGCATCATACTGCTGACTCATGTTTAGCTCGAGGTCTCCTATGACTCCTAGATCATTTTCACATATACAATTATCAAGCCAGGGACACTCATCTTATGTTTGTATATTTTGTTTTTCCTGCCTTAAAAAAGAAAATCATTTTTTCCCCCTGTCATTTCTCCTTCCATTCAAGGGCAATAATTACTGAATAATGGTCCTGGAGTTCCTGGCTTAGACATTTCTTCAGCCTTGATTTGAAATACTCATCTCTGCAAAGAAGGTCTTAAGAGCATCTACATTCTAAAATGTAGCATTATGTATAAACAGCCCTCTCTTTAGCATCCTGAGATGTGTCTCTCTTTTTCTTATATATCCCTACATTAGGGGCAGAAAATAGCAAAGACTAGAAACAACTACTGATGAAGTTAAGGAATAGTAAAAGCAGAGTTATGGTTGAATATTAAGAAGACAAAAGTAATGACCACAGATGATTTACATAACTTTAAAGTGGGTGAAGACATTAAAATAGTTAAATATTTCCTGTAACTTGGCTCATTCATTAATAAAAAATGGAGACAGCAGTCAAGAAGTCAGAAGACAACTAACGCTTGGAAAGGCAGTCATGAATATAAAGTACATTTTGTACTTTTTTTAAAAAAAAAAGGTGAGGACAGAAAATTCATCTAGAAAAATGTGGTTCATTTCTTATAAATACCAGTAGCTTTATTTCCAGAAATCAAAGAAACAACCAGGACAGATACAGATATAGGCCCTTTCTGCACCAGCCTATTAAAATGGTGCAGAGCAACATCCAACGCAGATCTTCCGCACCGTGGAATGGACTGGGGCGGACTAGTTTTTGTAGTTCCGCACCTCAGTCTGCTCCAGAGCGACTGGAACTGGTCATGCAGTGTGCTTTTTAAAAACCTCTTTTAAGAGGTTTTTAAAAAGCACGGAGCGCGTGACCCCATGTCGCTCCATGGCCGCACTCCGGTGCGGATTTGCAGGTGCGCACTAGTGCGTGCCTGCAGATCTGCCGGGGGCTGGCTTTAGGCTGGCGAGCTTTAGGCTGGCGAGTTTCTCCGGTTGGTGGAGAGCCTCCCCCAACCGGAAGCCACCATTTTGAATGCTGGAGCAGCGCGGAGCAATGAGCTCGCACTGTTCCTCATCCTGACGGACTCATCCAGACGCTGAAGAAGTCCGGTGAGTCCCATTTTTGCACGGTTCCTTTCCCACGTGCGGAAAGGGCCATAGATACTTAAAGATTTTCCATACCTTGGCTCAGTCTTTAACCAAAATGAAGATTGTAGTCAAGAAATCGGAAGATGATTAAGACTTGGAAAGGCAATCCTGAAGTAACTAGTAAGATTCTCAAGTGTAAAGACATATCATTCAATACCAAAGTCAGGATCATTCATCCCATAGTATTTCTGATCTCCATGCAAGGTTGTAAAAGCTGAGTAGTGAAGAAATCTGACAAAGGGGAGAAAAACAAGTCGTCTGAAAAATGGTACTGGAGAAGAGTTCCACAGATACCATGGACTACTAAAAATACAAATGAATGGGTCTTAGAGCAAATAAGTATGCACTTTCACTAAAATCAAAGACACCTAAACTGAGGCTGTCATACTTTGAACATATCATGAATTGATGTGACTCACTGGGAAAGATGATAATGGCTGCTAAAAAAGTCAAAGGCAGTAAGAAAAAGGGGAGACCATACAACAGGTAGATTGATTCAATCAAGGGAGCCATGAGCTGGGCAGTTATTGATCTGGGACCTTGGTGGTATCTCATTCATAGGGTCAACATAAGTAGAAAGCAACTTGATGGCAAACTCTCCAATTTCCACTGGTTGTCCTGACTGAAGTTATTCTAGGAACTGCAGTCATAGAATCATATCATCATAGAGCTGGAAGACACCACAAGGGACATCCAGTCCAACCCCCTTCCATGCAGAAATGCACAATCAAAGCACTCCTGACAGAGGGCCGTCCAACCTCTGTTTAAAAACCTCCAAAGAAGAAGACTCCACCACACTCCCAGGCAGCATATTCCACTGTTGAAGAGCTCTTACTGTCAGGAAGTTTTTTCTGAATGTTTAGGTGGAATCTCTTTTTCCTGTAGTTTGCTCAGCGTCCTAGTCTCTGGATCAGCAGAAAACAGGCTTGCTCCCACCTCCATATGACATCTCTTCAAATATTTAAACATGGCTATCATGTTCCCTCTTAACCTTCTCTTCTCCAGGGTAAACATACTCTGTTTCCATACTCCTCATGAGTCATAGATTCTAGGCCTTTTATCATTTTGGTCATCCTTTCTTGGACATATTTCAGCTTGTCAACATCCTTTCTGACAAAAAGAGTATCTTTCACACTGTGATACATGCAGTGTGATACACTGTGAAACACACAGAATCCTTGGTGCTATCCTGTGTCATCTCTACACTTTAAGTCAAATTAATGTTCTGTCCTCTCTGTGTATTTTTTTGTATCACAGAGCATGAAGCCTGTTCTTCTCTTACCTTCCATACATCATCAGTGACAAAAACTAGTGCCAAAACAAAAAGAACTCTAGTTTTGTAGCTGGGCTTGTCGCAATTGATATATGAAGTGGATCGAGATGAAACATAATATTCTTCCTTTTTCCTTTTTAGAGATGGTAGCCATGGCCCATAGACTTCAAAAGCAAGGAGAACAAAGCCCTCCAATGACCAAGAACATGGCTTAACTGGAAAATTCAACAAACCTTGCAGAAGAACCATAGACTGAATAAATATGTACATACATTATTAGCAGTCCAAGTCCTCAAGAAAGGAAACACAAGGTGGAATGACATAATACTACATCACTTTTCACCTGTAATCATTTGTTATTTTTTTAAACTTTTCCTGAGAGTCAAAGGATTTTTAGTGAACAGTCTCTATGTACTTCTTTCCAGACTTGGTGCCTTCCAGATGATTTGGACTACCTTTTCCATCCTCACAGCTTTGAAACCCACAAAACATGGGAAAGCACATCTCAAGAAGCTTCTAGAAGGTACAGCTCCCCATTACATTACTCTTTTCACCTCACATACCCAAGAAAGTGTTGAACCATATCGTCACAATGGATTTAAAATGTTGGAGAGCTCCTTTAAAGTCTGGAAAGAAGCCAATAATGGTTTCACTGTACCTTTGACATGAAAGTCACTGGCTGCTGTTGTATTGAGTTCTGCTACCCTGTGGTTGCAACTCAAAGGCATCAGGCTTTTCATCTCTCTTTGCACATCATTTCATCAGCTCTTTTGAGGACTTGTTCACTGGTTTTCTGCATCAGACTTAGTCCTTGTTGTGTGCATTCAAGTCATTTTCAGCTTATGGCAAGCCTATCACAAGGTTTTCTTGGAATAGGTTTGCCTTTGTCTTCCTCTGAGGTTAAGAGAGTGTGACTTGGCTAAGGTCACCCAGTAGGTTTCCATGCCTGAGCTGGGATTCCAACTCTCATCTCCAGAACTGTAGTCCAACTCTCAAACTACTACATCACACGGGCTCCTATTCCCCTCTACACTTTCTACTGGTCCTTTTTGATAAATGCGCAATGAACATGTATGTCTGAATCCTACTGCCAGTCTCAGCTAGAGTAGAGTTATGGAATCAGGGTTGATTCTAAGATTTTTTCCTATTACACAAGAAGCCAGAAGGCCTGTACCAAGAGACACTTTTCTCTGATCTGCCTATCATCATTTGTTATTTTGGATGACCACACAGGTCATTGTACGGACAGAAACAGCCTCACTGATATAGTTGATGGAAGGTATGTTAGCATTGTCCCTGAGGTATGATGGCACGTGGACTGAACCAGAATTGACAAAATGTTTGTAATGGGATAGTCCTTCCAAAATCTGATCATGAAAACCAGAACTTTCTAGGTGCAACTAAACCCTGTAGCCATGATGCAAAGGAAGTATTAGATGCAGTTACCAAGGCCTGAAGTAAGACAGCTGGATCCAAAGCAGCTACAGATGTCTTCATCCTCCTTGACCTCAGATTGAAGAATCAGGCAATTGATCTCTATAATCTACTAATATATAAAAGTCAAAGTTTATTTGTTTGTCTGTGTCACGCAGGCGAAGACCTCATATGATTGGCTGCCTATGAACATTCTATGGAATCTTGAGATTTTGCAGTTTAGGGAGAAGCCTTTAGAATTCTCAATCAGAGAGCTCTGAATAGGCTGGTTGGTATGGAGATGAGGCCTAGTAGCAAGGAGGAGGGTAGTGAATTCCTGCAGGAACCCAACCTCTGTATGTTAATAACTCTGAATACAGATTGGATTAGAGAACATGGGGGAAAGTTACAGGTACTAGGCAAGATAGTCTGGGGAATTAGAAATACAGGATCTCAAATCTTTCTAACAAGTATTACCCATGAGAAAATAAAATCCTGGGCAAAGTTAAATATATATGCTAGTTTATTATAAATATGATGTTGGGAAGACTCAGAAGTAACTGTAGTATTTTAAATCAATTTCTTCAGCATTTTCTTATCTATGTGTTTTATGAAATCACCTTGTCTCTGATTAAAGCCCATGTCCTGATACATATTCTATTTGAGTAGTCCACAAAATGTTTACAGTTGTGCATCAGAACAATGCTTGAATTGAATCAAAGGAATTTACATAGATGTTGACTTACCATTCCTTGACCCTTTCCATACCTTATCTTCTTCTGATGTTGGGGTGCAGGGATCATGTGAGCAGCCTCTGGCAAGAGGCTCTCGCATCTGGGTCCTTCGGCTCCACACGAGCTGCCTGCTCGCATGAAAGCCCCACCTCTTCCTTCCACAGTGCAGCCTTGGAGTTTCCCAAGCTGTGCTGGGGCAGGAAGTGCAACCGGAACAGCTCCAGAGGCTCTGCACGCCAGGTAAGTGCGCACGGGGCCTGTGAGCAATGTGCGATTGCGCACCATTTTTGGCTTTTAGCCGAAAATGAAAAGGTGCACGATCAGCACCTGCTGGCCCCTGGAGCGTCACACAATTGTGAGTGCATCATGCAGATCGCTTCTCACAATTGCGCGATGCTCCAGGCACCCTTTCACATGGAAAATGCTGTGTGGAAAGGGCCCTTGATTCAGTGGGTCTACTCTAGTGGGGCTTGCCAATAAGAATCAGGCCAGTGGTTCAACATTATACAAGTTCAGATAGAGACTGAACATAAGCAAAGAATGAAGTTTCAGAATGGATTTTCCCTCCCTCCCTTTTCCTTCAGTGTGAGAGGAAATGTGGATACATGGACTACAACAAACTTGTCATTACCTTGTTTTATGGAGAGCTCAGTCATCATCTGTCAGTGGATGCATCGATCTACACTTTAAAACTCAAAATGTCTTCAAGCTCAGGGCAAGCAAAAACTTGGGACCAAAAGAGAGAACCATTCTTTGCTCTGCCATTTCTGTTTTCAGGTGTTTTGAAAGAGGCATAAGCTTTTTCAGTCGTTTTGCTCCATTTCCCCCCAATTTTCCATGATTTTGTGTGATTCAAGCTGTCTTGTCTTTCTTTCCTGAAATGGATTGAAGCTCTGACGGCCTGCAATCTCTAGATGACACCTTGCAAGGAAGGTGAAAACATTACAAGATCTGTCATTTCAGTGAGGAGCTGCTAAAAGGGGATGGCTCCTAAACTCAGTAGTTATGCCCAGAGTTGGTAAATTTATTTTTTGAGTACTCCTCCTAAAATCCTCCTGTCATCAAGGCCACTGGCCAGGCTAGCTGGCTGATTTGGGGAACTGTAATCCAAAAAGTAACTTTTCCAAGCTGTGGTGCCTACATTTTTAAGACCAGGTGGTCAAATTTATTTTATTTTTCTTTATGCTGCCTCTTATCCCAAAGTGGCACCCAAGGCAGCTTCCAAAAAGTAAAAAAAAAAAAAAAAACCTTTAAAAACATTTAAAACAATTAAAAACATTTAAAAAACATATAAAATTATATAAACTTACAATTTATTTAAAAAACAATAAATAAGTAAAAGTTCCCCTGCTCACTCTTTAAAACCTGCTTGAAAAGAAATGTCTTTGTCTACCTATGAAAGGAAAGCAGGGAGTGGGCCAGCCTAGCCTCCCATGGAAGAGCATTTCACAGGGTAGGAGCAGCCACTGAGAAAGCGCTCACCCATACGCTCATCAGGCGATGCTAGGATGGTAGTGAGACCCAGAGAAAGCCTTCCCCTGCAGATCCTAGGACTCTGGCATGTTCATGTAGTGAGATATGGTCTCTCAAATAGTCCAGACCTTAGCTGTATAAGGCTTTATAGGTCAAAACCAGCACTTTGAATTGTGCCTGGAAGTGTACAGGTAGCCAGTGAAGCTGCTTAACAAGGGAATTATGTGTTCCCTATAACTGGCCCCAGTCAGCATTCTGGCTGCTGTGTTTTGAACCCGCTGAAGTGTCCAAACAATTTCCAAAGGCAGTCCCATGTAGAGTGTGTTATAGTAGTCTAACTGAGATGTATTCAAGGCATGCGTCACTGTAGCCAGATCTGACATCTCAAGGAACAGGCACAGCTGGCGCACAAGTTTTAACTGTGCAAATTCACTCCTGGCCACTGCTGAAACCAGGCTCAGAATTGAGTTTAGGAGAACACCAAGGCTGTGAGCCTGAGATTCAAGGGGAGTATGACCCTATCCAGCACAAAGTCTCTATTTCTTAATCTGCCTTTTGACTGACCAGAAGCACCTCTGTCTTGTCTGGATCAAGCTTCAATTTGTTTGCCCTCATCCAGTCCATTACCAGCAACAGACATTGATTCAGTAGAAATTGGGTTGATCCTGGGGCTAACTCCACCCCACGCACCCCAGCACCAAATGCACACCAGATTCCAGACTGAGAGCTCTAGAGCAACCAGTCGGCAACAATGGCAACTCTAAGGGCTGCCAACTTTATTACAGACTCTACACCTACACTACTATAGCAGCCTAGAAAAATGAAATTTAGCAGATGCAGCTTCTGCACAATGAAACTCACAGGCCTAACACAACCTTCCCCACCCTGGCATCTTCCAAATGCATAGACTTTCAAACCCTCCCCTCCCCATCACTCCCATCCAAGCAAGGCAGTCGTGTGGATAGAAGGTGATGTGAGCAGTAGTCTAACATATCTGGAGAATGGCAAGTTGAGTGAGTCCCACTCTACTGGCTAGAATATAGGCACAGATGTTTGTGTGAATTTCTTTCTTGTGTCAAAAGGGGACAAAAGCAAGTTGAGAGGCTTGACCCAGTCCTGATAAAGCTGAAGAGAAAGATACAGAGAGAACTGAGTTTTTGGATTCTGCAAGTTTACAGTCTTTTTAGCTGGGGATGCTGTTTTCTAATATCTGTTGTTGTGTGCCTTTCTGATTTAGGGAGACCACCAGATGGGCACAACATGGGGTTTTCTGAGGCTGAGAGTATGTGATGTGCACAAAGTCACTCAGTGAGTTTCCATGGCCAAGTGAGGAATTGAACCCTTCTGTGTAGTGTTGTAGTCTGATGTTCAAGCCATTACACCACAATGCCTTCCCTCTCTGATACCTATCTTTCATAAGTCATGGTCATTATTTTGTTTGCGGAAATCTTATTCAACTTTTATTAGTGTGAATTGTTGCCGCTGTTTTATTTGAAGCAATAGCATTATTAGAGTAGGAATCTAGGGCTTTGGGATGCCCTGGGGCCCTTTTCCATTAAACAGTTATAGCACTATGATTCTACTTTAACTGCCACAGCTGAATCCTGTGGATTGCTGTGGTTTGTAGTCTGGGGAAGAACTAGAGCTCTTGGGCTGAGTATTCTAAATACCTGTCCCTAAACTGGAAATCCCAGGGTTCAATAGGATGTTGCCATGACAATTAAAGTGAAATTATAGCAACATAACTGCATAATGTGAAAGATCTCCCGGTCCCCACTCATCAGAAGGTTCTTACCATGTATCTGGATTACCACATATCCATTAAAATCTAAATCAGAGCTTAGGATACTCATTCTTTCTACTAAAGTTCCACAGATTGCATATCCGCTGTCTGAGGAATTCTGGGATTCTGAAAAAGCAAAATGCTATAACACAAATCTGGTGGTGTGGAAAAGAATGGCAAGAAAATTAAACCCTCTATGTCTGTCTGTCTGTCTGTCTATCTGTCATCTGTCTGTCTGTCTAGTTGTTGTGTGCCTTCATGTCATTTCCAACTTATGGTGACCCTAAAGTGAACCTATCATAGTATTTTCTTGGTAAGATTTGTTCAGTGGGAGGGGTTGCCTTTCCCTTCCTCTGAAGCTGAGAGAGAGTGACTTGACCCAGTGGGTTTCAGTTACTGGCTGGGGATTCAGACCCTGGTCTTCAGAATTATAGTCCAAGACTCAAACCACTACAGAACTCTCTCTTTCTCTCTCTCTGGCCATTTCCACACCGGGCAAAGGAATCGCCTCACGCAGCTACTCACCGGACCTTTCGGCTCCCCGGTCCGGTCCACCGCACTCCGGAGCAGTGCATGCTCATCAATATGCACTGCTCCAGCATCCCAAAAGACAGCTTCCGGTTGGTCGAGGGTCTCCACCAAACGCTGAAGCTCGCCAGCCTAAAGCCCCCCCCCCCGCAGATTGCAGGCTTGCATTGGTGTGAGCCTGCAAATCTGCATAAGGGAGCAGGCTCGCAGTGGCATGCTCCGTGCTTTTGAAAGACGGGAAAAATCAGGTCTTTCAAAAGCACGCTGAAGGACCGCTTGGGGTCATTCTGGACCAGACTGAGGTGCGGATCTACGTTAAATAGGTCCGACCCAGTCCATTCCAAGGTGCAGGCCTCCTCCTTGGAGGACGGACTGCACCGTTTCAAAAACCCTGTGTGCAAAAGGTCTCTCTTTCTCTCATACAGATATATAGATACAGGCCATTTCTGCATTACTCTGTTTATAGTGCTATTATTCCACTTTCAACATCCTATGGAATCCTGGGGTTTGCAGTTTAGGAAGGGGCCTTTGAGGCCCCTCCCTAAACTACAAACCCCAGGATTCTGTAGGATGTTGAAAGTGGAATGATAGCACTATAACAGTTTAGCATGGAAGTGGCCATAAATATAAATACAGGCTATGCTATTTCTTTTATGATTCATCACCTTGCTCAGGATGTTCTAGACACTGTCTTTTGAAAATGAGCATCTTTATTTAAGGACACAGCCAAGAATTTTTTGTTGTGCCCATAAATATACAGAAACAACAGAGTATCCCCATTTTCATTTCCTGCTATGTTTGACAGTCTGCTTTCTTGCTCCACTTCTCTGGTTTTGCTTTCTTCTAAAGGGTTATCTCCCCGTTGTATGCCATTGCCATGAAAACCCAAGTATAACAACCAAGATAGCAGGGTTTTTTTTAAAAAAACTTGTCTGATAAAAGAGGATTTTTAAAAGGAAAAAAAATAAGTGAAAGATTAAAGTTGCAACAAATGAAAGCCGATAATATAATTGGAAACAAGATTTCTCCGTTGGTGGCACCTGTCAATTTATATTACTTCAGTGCTTTTAGGTGAACCTTTGATAATAGATCACAAAGTGGTTCCACAATGGTCTATGAAAGTGAAGGCAAAGGTTCACAGCCTTGATTTGTTTCCTGGTTACAATATAGAGCAGGATCATAAATTATCTGTGGGTGTTTTGGTTTTTTCTTTTCCTTTTAACATCTTGCAAAGGCTCTATCAACACTCTTGAGATTGTCCCATAGCCAGGGTGGGAAATAAATAAATAAAAACCAGGAAAGCATAAAAGATTCATTTTAATGGATAACAGGTTTTGCTAGTTCATACTTAATAATATTTAATATTTCATTGACTACCGGGGACTCACTTTATTTTTTTTTTCCACCTTTCCCTCTCCCTATTGCCTACTCCTTGCTTCCCCCACGAGAAAAGGCATGATTGAAGGCGCTGGAGTGCATTAAGATTTTATAGCTGAAGAAAACAATCTTGTAAAAGGCTGGTGCTAGAAGAATTCAGCATGATTGCAGAATGCAAAAGTCACTGGGCAGTGAATTTTTCTCTCCCCTCTCCCACTCCCTGAAGCAATTGTTGCACAAATGAGAGAATATGCCATGCGATTTCTCAGGGCACGGTGAGCAGCATCCTGCCAATTTCTTACACATGTGGAAGCTGCACTATGCATGCGGAACACATTTGTTTGTTTGCTTTTTCCCCAAAAAATGTTCAACAGCTATACCTAGCTGGTAGTGGTGGAAGCCTAATTATGTATGCAGAACCACAGCAGCTTAATGTTCAGAGGGAAGTGAGCAAATGTGTGTTGTACATGCACATTGTGAAGGCACATTGTCCTACAGCAGGAGTGGGCAAAGCTCAGTTTATGGGCTACCTGCAGCCCCCCTCTGGACTACGGGGCATGGGGAGCATTTCAACTTCATTTTGGCCCCTTACGGACCAGGTCGTGCCCCAGAGAAACCTTTTTTTTTTTGGAAGCAGGAAATGAACAGGAAGTGACTTCATCTCACTTCCTGTTGTATATTAACGCCTTTCCAGGCCTAAAATGGCCTAGTAAATCCGCAGAACGTTGTGAAAATGCCGCCATGCTCCCTAGAGGATTTTTGAGGGTGGGAAAAAAACTTTTTGATTTTTTTCCAGAGATAGGTGAGGTGGGGTGAGCTGGTCCTCCAAGGGGTATGAATGTGGCCCCTTAGCCTTCCACGGTTGCTAATCCCTACCCTAGAGGACAACTACAATACACAGTGTCCTCCAATGTGCATTCATTGTGCAGCATTGTTGCCTTATACAGGGGAACGGGAATGTAACTTTGGCACAGTAAGACATAGTGGTGATGGGGGTGTTGTCACATTCTTAGAAGCAGGAAGTGCTGGAGAAATCTTTAGGGGGGAGTGACCATGCCCTGTTGGAATTTAGCATTCAGTGGGAAGGAGAAGATAAGGGTAGCCAGACACTCATCTTAGATTTTAAAAAAGCGGACTTCTGTAAGCTTAGGGAGCTGCTGGCTGGAATTCCGTGGTCAGGAATAGTTAAACGGGAAGGAGTTCAGGAGGCATGGGAGTTCCTTAAAAAGGAGATACTGAAGGCACAGTCTAAAACTGTGCCAATAAGGAGGAAAAATGGAAGGCATCTGAAGAAACCAGAATGGTTGACCAAAGAACTTTCAGCTGAGCTAAGAGTTAAGAGAAACATGTATAGGAAATGGAAGAAGGGGGAAACCACCAAAGAAGAATTTAAGCAAGTAGCCAGGAGATGTAGGGAGGAGGTCAGAAAGGCTAAAGCACAGAACGAACTTAGGCTGGCCAGAGACATTAAAAACAATAAAAAGGGTTTTTTTTTAATATGTCCGCAGCAAAAGGAAAAAGAAGGAGACAGTAGGGTCGCTGCGCAGAGAAGATGGCGAATTACTCACAGGGGGGAGAGAAAAGGCAGAGCTACTTAACACCTTCTTTGCCTCCGTATTTTCCCAGAAGGATACAAACACTCAACCTGGCGGCTGGGGAGCAGGGGAGGAAGCAGAGGAAATGAGGCACATAATAAGTAGAGAAGTGGTACAGGAATACCTGGCCACACTGGATGAATTCAAGTCTCCAGGGCCAGATGAATTGCATCCTAGGATATTAAACGAGCTGGCAGAGGTCATTTCGGAACCTCTTGCTATAATTTTTGAGAAATCTTGGAGGACAGGAGAAGTCCCAGCAGACTGGAAGAGAGCAAATGTTATCCCCATCTTCAAGAAGGGAAAAAAAGAGGACCCAAATAATTATCGCCCAGTCAGCCTGACATCAGTACCCGGAAAGATCCTGGAGCAGATCATTAAGCAGTCAGTTTCTAATCATTTAGAAAGCAACGCGGTAATCACGAGAAGTCAACATGGATTTCTCAAAAATAAGTCATGCCAGACTAATCTTATCTCTTTTTATGATAGAGTTACTAGCTTGATAGATGAAGGGAATGCTGTGGATGTAGCATATCTCGATTTCAGTAAGGCCTTTGACAAAGTTCCCCATGACATTCTTGCAACGAAGCTAGTAAAATGTGGGCTGGACAGGGCTACTCTTAGTTGGATTTGTAATTGGTTGACCGACTGAACCCAAAGGGTGATCACGAATGGCTGCTTTTCGTCCTGGAGAGAAGTGACTAGTGGGGTGCCACAGGGTTCTGTCCTAGGCCCAGTGCTGTTCAATATTTTTATCAATGACTTGGATGAAGGAATAGAGGGCATGCTCATCAAATTTGCAGATGACACCAAATTGGGAGGGGTTGCTAATACGCCAGAGGACAGGATCAAAATTCAAAATGACCTGGATAGATTGGAGAGCTGGGCCAGGGCGAACAAAATGAAAATCAACAGAGAAAAATGTAAGGTCCTACACTTAGGCAGAAATAATGGAATCCATAAATATAGGATGGGGGACATGTGGCTGGATAGCAGTACGTGTGAAAGGGATCTAGGAATCTTCATAGACCACAAGCTGAACATGAGTCAGCAGTGTGATGCGGCAGCCAAGAAAGCCAATGCAATTCTCGGCTGCATCAATAGGAGTATGGTGTCTAGGTTGAGGGAGGTACTGGTACCACTCTACTCTGCTTTGGTTAGACCCCATCTTGAATACTGTGTCCAGTTCTGGGCACCCCAATTCAAGAAGGATATTGACAAGCTGGAGCAAGTCCAGAGGAGGGCGACCAAAATGGTGAGAGGCCTGGAAGCCATGCCCTATGAGGATAGACTTAGAGAGCTGGGTATGTTTAGTCTGCAGAAGAGGAGGTTAAGAGGGGACATGATAGCCATGTTTAAATATTTGAAGGGATGCCACGTAGAGGAAGGAGGGGACTTGTTTTCTGCTGCTCCAGAGACCAGAACAAGGAGCAATGGATTCAAGCTGCAGGAAAGGAGATTCCACCTGAACCTCAGGAAGAACTTCCTGACAGTCAGGGCTGTCCGGCAGTGGAATCTGCTGCCTCGGAGTGTAGTGGAGGCTCCTTCCTTGGAGGTTTTTAAGCAGAGACTTGATGGCCATCTGTCGGGATTGATTTGAGGGTGTTCCTGCATGGCAGGGGGTTGGACTGGATGGCCTGTGTGGTCTCCTCCGACTCTGAATTTCTATGATTCTATGATTCTAAATCAGTCTGTGATAAGGCTGAGCAGTTGCAGGAGAGTTAGAATAAGGAGAGCAATACTTATTGCGAGCCATTTGTACTGCATCTGTAGGATGCAGCCATAGCAGTCTAGAATTAGCCCTACAATTCTACTTAGGCTGTTTCTGCACTGGCCTGTTATAGTGCTATTATTCCACTTTCAACATCCTATGGAATCCTGGGGTTTGCAGTTTAGGGAGGGCCCTTTGTGGTGCATGGACAGCCTTTGAGGCCCCTCGCTAAACTGCAAACCCCAGGATTCCACAGGATGTTGAAAGTGGAATAATAGCACTTCAACAGGCTAGTGCAGAAATGGCCTTAGACTGCTATGGCTGCATCCTATAGAATTCTGGGATTTTCAGTTTTAGGGACGGGTATTTAGAATTCACAGTTAAAGTGCTTTAGTGCCTCTTCAAACTACAAATCCAAAGATTCCTTTGGATGAAACCACAGCAGTCTAAATGGAATAATAGCACTATAATTGCATAGTGCGAATTGGCCCCAGATCTCAAATTTTCTATAATCACTCTCAAGATGTGATCAGCCATGAAGAACAAAGCCAAGCAAGTAGCAAAGCATGTCATACAACCTTTAAATGTTCCAAGAGGTCAGGGATTCAAGAAGATAAACACACAAACTGGGAAGTTTGTGAGATTGCAGCAAATCTCGGGAGAGGTGAAATGGGCAATTTTAGTAAAAACCACGAAACTGCTGAAAAACCACTTCAAATGCTGCCTGGAACACAAGTGGAGGATATCATCTTGAGAAAGGCTGCTTATTCTCTCCTGACTTCAAAACCCGTCCTTGCTCGCATGAGCCTTGGCTCATTATATCTCCCTGTTTTCTGAACTGACTGAATTTGGCCTCTGAGCACCTCGTTCTTAAATTTGATTCCCTCCTTACATACTCTATAAACGCTTTTATATAAACCCCTTTAACTGCGCGTGGACTGGCCTTCTCCCACATGTTCCAATCTTTTCTTTGAAGTTAGTAGAGGGGGTTGCATTCTGTCCTCTCATTTTTGGAAACTAAGACTAAAAGGGGACTCAAAGCAGGACCTCCTTATTGCCCAAACCCTTGGTGGGGGGGGAAGGAGCCTTAAATGTTCTTTACAGTCCATTTCTTCTTGAGTCAAAAGTTGTCTGACAGAGAGACAGATTGCTGGAGCTGGCTCAGTGGGCTTTCGTTTTTAAGAGGAGCCATGTTGGAGCAGATGAAGGACCTTTCTATTCCAGTGTTTTGTCCACAAAGCAGCCAACCAGTTGCCTGTGGGAGGCCTACAAGCAGGACAAGAGTATAACAGCACATGCCTCCATACATATGCTCATGCTCCCCAGTAAACTAATATGCAGAAGTGTACTGCCTCTAGTACTAGAAAGAAAACACATCTCTCATGACTGGTAGCTATTGACAGCTTGTCCTCCATGAATTGGTCCAATCCCCTTTCAGAGCCATCCAAGTTGGCAACAACCATTACATTCCGAAATAATGAATTCCACAGTGTGTGAAGAAGAACTTCCTTTAATCTAGCCTGAATCTCCCACCATTCAACTTCAGTGGATGACCCCAGGTTCCAATGTGATAAGAGAGGATGCAAAAAACCTCTTAGCCTTATCCCTATCCATCTGTTGCCGTGGAATTCTGATGGCTTTCCTTTGAATTGGGGTTGTTCACTTTATTTATTTTTTTAAAAGAAAATTACTGATAGGTTTTATTTATCGTGCAAGGCTGCTGCTGCAGTTCTTCCAATCATGACCATTTCTGCACTAGACTGTTATAGTGCTATTATTCTGCTTTCAACATCCTATGGAATCTTGGGGTTTGCAGAGACAGATGACAGCATTGCAGCAAGTATTTTCCTTTTAAATTAGGATGCTTATTTCAGGTATTCTTAACTCCGAGGTCAACTAACTCCTGCTCTGTAGGAAAGGTTGGGGAGGGGTGAAGTGGTAATAGGTACCTGGGCATGTGCCAGAGATGCAAAAAAACAAGGAGAGGGTATAATCAGCCTAGCTGGCATAATTTGAATAAATCAATCAAGGCTGGAATTCCACAAGCACAACTTTGTTTTCTAACTACCTTAGATCTGTAACTATGTAGCATCTCTTGGCCTGATTCCCCCATCCATACTTGACTTACCAAGTAGCAGCTGCTGTGAGTGATGGGGTTCTGTCTTCCTCTTACCCTCTTCCCACAAGCAATCTCCAGTGTCACAGTCAGAAGCAGGATCCCTATCATAATTGCCCCTTACACCAGAGACTGTTGGTGGGAGAGAGTTGGAAATATCAGGATACTGTGCTCCAACTGACCACCATAGTTGTTGCACAGTAGGTCAGGATTGGGTGACTTTGGTGATCTCTACATATTCCCTACACTATTGGATATGTAAGAGTTGCGAATATTAATCAGTTATGAATGTGTGACTCTAGGTTATGCATTTCTAACTGTGACCATGAATTCCAGCCTGTATTTTATTCTCCCTTGCCCCTAACAAATACTGTTTGAGGAAGTCAATAACACCACTAAAAACAAATCAAACAATACAATACAATAATTAAAAATTTCTATATGAATAAAATTGTTTCTGTCTGTTATCACATCACCAAAAACAACCATATAGATTTTTACCAAATTTGAAAGGGAGGATCTGAAATATAATATATATTTATATTAAAATATAAACTATATCATGTACTAAAACTTCACTTGGGGAAAGCCCCCATGGAAGAACTCCAACTATTTTTTCATTTGCTTTTCACCATATCTGAAGGGCAAGTTTGAGTTTGTCTGATGTGAAATATAGGCTGTATGGCATTTATGAAGTTCATTAGCTGGAGCATACCCCTTTCCCAAGTTTGTTAATTTTTACAGAGTAGTATGTTTAGTGGCTGATCAGGGGAAGTCTATTCTCTCAATGTCAACTGAAACTGATACTCAGTATGAAGAATATTATCCAAAGAGATGAGCACACATCCTCGAGAGCAGTAATGATTTGCCTAAGCCATTTAGAGATAGTCTCTAAATAAATTAAGCAGGACAACTATTAAACTCAATCATCAATAAAAACAATAGCAGTTTAAATTTTGAAGATCATTGTTTTCATGTCCTTTCTGAAAGCATCAAGAGTGGAAGCAGATCATGGCTCTCAGGGGAATGCATTCCACAGCCTCTAGTAATCAGAGTAATATAACACTACAGCATTTCTTCGCCAGCTGAAGCTCCTAAATACTCTTCAAGTGAAGTGCCATGTGATATGCATTACAGTAGTCAAGACATGATGCAACTAAGTCATGAATAACATGCCAAGGCATATTACCTGAGGGGACAATCATATCTGGGACACTAAAGGCTGTTGTGCGAAAGTACCTATTTTCACATTGCTCCCTGGGTGTCCAGAGAGTAGTGCACATGCATTCAGGCCATCTAGGAGATCACACTAGGGGTGTGAACTGCATTTTCCAGCAGGTATGGACAGCTAGATCTACTTTGGTTTCTCCTAGAATCACAGATATTCTCCATGGAACCAAGTGCAGAAGAGGCTTGGATAATGGTGGAGTTAGATCCAAAATGATGGCTTAGGGTAGGTTAGTCAGTAATTGCAGTAATGAGTTGAGATGACCTGCCTATTCAAGTGCAGGTTTACATCCCAATTGATAAGGACCAGAGTTTTTTACCAGCTATATCCTAGAAGGAAAAGATTCTCATGGTTGCTGTTGATACACAGTTGGTAGTTATATATCCTCTTGAGTAGCTGTAATCTACCCACAGGTCCCCATCTCTCTTCTGCCTATCTCATTCTTGTACATGTTTCTGCATGCATAGCAAAAAAATCAGCCAAAGAACCCTAGCATCGGACATGGTGGAAGTACCTTTTTGCAAGTGATTTCCAATAGATCTGCCCTCATTTCCATCTTGCCCACCCCCACTCCATGCCCTTTCACAAAGCTAAGTCACAGAGGGAATAACCTGACATCTGGGCAGTGACTGTTACCACTTCAGCCACATCTGTTCTTTCACAGAGCTGTTCTGACTGACTCAGCTGAAACAGCACCTTTGAAAGTTGTTTCACTACAGGGAGCAGGAACAGAGTGACTTCCAGGACACTGGAGACAGAAGGAAGTTGGTTGGAGTCACATTTCCTTTCCAAAACATCTGGGGAAATGATAAAGTGATGTTTCTACATAGTTGTCTTATGCACACATAAGTTCCTCTATAGTAGCATTTTGACATTTTTGTCCAATATGTAATAGTCATCATAGAATCATAGAATCATAGAAATGTAGAGTTGGAAGAGACCACACGGGCCATCCAGTCCAACTCCCTGTCATGCAGGAACACCCTCAAAGCACTCCCGACAGATGGCCATCAAGCCTCTGCTTAAAAACCTCCAAGGTAGGAGACTCCACTACTCTCCGAGGCAGCAGATTCCACTGCCGGACAGCCCTGACTGTCAGGAAGTTCTTCCTGAGGTTCAGGTGGAATCTCCTTTCCTGCAGCTTGAATCCATTGCTCCTTGTCCTGGTTTCTGGAGCAGCAGAAAACAAGCCCCCTCCTTCCTCTACGTGGCATCCCTTCAAATATTTAAACATGGCTATCATGTCCCCTCTTAACCTCCTTTTCTGCAGACTAAACATACCCAGCTCTCTCAGTCTATCCTCATAGGGCATGTTTTCCAGGCCTCTCACCATTTTGGTCACCCTCCTCTGGACTTGCTCCAGCTTGTCAATATCCTTCTTGAATTGGGGTGCCCAGAACTGGACACAGTATTCAAGATGGGGTCTAACCAAAGCAGAGTAGAGTGGTACCAGTACCTCCCTCGATCTAGACACCATACTCCTGTTGATGCAGCCGAGAATTGCATTGGCTTTCTTGGCTGCCGCATCACACTGCTGACTCATGTTCAGCTTGTGGTCTATGAAGACTCCTAGATCCCTTTCACACGTACTGCTATCCAGCCACGTGTCCCCCATCCTATATTTCTGTATTCCATTATTTCTGCCTAAGTGTAGGACCTTACATTTCTCTCTGTTGAATTTCATTTTGTTCGCCCTGGCCCAGCTCTCCAATCTATCCAGGTCATTTTGAATTTTGATCCTGTCCTCTGGCATATTAGCAACCCCTCCCAATTTGGTGTCATCTGCAAATTTGATGAGCATGCCCTCTATTCCTTCATCTAAGTCATTGATAAAAATATTGAACAGCACTGGGCCCAGGACAGAACCTTGTGGCACCCCACTAGTCACTTCTCTCCAGGATGAAAGCAGCCATCCGTGATCACCCGTTGGGTTCGGTCGGTCAACCAATTACATATCCAATTAACAGTAGCCCTGTCTAGCCCACATTTTACTAGCTTCGATGCAAGAATGTCATGGGGAACTTTGTCAAAGGCCTTACTGAAATCGAGATATGCTACATCCACAGCATTCCCTTCATCTATCAAGCTAGTAACTCTATCATAAAAAGAGATCAGATTAGTCTGGCATGACTTATTTTTGAGAAATCCATGTTGACTTCTCGTGATTATTGCGTTGTTTTCTAAATGATTAGAAACTGAACGCTTAATGATCTGCTCCAGGATCTTTCCGGGTACCGATGTCAGGCTGACTGGGCGATAATTATTTGGGTCCTCTTTTTTTCCCTTCTTGAAGATGGGGATAACATTTGCTGTCTTCCAATCTGCTGGAACTTCTCCTGTCCTCCAAGATTTCTCAAAAATTATAGCAAGCGGTTCCGAAATGACCTCTGCCAGCTCTTTTAATATCCTAGGATGCAATTCATCTGGCCCTGGAGACTTGAATTCATCCAATGCGGCCAGGTATTCCTGTACCACCTCTCTACTTATTAGAGTAGATTCAATATTTGATTCAAGGCTGAGGGAGCTGAATTGTGCATATGGTGCCAATATGCAAAGATGGGCTTTGTGCATTGCATATGGATGTGAACTGTGGTTGGTTGTACATTGTGGATTCAGGTGCTCATTTGGTTGCATAGTCAATTGTGCAACATTGCAACTCACTAACGAGGCAGTAGTGCACAAACACTACATAACTATGAACATAAAGCTACATTTCCTCTCCTTGCTGTAGGAGCACTTGTTGTCAGACTACAAGGGCAAGGAAGCTGTGCCACATGATTTGCTGTAAGATATGGTATAGTTTGTGTTGCAAGAAGGTTTTTTCTGGGTTCTTTTATTGCTGAAAGGGATCTGAGATGGCTCTATTCTCTGGGTCCATAGCTCACTAGAATCTAGAATTATAGAATCTCAGAGTGGGAAGGGATCACTAGAGCCATCCAGTCCAACTGCAGGGATACACAACTAAGGCACTCCTGAAAGATACTCAGCTTCTGTTAAAAGACCTCCAAAAGTGGAGAATCTATCACTCTCCAAGGCAGTCTATTTCACTGACAGATCACTGGCTCACCTGTCAGTGATATATGCAGCTCTAAGTTGTACTATGCATGAGGAATGACTTTTTTGGATAATGCACAACAGTTGTATCCAGTGGCACACATGGACTTCTGGTTTCAGGATCATTGTGCATGTGGTAACACACTGAAGTACACAGAGCGGGATGTAAATGTGCATCGCTTCTATGTGTTGCCTCTGTGCATTGTATACTGAAGTTGCACAATGGGCTGTCAACTGTGTACATAGACCATTGATCTCCATACATTGCACCACCTTGTATTCAGTATAGGAATTGTGCAAGGTAACTCTGCTAAGAGGTATCCATTCTACTCTGAAACAATATAGGATTTTAGCCTGAATGTCCCAGGTTCAATCTGTGGTGCATCTCCAATAAAAAGGATCAAGTAGCTTGCCTGTAATGAGAATGAGAAGCCTGTAAACCTAGAAGTTCCTGCCAGTCAGAGTAGGCTAAACTAGGTTAAATCTTTGGGGGATCCATTTGAATTACGGCAGAATATCAAATAGCCAGCGGGAGCAGCCTGATAACAGGTAAGTTGAGTCCTCAGGGAGGAGGTGTTACCCTGATTTCTGGGGTCCCTTGGGGGACACCTCAATGTGCTCCATGTGATGGGGGATGGAAATTAGCCAGAGCACAAGCAATTGCAATGCAAGAGGCAGGGTAACCTAGCAGGGTCTTTTTACTCAGTTTTTAAGGGGTCAGGCCAAGCCAAAAACCAAACGAAAATGTCCAGTAAATGATTTTATTGAATAAAAGTCTCACGTACCAACGCAATCACGCGCACACACACACTCAAGAGGTATTAAGAAGCAAAAGAGAGGAAATTGGATAGGGGAGTATTGGAGGGGTAATACTGCACCTTTTCCTGAAGTCCTGGGTCCGGGAAGGCAGCGGAGAAGTGGGGCTCAGCATGGAGAGGGCTGGGGGGGTCTCTAAACAGATGGAGAAACGGTCTGCTGGGATGACTGGGAATGATCCAAAGAACTGCTCAAAACTGGGACTATTTGTAGGGGGAAAAGTACCTGGAGGACTAATCCTTTCCTGGGGAGAACAATGGGTGTTGGAGCGATAACAAAGCTCCACCATGATAATTTCCTTTGTGTGATGAGATTGCAAGGTGTTGCCAAAGTCTCAGGATCTTTGGCTGTGTTAGTTTATGGTGTGACTTCATGTAAATGGTCCTCACCTGATGGAATATTTGCTCAACTTGGGGCAAACATGCTAATCCCCTCAAGTCAGCTTCTCAGGGGCTGAGGACCCTTTGTTTATTGTGGGTTTGCACAGCTTGAGGTTTCCTGGGTCTACGTGACTGGGGATTTTACTGACCTGACCTGGTTTTCGATCTTTGACCATTGCTGCTTACGTGCCCATCCAGGTGACCTCTCAGGCACATTGAATCATATTTTAATATCAAAATTGTAGACCCTGGGATAGAGTTTTTCCAGTGGAGTAAGAGGGGAGGCTCTGTAACTGTGCCTGGTAGAACTTAAATGTTCCCTCAGTGCAACGCGGGATCTCAAGTCATCATCTGTTGCACAACACTATCTCTGAGCAGCACTTCTTTAGTGTCTCAGACAAATTTCTTTCCTAATTCTACCTGGTGGTCTACCATCCAGATGATAATCAACCCCCCAACTAACTTCTGAAATTAAATGAGATTAAGTGTGTTGAGGTATGGGGCTTACTATCCATTGGTCTTGTAACTGCAAGTCAAGAAGTATAGTGATATTGCTGCCCTGGGTGTATTAGCTCCTGTCTAGAGTATCCAGACTGGGTCCAAATTTGAAGCTTGCGGAATTGTTCCTATCAGTGAAACTGGGGAGCAGTTGATCTGCCCCGACAAGCGCCCTCTTCCCATATATACGCTCAAAACTTGAAACTTGGGAGCTGTTTTTTGGACAGGATGGAGGGCTGCTGGAGGGAAGGGGGAGGAAGAAGGTCTGTTACAGCTTCATAGGCATAGTTGGTAGAAACAAGAGATGGCCTTCTCAGTAGCTGCCCCTACACTTTAGAAGTCCTCTCCTTGGGTGGCTAGAATACCCCCTTCCTTACTATTCTTTCAGCAGCATGTGAAGACTCTTTTTTATTTGGACACACTGGACAAAATACAACAGGTTTATTTATATATATATATATATATGCTGCAATATAAGTCTATAATATAATATAAATCAATAATGTACGGTAAGTCTAAAGTTATACTATTGTTCAATATTTAACTATACTCAAAAAAAGAAAAAGAAAAAAAATTAAAAATAGATTTATACTTGTCTGTAACTAATATGACCTGAAAAAATGATAATTATTTTACCCAAACAAAATGCTAATCTTTATGAACACTATTTCTAAACCTAAATATCAATATGAAGGCTAATTTCACTGGGGTTAGTTACCACTTATAAAGCATTTTATAGTGGTTCTCTTTAAGAGCAGTACATTTTGTAAGTTTCAAATTTGCTGTCCACTCTTTCTCCCAGTCCTCTAATGATATTGTATGTTCCAGATTTTAGGCCCACTCAAACGAGTTTTTAACAAAGGGCTGTAAGTGCTGTATTGGTTTAAATTGCATTGTGTAACTTTTAAAATCTTTCTAGAGTATATATATTTAATATGGTTATAGTTTAATTTTGGTTTTACCATAAAATTTTTGTATATTTTTTTTCTGTATTCTCTTTAATATATAAGGTGCCTTGAATCCTAGTCCTGGGGAAAGACAGGATATTCATACTAATGCATACATTTTCCAAGATGTGTATATGTATGTATTGTATACTCTTCCCCCAAAGGTATTCAAAACAGAAGTAGGGTGCCAACTAATCACCAAAACAATGCAGTTTCTGATGTATAAAGCTAGAATTTAAAGATGTATTTTGATAGTTGCTTTAAAAGTTTATCTTTTATTCTTTATTTGGATGGTTTCTATTAATTCTTGATGTTTATTACTGTTTTTCTTGAGTATTGATTGTTTGTATTACTATTTTGTTAGAGGGATTTTTGTAGAATTTTATTATGAGGTAGCATATAAAATATAGAACAGGTTAATAATGATTGCCTTTCAAAAATTAACGAAGTAGATAATATGTAAGTAAATAAGTAAGTAAATAAGATAAATAAGCAAATATTACAATGATAATAATAAATGATTAGTAGCAAGTTGTTACCTCAATGGCAGACCCCATCCAGGAGGGATATGAAATTGATATCAAACATGCCTGCCATGCCAGACAGGTTGCCCAGGTGGGTGCGTAGACGAATAGGTTGAACGGCCGAAACTAGGTCAAGGCCAGGAAAATCCCCAGTCACATTTCTCCAAGGAGACCTCAGGCTGAACCTGTCCGCACGGACAAAGGGTCGTCAGTCACAAATAACCAATTTGAGGGGATTACTGGGTTTTCCCCAAATTGAGCAACTCGGACTTTGGAAAATCCTACAAAGGTGAGGTCCATCTGCATGAACCAACCATGCAAACTATCCAGTTGCTATTGTGGGGCATTTTTCCCTTTGTTTTTGCCATTGTTCTTTGCAGGAGAGGGCCTGCCCTTGAGTTATGTTCTGCCCTATAAGTAGTCCCAGTTTTGTAGGGTCTCTTCGAAGAACTCCCTGCTACCCTAGCAGACCGGCACTCTGTTAGTTGAGTGATCCCCTCAGCTGCCTCTCTTCGCTGAGTTCCGTCCTTCTTGCTGCTTCTTGAACCAAAGACTTCAGGATAGGTGCAGTATCACCGCCTTTACACCCTCTCCGCTAAACCCCCTATCAATTTTCACCTCTTTCCCTTCTCGATAGCCCTTGTATGCATGAGTGAGTAAGTATGTTGCTGTGTGAGAACTCATTTATTAATAAAAACCATTTATTAGTACGTTTGTCTGGCTTTTTGCTTGGCCTGACTCTGTAAACATTGGGTAAAAGATTCTGCTGGGTTACCCTGCCCCTTGTTTTGCTATTGCCAGTGCTCTGCTAATTTCCCCAACCTTTACATTTTTGGAGCAAATCAAGGTGTCTCCCAGGGGACCACCAGCAGTCAGAGTAACAAAGTAATAGTTATGGTATAAAATAATCAATTTCATACTTAGCTGTAACTCTTTAAATAATATGATCTGTTTGCAGTGGGGAGGGAACCAATTTTTAGTTATTTGTAGTTAGGTTATGGTATGTTGTGATATGTTATGTTGAATTATGTATTGTTAATTTTTTTTTAGTGTTGCTAGTTTTTGGTTGTCTGGTGTGTTTGACAAAATACAATTTTAATTATAAAAAAAACAGAAAGAAGAAAAAAAAAACAGTGCAGTTTCCCTCCATCCTACTTACTTTTGTGCAGAACCAGGATGAATTCAATCCTGAAGTTCTAAAACTGCAGCTCTGTGGCTCCTAGCTTACATCTCAAATACTCCGTCACAGGTCATGCTGCTGCAGCATGCCAAGCTGCTGGACTGTGTGATAGCATTCCTGTACACAGAGCACCTGAACCTCTGGGAAACACATCAGAGAAACCAGCAGATTTTACGAATCGCTCGGCAGAGGCTATTCCATGGCAAAGTGCCACCGTCACACTAGCATGATGAGCCTCCGGAGAGGGAAGAGGGAAGTCATCAAGCAGCTGGGTTTTTGCTTTCCGATGCAGTTTTGGCTTGCTTGGCTTGCGGCATCTGGAGCAGCTGGCACCATTCGGGGTGGCTCTGCTCTCTGATTCTGGCAGGATTCTGGTTTGTATTGTGTGGGTTCATCTGTGGAAAGCTAGTTCCAGGGGATGTCTGCCTGCAAGGAATGGACTGAGAGACATGTTTTGGACTTTTGCACTTCTCTGATTTCCATGCCCAGGACAGACAAGGGACTAACCTCTGATGGCAGAAGCTGAGTTCATGTGTCCATCTGTAACAGATGCCTGTCCAGCTACGAATTTGGAACAAGATTCCATTCTATCTCTAAACAGCTTGTGCCTTTGCTGAGCCAGCCAGTGCCCATGTAATGGGGCATCTGGCAGCATTAGAATTGGGAGAGCTGGGTTCAGCCAGCCTTACTTGATGAATCTGGACAAGCCACATTCTCTTAGCTTATTGCTTCTGTTGCAGCATTTCTGTATGTCTGTGTTGTTTGAGATAGAAGATAACTAAAAACCTTTTCATTTACTTACAAACCATAGAATTATAGAATCATAAAGCTGGAAGGACCACAAGGGCTCTTACCACAACCTGTGGGTGCCACAAGGGACAACCCGTGATGCCAGTACCTCCATTTGAAAGTGGGGAATAATTAGTTCAAAAATAGGAGGCTTGCAGGGAGGGGGGCAACTTAGCTAGACCTTGCCTACCAATATTTACAGGTTCACGCAGGAAAGAAAACCAGCTGAAAAGCAAAATGTAAACTAATAATGTGTTTTTTGAGGGGAATTCACTACTCATGCATGCATGCAAGATACAAACAGTCACACATTCACACAAGAGCTAACCGAAAGATAAAGAGAAGAAAAATTATGGATAGAGAAGGTTTGGAGAGTAGTGAAGAAGCAGCAATATGGCTTAGACTTATGTGTCCAAGGGCAGTACACAGCAGGGAAGCAAACTGGCAGAGAGACATTCAGCAACTGGTGAACTGCAGAAGTAATTACTCAGAATTGGGGATTTTTATACTCTATTTCCCCCCATAAGGGATGTGAGTTAATTGCTCTCCCAGCTTAGTGGTCAATGGGAGTTGTGACACACACAATGGGGTCCGTATGGTGCTTATGGTTTCAGTGCTTAGGTGACGAAGAGATAATGACTGTTGTTAATAGCCCTGTACTTAAGGAAAGGTTGTGACAATGCAGGGAAAATGTCCAGAAATGAGGTAGCTGGGTTTAGACAATCACTGTTTGGTGCAAACATTGGCTTGACCATTGTATTCCAATTGGAGAGATTCAGCTTTTGCCTAAGCCTGTTATCTCTGAGGTTGCTTTGTAATCTGCCTGACAATAACTTTGGCTTCACCTGGAGGTGGGTGTGGGCTGACCTGCCTTGCAGACTCAAGTTTGCAGTCAGTAATTTTCTTCTGTCTAGTTTGACCTTCCAGTCATTTCAGGTCACGTTTTATATCATTGACAATTGATGTACCTTGCCAATTAAATAATGTTTGCCAATTAACAATGTTTGCACAATGTTTGCCAATTAAACCACATCAGTATTGAGGGGTGTGCAGGACCGTAATAGGGCCATTCAGTCCAACCCCATTCTGCCATGCAAGAATACACAATCAAAGCGTTCCCATCAGATAGCTATCCAGCCTTTGTTTGGAAAACCTCCAAGGAAAGAGACACCACCACACTCCCTGGCAGTGTATTCCATTGATGAACTGCTCTTACCATCAGGAAGTTCTTCCTAATGTTTAAATGGAATTTCTTTTCCTGAAGTTGAAGCCATTGCTCCATGTTCTAGGCCCTTTTCGCACAGGCCTTTTCTCGTGCGACAGCCCCGTGAGCCTCGCGGGAGTGGGAGCGTCGCTCTGCATGACGCACTCCCACTTCCACCAGGCTCACGGGGCTGAAGCGGCGCGAGCGTGAGTTTTTTGATTTTCGCTTCGAAACGAAAATCACCTGCGCTCACGCAACGCTCCCGGCGCCCGCACGCACTTACCTCTCGTGCGGAGCGTTGGGGAGCCTGCCGGGTCGCGCTTCCTTCCCTCCACCCCTGCGGAAGGAAGGGACAGGGCGGGGCGCTAGCGCGACGGACGCGACACGTCCTGCTTCGCGCGCGTGGGGGGCGGACGCGACAAGCACCTTTCTCGCGCGTGCGGGGGGGATGGACGGACGCGCGAGCCGCTGCCGCCTCCGGGAGGCTGCCACTTCCCCGCTCGTTCCTTCACCTGCGGAAGGAAGGAGGGGGAAGCGGCAGCCTCCCGGAGAAGGCTTCTTGCACGAGCCACCCTCCTCCGTCGCGCGAGCACCGGCGCTGTGAAAAGGGCCCTAGTCTCTGGAATAGCAAAAACAGGTTTATTCCATCCTCCACATGACATCCCTTCAAATATTTAAACATAGCTATCCTGTAACCTCTTAACCTTCTCTTTTATAGGCTAAACATACCCACTTCCCTAAGCCACTTTTCAGATGACATGGTTACCAGGCCTTGACTCCACACACAAAGAGAGGAGAGCACCATCCCCACCATAGCAGTTCTGCTTCTATCACTCTCATCTGGACAGCAGCACATCTAAACAGAAGAGCTCCCCTTATGCATAGATGCTTTACGCAGAATCAAGAACCCTAAATACATATGGGGGCAGATTGTTCCTGATTGCATGGAGAGCATACACATACACACATGGGGGAGCTCTCCTGTTCATATTAATTGCATTCCATAAAAAAAGTGTGACAGAGCTGAAGATGGAAAAACAGGACACACTTCCGTTCTCTTAGTTGAGGATTGGTTGGTTGACTTTATGTCCTTGTGTTTTCCCAATACAAAATCCAAGGTGACTCAAAATGGACGTTAAAACAAAGCACTACCAGAAAACTACTGAGATCCTACATAGAATGTGTGGAGTGTAACGTTCCGCACATACAGCTCTGCTCCTCTTTCCCTCTAGCTGCTTCCAAGTCCAGTGGTGGTGGTGGTAGTGGTAGTGATAGTACAGGCCTTAAATGGCCAAAAAGAAGGAGGGAAGGAGGAAAGGGAGAGGTGACCAAGTGCTACTCCAAAATGTAGGTCACTCAGAAGTCCACCTACAATGCTAGTGCCTCCATGAAATAGTGGGGTATATTAGCTCAAAGGGGAGGTCTGCAAGAGGGGGTTAACCTTGCAGGATCTTTTATACCTAAGTATACTAGTACTAATACAGGAACACCAGCTGGAGATTCAAAGAATGTTTGTTTTAGTTGGGGAATTAACAATTACACACACAAGATCCAAGCAGTATCTCAATCACACAGGGCTAGCTGGAGGAAAGGGAGAAAAATTGGATAATGAGAAGTTAGGGCAAACTGGGTGATATTTACCTATCTGGGGCAAGAAGACAAAGCAATGAGGCCCAGACTAAGGTCCTTTCCACACCTTACTGTCTTCCAGCGCTGGGGTGTGGGGATTGCGCGAGCAGCCTCTAGTGAGAGGCTCTCGTGTCTTGGGGTCCTTCAGCTCTGCACGAGCTGCCTGCTCGCATGAGAGCCCTTCCTCTTCCTTCTGCAGTGTAGCCTGGGAGTTTCCCAGGCTGCACTGGGGCAGGAAGTGTGATCTGTATGGCTCTGGAGGCTCCACATGCCAAATAAGTGTGCGCGGGGCCCAGGAGCAATGTGTGATTGTGCACCATTTTCGGCTTCTAGCCGAAAATGAAAAGGTACGTGATCAGTGTCTGCTGGCCCCTGGAATGTTGCACAATTGTGAATGCATCGTGCAGATTGCTCCTCACAATCGCATGATGCTCCAGGCCCTCTTTCACATGGAAAATGCCGTGCGAAAAGGGCCATAGTTTCATAACACATGTATTCACCCAGTTCTTCTTTGCCAGCAGATTTCTCAGCTATAACAGGATATAATAATTTATATTTTATGCCAATTAATATTTGCCAATTAAAGCATATCATGGAGTGGAAGTGTATGGTCCTGTAACACAAGGAATGAGGACTGCCTCCTGTCCTACTGGAGTTTTCCTGTGAAAGGAAGAGGAGGAATGAGGCTGTCATTTCTCTCCTCCTCTCCCTGGAATGGTTTCCTATAGTCAAGAAATCAGAAGAACACTAAGACTTGAAAGAACTAGTCAAGAGCCTCAAGTGCAAAGACTTATCATTAAAAACCAAACTCTGACTCATCTAGTCCATAGTATTTCCAATCTCTATGTACGGTTGTGAAAGCTGGACAGTGAAAAATGCTGACAGGAAGAGAATCAACTTATCTGAAATGTGGTGCTGGAGAAGAGTTCTACAATGAATGAGTCTTAGCGGAAATCAAGTCTGAACTGTCACTAGAAGCAAAGATCTCTAAACTGAAGCCATCATACTGTGTCATAAGATGACATGACTCACTGGAAAGGATGATAATGCTTGGTATAACTGAAGGCAGTAGGTAGAGAGGGAGACTGAACTACAGGTGTACTGACTCCAAGAAGGAAGACATGGTCCCGAGTTTGCAAGACCTGTTAAAAACTGCATATCTTGCAGGTTTCTCCTTCATAGACTTGCCATAAGTCAAAGTCAATTTGATGGTAAATGACAACCCAAGAACAGCAGTGTTAAGAGAAGGCAGACAGCATCTGACAACTCTGAGTGAGTTATTTCTCCAGTGCCTAACAACCTTCATGGGTATTTTAATCCTGCCGCCACCACCTACTGTAGTGCAGCAACAGGACTACAGCTAGCTTTGGTCTACATCTCCCAGTTTCCCCAAGTCAACAACTAGCTGTGATTCTGGGAAAAGTAGCCCAAATGCACACCTTTTCCAGGCCTGTCATGAGGATGAAATAGGAAGCATCCCAAGCAGACCACCCTGAGATCTTGGAAGAAGATGAACTTAAATATGATCACTACAAAATCAATGAATTCCTTATTTTGGGTCTGAAGGACAGAAATGCTAGCTCTACATAAACAACTCTCAACATCTGTACACCCTAACTATGGTAAAGATTAGTGGGTAAAGCCTTATGGTAAACTATGGTGAACTATGGCAGAGCCCAGCATTTTGCTTTTGCATAAAAACACACAGTAATTATTATAAAATATGATGCTTTAAAGGACTATTGTAGTTCATGAAAAATGACCCCAATAAATGGCTATGTGAAAAGAAGATGCAGTAAATTAGCACATTCCCTAATGCAAATGTTCGGGTTCTATGTCGTACATTAGCCTAAATGTGCTTAAATGGACAGTTTGCCAGCTTATAAATAAAATATTTAAATTATTAAATCCCGTCCCCCACCCACCCACAAAAGGACCATTGCTAAAATGGTTTAGGCTTGTGTGTTTCATCACTTATGCAAATAAAAGGGAGAGATTTTCAGAGAGAAAAAAAAAATAGGAAAACACCCAAGCAGCTAAGTTACTGTTACTTTTAGATGAAGTGCAAATAAGCTTTCCATTGCATATTAATGAACTACTTAATGATGCAGCTCTTTCAGAAAACATTTTGATGTAGATTATAGCAATGCTATTTGCACAGTTTCATATACAATAAATGTACTTTCGTTTTCCACCCCCACCTGATAGAATTGCAGTGTCTCCTGTTCAAAAAAAAAACAAAAACCCTCAGAAATTTGAGACTGAAAGCCTGACTCATAATGCAAAAAAACAAACACACACACACACACAAACACAAAACCCCCCAACGCAGCCCATAGAAAGATAAATCAGAATAAAATGGCAAAAAAATCTATAAAAAAATAAAATGGTTAAAAAAGAATGCAATTCTAATGAATCCATCATCTTATTAGGAACTGGAATGATACTTTTTGGGACCTGGGATACTTTTTGGGACTTGTTTGAGAAACAAACAAGTCAGAAAGGTGCATGTACCTTGGGCTAAAATTTTTATGCTTGGCTTTTCTCTTTGAGCCAGCAGTTTCACACACAAATCTTGTAATCACTGTCTTAGATTATGCCCATTCTACAGATTCAAGAGTTCCCACCCAGCTGAGCACTGTATCTGAGATTCCATGGAAGTGATTTTTTATGTATTATTCTAGTGGATGGGGCGGAGGCAGAATGGCACTTCTAGGTGGGAATCCTGTGAGGTCCATACATATACATAAACATAACTTGAGGTTATGTCTGCCTATGTCTTTTATTGGGAGAAGCGATTCACTGGCTCCTTTCTGAATATTCATGCCCTCCAAAAAACCTGCCAGGTTCCTGTGGTGCTGCTATGACCATTTAATAACTGGGGGAAGAGAGGGAGAGACAACTAGGCAATGCCCACCCTGGCTGAATTTCTTCAAGGAAGAAAAGTTGCTCCATACCTTTCATCTATCCCAATTTGGCAGGGACAATCCTAGTTAATCCTCTGTTGTCCCATTTTTCAGTTACTTTTAAAATGTCCCAGTTTCTCTCTCCACCTCCCACTTTCTTCCTTTCTCCTCAGCCTGCTTTCAGTTGCTGCAACCTGAATTCAAAGTGCAAAAGTACAGTTACCTCTCCATATTTGCTAGGGTTAGGGGCACAGGACCCCCATGAAAGTGGAAAAACCGTGAACAACTCTAGGCTCTCCCAAACCATATTCAGCTCCCCAAAAAATCTGATCACCATATTCAACCCGCCATGGATTCCTTTGAGGTATCAGGGTTCCTTCACATGGCAAAAGTGGGTGGCTGGTGGGAGCTACTGCCACTTCCACTGCTGCCCCACACCATTTTTAATAGGGACTTAACAAGCCTCATTCATAGTTTCTCAGTCTCATGAGGCTTGCAGTTCCTATTAAAAATGGCATAGGGAGGCAGAAGAGATGACAGCAGATAATGTGTGAATAATCAAATCTGCAAAAGTGAAACCCGCAAATGTGGAAGGCTGACTGTAGTTTGCACTCAGTAAACTCAGTGGGGGAAGAAGAGAGAAAGGACAAAATCTTGCCCTTCCCAGGAGCCTCAGATAAAAGCAAATTGCTGCAGCTTCTTGTAGCTGGTGTGTTCATCCTCATCAATAACTTTTGCCGTGTTGTCTGCGCTCTGAGCTTGCTTAGTTTTCATCTGTGAAATGTTGAAAGGTATGAGACACTAGTTAGCTGCCTCACTCACTATAGTGTGTCTCTTTGCCAAGGCTTGCTTGAACATTAGGCAGAATGTAGCAGGAAATAGATAAAGGACACCAAAATATTGGCTATTTAGTGCCTTACCCCTGTATTTCCATTGTCAGGTGAAAGAAGATGCGCTGTTGTGATTTTCTGCCTCAGACAACTTGGCTGAGTGGGGAGAGGTGTCATTTGTTGGTTTCTGTACATGCAGATCTACATGGGGATCTACAAGGGATCATTTTTGTAGGACAGAAGCACTTCAGTACAGACCTGGTGGCAATGCTGTCTGGGCTATTCTAGGAGTTTTTACTCAAAGTACTTACTTTTCTGAGCTCAGATATAAAGAGGCGTAATATCATTTACTTTTAAAATGGTTGTTGAGTCCTTTATTGGGACATGATTCAAATTTCATATAGGGTCAGCAGCAGAAACCTTGTGGTCCTCAATTTCTTATGAGACTGCAATGACCAACAGTTCTAGTCAGCATAGGCAATGGTCAGGAATGCTAGGAACTGCAGTCCAACCATATCTTGATTGAGACAAAATTCCCATCATTGATTTAGGCCTAGCTCCAACTGCTAGTCCCAACTAGAATAGCTTCATTAAAACAATGTGATTTACTTACCACTTAGGAGCTGATTAGTTTGGGCTGGCAATTGAATTGTAATTTTCTGGAGCTGGTTTTTCATTATTATTATTTCTTAAATATTTCTGAATTCAGTTTGAAATCACATTTTGATGGGCTTTCCTTTTCTTTTTCTTTTTTTTTAAAAAAAATATGGAATCTAAGCAATCTTAAGTCTTGTTGCCAAATTTCAAGAGATCTCACCATGCCACAATTTCAGTTTCTAGCTTGCTGTACTAAAAACCTACAAAACAATTCTTGATTTATTTTTGCTTAAATGCTGATTATTAAAATGGTTAGATATGGTTAGATTGTTATCGAGTAAGCATGGGATGGTGGCAGATGCAGACCATGTGACTATGGAGGAATATGTTGAATTTGAATTTTCACCTTGACTGCCTATATAGAAAATCACATATTTACCTTTGATCATAAACAACTCCTGCAGAGCTATTATAATCCCCTGAGTAAATAATCTGTGTGCCTCCTAAATACATAATACACGAATCTCCCAATACATAATTAATATAGATTTGCCCCTGAGAGCTTATGGAAGTCTCTGGGATGTGTAAGGGGCTGAAAGCTTAGGAGGTTGCTTTTTAAAAGTATCTTGGGTTACAAAGTAGATGCATTCCTGGACATTACACATTGAAGCTCACGATGCAGGATCTTGAACCAAATCAGTCAATTAACTGGAAGTGTGAGTTTGTGTATATCTCCAATCTCTCTCTCTCTCTCCCTCCGTCCTTCCCTCCTTCTAGGGTAAAAGACAACATATAGGCACGTCTAAAATGCATTCCTTTAAAAGCAGGGGGATTTACCTTGAACACATCAAAGTTCAGACCTTTGAACCTTGCACTTAGATATAAATCCAATCGCTAGTACACAACTAACATAGAATGGATGGATGGATGGATGGATGGATGGAATATAGATCGGTTTTGCTTCACGCAATTTATTCAATGCTTCCACTTCAGCTGGAACTAGCAATTGGATTTAGGCCATGGTGTGTCCACAAAAGCTCAAAAGTACCTAGTTACCATTCACGTAATTATCTTTAATGAGTTACTTTTCTTTTAATAAGAGTCTAAAGGAATTGCATTTCAACCGTAACTTAGTGAATGAGAAATATGTTACTTCACTGGAGTAACAAATATATTATTCACACATTCATTCATTCATTGGATTTATACTCCACCTTTCTGTTAAGATGGAAACTAGTACATTCCTCTAGTTAACTTTAAAAATTACTTCAAAGGCGCTCTGAAAGGAATTTTCAGATTTGTTTGCCATTTTCTTATCAATCTGAACAATTGTTTAAGGTAATGGATAAGTGATGCCTGATATAATGGCTTACTATTTTAACACTGCAATAAGTAGCAACAGCTAATTATTTTTTTCAGACACTGAAAGGAGTAACAAATTATTCTAAAAATGTAACTTTCCAAGCTTTGCTTCCCACTCTTGCTAAAATTTCTCACCTTGCCTACTAAAAACTGAAGTGGAAGGTTGCAGCAGGGGATGAGGAGACAGAAAAATAAGTATTTTGGCTTTCAGTGAGTAGGAAATGTGATTCGAGATACTTACAAGCAGGATTTATTCTGGCAATTTCACAATAGTGAATCACCTACTGAAGAATTTAATTTGAGCTGTAGATAACATTAGAGTGGTTGACTAGTAGTTACTTACTGGTTATTCTTAAATATTTCTCATGTATTTCCAGTGTTTCGATAGGGATCTAATTAAAAGTGCATCAATATTTAATTTCTGTGCATTTTCACTCCCGTCTCTTCCATTTTGGTTTCAAACACAGCTCGATCATAACATTCCAATGATGGGTAAATAAATTAAGAAAAACACACACATCTTAAGCGAGAGAAAGAGATCTGCTAAATTTAACGCTGGTAGAAGATGAACAACAACAAAAGATGTGTATCCAGACCAGTATAAAACGCACAAACGATAATCATTTAGCACTGAATATTTTTGTGCTTGTAATTAAAATAAACTAATAAAGATTTCAGAGATGTGCTTGTTTTAATAGAATGCAGAATTATAATCGGTGACCTATTTTAAGCAATTTAATTTCCCATGACCTGCTTTTCAAATTAACATAGTAATAGATGACTGTTTATTGTGTTTGGGAATAGAGGCTTCTCCTTCAAAGACGTCAATTTGACTATGTGACTTGATTTAAAGGTGCATTCTTTTATTAAAATGCTCATCAGATCTTGGAAAAAAACATATATGCAAATGTTTCTTTTTATGGTATCGAATGTGCCTAGAAGTTTAGATCAAAGCGTAATAATACAAAAATAAATATATAAATAAACCAGGACATATTGAGGATCCTGAAGAGTGTTGTAAAACGGCTCAGCGCAGTCACACTGAATTAATTTAAAATCACTTGTACAGACAATCAATTTGAGGAATATTTGCCCATGAACAGAAGGTGGTAATGTTGGCTGGAGTTAGAAATATAGATGACAGAGGCAGAGGTCTGTTCGTACAATCATTGCTCTGTGTCAGCGAGCAAACTCTGGACGTACTTCAGCCTGAGTGATTTGCGTGTTTCAGAGATAAACTAGCTGCTGGATAGAGCTGACTATCCATGAGGTCTTCTCCAGCCACCTTCCTGTCATTCTTGGATAAGTGAAACTGGTTCTGGATGAGGTTGATAGCCATGTCCATTCTGCTAAGATTTGAGCAGATGATGCTGGAGAAGTAAAATGGACTCAAATAGTACTATCCAATACTGAGTATTTGCACTATCATCCAAAATCCTGTTGGTGCCTTACTCTAACATAATGATCCATTATGCTGGAAAAAGTCACTTTTTGGAGTGCTGCATAGTGGCAGTGTGTGTGTGTGTGTGTGTAGGGGAGAGAGAGGCCATTTCCACACTAGCCTGTGTGGAATAATAGTGCTATTATTCCACTTTCAACATCCTATGGCATCCTGAGGTTTGCCATTTAAATTGGAATAATAGAGCTATAACAGGTTAGTGGGGAAATGGCCAGAAAAAGCCATTTTGGAAATTACAGAAAACTGTCCTATCAGCTTTTAAGCAGTCTGGAGCCAGCAGGGCAGCCCTCTCTCTCTTAACAGAGTCGACTTTCACTCCTGTCTCCCATCCTCATTGTCAGAGTGCCCATGGTCATTGTATGGTTTCGGCCCTTACTGTTGACACTGTCTATACCGGTCTAATTATGCCAGCCACAGAATCGTAGCCACAGGTTGGCATCCTGCCAGTAACACTGTTGTTGTTGTTGTTGTTGTTGTTGTTGCTGTTGTTGTTGTTGTGTGCCTTCAAGTCAATTCCACCTTAGGGAGACCATTACAGGGTTTTTCCTGGGGCTAAGAGTGTGTGATGGGTCCAAGGTCGCCCAGTGGTTTTCCATGGTTGAGTGGGGAATTGAACCCTGTTGACTAGTGTCATAGCCTAATGTTCAAATCACTACACCATACTGGTTCTGTCAGTGACATACACAAGTGGAATTCCACCTCTGCATATGTATTTTTTTGGTTCTAGCAGAGCTTAGTATTCCCTTTCTCCCTCTGCAACAAGCAAAGCTCCCCAGGACTCACCAAGGCACTGAGATGGGCCACTCTAACAGGTACTCTGTTGCTGGTAGAGAATGGGAGGGATCAGAGAAGTGACTGGCTATGTTCCCATAGTCAGATACATACCAGTGACATCATCAGCTGAAATCTCTGGAGGACCCTGGCAGATCTTGGAGAAAGATGTCTTCAGCCTGCCTTTGGATATGGGAACATAGCCAAATGCTCCTCCAATCCCACCCGCTCTCCACCAGCCACAGAATGTGCATTAAGGGGGCTATCATAGTGACACTCCTTTGTGATTAGTGGGGTGCTTCAGGGTTCTGTCCTGGCCTCAATGTTGTTTAACCTCCTTATAAATGATTTAAATGATAGAATAGGAAGTACACTGATCAAATTTGCAGATGATACCAAATTTAGGGGTGGAGCAGGTTATAGTTAATACCCCAGAGAACAGGATCAGAATACCCCAAAGGACAAGATTATCAGAAAATAAATTTCAACAGGGATAAATGTAAGGTATTACATCTAGGTAGAAAAATGTAATGCACAAATACAGGATAGATGACACCTGGCTTGAAAGCAGTACCTCTGAAAAAGATCTGTGGGTCTTAGTAGACCACAAGCTAAACATGAGTCAACAGAGTGATGTGTCAATCAATCAATCAAACAAACAAACAAACAAACTAAAACCCAATGCAATTCTGGGCTGCATCAATACAAGAACAGTATCCAGACCAAGGGAAGTAGTAGTGTCACTTTATTCTGATCTGTTCAGACCTCACTTGGAATATTGTGTCCAGTACTGGGCACAATAGTTCTAGTTCATACACACACATCTCATAACTCTATCCCAGTCCCAGTCCTGCAAGAAAGATAAAAAGTCAAATTAGTAAATAATAAATAAATTCTGAAACATAGCCAATAAAATTATACAGGCACCTGTACAATTGTTTTCTCTTTGGTCTTTGTTTGGCCATTCCTGTCTTCCCTCTTCACGCTGTTCAGGTAACAAGCAGTGATGTAGACTCGAGTTGGCTGACTCAGACTCGACTTAAGTCATTTCAGTGACTCATCTCAGCCTCAACTCAACAATAAATGATGCACTGACTCAACTCAATTCAAGACTTGTATATTTTTAGTGATGGACTTGCTGCCCTTGGTTCAGTTAACTTAACACATTCATCCAGAAACCTTACAACTTTGAACAACTTTGAATTTCCATCTCTTTTTGCCTACTTGTCACATGACAATCTTTCTCAAGCTCAAAGTGTGGGCACTCTTCTCAGAGGGGAACAGCAAACAGGTTAGACAGTGGGCTTGAGGCAGGGTTGAAGTCTGCTCAGCAGCCTGTCCCTGCTGCATATTAGAGGAGCCTTCTAAAACTTTTCCTAAGAGCAGAAGACAAGACTTGCCCTCTGAGTGCCAGGTGCATTTTTCAGACGGGAACAGCAAATGGCAATGGGCTTGAGGAGGAAGGATCCTTCTAAAGCTTTTCAAGCTTCAGTAACAGGCAGCAAGAAGGATCCTATTCACCACTTCCAAAGCTGCAGACTCCTTTATGCCGATCGGCACAAAAGACTCAGGCTTCAGGAAGGGGGAATAAGAAGGATCCTATTCCCCACTTTTGAAGCTGCAGATGACAAAATTGCAAATGTGGAAGGCCGACTCTGCTTAAATTGTTAATATTGACTTTATGTGACTCTGTTCAGAAATTCTGGAATATAGGCATAAAGTTGGTTCCCAGACTTGAACTTTGACTTGAAAATATCTTCAAGGACTTGAAACTTGATTTGAGACTTGAAGGTAGAGACTTGAGACTTGATTTGAAACTTGGAGTAAAATACTTAAATACATCACAGGTAACAAGTCCATGAGCAGTCTCTAGATTCATTACTGTGTAGACAGTGAGCCTATCCATTGTTTTACAACTGTTCCACTTTTTACAAGATCCCTCCAGCACCATTCAAACCCTGAATCCTGTTCCTGACAAAGGTGTGACACCAGGAGAGCTCCTGTACTCTCAAAAACAGCTTTGGGAGGTGCATCTGTAAAACAAAGAGTAGGAAACACTAACAGAGTCACCAGTTACCCTTGAACAAGTCACTGTGCTCCTATGTCTGTCTGGTAGAGGCTCTCTGTTTTTCTCCTCACAATGCCACAGGAACACAGAATGGGCAGGAATCAATTTTTGGGAGAAGTAAAATGGCATCCAAGTCAGCATGGTGTAGTGACTTGAGGGTTAGACTATGACCCTGGAGACCAGGATTCAGTTCCTCACTTGGCCATTGAAACCCACTGACTGACCTTGGCCACATCACACACACTCAGCCCCAGAAAACCCCATGATGGGTTCACCTTAGGGTCACCATAAGTTGGAAATAACTTGAAGGCACACAACAACAACAAAATGGCATCCACAACTATGGCTCCTTTCCAAGCCACATGCTCCCCACCTCCCTTTGGCACTGGCTTTGCCTAGAGATCTTACCCACAGGCAATAAAAGCTCCATTGCTTATTTATTTCCTTCTTCCTTTTTTAAAGATTGTGACACTCAGTGCAGATTTTAAGGCAGGTAGTGATTGGTTTTTACACTGTGGCAGTAACCCTGCCAGGCAACATACGATTAAAAATGTGACAGGCTCATGATATACAGGCCCATTAGTGGGGCCATGAAAGGCACCGGGTGAAGGCTGAAGGCACTTGAACCACCTGAGAAATGCATTTATAGCCCAGTTAAACACACCCAGGAGTGTCGTAATGCTGTAGTAATGTGGAAGGTTCCCCTTCCATTTTAATTAGATTTCAGGGATGGTTGCAGGGGTGTGGATGCAATGGGATAAATGCATCATTCTAGTGTAATTAAGAGTTTGTTGAAGGTTTTTGTTGCTGTTGTTGTTATTTTTAAATATATTTTGTGCTCTTACTAGATCCATATTTTGAATATAATTCAAATGTATTTTGTCTTCTTACTAGAAGATGAAAGTCCTGAGAAAGATTTGTTTTTCTTCTTGTAAATGGAAGATGATGCTCATGAGCTCTGCATCTTTATGACTGCATGGTCCAAAAATACAAACTGATTCTACAGAATCTAGATTTGAGGAAGGCAGTTTTTAAAAGCAGGCCCAAATTCTTCTTCAAAGCATGGAAAACTTACTATATTCAGTTGCTAATCCTAACCACAGTAGATGCATTGATTCTACAGATTTCACATAAGTGTTGACTTACAGTTCAACAGTTGGTTTAGTTTACCCATTTTAGTTCTGAGTAAGCGGTGGGATTTAGGCTTGGAGCCTAAATCCCATAGTTAGCCTTAACCAGAGTAGACTTATTGAATCGATGAGATTTACATTGACCCATCATCATTCAAGAATTGATTCAGTGAGTCTAACTGATGGCACACTTCGATTTAGATCTTGGGCTCAAAGTCCCAGATTTCTCCTACTAGTATGGCAGGGTGAATTTTGGGAAGTTGTCCAGAAAAGGTAACTTCCTCATTCTATTCCTCATTCAGCATCCTGCTTCCAAGAAAAGCCAGAATGATGCCTCTGAGAAGCTGAAAAGCAGAGTATAAGAGCACTCCACTGCTTTAAAGGGGAAAAAAAAAAAGAATAATCTGATTCTACACCTTCCAGATTAAGGGAAACATGGAACAAGCCATAACTGGTTATCAAATAGCTGTACATTTCTCGGCTTGTGTTGTATTGTGTGAGAGAAACAAAAGTGTTCAACAACATCCACGCACTGGAAAAAAAATTGCAAATATGTGCAAATATTTCTAAAAGGCACACCAATACGTTCTAGCTGATGAATGTATCCCACAGTTTGAAAACAGTTTGAAGACAATAAAACCAAAATACATATAGATTTTTTTCCTTTGAATAAATCATTTCACAAAGGAGGAGGGAAAAGGAAGAATTTGATCAATCTGTTCAGCCCTGAAGCTCTAAGGGTACTTCATTTAGCTATATTTTATATTTTGTCATTTTAGAACTTCACCTGTAAACTACCTTGATGAAACTTTGGCCCTTTCCACACAAGATGACAGAAACGCCTCATGGTGTCATAGGAGCAGAGTTTATGGCTGCGTTTCTGCATTGTTTCTCCAATGCGGCATTTTGCACTGTCGTCCGCTTGAGGCAACGAAGAGCACTTTCTCATTCCGCACCACAGCATTCATAAATGCTCCCCTGCTCTGCCTGTGGCCCACCCCAGCCCATTTCATTGGATCCCTTAAAAAAAAATTAAAAAAAATCTTTGGAAGAACATCCCAATGCAGACATGATCTCATGTGACTTCTGGCCACGCAGCATTTCACAGCACATGTCCTGGTTGTTGGCCTTTCACTCTTTACCAGCAAAATGGAGCATGAGGTGTTGCTTGTCACAGTGCTGTGAGCACTCTGTACATATATGGATATCCTCGCATTGGCTGCAGCATTCCTGCAAAGGCAATGGTGGAGGGAGCAGGCAGTTAGACGCAGCCTTTTGGATGCCAACCACCACGCACAATGGGCGAACCACCTTCTTGCTTCTTCTCTGGTAGCTGACCTGGATACCAGCTATTTCACCACCCTGCACAACGGCAGCTTTGTAAGGGTCCCCCGGTGGGTGGGTCCACAAACGAACGCACAGGACCTGGTGGATCATGGAGGTCTTGTCAACATGGGATGATGACCAGTGGCTCTACCACTTCCATGTGACTCATGCCACTCTATTTGAAATCACCAAGCACCTGCGCCTGCACCTTCAGCGTACACCCACCGTTATGCGGGATCCCATTCCTGTGGAGGAGTGTGTTACCATCGCTGTAATGGTGGCTCACAACCCCACTCATATACCGGAAGACTGCAAACACCTTCACCTTCAGGCATCTCCACAGTGGCAGAGATCACGACTGAAGTCTGCCTTGCCATTGAGCACGCTGTCCTGGCATCGATGGTGTGCTTGGGTGACTATCGCAGGGTGAGCCACCCCTATTTCCCTCCGGATGCAAAGAAGTGCTCTGGGGCATGCTGGACGTATGCTGGGAGGGAGGCAGCATGGGTGTTTCCAGGGGAGTGAGTGGCTCCCTGACCTTGTCATGGCAAGAGTGCACAGCACCATGGGATTTCATTTCCTCATTCGTCCCCTCCAAGTCATTTCCCGATGGGGAATGGGAATCTGTAGTTTGAAAGGATCTGTTGTTTTGAATCCTCACTCTAGGGCCATGCATGCTACCTGCCCAGACTATGATGGGCCCATCTGTGACCCATGGAAGAAATTTGTGGTGGGAGAAGGCAGTGGGGGGTAGAGGAGTGGGAGGCTGCCTGCCTACTCATGGCAAGAGGGTGCAGCACCATGCCTTCCCAGTCAGTTCCCGTCGGATGAAGTGGGATCTGCATCTGCCCACCTAGTGCCCTACAGCTGCATGGGCATTCAGTGGCAAAGTGGCAGGATCAAAAGTTAGTTGAAATCCGCATTTTGAAATTTGCTGGCTCTGGAGTGTTAACTTTGTGTGTTAATGTTTTCCCAACCCCACACACAGATAATGGATGGCTTCCAGGAGATGGGATTCCCCAGTGCGTTGGTGCAGTGGATGGAATGCACATCCAAGTTTGGCCACCCAAGGAAAAAGGGGAGGGGTTCATCAATTGGAAGGATTCCTTCTCTGTGCCGATGCAAGGGACGGTGGATCATTGTGGAAGGTTCATTGATTTGGAATTGGAGTATATGGGCAGAACCCATGATGCCCATGTATTTAGGTACTCAGCACTGTGGCAGGTGATCGAGGCTAACCGCTTTGTTCCAGGGAATCCCACGATCACTATAGCAAGGGTACAAGTTGGCCCACTCATCTTGGCGGATGCCGCGCACCCCCTTTCACGTTGGCTCTTGAAGCCATACACAGGAAGCAGGCATTCAACAGGGCTCTCAACCACTGCAGAAATGTTGTGGAGTGTGCTTTTGGGAGACTGAAGGCAAGATGGGGTTGCCTCTTTGCCCCCCTGACTGTTTGCAGAGCAAAACTTCCTACCTGTGATATCCGCCTGTGTGGTTCTGCACAACATCTGTGAATCAAAGGGCCACATCCTTCATCCAGATCTGCGCCCCCCCCCCAACTATCAACATTCCTCAGATTCAGCAGGACATTTGGCCATTCGCTGCTGGGAGGAGGGTCAGGGAGGGTGAAAGAGTGAGGGCTGCCATACCAAGCACGTTGTCTCTTTGATTTCCAAAGGCCACCTTTTACCTTTCACTCTTTGACATTTGCATGTTTGGGGGATTTCTGTTGTGGGCCATATTTTAGGGGCTTCACTCTACTGTGGACATTACTCTGTTAAAATGAATAAATAATGGTGTTTATACTGTGAATGTCGTGATGTTTCCTCTTTCCTCATGCAGTCTCGGCTGGCCTACAACTTTGCCCCACAAAACCACCTCTATGATGGGAATCAAAGATTGGGAGAAAAGCGGTCTAGCGAATATACTAACAAAACCTTTTATTAACAAACATTATAAAAGGAGAACAGGAACATCACAACCCTTCACGTATATCATAAACCACCAGAAAGTTTTCTTTGCCCACAGTAGGAACAGTATAAACAATAAAACCAGTATTTAAGGAGAACAGTAACAACACACCTCTTCACACATAGGCAATTTCTGCACTAGACTGCTTTAGTGCTAGGATCCCACTTCCAGCATCCTATGGAATCCTGAGGTCTGCTGTTTGGGGAAGGGCCTCAAAGTTCCCTAGAAAGAAAAGCAAAAAAGGCTATTACAACTGTCCAGTAATTTTTGCAGTACTTGCACAGGAGTGCACTTGGACTTAACACATGAGTGCACACCAACTGATCTCTGGCTACTGCCATCAAAAAGATCCATGGAGCTTTCGTCAAGCATGTCCAGAGTGTCTGTCATCATGTGAGTCACTGCCGAGGAGGCTGTGAAGAAAAAATAGAAAGTACTTAGAGCTTCTAGGTAAACCATACCTGAGGGCCCTAAACATTGCAGCCTAACAGGATGATGCTGACAGGAGCTTGGAAAGGCATTCCAGGACCTACAGGAAGACCAGGAATTGGCCACTCCTGGGGTAGATGCTGGAGTTATCCTGCTCTTGACAGCATTCTCTGGTATGCATTGTCCACTTGCCCCCCAACCCCTGGTACATGCTGGCAATGACTCTCAGGAGAAGAAAGGCTTAACCGCTATAGCGGCTGGGGGGGAGTTCACATGTAAGTAACTTATCATTCCCATCAAGGTTATTGACTGCATTTCCCAAAAAAGTGGCGAAGATGTTCATTAATACTTTACAGGATTTACATCACATTCACTCCCCTAATACCCTATATTGCAAAACAACACACCACCCAGCTTACGATGGTACATGCTCATACCTTCAGAGCTGTTGGGACTCGCAGCCCGAGACTGTGAGGCAATGGGGACAGGCATTTCCGTTGCTGTGTTCACATGTCCTCCCTGGGTATCTTCATCATATCTTTCAGGGTCAAGGCGGAGGCTTCTGGAAACTCGTTTTGGGACCATGCTCGCATCCCTCCAAAGGATCCTATCCAGCCCCTTGTAGTAGGGACAGGTGACCCTCTCCCAACCAGTCATTGGGTTTGCAGCAACGCATCACCGGTACTTTGGTCTTGTATTGGCATTCTTCAGCAGAGTGTTGGTGGCCCCTGTTTCTCATCTCCCGTGAAACACCCTCAAAAATATCAAAGTTACACTGGCTTGTCCTGAGTTCCCATTGAATTCGCTCCTCCCTCCAAATGTTCAAAAGGTCCTGAATCTCTGCCACTTGCCAGGCCCTACCCCTTCCCTGGCTCCTTCAGAACTGTCTTGCTCCATTAGAACCCCAACGCAGAGCAGCAGAACATGTAAAAATACTGGACGAACCTGGTGCTGCAAGACCTGCTCCATGTGGTATGCCTATAGATACAAAATAGTGCACATCGCACCTGGTGATGTCTGCAGGAAGCGACAACGCTGCGTAGGACCTCATTGGCCAGAAGTTTGTCCAGCGCTTTCTTTCAACCCCCTAGAGGTGATTGCGTATATCTGCAGCCTGTTTCTAGGGAGATTTGTCAGTGGAAGCTTGGGTCGTGGAGTGAAGGAGTCTGGAGAGTGGTTGTGGGGAGGGAAGTTGAGCAACTGCAAGTCCCATGAGGCTTTGAAGCCTTCACTTGAGGAAGGCTTCAAAACCCCCACAACAGTTTGAGCAACCCACCATTCATACTGTGATACTGTACAGTTCCCCAATGAATTATTAGGAAGGATTTAGTGGAACGGGAAAAAGAAATAAAAGAAGAATATATAAAATATAAAAACCTTACAAAAACCTTACCCACTGACTTCTTCACAATGGAGGAAAATGGCAGCGACCTCTGTTCTGGTGGGCAAGGACAAATGGGCATGGGAAATTATGGCGTGCCAGGCCGGGCCCACCCTCAACACGCCCATTCCTGTGAGAATGTGCTTCAACGGTTCCACATGTAGTTGTAGAAACGTAGTGGAAGCGGTCTCAGGAAGTGAAAACGCATTTTTTCCGTTGCTCAAATACAACACTTTAGCAACATGCAAAGGCACGCCAGCAGCTTAACATCAACTTAATAGCGACGACGTTGTATGGATACATGCCTCTTCTAGTCGTCGCAGGTATGCAGTGACTACACCGTGCAGAAAAGGCCTTTGTTTCAGAATAAGATATACAGTGAGCCCTTGGTATCTGCTAGGGTTTTGTTCCAAGACCCACCATGGACACCAATACGTTCAAGTCCCATTATATATGGCGGTGAAGTAAAACGGCATCCCTTATATAAAATGGCAAAACGGAAGTTTGCTTTTTGGATTTCTTTCCTCCCTCCCTTTTTTTCTTTCTATTTTTTTTTTGGGGGGGGATATTTCCAAGACACAGGTGGTTGAATCTGTGGATACAGGATCCATGGATAAGAAGACTGACTGTAATATATTTTAAATGTATACATGAATGAATACATGCACACAAGCCTGGAAGCCTTCATAACCAGCCTTTCTAAATCTAGTGCCCTCCAGACATCTTGGTCTGCAACTTTCAGTATCATTACCAAAAACAGATTTGAAATGCCCACAGAGGACAAGAGTGAAATGTGGACTCCTGTACATTCATGTGAAGTGCAGTGCAGATCCTTTGCATACTTTGGCTCTTCTGAATCTTCAAGTAACTGAATGGATTTTTTTCCCCCTTCACTGGTTTGGATATTTCTGATTTTTTTTCCACCTTTGTTCTATGGTCCCCCTTATCCTTTGTGCCCAAACTGCTTCCAGTTCCATTTAATCACCTCTTTAAAGTCTTACTCCAAGCCTCAAGTCAAGTCTCAAATCTCTACCTTCAGGTCTCAAGTTGGGTCTCAAGTCCTTGCAAGATACTTTCAAGTCAAGTCAAGTCAAGTCAAGTCAAGTCAAGTCAAGTCAAGTATGGAAGCCAACGTTAACAGAAAAAAAGAGGTGGTGGTGGTGGGATATACGGGAGTCAATGAGCTTACAAATATCTGTAGCTTCATAAGTGGGAATTAGGATCCATCTTACTCCCCTTTCCTCAAGCTGAAGGCTTTTGTGTCAATGGGCATAAAAGAGTCTGCAGCTTCAGAAGTATGGAATAGGATCCTTCTTACTCTCCATTACTGAAGTTTCAAAAGCTTTGGAAGGAAGGATCCTTCTTTCTCAAGCCTGTTGCCTAACACATTTACTCTTCCCCTCCGAGAAATGGACCATGCGCTGTGGAGGTGAGTCTTGCCTTCTGCTCTTAGGAAAAGTTTTAGAAGGCTCCTTCAATATGCAGCAGGGACAGGCTGCTAAGCAGACCTCAACCCCACCTCAAACTCATTGCCTAACACATTTGCTGTTCCCCTCCAAGAAATGTACCCATGTTTCAAGCTTGAGACAGATCATCACATGACCAGTAGGCAAAAAGAGATGGAAGCATTTTTCAAAGTCATAAAGTTTCTGGATGAATGGGTTACATTACAGAACCAAGGGCAGCAAGTCAGTCATTAAAAATATACGAGTCACAAGCTGAGTTGAGTCAGTGCATCATTGATGGTTGACTCGAATCAAGTTGAGTCACTGAAGTTGCATGAGTCCAACTTGAGTCCGAATCAATCGACTTGAGTCTACATCACTGCCTGTTTCTGCCTTGGCTTTGACTTCCTCCTTTAACTTCATTTCCTCCTCACCTCTGTGGTGGTACTTGTGACAGTACAGATAGCATACAGACTCACAGAATAATAAAACTGGAAGGAACCCAAGGGCCATCTATTCCAACTCCTTGCCATACCAAAAGACACAACTAATGCACTCCTGACATGCAGGCCTGTTTCAAAATCTTTAATGAAGGAGAGTCCAGCACACTCTGAGGAAGTCTATTCCCCTACCACTCTTACTTTCAGGAAGTCCTTACTGATGTTTAGGTGGAATCTTTCTTATTGTAATTTGTATCCACTGGCTTGTCTCTGGAGCAGCAACAAATGAGCTTGCTCCACCTTCTATCTGACATCCCTCCAGAGATTTCAAGATGGCTATCATGTCAAACCTCTGTTTCCTCCTCTCCAGGCAAAACATACCTATCTCCCCTAGTTGTTCCTGACAGGGCTTGGTTTCCAGATCTTTTACTATTGTGGTTGTCCTCCTCTGGACGCATTTCATCTTGCCAATATCCTTCTTGAACTTTGGTAACCAGAATTATGTACTGTATTCCAGTTGAGATCAATCTGCTCTTGGATTTAGTTTAAATTTTAAAAGAGTTATTCAAAGTGAGCCTATTTAGGAGTTCAGCACCTTAGATAACATCTTTAAAGTTCAAATTAAAATCAGGAACAGATTCAACCCCATACTGACCAGAAGAACAGTAGCTGCCACCGACCCTAGGACCATAAGAAGGAGAGGGAGAAGGAGAAGGAAATATCCAGCAAGAATTCCACTGGGCTATGGACCTCTGTCATCCTTATAAATCCATTTCCTGTGACTATAAAAGTCACACACAGCATCACATACACGTGAAATGACAGTGAAGCCATTCTATTTATCTTATTTAATGAGCACATATGCCCTCAACAGGACTCCTTCCAGAACTCCTGGGTGAAAGGGACAGTTGTTAGGGGAGGTCATTGTGTTCATTTCCATAAATAGCTCCTTTCTGGGTTGGAGTGGGGGGGGGAGACCCAAAAGTCAAGTAACATTGTGAACAATTGGAGGACAAAGTGTGCATCTGCGTCTTCTGCCCTTAATGATCCATCCCAGGATGACAGCCAGGAAGGGCATTCTGTACAAGCATTCACAATGCCAGCGCTCTCCCGTGTGATGAGGTCACTTGGTTCCATCGGACGATGAGGAGTCTAACTTTTCAAGTCACTGTTCAAGTTGGGATTTGAATGCCTTTCAGAACTTTGGGGAAAATTCATACATCCATAAACCTGCAAGACACATTGTCCTACAGATTTGCCAGGAATTCATTTAAGGGATATAAGCATGTATAAGTCACACCACACATGTAAGGCCAAAAGATTACCATTGTAAAAAGGACACATTCTGCTTATATTGGCAGAAATGGAGTTGCATAGACAGTACGTTCATCTGTGCTTTGTCTTCGGAAGTTGTTCATTATGCATTTTGGTTGTGCATCCTATGCAGTGCATTGCATATTGTGCACTGTGCAGTGGCATCCAGCCATTGGAAAGCCACTGTGGTGTTGTGGCTTGAGCTTTGGACTATGACTCTGGAGACCAGGGTTTGAATCCTCACTCAGCCATGGAAACTCACTGAGAGACCTCAGGGAAGTCACAGGCTATTTCTGCACTACACTGTTATGTGCTGTTATTCCACTTTCAACATCCTGTGGAATTCTTGGGTTTGCAGTTTCCTGAGGCCAACGAGCTCTCTGACTGAGAAGTCTAAAGGCCCCTCCCTAAACTGCAGGCCCCAGGATTCCATAGGATGTTGAAAGTGGAATAATAGCACTATAACAGTGTAGTGCAGAAATGGCTACATTCTCTCAGTCTCAGAGGAAAGCAAAGGCAAACCCCCTCTACGCAAAACTTTCTATGAAAATCCTGTGACAGATTTGTCTTTAGGTTGTTAAGTCAGAAATGACTTGAAGGTATGCAACAACAACCCTTGGACATGTGCTGCATAATGTTGATATTCTGCATGTGGGTTGTCTAGTGCTGCCATGCCATATGTTTATACAATAGCTTGTTCTACATTGTTGGCTGCATCCGACTGAGCCTGTTCTAGTCTAGTTCTAGTCCCAGCTGGTATATACCTACGAACCAGTAGCGCTTATATTTATGTGGGTTCACTAAGTCTCATTCATTTCAGTGGATTTAGTCCTCTGTGTACAGGTAAGATGGAGCCTCTGGAATGCATATGGACCAAAAATAGATTAGGATCTACTGCTTGATATCTATGTCACTCTTGTTTTCTTTGTACTTTTCAGAATTTTATCCTCACTGTTTCAGATTTTGTTCTTTTATTCCCACCTGGAAATTCATGTGTATTGTTGTGCCTATTTTTCAAAAAATGTACATAATTTAATCAGTGCACTTTTTTTTAATGTTTATGTAGTCCCTACATAGACCTGCCCACAGCTACAAGGTATGTAGTAAACTCCAGCAGAAGTTAGAGGATCCCTCTTGTCCTTTGCTGAACGTAGTGTTTGTTGACTTTTCTTGGTTGGTCTGTAGATAGGGGACATAGGGACTACAAAACGCAGTGTCCAAACACGAATCAAAGAACACGAAAGACACTGCAGACTGATCCAACCAGAAAAATCAGCAGTAGCAGAACATGTTATAAACCACCCTGGACACAGAATGCTTTTTTAAAGCACAGAAATTCTGGACCATTCTGACAACTGCTATGTCAGACTGCACAGAGAGGCCATTGAAATCCATAAACACATGGGCAATTTCAACAGGAAAGAAGAAACTCGGAAGTAATAAGATTTGGCTACCAGTACTGAAGGACGCTAAAATCAAGACTCAAAAATATGTCAGTGAACACTAGCCAGACTCTGGAGGTCCCTCTACAGGGAACTATACAATGGGTTGCTCATGTACTTAATGCACTGCTATGCATATCCCCTGACTAACAATACACCCTGGAGGATATCCCATTTAACAATAGGCCATCACACAGGCCAACTGCAACACACGCAAATTGCTCCCTCCCACCCGGGGACTACACAAGTATATATACTGTGACTCACTTCCATGCCACCAGATCCTCTGAAGATGCCAGTCACAGACGCAGGTAAAATGTCAGGAGAAAATACTAATAGAACACAGCATCAAAGCCCGGAAAACCAACAACCTATGGATTCTGGCCATGTAAGCCTTCGACTTTACATATTTTCCTATGGATTTTTTGAGAGGTCCAGTTATTTTTCTAGGGTTATCTAACAACCCCCACTTCTCCCCCAACCATCTGCTTACACCAAATAACTTTTAGCCTTTATTCACATGTTTCTTTTCGTCCAGTAAATGGTGTGAGAGTTTCAGCTCCAGTTATTTCTGAAGTTAAATTTCAAATAGATAGATACAGGGCCTAGGCAGCATACAGATGTAATAAGGATTTCAGATAATGTTATATTATACAGCCAGACCTCCACATTTGTGGGTTTAACTTTTATGGATTTGATTATTAGTAAGCTTCTCAACCTCCTGTTTGCCCACATCAAGTGCTTCTTTACTAGGGGAACCTTCCCATTTGATAGCTCTGATCAGACCATGCAGCCCTTTAAAAAACCCGCCTCTGGTCCTCCTCCACACACCTAAGGAAGAAGAGGGGCAAAAGAGAGGAAGTGTAGGGCTACCATTTCAATCTATCCTTTTTTCCCTTCTCCTTTCCCTGAACTGGTTTGGACCCTGGATGCCTACTCTCCTCACAATGCCTCAGATCCCTTCCTACAGACACACAAACACATTTTGATATTTGAGGTTTTTCCATTTTTGCAGGGGTTCTGCACCCTGACCTCAGCAAATATGGAAGACCAACTGTATATTGTTTTCTTATGCACTTAACATGTTGCCTTTTTCTATAATATAATACAGCCCCTGAAAACAGCCTTTGAGAGCTTATACAGGTCAAAACACACTGGTTTGTTTTTTTTTTTACCAAGAAAAACATCTATCAATTGAGTACCTTGGGACATCTCTCCAGTTTCTTCTTCCTGAGATTTCAGGGCCAAAACCTGAGACCTGTTGTTGTTGCAGAGGCAGGAGGAAGGATCCTAATGATGCCATTAAGCATGACACATTCAGCATTAGTTAAGCATCAACCACACTGGTTCACAGCATGTCATTCAAATAATAGAGATCAGTTGAACAAACGAGAAAATAGTTCTCTGGGGGAAAAAAAAGCTTTCCAAACTCAGTACTGAATGGAGGGGGAACCCTCCACACTTTTCCAAGATCTGCTTTGAACATATTTACAAGAATTGTTCAAAACCACATGGGAATTTTGAAGAGTGTTCTGCTTTGAACAAAAAGCAGACTAACTAGTGACTGCAAAGCTGTCAGCAGCCATGAGGAAGAATACAAACCTATCACCTATCTATTTATCTATCTATCCGTCCAGGTATCTCTATATAGAAGTAGACAAAGACATAAAGAGACAGTCATCATAGTGTAGTGGTTTGAGCACTAGACTGAGATCCCAGGAGACCTGGGTTTGAAACCCTGCTCAGCCATGGAAACCCACTCAGTGACTTTGGGCAAGTCACACTCTTCCTCAGAGGAAGGCAAAGGCAAACTCCATCTGAAGAAATCTTGCCAAGAAAACGCTGTTCTCCTTTGTGTCACCTTAAGTTAGAAACAACTTGAAGGTATACAACAACATAAACATAGAGATATGGACATTGAAGGCAGCACTGCATGGGGGTCAGAGGCCAATTTTACTTGCTGTAATCATCTGTGGGCCACATACACTGACAGTGACCCTAAATACCTCTATTTGCATCTCTACCTCTCAAAATGGCAACCAGAAGAGATGTTGTATCATTTCCTGTCACCATTTTGAGGAGGACTCTGATAAAAAGAGAAAGACTTCTATACAACCATTACAGGGACAGGAGCCATCTCTAGGCTTCTGTCTTGTAAACTTAGGCTGGGGTATTTTGCATATGTGAGAAGCTCTCCACACAGTTTTGGGTGAAAATACCTGAAAATTGTGCCAATTTAGTAGGGACCTTGGGAGAACTGGCAAGAGGCTTCAAGACCCACAAACGTAGGATCCGGTGGATACATGCGGGCCATTGACTGCACTTTCCCCACCTCTAATATATCAGTTCAAAGCAGCACTCTCACCCCGAGATTCCTCCCCTTTGTCCTAAGGACTAGAGAAAAGGAGTCAAGTATGGGTCCTGAGCCCTAACTTCATCCTACTGACAACTATCTATAAAAGAGATAGTTCCATGGGAAATAAAACTCCAATAACTTTCTTTACCATTCCAGATCATAAATCAGCAAATGGTTTATGAATTGAACAATAGCAATGTGGAATAAGAGGAGGAACTGTATAGCCTGTGCATTGTGTATGATCCAGTGGGGAGCTCACTGTGATTCCCAAGGACTCTCACAAAAGCTGGAACATCTCCTGCAACAGAATTCAGCCCGCAAAAATGTATCATGACCCCAGAAGTCTCCAGAAGGTATGTCTGCCCACTTGGAAGCTATCCTTCTCCACCACCACTGAGCCCTGTATTATCCTTGAAACTGCTTTTTTATAAAACAGAAAGTGACTTTCTAGTCACTCTGAGTTTGGCAAAGGGGCAGCTTGAACCAACTAAGTTCTCTGTGTGAAAACGGGTTTGAAAATGGAGCAGTGGTTATGGATGGACCTTCAGCATCTGCCCATCCTTGTTCTGAAGATACAAGAGATGGCTTTTTAGAGCCGTATTACTAGATGTGTCCTTGTTAAGAGGACTAAAGTCTATCCCATGGTGGCCAGAGTGCAGCCACTGGGCTATAAGTAGTGCCCAGGGCCTCAATTTGTAGTCCCTGAAACCTCCCAACCCCTAGATATTCCAGCAATCATTTTGCCACAAATGTCCACCCCAAGTGTGTCAAAATTGCTATAAAAATGCAGTTGTTTTGACTCTAAAACTCTTCAAGCAAACCTTAATTTTTTCAAAAAATACTAAAACTACCCCTAAATCAGCCACAAAAGAAATAGGGAGAGCCTGTTTTCAGTTCTGGTGATGTTTGCCAGTTCTGGTGTCAGTCATCAGGGGGTGCAGGGATGAAACATGGCCCCTGATTCTCCCCCAGCTACCTACCCATGGACTACTCTGTCTCACCACCTTCATGACTGCATCTCGTGGGAACAGGAGAAGCCCTTCTCAGAGGCTGCTCCCAGGTTCCGGAACTCCCTTCCCTGAGAATTCAGACTGGCAGCACCCTCCCTATTCTATTTCTGCAGTCAAGCAAAGACATCCACTGTGTGATTATGGCCTGGCTGACAAAAGGTGCTGGCTATTGTAAACTATGCAGAGTTTTTGGATGTTTGAATTTTAATTCTGATTGTTTACTTTGGGTTTTAACTTTTGTATTCTGTGATTTTAGCTCTTTTTTAAAAAACTGTAAGCTGCTTTGAGTCCTTAACAGGAGAAAAGCAGGTATAAAGATGATAACAACAACAGCACAACAACAGTAATACCATCAAGGCGCTAGCCTTGACTGCCTTCTCCCATGTAGCTGGAATCAAGGCCATTTCCGCAATACACTGCTATAGTGCTATTATTCCACTTTCAACATCCTGTGGAATTCTGGGGTTTGTAGTTCATTGAGACCAAAGAGCTCTCTGACTGGGAATTCTAAATGCCCCTCCCTAAATTGCAAACTCCAGGATTCCAAGGATGTTGAAAGCGGAATAATAGCACTATAACAGAGTAGTGGAGAAATTGCCCAAGGGAAACAAAAGCAGCATTTCCAAGCACAGGGCATTGGCCTCTGAGAATCCAGTCCTTAGACTGTTCACTACAGGATTATCATCCAAGCCAGAGTAATAAACACACTCTCCAGCTATCCTGATTTGTCAGGGACTGCCCCAATTAATCCTCCATTGTTCCGCTTTTAAAATGTCCCAGTTTCTCTCTCCTCCTCCCACTTTCCCACTTACTTTAGTCACTGCAAACTGAGTTCAAACTGCAAAAGTAACTTGAACTCAACTCAGCAGTGAGGAGAGGAGAAGAAGGTTTAACTCTTGCTCTTCCCCATAGATTTCGGGCAAAGCAAACTGCTTAAGCCTCTCCTAGCTTGTGTGTTTTTCCTCACTTAGGCCATTTCCACACTAGCCTGTTATAGCGCTCTGATTCCACTTTCAACATCCTCCGGAATCCTGGAGTTTGCAGTTTTGGGAGGGGCCAGCTGACCCCTCCCGAAACTGCAAACCCCAGGATTCCAGAGGATGTTGAAAGTGGGATCATCACACTATAACAGGCTAGTGGGGAAATGGAGTTAGACCTTTTGCCATCTTAACTACACTCCGATGCTGCTTAGTCACAGGTGGTCTGGTTTTCAACTGTGAAACGTTAGAGGTCATGTAATAAAACTGAGCCACAGTCAGTGGGTCTGGGAGGACTTCTCTGCAATGGATGGAGAAGGGCCTACCTCAGGCCAGAGGAGAGAGTGTTTTTATCTACAAAGTATTTAACAAACAAGGTGCAACCTGTTAGCAAACTGTGTTTGGCCTCAGAGGAGACTGCATCCCTGGACTGACAAGCAGCCTGAAGTGTCCAAATGAACTCCCAACTAGGGTGTGTTTGCTGCTGCAAAGAATCCATCCATCCAGCTGAAATCTAGCCCTTATCGCTCCGGTCTTGTCTGTCCCCATTTCTCTGCACAATTATGTCTTCGTGGAAAGGAGGGGTCAGAAGAAGAATCCTCTGTCTGGAGTCTTTCGAGGCCACTGAGCCTTTGATGTTTATTGACTAAGATCTTGTCACAAGTGCACATTCCCTGACGGAAAGAATGCAAGGAGAATTGTGAGCAAAATAAAAATGCACATTCTGGGAAAGGGAAAGCGATGTCATTCTTTTTCCTTAGTTAATACCTCACTTTCTTGCCCTACCTTTCCCAAATGGGACTTACAAGTGTAAAATGTAGCTGAAAACAAATACAATTAAAAACAGTTTCAAAAGACTTTAAACATAATTAAAATATATCAATAAAAAGAAAAAAAAATCAGCTCCCTTCAGCAATGACAGCTGTATTTTCTTCTTCTAACCATTAATAAATATAATATTAATTTGTCATTGATGAGGGTCCTTAATCTATTGGAGGTCACATGTTTATTTCAGTGGCCTATATGGAATTGTTGTCATTGTTCTTGTTATATTGGTTTCACAGTCTACCAGGTGTGACACCGATGGAGTTTTTAACCATTGATGTTTCAGGGTCTCTCCGCACTACACTGTTATAGTGCTATTATTCCACTTTCAATATCCTATCGAATCCCGGGGTTTACAGTTTTGGGAGGGGCATTTAGAATTCTCAGCCAAAAAGCCTCAGTAAATTACAAACCTCAGAATTCCACAGGATGTTGAAAGTGGAATAATAGCACTATAGCAGTGTAGTGTAGGAAGGCCTTCAGATTCTACCCAAGATTCTAGGAATCACTGAGGTAACACTGGATCATTGGCACATTCCAAGCAGGTCTGTTTCTGTAATTGTGCTACTGTGATCCTATCTATAGCAGTTTTATTCAGATGTCTTATATTCAACATAACTTCCAGAACTTCACAGATGAAAACCAGAGCCATTTCCGCATGGCACTCTTATAGCGCGATTATTCCACTTTCAACCTCCTGTGGAATCCTGAGGTTTGCAGTTTTGGGAGGGGCTGGCCGGTCCCTCCCAAAATTGCAAACCCCAGGATTCCACAGGAGGTTGAAAGTGGAATAATCGCACTATAAGAGTGCCGTGCGGAAATGGCCCAGGAAACACACGGCCCACAACCTCTCAAGGAAGTGATAGACAGGGCTCAGCTGCAATTCTGCAGTGTAGAGATGTAACTCTTCACTAATTTCTCCTCAAAGGTAGCAGTGAGTAATTTCAGCAATATTGTCCCCACTGCAAAAAAGTCTTCCAAAAACATGTAGTTTTTAAAGACTATTTGTAGTCTGGGACTTATTCTACACAAAATTTTTGCCTATGGCTGTTTTGCATAGAATATCACAATTTCTGAGCAGGAAGGAGCATTTGCTGCGCGGAAAATAATATTTCAATGCAGAAATATTAATTCCTACACAGAAGATACTGTTTCTTGTGCAAAAAATCCTGTTTTCTGTGCAAATCAACCATGTGTGAATTTTACGTAGAATAAATCCCCAATTACTACATTTTCTGCACAGAAAATGACATTTTTTTTGTGAGTAGGAATTAATATTTCTGTGATGGAATATTATTTTCCATGAAGAAAATGCCTTTTCCTGTGCCTAAAATGCTGTTTTTCTGTGCCAAACAACCACATTTGAAATTTGCACAGAATGAGTCCTGAACTGTGAGGATTCTTATCAGGCCAGGACTTTTCTTCTCATGGTTTCCCAACATGCAAAAAATATGGGCTTTGGCATTTTTTAAAAAAAATATTTTTCAATATTCTTTCCATTCCTATTGCAGCCAGAGGAAAAGAAATAAAGTCATGACTTACTGTGATACAGGACACCAACATACTCTCCAATATTACACAGATGAAACCCAGGGCACACGCAACCTACCATCAACATAAGTACGATCAAGATGGCAAGGGTTATTAATGAATGAAAAACATACAACTAGCAGAGGCTTCAGCAGTTTGCTTTTGCCTGAAATGACTGGGAAAGACAAGATTCCATTCCTTCCTCCCCTCTCCCCCATGTTGAGTTAACTGAATGGAGACTGTTTTTGCATTTTGAACTCAGTTTGCAGCAAGTGAAGTAAGCTGATGACAAAAGACAATGGTGGGAGGACGACGGAGAAACTGGGACTTTTAAAAGCATCTGAAAAAATAGGACTGCAGAAAATTACTCAAGACTGTCCCTGCCAAATTGGGACAATTGGAAAGTCTGGTCCATTTGGAGTTGCTTCCAGAACACCTATCAGATGTGGTGTGTGTGTGTGGATTCTTACAAATCCTCCAATAATTCAATAAAATTGCATCTCAGTATTTTCAGTCAGAATTTTCTTCTATCAGAGACATTGATGATGATGATAATGATGATGATGGTGGTTATTGTTATTATTTCATAAGGAAGACAAATTCTTGTTCAGACCTGCAAAAAGCAAAGTATTTGAAAGCAGTTGGGAGCCGCCAAGGAAGGAGGGAAGTATATTCTTCACTGTTTTTTAAATGTTTCCTATGGAAAGAAAGATGCTCCATCAGGGAGTGTTTGAGGAAAATACTTGAGTTCTGGCAGGATTTATTCAAGACACAACATATAGTGGCTAAGGGGAATGTAAACTGCATCAAAGAGCTATTGTATATGGAGATGAAAAACTGTTTGTGCCATGTTAGCAACTCCTGAAATAGATTTGTTCTGTGAAAGAAATAAATGTTTCCATATATGGAAGATCAGGATAACTGTCATAGTCCTCTATGTCTCCCTTAGGCTGAGATACGATTGCACTGCATTTCTGGATGATTTGTAAGAATCCACACCCATGCGTACACCACATCTTTCTGTTCAAACCACCTTATGGTGCCTTTATGGTGTTGTCAGTTAGGAACATAAGGATATATCCAGAATGCAAAGTTATAGCACTTTGATAGCACTTTAACAATCAAATTATACACTGAGTCAGCTCGACTCAAGACTTGTATATTTTTAATGACTGACTTGCTGCCCTTGGTTCAGTAACATAACACATTCATCCAGAAACCTTGCAACTTTGAACAACGCCACCATCACTTTTTGCCTACTGGTCACATGACAATCTGTCTCAAGCCCAAAGTGTGGGCGCATTTCTCAGAAGGGAGCAGCAAACAGATTAGGCAATGGACTTGAGGTGGGTTTGAGGTCTGCTCAGCAGCCTGTCCCTGCTGCATATCAGAAGAGCCTTCTAAATTTTTTCCTAAAAGCAAAAGATATAACTCACCCCCAGAGTGCAGGGTGTATTTCTCAGAGGGGAACAGCAAATGTGCTAGGCAACAGGCTTGAGGGAGAAGAATCCTTCCTTCTAAAGCTTTTGAATCTTCAGTAATGGAGTGTAAGATAGGATCCTATCCCCCACTTCCAAAGCTGCAGATGGCAAAATTGCAAATGTGGAGAGCCGACTCTGCTTAAATTGTTAAAACTGATTTTATTTCACTCTATCCAATAATTCTGGAATTTTGGTTGGGGTATAAGGTTGGTTTCCAAATTAAGACTTGACTTGAAAGTATCTTCAAGGACTTGAGACTTGGAGTAAAAGACTTAAATACATCACTGGTTTTCTATACATATATGTAGCAACTTATCAAGGGATTAAGCCTTTGTTAAATGGGTTGTAACTAGGATTACCAGGTTGCTTGTTCATTGTATTTCTGCATTGCCTCCCAGCCCACAAGGGCTCCCAAGGCAATGAACAAATTAAAACAAAGATTAAAACACATTAAAATACTCTTTGAAACTCCTAAAAGCAGTCTAAAATCAATCCTAGAATCCGGTTTTAAAACAGTAAAAACGGAAGTTTCAAATAGTGACCGTCTTGCAGAACAGCACTATTTGGGCTGCCCATTGGAAGCTTAAAAGAGATGAGGTCAGTCTGACTTCCTTGGGTAAGGAGTTCCACAGTCAAGATGCTGCTACAGAGAAAGTCCTGGTATGTGTACCCATCAACCTAATTTCATCAGGTGTTCAGATGTGCAACAGGGCCTCTGCTGAAGATCTCAAATTTCTGTCAGGCTCATATGAAAAGAGTTGTCTTTCAGATATCCTGGCCCCACACCAGCACCTTGACTTGAGCTTGGAAGCAAATTGGAAACCAGTATAGTTCTTGCAGGATGAGTGTTACATGATCTCGCACCTGTGTGGTTGCTTCATTTTGCACTAGTTGCAGCTTCTGAGAACTTTTCACGGGCAGCCCCATATAGAGCACATTACAGCAGTCTAATTAAGATAACTAAGGCATGAACCACTGTGGCCAGATCTGCTTTTTCCAAGAAAGGGGACAGCTGGCACAACAGACCTGGGTGAAGGCACTCCTGGCCACTTCTGGAACCTGGCTTTCCAGGAGCAGTCCAAGAGTACCCCTCAGGCTACAACCCTGCTATTTCAGAGGGAGAACAACCCCATCCAGAACAGGCTGCAATCCCAGTCTTTCCTACTAATCAGCAGCACTTCCGTCTTATTTGGATTAAGCCTCAAACTATTCACCCATATCCCATCCTTTAGGACTATCTCAGGCTCAGAGATTTCTGGGCCAAAGCCAAAAACAAAGCATGAATCCTTCTTATGCCACATGGGGCAAGCTTTAGTGATATCATGAGAGTTATGTTAAAAGGGGCAACCCCTTTTGATGTCGATATGCATTATATCTTAAGCATCAAGCACACCTGCCCAGAGCACTATGGTGCAAACCAACATACCCTCAGTGTAGCGTAAATATTGGGACACAGAGAAACACTCCATGAGCACTGCACAGTCCCATGCAACATTTTCAGAACAATAGTTATATGGGTGTTGCCCATATAACTGGAATATCACAAGACCCAGGCACTGGCTTGGGCTTCTGCCTCATCATCTCTTGCAGATGCTCAGGTGATGAAGAAGTGGATAGGGGAAGAATGTGTTTTGTACTAGAGTACAGTAGCTTGGAGGATCCAGAACTTTTTTTGGAAAATATAATGAAAAAATTAATTACTTATTTTGTTGTTGTTGTTGTTGTTGTTGAGTGCCTTCAAGTAATTTCTGATTTATGGCACCCCAAAGGTGAACCTATCACAAGGATTTTCTAGGGCTGAGAGTATGTGACACACTCAAGGTCACCTAGTGGGTCTACATGGTCAAGTGGACAACTGAATCCTGGTCTCCAAGGTTGTAGTCAACACTCAAACCACACTACACCATGCTGGCTCTCAACTATTTATATTCTTTCTGAATAATTAGAAAAGCAAGGGTTATTGGATACCTGCAACTACTGTTGTTGTTCTTGACAGCCCTCAAGTCAACTTTGAGTTGTGGCAACCCTATGAAAGACCTCCAGGTGACCTTGTTCTTGTCAGGAGATTGATTTACTGCATCTAGCACAAAATCCTCCCTGGAACCGTTGCACTCTGAACAAAACGTGTCCCAGAGGCAAGCATTAAACACACAGCAGAGTATCAAAACAGCAACAAGTGTGAGCAGTAGCAGAGTGTAAAATACAGCATCAGCACTCACCCCACTCTACCCACTGGTTAGTAAGTCTAGCACACAGAGTTGTCACCCGAAAAATACCTGGAGGCTTTTAATCTTCAAGTTCCAATATATACACATCTGTACAATCAGGATACGCAGATCCTCAGTCATAGGTTCAGCATCACAGCATCAGGCAGAGGTTTGCTCGGACAGAGTTTCAGTGTCAGAGGGTCAGTGAGTAGGCAGAGAAAGAACTAGTCTGAGCTTACCTCTTTTATACACACCTGCTGATAGCTCATCAGCTAGGGACAATGGCTGATGCAATCCCTTGCCATGATTTCACATTACCATGACCCTGTCCCCTAGGAATTACATCATGACTTGCTAAGTCATTCCACAGGTGTATCCCCACATGCGCATCAAATGTATTTTTAACTAGGGCAAATGTCACAGCATTTCTATCCAACAGTTATCAACAGTCCTGCTCAGGTCTTGAAGACTCAGGGCTTCTGTGATTGACTCTATCCACCTGTAAAAGGGTCTTTGTTTTTTTCTGACTGTCTCCCACCTTACCAAACATAATTGACTTTTCTAATGAGTCACTTCTTCTCATGATATGTCCAAAAATATGACAGTGTCACTTCAGTCATCTTGGCTTCTACGGAGAGTTCAGATTTGATTTGCTCTAATACTTATTTGTTTGAATTTTTGGCAGTCCATGGTAACTAAAACAGAAACTACAATAATCACTAACCACTTAGGGGCCCATTGAGTTACAGCTGTAATTGACCACTTTTTAAAGTAACTTCTCAGTCCCTCCTCTTCAAAAGTAGTACTTGTTACAGACTTCAGCCTTTTTGTCTCTCTCTCTCATGCACTCTCTGTGTGTTAAAGTAGGAATGTACTCTGCTCAATGCAAGAGAGAAAGGAGAAAAAAGAGAAACAGCACCAGAAAGTGAAAAAAGAAAGATGAAAAGAAGAGATAATTCTTCAAAGTGTACTCAGAAATAATTATTTATTGATCCATGTGAATTGCCTGACATGGTTTGATTTTTTTGAAAAATATCTTCGGGAGTGAGGAGTGTTGCCTGCTATCTCTTTCCATATAACAGCCCAAACAGCTTATGCAAGATTATTTCTCTAAAGAATATTATTGTTCTCCAGCTGGTTTACTAGACCAAGACATAACTCAAAGGGCACATTTTATCAGAGCCCATTAGACAATTTGCATAGACCAATTCCTCATTATTTGAAAGCATCAGTCAGTGAGTTTTGCTGTTCCCAGCTAAAAATGAGGATATGCAAAGTTCCTGCAAGGAATTGGGTGCCTTCCAAATGCATCAGATATATTTACATGAGTGGGGAACCTCTAAGTTTGCTTGAGGTTGGGTCTAGTGTTACAGTTTCAAGATGCAATCACATTCTCTCTGGCAAAACCTCATTGAATATTATCAAAACTTTATTATTTGTTTTGATTACACAATGTGGCTGGAATTCAGTTGATGTTATGCCAAGCTATCTATTCATTTAATCATTGCTGATGGAGGTATCCAGTACCTCCTTGCAGAATCCCCCACTCACAAATATGAAAACACACTGTCTCAGCTTGAGGGACTGGGGCATTTTTAGTCAATGGCCAGGAGGGCATCGGGTTTCTGGAAAAACAACAACTGTTGACCTCCCAGAACTTCAATGTTGTTGTTGTTATTGTTGTTTGTTTTCAAGTCATTTCCAACGTATAGTAACCCTAAGGTGAATCTATCACAGTGTTTTTTGAAACAGACAGTGGGGCACCCAAGGTCACCCAGTGCGTTTTCATGGCTGAGTGTGGAACTGAAACCTGATCTCCACGATTGTAGTCCTATGCTCAAACCACTACACAATGCTGGTTATGAATATGGGAAGGTAGCACCTCTTTTCATCCCTGGGTGCCCCTAACTCCCTAGTTACTGATCCATACCCTCTAATTGTCATGATGTGACAGCAACAGTCCCAATTAATCCTCTGTTGGCTCATTTTTTTTCTGCTGCTTTTAAAATTTCCCAGTTTCCTTCTCCTCCCGCTTCTCCCTTTTGTCCACTTCAGTTCTTGCAAACTGAGTTCAAAGTGCAAAAGTAGTCTCCACTCCATTAACTCAGTAGAGGGGAGGGAAGAGGGCAGAACCTTGCCCTTCCCAGTAGGCACAGGGCAAAGCTAACTGCTGCAGCCTCTCCTAGCTTCTTTCTCATTTGTAATTTTTGTCATCTTGACCATATTCTGATGTTGCTTGGACACACATGTCCTGGTTTTAATCTGTAAAATGTAGAAGGTCATGCTGATTGGCTAGGAGAGTGCACACTAGTGCCTCAAGCTGAGGTTGGGAAAGCTCAACAGATGCAAACTTTGAAGCTTTGTATGATAACATAATTTCTATGCCTTCGGGGAAAAAATATGGGGCAGAGTAGTCAAATACCCTTAATCGAAAACGGTTTTGTTCTGCTTCAAATTCCCCATATATTTCACCCAAACAAGAAGTCTAAAATTTACTTTTGGAGGACTTTTTGTGACCTTTCCAGTGCAGAATTTGGGTTCTCTTGAATGAAAGATTTTGATTGTCTATCATCACTAACACAACCAGTCCTGCTGGCACAGACCTTCCTCTGCTTTCTCTTACTGCCTTCTCTACCTACAGCAGGGGTAGGCAACTGAATGGGGCATAAGGGCCAGTTTTCACCTTTACTCCCTTCTGTGATCTGCACTAGTATGACATAGTGTACTCCTCCTGGCATTTTCTGTCGGATTTCAGCTGAAAATTGGGATGGGAGGGGCCTGGGGGGGTTAAGATTGGGAAAGCTAAGCCACCATATTTGTAGATGATTTTCTGGCATTGGGGACCATTGGAGGGGCAGAAAAAACACCTCAAGTGGACAGTCTTTGGGAAGAGGGGTCTTGATGGAATTGCCAGGGGAATTCAGAGCTGCAAAACTGAGGCCCTTTCTGCACCCTATCTCATCCCAGCAGCATCCCTCAGGGATCTCGGTAGAGGTTCTCCCAGGAGGGGAGCACGACAGGAGCATTCCCCTCCACACCGGCTGCCTGCAGGAATGCAGGAGGTGCAATGGCCACACCTCTTGCTTCTGCAATGCAGCTGGGTACTGTCCCAGGTTGTGCTGGGGCAGGAAGCACAGCCATCATACTTCCTGACTCTCCACAGCTCAGGTAAGTGCAGAGAGGTGACAGAATGGTGGTGCAAGTGCTGGTCATTGATGGAGAAAACCCGTTAATGATTTGTGGTGCAATTGCACTGCCTGGGGACAGAAGAAGAATAGAACTCAGATGACATCATGCAGAACCATCGTCTGGGTCCCATCCTTCTCCCATTCCCAATGTGGGATGATGACATCTTGTGGAAAGGGCCTGAGACCCTGGAGTTGCAGGCAGCCTGTGGGGCTATAGTCTCCCCATCCCTAACTTACAACTGTTTTCAGCAGGTAGTTGAATGCCAGAGCCAAAATGGTGCAGTAGACTGAGGCCTCTTTTGCATGGTATTTGCCATGTGAAAGGGCACCTGGAGCATCGCGCGATTGTGAGGAGCGATCTGCACGACACTCACAATCGTGCAATGCTCCAGGGTAGGGCAGGTGCTGCTCACACACTTTTTCATTTTCGGCTTTCACGCATTGCTCCAGGGCCCCACACACACTTGCCATGCATGTGGAACCTCCGAAGCCACGGTGGTCATGCTTCCTGCCCCAGCTCAGCCTGGGAAATTCCCAGGCTACGCTGTGGAAGGAAGAGGCAGGGCTCTCGCGCTACCTGCTCGGGAGCAGGCAGCTCATGCGGAGCTGAAGCAGCAGAGACATGAGAGCCTCTCACTGAAGGTTGCTCACGCGATCCCCGCACCCCAGCACCGAAAAAAGGTAAGCTGCAGAAAGAGCCTGAGTTTTGAACTAAGACACTGGGAAATTAGGGTTTAAATTTCTTCTCAGCCATGGAAAGCCATTGAGTGGCCTTGGGCAAGTCACGTTCTCTCAACCTCAGAGGAAGGTAATGGCAAATTTGCTCTGAATAAATCTTACCAAGAAAACCCTGCAAGAGGGTCATCATAGACTGGAGCCAACTTAAAGGCACAGATAGCTAATAATGACTCCAACTGCTGGACATGACACCCTTAATGTATTTTAATTTCCCAAATTAGATGGGTTCTTCATTGCTCATAAATACAACTCATCTGTGTGTGAGAGAAGGGTGTTTAATTCCCTGTCTTTGATTAAAACTTGGACTTCTCTCAGTTCTATTTACTTCATTCCAGGAAGCTGTTGTTTTTAATGTGTGCATGTGTATGTGTGTGTGAGGGTAAGATGATTGGAGACCCTCAGTATTTCTCATTAAGCAGTATTTCTGCTGCTGAGGCATCCTTTCAGCTTTCCTGAAAGGTTCCATGTTGTTTTCAGTCCTTCTCAAGTACATCAGGTCAAAAGGAAAACAAGAGACACCCAATGTCAGTGGTGCTCCATGCCTAATGAAGTCTTTCCCCCGTCTGCTCCCAGACCTACTGTGTTGGCAGCAAATCAGAGGAAGACAACAAACTAAGTCATCGAATGTTGTTCAAACTATCAAATTCTTTTCAGGAAGTTTCCCTCTGCTGGCCTGTGCCCCGGGGTTTAGAGGAGGAGGAGGAGGAGGACCAAATGATGAAGGCGGAGGACTTCCAGAAAACCTTTCATGGCAACGTGCCCATGAAGCCCTGGCACACTTTCAAATGAACCTCCTCCTCTATCCTTTTCTCTCTTCACTCCCCTGCTTTCCACGGGCACAAGAACCTGCCAATCTCTTACATGCACACACGCGCACACACAGGCACACACAGCCTTCCCATTGCGACACAAGTGTTGGAGCTGGCACGCGTGGAGCCCGAGCACATGACTCTCCAACAACTTTGCTCACAAGTGGCCCTCTCTTCTCAATGCTTGGCACCTCCAATCTTCTTTTCTGCTTCTCAGAGAGCTGGACAGGTTCCAGCACTTTAAAAAGCCAATTCAATCACCCCCTGCCCTTTCCCTCCTCTCTTTCCCCTTTTGTTGAGGATTGCTAAGCCCTGAACTGATTTTATTGACTTCGCCTTGCCAAAAGGAAGAAGGGATGCCAAGGGACCGCTGGAACGCCTGCCGAACTCCCCTGGCCACGCGAAGAGGTGCCGTTGTGCAGTTTTACGAGGGACTTTGTCCAATGGCATAGCTACAAAAGACAAAGTGTGTATGCTCTCTGCACCAGACGGTTGTGCAAGCTTCCCTTTTCCTCCCCCGTCCCCTGCTCTTCTCCTGCCACCTCAGCTTGAGTTTGCTTTTATCTCATTGGCTTCTGTGTCATACTTTTCTCTTTATAAATTGCACGGGGAAGGATTTGAAGGTCAAGTGAGGTAACCTCCCTGTTCCCCACCCCACCCCCTGGCTTTTCCTGGCTAAGCCATGCATGCAGTGGAATGTCATAACCAGCAGGAGCAGCAGAGACACGGCAGAGATGGATGGCTCAGAGAGACATCTGCACTGGAATATGCAGCTCCTAGAGTACTATAGTAATATGAATCATATTAAAGAGCTGAACAGATAGAGAGAGAGGAGGGGGAAGCCACACTATCCCCACTCCCAAAGCTGCCAATATGCTTCCAGTCTGAATTCAACAGGAACCTATTTCAGGCTTGCATATTGCAGTCATTCAGTGGTTGCTCTAAACCTCCACCTTTCTGCTGAATTTTGATACGGGCACACTTTTCTCTTATGCAGCTCAGGCCCCAGTTATTTAAAGGAGTGATTCTCCCACATGAATCAGCCCATGTTTTGAGATCTTCTGGAGAGTCTTTTGTCTCTGTTCCATTACCCCCACAGGAACATTTGATGGGAACACAGGAGAAGTCTTCTCTGTGGCTGCTCTTTGACTCTAGAACTCTTTTCCCAGCGAGACTGGGCTTGCACTCTCTGTACTATCTGTTCAGAGACATGTAAAGGCCTTTTTATTCTGCAGCTCTTTGAGAACTGATTTTTTTAGGGGTAACAGGTCTTATATATTGTGCTGGACTTTTACTTATCGTTGTTGAATAGTTTATAGCCAACATTCTGTCTTGCAGTTACAGATCTGTAACTGATCTGTAATCACTAAGGCCATTTCCACCCTACACTGTTATAGTGCTATTATTCCACTTTCAACATCCTATGGGATCCTGGGCTTTGCAGTTTATGGAGGGGCATTTAGAATTCTCCGCCAGAGAGCCCTTTGGTCTCAGTAAACTACAAACCCCAGAATTCCACAGGATGTTCAAAGAGGAATAATAGCTCTATAACAGTGTAATGTGGAAAAGCCCTAGGACTATGTACAGGAGGACAAAGACATTTCTGGCCTCCACCTCCCAGTAAATGAAGCTGTAACAACAGTTTGCAACAGGGATCCTGCTTCTGATTGTCACAGTATTGCTCACTCGCAGGAGGGGGCTGGAAACATTATGATCCTGCTCCCTGACTGCCAGCAGAACAGATTTCCATGGTTGAGGGTGCCTGCAGGCTGTTAAGATATGTTTGGTGGGGTCAGCCCAGGAGGACATTACTTAGTGACCCATTTGTAACTAAGCAGGTGATATAGGATATCAGCACATGTTTTAATTGTATTTAATTTTATTATGGTTTAATTGTGTTTCAACTTTTGTATGCTGGGAATTTTAAACTATGTCTTAACTGTTGTAAGTCTCCTTGATTCCAAACTGGGAAAGGGGCAGGGAAGAAGAAGAGGAGAAGGAGGAGGAAGAGGAGAAGGAGGAGGAGGAGAGTGGTGCATATGAAAACATTTGAAACCATAAAAATGACAGCCTCTCACTGTGTGTACGACATATATCCCATTATAAGCCATTTCTTCACAAACAATTAATTGCCAAAAGCTTGGTTAAATATCATACCCTCCAACCATCCTGACTAGGTAGGGACAGCTGCTATTAATCCTCTATTGTCCCACTTTTTCAGCTCCTTTTAAGAACATTCCAGTCTTTCTCTCCTCCTCTTATTTTCCTCCTTTGTCTTCCATTTACTTCAGTTCCTGGAAACTGAGTTCAGAGTGCAAGGTAGTTTGCACCCAACTCAGCAGTGGGGAAAGGAGAAGAGAGGACAGAATCTTGCCCTTCCAAGGAACCTCAGGCCAAAGCAAACAGCTGCAGCCTCTCCTAGCTTGTGTGTTCTTCATGATCAATAACTTTTGCCATCTTGACCACACTCTTCTCTTGCTTGGTAATGTGTCTCAGTTTTATGCGTGAAATTATGGAAGATATCAAGTATTAAAGTGAAGGAAAACAGAGAGTTGGCCAGCCTAGCTTCTTGTAGGACAGAATTCCACAGCTTGGGAGCAGCCACTGAAAAGGACCTCTCACACGCCCTCAGCAGACAGGCCTGTGGCAATGGTGGGATCAAGCAAAAGCCTTCCCTCAAGGATCTTAAACTGAAGCAAGCTCATTTACCTACTAAAAGATGACATAGCATACAATGAAAGCAGCATAATAAAGAAAGGGGTAATTCATGGGGATGGTGGGTTGCAGTAGAGACTCCAAGACTAGAGATGGGCCACGCCATGTTTGGAGAATGCCTGGCTACCTATTCCCCGTCCCCCTCAAATATATAAAGAGCTTTGATCAAAGATGGAAAAAAAGTATATATCATTCATTTCAAGGTTGAATGTTAGCAGGTTTTGAGAGAAACTTGGAACATTGTTGTTCACTATACAACAAATTCTGCAAAATGATTCACCCTGAAAGTTCATTTCCTTCATGTCTGAGTAATTGGGTACTTTGGGCCTCCTGCAGCTGCTCCAGGTGAGATAATAGCCAGTTATCACAAAGTACCAAAACTCGTGTTAGTGCTTGTGGACTATTCTGGTCTTGCTAAATAGAGCACAATGGATTAGAAGCTCCCTCCCTCACTCGCTGCTTTGAATTTGCACTCCTTCCAGCAAGGCTGGGAGCCTGACAAAGGGACATCTGAGGCATCTCTTCAGCAGTGATCACACTCCTCAATTGCTGGACAGATTCAGCAAAGGGCACCAGACTTCTTCAGAAGGATCACAGATCTGGTTACATGTAAGAAAGTACATCAGCAAAGTATTTTTGCACAGTTTTGTATATGTGCAATCCATTCTGGGTGCAAATACAATTCATTTTATAATCTGGAATATTTTCAGCTCAGTGAATCTTGAAATGAAATGTTTGCATGCACGCATACACACACAAAGTGGCTTAAATCCTCTTGATTCTTATGTACAAGTAAGTTCTTTTCAGGAAGCAGTTAGGCATTTCTGTATGATGGGAAACCTCCTTATTCAATTCAAGGTTGTAGGAGCAGAATTGCACACATGGTGCCATTGTTCATGCCTGTGCATTGCACATTGTTGTGCATTACTGTGAATGCACATAGCCACACACTGCTGTTCATGGTCACACATTGCTATGCTTGGTCTTGCTCATACATTGCTGCACACATATATTTTTTATGGTTACCCTTTGAGCACTGTGTTGCATGTTTGGTTATGCATTGTCACCATTCACTAACAAGACAGTGTTGCACAACTTGATGCATAACACCATGAATATAAAGATATACTCCATTTCCTCAATGAAGGATCTTAGCCACTATGTCTAATATCATACACTGCTACTCAAAGTAGCGGTCCATGGCATGGTGCCAATTTGCGAACTACCAGCTGCTAACTGATGGGGATTTTCCAAGAAATTCTGAGAAAACAGTAATGAAATAATGCAAAAATGGTGGCACATTGGAAAAATTGCTTGACCACCATGTCAGTTAGCTTGAGAAGCACTGATGGAATAGATATACATGTCATCAAACAGCTATGACTGCATAATGTACATGTGCTATAAAACATCCAACTCTTAGCCCTTCTAAACTGCCAAGCAGTTTAAAATAAATTTCACAGTTACCTGTCAAGCAGTTTCAAGGATCCTTTTGCCTACAGCAGAGCCAGAAGAAGGAAGAAGGGAAAAGAAAAACACAAGATGAATAATAGAAAGGGGGAAAAGAGAATGTAAAAGTGAAATGAAGAGAATAACCCTGAAGATGTGGATGTCCCTTTTTACACTGATCACAAATAAGACTTGATCTTTTCACCATTTGACTCATCATGGAGTTGGGCAGTAGGACTTTTCCATCCTTCCTTGACCTGGGTCCTCGATTTTTCTACCTAAGGGAAAATCCTTCCTGCCACTTGTCATTGTCCTCACACAGGTCACACTGCCATGTTTCCTATCAAGCATCTTCAAAACAAACTAAGTATGCTATTTTCCCACTGTCTCTTATGGTGCTGTTGATGTGCTTCTTGACCTCCTACCAGATACAGGCTGCAGTCCAACATCCCTTCAGTACAGCATAAATATCTTCATGTGTAGATATGCTAGGCCAGCACCACACAACTTGTATGCAGAGGAGCAACATTGTGCAAGGTATGCTAATGATTAGGTGAGGTTGTGCAAGTGGAATGCTCAACACAAGGCATAAAGCATAGCCACAATGTGTAATGCACAACTGCAATGAGTAACATTCCTGTAGGCACAACTCCACTTCTGCAGCTATCAACAGAACATGTCCTTGTGCTATGGCAAATAATTTATCCCATGTGTATGTTACTAACAGGACATCAGCCATAGTGTTTTCCTTAATTCTAATAAATGATCATGATGCCAAGGTCTCATATCAGCTGTCAGTTTGCTTCGGCAAAAAGTCAAAGCAGTTTGTACAAACTTGGACTTTGAATTTCTGTTGCCATCTATTTTGGTCCGTCATGACTCCTCTGTTGTTTGCTGAATCCATTGGTTCCTTGGACCTGACCATGCCATGTTTACAGAGGCTGAGCGGAGACAGAAATGAGGAACAAAAGGACACACTATGCAAAGACAGACATCAATGTTTTTCTCCTTTTCTTCTAATATTAGTACCTTGGGTCATCCATTGAAGCTGAATGATGGAAGATTCAGGACCAATGGAAATAAGTACTTCTTCAGAGAGGAAATAGTTAAACTATGGTTTCTTACTTCATAAGACATAGGTCCTTTCTGCTTCACCCTCCCAACCTGTCATAGAGACAGAAGGAGGATGGGACCACAACAGTGCTTATGTACGATATCGTCATGGTCCCGCCCTTCTACCATCCCCAGGCCACACAATCGCACCACAAATCATTGATGGTGTTTGCCTGTCAATGACCAGTGACCTTGCCACCATTGTGGACCTGCCTTGTCTGTAGAGGCTCTGGAAGCGCAATGGCTGCACTTCCTGCCCCAGCACAGCCTGGGAAACCTGACTGTCCTGTGACAGGAAGAGGTATGGCCATCGTGCTTCCTGGAACATGGAGGCAGCCAGTGCAGAGGGGAACACACCTGTCGCACTCCCCTCCCAGCAGACCCGATGCCAGGACCCACACCAGATGTCTGGTACTACAAGGTAAGGTGCGGAAAGGGCCACAGCATTGGCCACCAATAAAGAAATCCTGAAAAACTTGGACAACTGTAAATATTCATGGAGGGTAACTCAGTCAGTCTGAAGGGCCATATCTCCTTTTATGAACCCCTTACAGCTATAAAATCTTCAGAAGAGAAATTTTCCTCTTTCCACTAGCTGCTCAGGCTTGTTTGATGTGAAAAAGGCCCTTCTCAGTGGATGTTCCTAGACTTTGGAATTCCCTCCTTGGAAAGGGTAGGAGGGCTCCCTCCTGGTTCTCCTTCCGCCAACAATTAAAAACATTTCTCTTCCATCAGGCTTTTAGAAATTGTCTGCGATGGCCTTTTGATGGTATGTTGTGCTGTTTAGTTGCTTTTTTAAATTGTCCTTTTATTGAACTGTAAATGGTCTTAACTTTACAGATCTTTTTGATTGCCTTTAAAAAACTTTTATATTTATATTTTACTGATAGGTTTCTGTATTTTTAAATCTGTACTGGTTTTAGTACATTTTAAGCCACCTTGAGGCCCACTGTTTGGAAAAAAATGATGATGATGATGGTGATGATGATGATGATGATGATATTAACAGTGGCTGACATTCTGTATTGCAGTTATGGGTTTGTAATCTAGAGTTATAAATCCTTAGCTGCTCCATATTCAATAACACTACACAGTCACAACTGTGCCACTGTTGCCATGACTGTAAATGCCCCTCCAAGCCCACCTTAATAGCCATCAGGTTCATTGAGCAAAGGAGGTTTATTCAGCTGCTGATCAGGACACAAGGAAAATGAATCCTGTCATAACTTCTCATCATAGCCTCCTTCCCTCACTGGAGGGAGAGGGGCTAGAAATGTCATCTTCGTTTCATTCCAATCAGCAGCTGAACAGATGTCCTTTACTCAATGTGGCTGCTGACTGTCAAGTTGAACCTGGAGGTAGGAGCCAGGTGATGTTGCAACTTAGTTACACATTCGTAACCTACTGGGTGACCTTGGGTGCATCACATAGCCCCAGAAAACCCCATGTTAGGTTCACCATTGGGTAGCCATAAGTCAGAAACAACTTGAATGCACACAGCAACAGCTAGGCAGCTGGTGTAGGGTAGAAGCGAATAATCATAATAGTAGTAGTTAGATGTTACTTCAAGCATTTGAGTCAGTATACCTTACAGTTCTAGTTGTTGGGAAACACGAGCAAGAGGGTGTTATGATAGTCCTGTCATGGGAACAGAATGCTGGACCAAACTGGGCTTTGCTCATCCAATATGGCTCTTTCTATGCTCAGAAAGTATTGGATGTACATCCCACCAAGCCAATCACAGAATGTTTGCAATCCATTCTAAACTCTTTAGACTTATTAGTGATTGAAGCATCTTACTTGCATGCTGCGTGCCTAATGGAAATAAGAGCATGAGGACAAAGCTGCAGTGGCCTTAATAACGGATTGCTACAAAACGTGTTTCTGTTGTCTTTGTTCTGCTGAAAGCCTAGTGTAATAAGCCTTGCAGAGTAACACTGGAAGGTAAACATAAAGTGGACAGAAATATCACATGGGATTACATAGTATAATCCCACATACAGAGTTGTGCAGTGGTTTCATTGTGCAAGCCTTCCGTTGAATGGAAACATTGCACAACTGAATGTACAACTAAATCACAATTTACCACCAGTTTCAACAGAAGAATGTAGTTATGCAATGGTCAAGAATGCACTTTTGTCTATGTGACAGCACTGCATAGACAGTTCTACTCCCATGACCTTGAATTGAATACATACGTTATGCATGTCATGCAGACATGTCCAACCACTTCTACAGGGATCATATGCACATTTAAGATGTCAACAAGGAGAGTTAAGAAATAAGTTACATTTTTGGAGGGGGCCTCTCAGGATTTCTAAGCCAAGATGGTAAATGAATTATTAGGAAAAAGGATGACGCAAGGTCTGGAGACCAAAAGATCTCTGTTGAGACATGGCATCTGCCAACACCCACATTGCTGCAGGTGACCTTATGTAAATCCCCAGCACTTGACCCTGCTTTTCCTCCTCATTGCTGTCACTGCTTCTTCACATGACCAGAGTGAGGAGATAAAGCAACACCCTTTCATTGTCTTCTCTCCTTCTGCATAGTCCTATAACTCAGGTCTAGAGGAAGTTTGAGACATACAGAGACTTAGGAGCAGAACACAAAATGTGTCCTCTTCTGATATTCAGAGGCATTTGGCTTTTGTACATGTAGTCATTGTGGCTAGTAGCCAATAATAGCCCTACTCTCCATTAACTGCTACAGTTCTTTGAAGATCTGTTGGACTTTGCTGCTATGATCATTTGGTGTGGCTGTGGATTCTGTCAGTTGCCCATTCATGTGTGGAGAATAGGGAAGGGAAAGAAACATGTTAGGTTTGCATTTTGATAGGAATCAGGCTAATTCACACCTTGCAAGCTAATGTGCAAAGCAGAACCCAAGTATCCTTCCATTTTTGCATGTTGAATTGTACAATGCATTTCTGTTATTTAAAAAATGGACGCAAAAGTACGTGCATATGTCAGGGAAAATTGGTCACCAGAGCATAAATTGGAGAAAACGTCATTTTTAAAAAAGATCATATCTTGGAAAAGGTTGATTTTAGCAAAAAGGAGTTCTGGTTTGAGGGGGAAAAGGGACCTAAATAAAAATGATGATGATGATGATGATGATGGTCATCATCATTAGTAGTAACTATTCTGTTTTATTGCTTTCACACACAGTCATAGCGAAAAACAAAAAATTGCAATACAATACAAGATTAGAATACAGTAAAACATGATAAAATTTCCATAATAAGTTAGAACATATGATATCCTTACATAGTATCTTAAAACAATCTGTCAACATAGTGCATTAAACAAATTAATTTATTTAATTCCTATCCCACCTTTCTCCCAACACAGGATTCAAGGTGGCTTACAGCCATTTAAAAACGCAGTACTACTAAAAAGAACTATCAGTGCAGAAGTTAAAAAAAAAACAATTCAACCCAAGTTTTATTATTATTAGGAAAATGCATGCAAAAACGTGTACGAATGTTCATGCATATGAAAATGTCCATGCAGACTTTTTTTAGAATGCAAATACAAGAAATGGAATGGAAGAAACTTGTACTTAGGGGGGAAAAGTTGTAAAAAGGGAAACAGATTTGTTGGACCTCGTCTCCTTTTTTCTCTGTCCTTAACCAACTGCATACCAAGCCAGGTTGCTTTAGGCTCTGTCCATTTCCCAAAGAAGATCTGGGTACTGGGATCTTTTGTCTCAACTACAGTGCTTTTACAAGTAACTTTGTCTTTCAGCAATCTCTTTGATGGATTGAAAACGGGACACATACAAGGTCAACAGATTGTCTGATTATCCCTTGTGTTGCCCTCAGCTGATCCTGACTAACAGCATGAAGCAAATCCTAAGCTTCGTGAAATGTCCAGTGTATGTGCCACTGTATCTGTAATGCAAAAATAGCACACACAAACATTTCATGTATACTGTAGTATAGATCAGCTCCAGTTCTACCATGCATACTTCCTGATGTTTCTTAATTATCTTTTTTTAAACTACTTTCAAATTCTAATCTTCACTGATGGAGTGGTGAATCTATTCTAGAGTTTACTCTGGATTTTAAAGGAGCTGCTTAAGGAGGTGAAATGCATCCCTGACAAAACAGATCTAGCCTCTCAAACAGTTCCATGTTCAGCCATGGAAACCCACTGAATGACTTTAGGCACGTCACATAATCTCAGCCCCAGAAAACCCCATGACAGGTTCGCCTTAGGGTCTCCATAACTGGGAAATAACTTGAAGGCACACAACAGCAACAACAACTGCCATTGGTCTTCTCTATCCCCATGGCTTGAAATGGCTAATGACAATTATTATAATTATAATTTTAAATAATTATAAATGATTATGACTAAATAATTCTAAATAAATAATGATTATAAACAAATAAACCAAAAACATAATGTCCATTCTTGTATATATTACAATGACTCCCGGAAAGCAACTGTTTTTGTCACATTTTTACAAGTTTCTGTCACAGTCCAGCATCACCGCAAGAAGGAGAACCAAGGGTGCGACCCATCAGGCAAAGGGGTGGAACTATGCAGATTGATTGTTTTTATAGTCTCCCCTCGAATTCTTTTGGACATAGCTTATAAAAGGAACTTTGTGGGGGGCTACAGCCTGAGAATCCCCCATACTGAATGAAGAATTCTTGGATCTTTGTAAAATTTCTAGGCTGTATGCATGACAGGATCATCTGTATGACTTCCCTTTTGTGAGCAATGCAATCTATTCAGGCAATGTTTGCATCAGAGCTTGGGGACAATTACGATTGCAACTTCCAGAATCCCTGAGTCGGCACAAATACTACCCATGCTGGCTGGAAATTCTGGGAGAATCCAAAATGTCACTCCAGACTCTGGTCCTGACCATGAATACTTGTATTCCAGACTAGTTGTAGGAACCTAGAAATATTTTCAACCTATAGTTCAATTAATCAATTTGCTATCAAACCTTTCTCCTAGTGCAAGACCCAAGATGGCTTGCAATGTGAATTAAAACAGAATACAGCTAAGATCTAATCACTTATAACTTTTTAAAAAGCAATTGAACATGTTAGATTAAAACTAAGAACTAAATTAAACTGAAAAGCATATAAAAACAGCACAAGAAAAGGGAGATACAGCACTCACCATTAAAAGGCTGTTCCAGAACACCCGGTTAGTGGCCAAACAACCATCTGAATGAAAAGTCTTTGCCACTGACAAAAGAAGAACTTAAAGAGCCCAGCCTAGCCTCTTGTGGAAGGAAGCTCCAGAGCCTAGGAGCAGCCACCAAGAAGACCTTGCTAGATCCTCACCGAAACATACATGTTAGGGTGGCAGAACTAAGCAAGTAAATTTCCTGAAGATCTCAAAACCTAGGCAGGCTTATTTGGAGAGTTATCAGCCAGAACTTGGGGACTGGTGTCTCTATAAGTAGACTTCCATCTGCAAGCATTCTCCAGTAAATGGCTGATGTAACATTACCATATAGGGGAACCAGCGAAGTGACTGATGTGCATTTGGACCAATGTACATTTGGACCCTCTTGTTGTTGTCCTGTTATCCATCTTTGCAATTAGCTAACAGGGTTTCTTAGCACCTCTGCTATGTATTTGAGCACGCATAAAGTTACACAACATATATGATGATAAGATTCTGGCCATCATCTTTGAGATAGATTGAACCCATGTCACATAGGGGTTTCATCGGTCATAACCAGGTCAGAACCACTAGTTCTTCCAGCGAATCTTACTGCCATCATCCGTGACCACAAATGACGACACACAAATGTATCTTCCTTCTCCTCTCAAAGCAATAGGCAGCTTTTGTTCCTCTTCTTCATGTTTAACTGGATTTGCTGTGCTGCAGAAATAAATCCTGAGACAGCAGCCATGATTTGAAAAACAAACATCCTCCCCCTACACAAAGATCTTCCATCATGGAGCAACCCATTTCGCAAAAGTAAAAAGGCCTGTATTGAGTTAGGCTCCACACTGCAGGATGGAGTGTGTTACTGTGAGTATAATGAGTGAGTGAGTAAGAAAATATCACCTCTTCACCACCACCACCCATGTTTCTCCTTTGTTAGCTGCCTTGGGCTTTGCAAACCATATCATGCTAAGGCATATATTGCCTTACAAAACAGAAGCGAATGTGTCAAAACAGAAATCCTTACAAGATCTCAGCTCCTTGCCAAGCTAATTATGGCTATTATAGGAAGCCACCTTGCACAAGGTCAGATTATTTGTCTGACGTAGTCCTGCCTACTTCGGCAAACAATGGCTTTTCAGTCACAGGCAGAGGTCTTTCTCATCACCTGCTACCTGATTTCCCTCCCTCTCTCTCTCTCACTCTCTCTCAATTTCTCTCTTTCTTCTCTCTGGAAAAGCTAGGAACTGAGGCTTGGTTTCTCAGACATAGGGCCTGGTTCTAAGTCTCCAGTTTTAACAAATCATCTACAGGCTGGAGACAAGGGTGTAAATTCTTCAGTTTTAGTGGAAAGTCAACTCTAGGAAAGAAGAATGGGCTGTGTGCGAATCTCTAGTTCAGCTAGGAGAACAAGATCTTGCTACAATTGGCAAGGCATCATTGATCCATTGCTGCAACTTACAAAGACTCTCCAGGGGAACTATGCATTAACTTAGGGCATTTCTGCACTACACTGATATAGTGCTATTATCCCATTTTCAACATCCTGTGGAATTCTGGGGTTTATAGTTTACTGAGGCCAAAGAGCTCTCTGGCTAAGAATTCTAAATTCCATCCTTCCATTCTTCCATCCTTCCGCAGGTCGGTAAAATGAGTACCCAGCTTGTTGGGGGCAATTAGCTAAAAACACATTGTAATACATGCTATTTGTAATGTATAATGTATTTCATGTTGTTTGCTGCCTCGATCCATGTGGAGAGGGGGGATACAAATAAATAAATAAAAAAAATAATAATAATAATAATAATAATAATAATAATAATAATAATATGCCCCTCCCTAAACTGCTCCAAGATTCCATTGGATGTTGAAAGGAGGATAGATTTCAATTTAACATTAGAAGGAACCTCTCAACAGTGAGAGTGATTTGGAGATGGAATCGATTACCTTGAGAGGTGGTCTTTCTCTGGACATCTTCAGAAAGGCTGGACATCTACCAGTTGGGGTTTATGTGGTGATCATTAGGTTGGAATCAATGGCCTATGGGCCCCTTCCATCTCTCCGATCTACAATTCAATGATTCTATGAACCATTAAGGAGAGAAGAGAATGTTTCCTATACCTTCTAAACCTGAGTAACTTAGATAGTTGACTTTCCTCATAGAATCTGCACACAGACGCACGAATACAAGCCATGGACAAACCATGCCTGCAATAATATATTTTCTACGATTCTAAGCCTATGGATTACTGGCCTGGGCCTTTGCAAAAAATAAAAAAATAATAAAAAAAGTTGCTAGGCAACCAGCCAGGGGTTGCTATGGCATTTTTGAGCAGAGCAGCTGGGCCAATCACGGCTAACTGTGAGCTAGTGAAGGCATAAAACCTCTAGATTTAATGTCAGTGCAGACAGGAAGGGAAGCTGTTGAGGCATGTACGATGCTGATCGTGCGCTTGCTAAATGCGGACAACATGGCCCCCGTGATTAGGACCAGCACATAATGAATATTCATTGGGCTGATTAAAGCAAAGTCAATTAGCTACTTGACTGCTTGGGGTTTTTTATTTTTTATTTTTTTATTTTTTTGCATCCCAAACTTGATTATATTCTTCTTTGCTTTTAACCATTTTGGGACCAGAGATGCTCTTTGCTTTCCCTGCCCCTCCCTTGCCATTTGCTGGTGATTATGGGTAATTCCTCTTTTATGATTTTTACTGACAATCACACATTCTATTTCAGCTTTTACAGTGTTCTTTTTATTTCCCTAGTAAATTCAGCTCTTCTGTAGGGTTATTGTCTTCTGGCACAGTTACTGGTAAGCTGAGAAGATCATGGTTTTCAGTGACTTTCTTTGAAACAAGAAGAAAAATAAGGAAGAGATTTAAATTCTGGCAATAGCATTTTTATCTAACAAACGTGAAAGCAAAAATCCTCCCAAAATGGCACAATAGAAGCTCTATCTTTTTAACCGGTGCATTCCCTAAAATTCAAAGGCAAGGTAGAGTTGTTTTCTTTTTGAGCAAAAAACTGCATTTTAAAAAGCAAGTTAATGTGGCAATGTAATAATATCTCAAAGCCACATTGTTCTCGCTTTTGAACCAGTACAACTGAGTTACAAGTTACTGTAAGTCTAAGAGGATCTTTGTATTCTCCTGCAATCATATGTCATTTTTTTTAAAATGTACAAAAGAAAATAAAATTACATGCATATAAAATAATTGCCTTGCTGAAATAACGTATAATTCTTGAAATTTTAAAGACAATTTTAATGAATATATATTTTAAAATATATTTATTAGATATTTATTAGAATATATATATATATATATATATATATATATAAAAAAAAATAAATAAATAAAATTAAAATGTTCCCTTTAGGCATATGTGCTTTTCCCATTGCCTTTTTTGGCTTAATCTGCAAATTCTCAGATTTTAATGTAAGTCAAGGTTATTGTGTTTTAAAATGATATTTCTACTGTTCAAATGTAGACTCACAAATGAGAGACAATCCTTTGCATATTTTTCCCCTATATGGGAGATATTAATAAGTATAAATAACATAACCAAGAAACTGTGCTTTTTTTAAAAAAAAATCTTTCCATTACAATTATCCCTTTGTCTTTAAATAGCTGGTGAATGAGAAGACGACATAAAACTGCTGAACGTGACAACAAAATTTTTATGTGTGTATGAGAGGGTGTGAATCAAACTCTAATGTTCCATTAGCATGTTTGTAAATATGATCAGAATGGGGAAAAAACATAGTAAATAAATATTTGTTTACTTTCTTTATTCCCTGCCTCCTGTCTTCTGGTTGGCTGAAATAGCAGATAAAGGTGAATTACGGTTGAAGGTGAATAAGAAATTTAACCCATTTAGGGGGGAAATGTGAGTAGGAGAAGGTGGGAGGGAGAATGAGAAATAGAGAGAGAGAGAGAATTTGGAAGGCAGGAAAGAGAGAGGGGGGAGAACAGGGTAAGAAGTAAATGTGACAGCAGAGAGAGAGAGTGCTAATGTACATAGTGTTAACCTCTTTTTCATATGTTAAAAATATGGAGGTGTTAGGTGTTAAAATTATATTCCTTCTCCCCCCATAAAAGTAAATGTTGACATTCATGGTTTGAAGGATGACAACCAGAGACGACTGTTGCAAACGTCTGAAAATAGATATATTCCCCAGTTTTTGTACCACACACATATAATTGCTGACAATCATGTTTCAATGACTTACCAACCCCAAGTTTTCTCTCGCTGCATTTGGGGGCTTTTTAGAAATCTGTCTGGGATTGTCAGCAGTTATAAGTGAATGTCAACATTTACCAAATGTTGGACATTAAGTGTAACACAACACACACACACACACACTATACGTATAGCTTCTATGAACTCTCTTTAAAAAGATGCATAACCCTCCAGGACTGCTTCTCACAGTTTTGTAGAACTGCAGTGGATTATTATTATTTTTTTGAAAAAAGACTAAAGGCTAAAATAAGTCTATGATATTTCTCCGCAAAACATTGACTGAACACAAGAGAGAGGGTCGTCTTAGGTCTAACACATGGGTACACACCCATCCACATAAACACAAGAAAAAGGAACATTAAATAGGTAATGAGAATTAATCTTAGCTCCCCTGAACGCTATCCTCCAGGAGTGTTGCTCTCTCTTTCTTGAAAACAACACCCTACATTGCCATCGGATTGCCTTTGCACTGTCTTTGTTCTTTTCCATAGGATTAAAAAAAAAAGCTCAGGATTAGCTTTAAAATGGCCGATGGTGCTCCTATCATGATAATGCTCATGATAATGGAGCAAAAAGAAAGGTGTTTAGAAGGACACTGCATTTATCAGCCACATCCGTTCCCGGTTGTCCCACATTATTTCAGGTTTTTGACTTCTCAGACATCCAATATACTTTAACCTTTGTCGCCTGCCTTACAAAATCCCAGTTTGGGGGAAAAGGCAGACTATAAGTGAACCAACAACAACGATAAAAACAATGGCAACAAATGACCCCAGGTAGATGTTCAACAGATGCGGGATCTGATCCGCATGCTTGCTTTGTTTAATGAAGTACCAAGTACCTTACAACCGTGTTAACTTTTGAAATAGAGAACGAACAAACAGGTCACCCATCTTATTGGAAGCAGCCACTGCTTAGGACCAAAGCTTGGATTTTCTCCGGCTGTGCGGGGAACGTGATGTCATGAGATTGGGCTTGGTGGGAAAACTGACAACGTCAAAAGCTGGCGTGTCTTGATCTCGCATCGAGCCATTTCCTCCGGACCAGGGGTGCAAGGAGAAAACTAGGTCATAGATGTCGACTGGGCTTGGCTGGAGATCTTCCGATCGCATCGCGGCCTCTGAAAGGAAAAAGCCCAGTCAGACAAAGAGGGAGGCTTCAGAGTCAGCTGGACATGGGAGGCCGTGGCATTAACATGGAGGGGTGGTGCAGGGTCAGGATTAAGACGCATTAATGATTTCATGCAAAAGAAGCTCTCCCCAGCACCTGCTAGCTTTCTCAGCCTCTTTGCTACATGAGCATCAAGCAGTCCTATAGTGGGAAAGGCTGGATTTATCTTTCATACATATTTTTTTAAAAAATCTCATATATTCTTCTTCCTGGGAATACTATTTGTGCCCATGTTGTCACTCTCAAATCACTTCCCCACCCTATCAACGCCTTCTGTTAATAGTCCAGTAACTACCAAGCTTAAAGAGGGTGAACAGACTTTCTCGGAAGATGAGATGCTGGTGACAGGTGATATGGATTTTTTTCTCTTCCAGAGATATCACAAAGGGTCTCCATGCCTAAAATATGCCTTCTTTCCCCTTTTGCATCTAGCGAACAGGTCTGGTAGGTTTTTATGTGCTCTCAAAACCTACGAAACCTATTTTTAATACTTTCATTATTATTAATTTTATCTCAGAGACACAAACAAATTCACAGCTACAGAGAAAGAAAAAAAGGAAGAAAAGAAAATTATACATAAACAATATAGATATATAATGAAAACCAGAAATAAACATCTTCCTCCTTACTAATTAAAACACAAAAGGATCAGCACCTCCCTTACAAACTGTAATGAAAAAAAATCATTTAACATCCCATATCTTATTTTACCATCTATTGTTGACAAAAGAAAATATATTCATTTGTTTTATGTATTTTACTTTAATTTCATTCCTGGTGATCATTCTTTTTTACAAATTTCATGAGAAATGGAAACTGAAGCATAGAATCCATTTCTTGGTAACCAGGAAGGAAATATTCCTTTCTTTTCTATCAGTTGTATTCAGTCTTTCTCCAAACACATCCTGCCAAGGTGCTTCACAAGAGGATTAAGGAACGGGTACCGCAAAAGCTACAGTACATTATTATTATAACCCAGTCAAATGGATTATATATTAAAACAATCATGGAAGTAAAATAATCTCTGAATTTAAAAACCATATAAAACTTCACTGAAGGAAATAAGAAAAAAAGAAAAAGAAAAATTTCTTAGCAAAAAAAAAAAAAATCTACACAAAGATGAGGAAACTAATGTCCAAAGGTACAACTTTGATTTCTGAACTCAAATACCCAATTCATTCAACTTATTGAAGTGAATTACAATCCTTTATTCATCTACCCAGGAGTAACCTCCACTGAACACAGTGGCCATTTCCGCACTAGCCTGTTATAGCGCGATGATTCCACTTTCAACCTCCTCTGGAATCCTGGGGTTTGCATTTTCGGGAGGGGCCAGCCGGCCCCTCCCGAAACTGCAAACCCCAGGATTCCAGAGGAGGTTGAAAGTGGAATCATCGCGCTATAACAGGCTAGTGCGGAAATGGCCAGTGAAGCTGACTTCAGAGTAGACATTTACAGCATAGCACTTTTAGGTCCCATTCTGAATTCCTTCCCTTCTGGTCATTTAATTTCATCTCTTGGATTGTTCTTAAAAGTGGTTCTCAGTAGAATATTCCTAATACACTTTTAATTCCCACAAATTTCATTGGGGAGGTTTTGGGTTTTCCAGTCCTCTCTCTCTCTCTCTCTCTCACACACACACACATTTTTAAAATAGAAGTTCAGTTCCTAATAAGGACTGCATCTCATCTTCCCTTTCTCAGCACAGATATGAAAACATACGAGGAAAAGAAGTTATGCAAGCTACTGTGTCACAAATGCCTTGCTTTAGAGGTATTACGAAGTCAAAACATAATCCACATTCTTGGTGCGCAAGGTAAAAGGGAAAACATTTAACAATTGACCAGAGGTTGGAAATATATTTTGTTTAATCTATCATTTATTTGTTTGTTTGTTTGTTTATTATCCCTATTTTCTCCTATACAGGACTTGAAACAGTTCCCATCACACATTCAAACAATACAGCTAAAACAGTCTGATTTATTTTTTTTTAAATGTAATTATTTATCAATTTTAACACAAAATAACGTGGACACCAACTGACATTTTGGACATAAATATGAATGAAAATTAAAACACAATACTAAAACAATGAACTAAAAATGCTAAACACTGACTCGCTAGAACACAAACTTCCTAACTTAAATAAACACTGACTTACTAAAACACAAAAGGGCTCTGACCGCTCCCTCCCAATCCAAACTATAATGAAAAAAGAGAAGAATAGAAAAGAAAATAATTATTCTACCATTACAGATCCACCTAAGCAAACTTACCAGGATAACTAGCAGCCATACCCACAAATTATTGCATCATTACATTTCTCATTGCTCAAAAAGTCCATGTACAGTTTCCAGTCTTTCAAGAAATCTGCACTTGACTTATCCTTTAAAGCCCAGGTTAGTTTGGCCATTTGGGATAGCTCAGCAACCTTAACAATCCAATAAAAACACTCTGATTAAAAAAAATAAAAAATAAACATAATCCACATAAAAACATTAATTTAAAACAGCCTCCATATTAAAACGTACCCATTGAACTACCCCAACTAGTTAAAAGCTGAAGGCCTATTTACATAGAAAAGTCTTTGGCCATTTCCTCATGAGGCTGTTATAGCGCTATGATTCCACTTTCAACATCCTATGTAATACTGGGATTTGCAGTTTCGGGAGGGGCCAGCCAGCCAGCCAGCCCCTCCTGAAACTGCAAACCCCAGGATTCCATAAGATGTTGAAAGTGGAATCATAGCGCTATAACAGCCTCGTGCGGAAATGGCTTTTGTCTTCCAGTGAAGAGAGCAGGAAGGGGCCCAATTGAGCTTCCCTTGGCAGAGAGTTCCATAGTAGAAGCAGACACCAAGAAGGCTTTCTCCTGGATCCTCATCAGCCAAACATGTGATGGTGGTGAGACCAAGCGAAAGCCCTTCTCCAAAGATCTTAAAAGTTCAATGGGCTCATATAGGGAGATATGACCTTTCCAATTGCCTGGACATATGAGGCTGTGTAGGTCATAACCAGCACATTGAATTTTGCCTGTAAATGGACTGATAGCCAGTGTAGCTGTTTCAGCAATGGAGTTATATACTCCCTGTAACCAGCTCTGGTTAGCAGTCTAACCTCAGTGTTTTGTTGAAGCTTCCAAGCAGTTTTCAAAGTAACCAAGCCCCATGTAGAGTGCCCTGTACTAATCCAAACGGGATGTAATCAAGGCATGTGTTATTATAACTCCCAAAATGTATGAGCCAGCATCACAGCTGGCCATGCTGGCTGGGATAATATGATAATTGCAGGCTAAAATGGTAACTTTTTCAGGGTTTGCCTTTCTGCACTGATTGAGATAAAGTCTGCCTGCAAGTTCTGCCATGCAATATTCACTCAAAGGAAAAAGGATTTACACAAGAGCATGCAGAACACCAGGAAAATGCACATAAAGCATATTCATTTTGGTAAGGATACTTTTAAAGGAACCTTTTTCTTGGCTCAGCTGTCTTCTATGTGGACAAAATTGTGTGCTTTTCCAACAGCAAGATGGGGGCAAATAAAACCAGCCATACTGATTAGAATGGGAAAGGTCATAATTGTATAGGCTATGGCTGAATAGGCTTAGCCTAGCAAAGGTATCCAGGCACCAGGGAACCTGATTGCTGGTCAATGGATACCACTTCTGTTGGCCCACTTTCTGAGCATAGCTGGGACGGCCAATATGGGACTCTGGCATGATCCAAGTTACCTACACACCCAAAGTCCCTTAAAAGGACTTCCAAATGGTATGATGGACACACAGGCCCCATCCCTCCCCAAACTGAAATGACACCCATAATGAAAGCACTGAAGTTATGATGAAATTAAGATTTTCATGGTCTGAAAGCCACCAAGCTAAATTATCACCTTGAAGAATTACAAACTGCCAAAGATCAAAAGGAGGGAGGGAGGGAGGATGGCACATGGGCAGCACTCTAGCTACTACCAAGGACTGCAAATGGATTCACCAGGAAGTTGAGGAACAATTCTTATGTCTATTTCTTTTCATATGGAGGAACATTCAAACAAGCATTCTCCAAGCTTCAGCTGGAGATGGCACTGTCCTGCAGTAGCTGCCCCACACAACTCAGAAAATGGCACACTAACACATTGGATGGTGTGGTCCAAGAGAAGGGAATGTGTGGCCCTGCAGACATTGCTGAACTGCAGTTCCCATAAGCTCTAGCCTTCTTAACTAGTGGGAAGGAAGGAAGGAATGATGAGGGTCACTATCAAGTGATGACTAAAGAGTCCCAGTTGCCCAACCCAGATGGAGATGCAAAAGTCCTTTGAATAGCTTGGTCATAAACTGTACTTTGGCTACTAAAGTGTCAAATTCCTTTAGACACACATATACATTAACAAAATCATCAATGACGATACTGAATACATGTTCAAAGGGACTGGGCACTATGTAAAGACAGAAGGCTTGGATCTAAAGAAGAAGAAGTGGGGTCATTCAAGAGACTCCTTGGTTCTTAGCAATGGAAAGTCAGTGGGAGGGTAAATCTGTTCTGAGATTTAATCAGAACTTTAAAGAAGACATTCGAGGTGTGGTTCCCTATCCTCAAAATAAATTCAGCACCTTGAATAAGTCCATTAATGTCTGGACTTCAGACCAGAACAGATCTGTTGGAAGCCACCAAGCCACTACTGGATCTGTTGGAAGCCACCAAGCCACTACTGGATCCCAGCTATTTGAAAAAGCACACACACATTGTCTCTGTAAGTGTGGGATCTAACAATATCAGAACTGGGGGGGGAGGACTCAGTAACAGAAAAGAAAAAGAGCTAGAGGAGAAGACAGGAAACTTGTTAACAAAATTTATGAACTATATGCTAACTGAAAGAAGTGGATCTCCTGAAGGCACGTCTTCTCCAGAGAGAATTAGTAGCTGTGATCTCCGCTGGCTGGGCACAGTAGAAAGAGGGGGAGCAATGACAGGAAAAGGGCAGACATATGAAAGGGAAAAAGGAACAGTACACAGTTGCAAGAGAAGAAAAGGACACAACAAAATGCAGGAAGAACAAGCAGGGGAAGAAAGAGAAAGTAAAGCTGGGAAACTGGGGAGGATGCTGCAAGGCTGGATTCACTTCAGTGTGAGCGAAAACATTGTGAATTGGCTGGAGTGTGGTAATCAGCATAAAGCAACTCCTCGTATGAGTAAACTGACCAACATGAAGAGCTGTAAAAATAAAGACGGCTGCAAGTTGACTGACACAGGAATAGTCAACTCTGGTAGATCTGGAGGCCAGGTTCACCCTACCCCTGATTACACATTCTCCTAAGTCAGTGCACTGCTGAAACTTGTGTCCACAAGAGGAAATGGCAGTGGTAATACACTCTAGTTGTGGAAACTGCATTCTTTTATAAGAAAACAAGGTGTAGGGGGAACACATGCCTTGTTTTATAAGAAAACAGGATGCAGGGAGAGCAGAAGCCTTGCTTCCTGGAGGCTTTCTTTATTCAATAAAAGAATCAAAGCCCTAAATCCAAAGAGCCTCCAGCATGAGCTAGGGGTGGAAAGCTTATTTTAAATTTTTTTACAAATGGTTGCAACATGGGTTTGTCGAATGTTAGGAAAGTCTGGTAAGGAGAATCTGCACAGTCTGTGCAAATAAATGCGTGTGCGATGTTTCACAGAAAACAGCATTTTCCCCCAAATTCTGAGGGCACACTGGCATTGTAGGTGGATCCCAAAGTCCCCCACCTCCTAGGGTAGCAGAAGCATGACTCTACACAATCCAACTTATGTTAAATATGTACTGTGTAGTTTAAGATCCCTGTCCTTTTTCACACTAAAGTAAATCTCTACAGTTGTTAACAGTATCAGGACTACGTGAATGGCCCTCCATAGTTTCATTAAAAATAATAAGACTGAAGAGAGTTTAAATCTCCCCCACTCACATGCAATGGACCCAATCTAGGCCAGGGCAGAATATGCTTACTACAATGTAAACACAGGCAGATGTTTAAGACAGCACGTGGTCTAGCCTTAATAATTATTAATTTAAGTTTCATTGGGTTCTGTAGGTCTGCTCCACTGAAAGTTTTAAAGGTGCTACTAACAATTCTAACACCAAGACAAACATCCCCAGACATGTATTTAACGTAATTTATAAGTCTATCTCTCGACAAAGTGCTGTATCAGTAGCAAACAAATAAAATAGATAATGCATAATACTAATTTTTTTTTTCAAAAAATGCTACATTATGCTCAAAGGACCTAAATACTTTAAAGGCACCAGATCCTGTGTGATCTTGGAAGCTAAGCAGGTTCAGTCCTGGTTAGTACTTGGATGGGAGACCATCAATGAGTATCAGGTGCATTAGGCCAGTGGTTCTTAGCCTGTGGTCTGTGGACCCCCCCGCCACAAGGATTCACAAAGGCTTGAAGAAATGCTATGAGGTTTTGTGGTTCAAGTAGAACGAATGCCAGTAAATGGATGGAAGGAAGAAAGAAAGAAGACAAACAGATGGATGGTCATACATTGGTCTCAAAGAGCAATAGTCTTTTGTCAAGAGATTTGTACATTACAGTTGTTTCATTACAATTGGATAAATCATTCAAACATTATGAAAGGACTGATGGCATAAAATGTACTCAGCACTTGCTACTTCTGCATGCTCTGAGAACATGCAAGTGAAGGACGCTGAGTAGCTAAGAGAAAGCATGTGGTAGTTCTTGCTGCTATTGGACAGAGAGCCAGAAGCCTCCTTGAGTTAAGTCTTGGTAGTCCGCGGCAACAAAAGTTATTTAAAGGGGATCCATGGTAAAGAAAAGGTTAAGAACCACTGCCATAGGCTGCATTTCAGAGGAAGGGACTGGAAACCCACCTCTGAGTATTCCTTGCCTGAGAACACCCTATGATATTCATGGGGTCACCATAGGTCAACAGGCAACTTGAAAGCACACACACACACTTCTCCCCCCACCCTCCCATTTTCATTCCTCCAAAGAAACAAATAATGTGCTTAAAAATCACTGACTGGAGGAGCAGAAGGAGCATGCAGGCTTTCACTGCAAAAATTATATTTACCTCTGAGCAGGTTTTTGATTGCCAATTGTTATTATACTGCAGCTTTAGTTTGTTTTGTGTTTCTTTTCACAAACCACTCAAACAGTCAGAAGAGAATTAGCAAAGCCCTTCCCTTACTGTTTCAACTGGCACTATACTTTGAAAGTGTTTATTTTCCTAAGGAGAGTTTGTCAGCACCTGCTACCTACCGCTATGAAAATCTACGTAATGCATCATGTCTAAAATAAGATAAATCAACTTAGCTTTTTTTTTTAAACAACATAGAAAGTGACTACTTGATTTATTCAGAATCAGAGAACTGAAGAGACTGTTAAGTGTTCTGATCTAGTCTATTGGCACAAGAAATTTTCACAGCTAAAGCTTAGAAGTAACTCATTAGAAATAACAAGTTACTTGTAAATAATTCTTCTCCCCAACAGCAATGATATAACTTCATTTCATTACAGTTGGAATTTTGGAAGGGATAATGTCACTCCTTCTGTAGTTTAATGGTAACTTTTAAGAGTCACCTGGAATGTAGCCTCACTCAGTGGTGGATGCAGCCTATCACACAGTTCCAGTGCTGCCTCATGTGCTCTTGTGGGTGCTGTACATCTGACAAGGTAGGGGTGTTACCCTGTATTGTGGGGATCCTGGGAGAGACGCCCAAATAACCAAATAAATACACAAGATGGGGGAAATTAGACTTGAGCACTCTCTTAAGCTAACGAGAGGCAAGGTAACTTTAGCTAGGATCTTTAACCCTATGTCTACGGCATCAGGTCAGAGAGCGTAGCCAGACAAGTTTTAAAGTAACAAAAATAACAATTTTATTAAAAGACAAACAACATAAAAGACACCACATGCACACAGCTAACTAGAAATAGAAATGGAGAGTTTCATGGAAGTGGGTAATACAACACCTTTTCTCGTAGTCCTGGAAGAAACGGAGAATTGCAGGGAAGAAAGTTCAGCAAGGTTCGCTGAGGGGAGCTCACTGGACAGACTGACAGCAAGGCAGGATGGAAGTCCAAAGTAGTCCAAGCAGTCTGAGGAGGACTTGGAAAAGGGGACCTTTTATAGGGTGGATTTTACCTACGGGCCATGCCATGCTCGGTGAAAACAAAGGGAATTTGTAGCTGGACAAAGGCATTGGAAAAGGTCAGGTTTTACATGATGAGCTTAGTGCTGGATGACAATAGTATGGTCAGTATGCAAATGGCCCAACATAAAGGAATGGCTCGGCACTCGGCTGTGCGCCTTTGTGTACAGTTGCGCTGAGCAAGGCGGTTTGCAAGAAGGAGTGGTCCCTTAAGCAACGGAGAGGCATTAAGTTGCCTGCCTAAATGAGGTTTGGAATGTACTACCATTAATGGCCACGCCTATTACATGCTTGTCCAGTGGCCCTTGCAAACACGTGGAGTAGGGTGGCAGAGAAAGGTCAAATAGAGGCCAAATAAGTTCGATATCAAATGATATCTAGTGCTCTCACCAGACATAGCATAACCGTGGTAACAGGGGAATGAGGAGCATACTACAGAGCAGTGGTCTCTAGCATTAATTCAAAAAGACTATGGACACAGCAACCCTGAAAGAGGTAAGACACTGGAGAAATAAACTGTTCAGAGATGAAAGATTTTGTTTCCCTTCCCTCAACATTGCCTCACTGCCCTGGATATGGTGAAGCTGCCAGAACCAAAATGAATCCGCCCAGAAAACAAGCCTTTTTGCATGTGGTAATAAAACAATCTATTGGCTGTCTCCTCTGACCAGCTCCTTGTTTAAAACAGTGCATTTCTGACCCTCTTTATGCTGATTTTCCAGAAGCAAGAAATGGAGCAGGAATAGAGCTTGAAAAAGTTGCTTTTCTATCGCTGTCAGTATCAATAATAATAATACCAAACTTTTTGGAAGCCCCCAAAGCAACTGTTCCATTTCTATTTTCATTTTAAAGGACAATGTGGAGAAAAGACTCACAAGGTGTGTGATAGTGTCAGTCTGACCGTCTCTGATGGTCATTTACAACTAGGAAATGACAAGTGAGAGACTCAAGACAGCAGGTGGAACATGGAAGTCCCATGAGACTGTGAAGTCTGGTGATCCCAGAACTTTTATGGGTCAAGACCCAATACCAGTGAGGTTGGACTTGTGAGATGGCAACTTGAAATTTGAACTTTAGTGTCACTAGGAAAGGTAGAAGAATATGAAGGAAAGAAGAGGTGGAAAGGTTATGTTAACCACTAAACTTCTGCAGAAAGCAGGGTTGCTACAACTTTATGCTACAGCAGTTTCTCTGGTCTATTGCCCTATTCAAATCGAATGTCTTCAGAATCTTTCAAAGTGCAACAGTCCCCTCTCACTTTATCCAAGGTCACTTCATACCCTAGACATTGATACAGATGGAGATTGGAGCTTACAGAAATTTGTAGGGGGTGGCTACAATTCACCGAATCCCCTTGAGAGAGTCGTTATCGACTGGAGCACTCTGGCCATCCAAAAAGTAACATTTCCAAGCCATGATGTAATTGGAGATAAATATAAATATGCACTAAGATGGATTCTGAAGCATTTCATTCAAAACAAATTAGGTTAGAAATCTACAAATTCCGGATTCTGAGCAGAAATGCTCATCTTGCTGCCGAACTGCAGATACTATGGAAGAGAATAGGATGGGGAGGAGGTAGTGAGTAGAAGACAGTGGGTAAAGAAATAAAGATGTGATCAGCCAGCTGATGGATGTGCCCTTCAGTGATTTCATTAGAGAAGGGAAAAGGTAGGAAAACATTAATGAAAAGGCATAAGCCAACTCCTTACATTCCTTAATTCTTTCCTAATCAGTCTCCTCTTAACATTCAAAAACAGCAACTAAAGAGTCTCTCATCAAGGTAAGAGGGACCAGCTTCCTGTATTACAGACCCCCGTAATTTGAGCACTGATTTCCATAAGGAAATCTCCGATACCAAAGGAAGGGTATGATTTGTACTCTGGGATTGTTTATGCAATCAGTTATCCCGGTATAACCAATCAGGAGCCCATATGGTTTGGTAGCCCATCGTGCGTGTTATTAATGGAACAATTTCTTCCTCTCTGGCATCTCTTGCTTCCTGTTAGAGCAGCAGGAATGATGAGTACATAGGGAGACCACATGATCTGAATGCAACAAGCCAACTCAGTTTTATGTTCAACCGTCTGGAAGGGAAATCAGTGTCTGGGGGAAGGGATGGGGAGAGAGAGAAAGAGATTGAGGGAGACAAAAGAGAGAAGGGAGGAAGGGACAACAAACGAGTGATATATCATACTCTCCAGTATTTCTCAGGATAACCCAGGATGCACGTGGCCAAGCAAGAGCAGAGTATGGTCAAGATGGCAATAGTTGCTACTGATGAAGAACGTACAAACCAGGAAGTGCTCTAGCAGTTTGCTTTTGCATGAGTTTACTGGGAAGGGCTGGATCCACTACCTCTTCTCTCCCCCTGATGAGTTGAGTGCAAACTACTTTTGCACTTTGAACTCAGTTTGCAACAACTGAAATAAGAGTGGGACAAAGGAGGAAAATAGGAAGAGACAAAACCTGGGACATTTTGTGTGTGTATGTATGTATGTATATATGTATGTGTGTGTATGTATATGTATGTGTGTGTATATATATATATATCCAAAACATATTGAGTCAAATAGGTAAGGCCATAAGGCAGTGGTGGAGCTTGGAGTGTGTGGAGGGGGGGCAGGAGGCAGGCAGGGCTATGGCATGAGAGGCATGGTCACTGTGTGGGGGGGCATGGCTGTGGTGCATGGGGGCATGGCCGGGGCACACTGGGGTGTGGCTACAGGCCAAGACACCCCAGAAACATTGCCACTTGGGGCAAATCTGTCAACACCAAGGCATGACAGGCAGCCAAGAGCCAGCTAGTAGGTCGTTTCCCAGATAAGGCAGACAGGCAATAAATCAAAGGGCTTTACTTCAGCAGTGGGTAGATAAGGCAGCAGTAAACTAAAGAGACTTTTGCAGCAAGATATTCCCTGGCTGTTACATCACAGTCAGGCAAAACAGCAAACAGGGTCCACGTACCACAGAGTTTGTTCCTCAGCCGGTCAGGCAGCATTTCAGGAAGCAAGGCAAGAGTCCCCGATAGCCCAGCAGGCACACCCAAAATGGACAGTTGTCAGCAGACAAAGACCCAAGGCTGAGTGAGTGCTTTTATTAAGCAGGCCCTCACCCAGGTGCTACCTCAGCTGGAGCTTGATTGCTTGGAGTTTCCTATTTAAACGCTTGCCCTTTCTGAGAGCACTCTTTTGCTCCTGATGCTGCTGGTAAGTAGGCACCTGCTCTTGAATCTCTGGGTTAGGCAGCCCCTGGCTCCATTGCTGGGCTACTGGGGCCAAAGGGGCTGTGTCCCAGGCAGCCTCTGGGGTGGGGTGGGGTGGGGTGGGCTGTGCAGCAGGTCCCATGGCAGCCTCTGGGGTGGGCTCTGCTGGTGCAGCAGGCTCCATGGCTTTGAAGTTCTCTGGTTCAGACTCAGAGCTTGAGTCCTGGAGTGCCAGGGCCCTGACAAAGTCATTGCCCCCGCCCCCACATCCCTACACAACTGCTACAAGGACAGTGATAGCCACAGTTTAATCCCATTCCATAGGCAGCAGCTAAAACAGCAGTGAAAATGCGGAAGGGCAGAGGTTTAATTGAGACTGCCCCTGCCAAATTGGGACAGCTGGAGAGTGTGATATATATATATATATATATCCTTATATTATGGAAGCAGAAATGTACATTGAGGTCTCACCTACACAACTAAAAACTTTGAAACCTGACATCTGAACATCTGAGTTGTGATTTCCGCATGACACTCTTATAGCACAATGATTTCACTTTCAACCTCCTATGGAATCCTGGGGTTTGCCGTTTCGGGAGGGGCTGACTGGCCCCTCCCGGAACTGCAAACCCCAGGATTCCATAGGAGGTTGAAAGTGGAATCATCGCTCTAGAAGAGTGTCATGCGGAAATGTTCTTAGATATATACAGGTTTGTTACTGTGCATGCTCCTATTCTGGTGACCAAAGCAGCAGTCACACAGTATCCTCTGCATATGGTTACAGAGCATATTTGCATATTCAAACATTTGTGAGGATCTCTGTACTGATTTGTAGCCAGGTACAACAAACCTCTTAATTCTAGAGTTCAGATCAGCAATTTGAGCAGTGTACATGTCCTGAATGTTAGCATGTGAAAAACCCTACCTGTACTCTGCGTACAGATCAGTAATCTGTACATGCACACTGACTGCACCTGTGTTGAACATACTCTTGTTGGAGTTAGAACCTTTGTTTCCCTGTGCTCACTGACTGCTAGTTTGCATATTTTCAGGATTCCTGTTCGATGGGTCTTCCATATCCTTTTTCCTCTTTCATCTCTCTAACCAGTAGCCAGTTTTCCTCTTCCTCTTTCTCCTCCATTAGCCCATGTATTCAATTATGCACAAACAGTGTAAGTAAAGCAACTTTTATCTGTTTTACAAAGAAGACTAAGCTTGTTACTTTCTTTCTCTGCTAACCTCTGTGTGGGGAGTAAGAGTGGGACTGGTTGTTGTTCAGTTTCTACCTTTCCAATTTTGCTTTTGCTTTTGAAGTCTAGTACTTATTCTCACATTACCCAACAGCTTTCTGCTTTAACAAATGCATAGATTAGATCTTAAAAAGTCTGCTACCTTTTGTAGTAGTGGTATTAATTTATGTAATTATTAACCATTTATGGGCTGCCATTTAGGGCTAAACTCCATCAAGATAGCTTACAGAAAAAGAATAAAACCATAGATGTATCAATACAATACTTAAGCTATTCCTATTGGATAACAGAATGCTAGTACACTCATCCCATAATGTGAACCAGTGCGGGTATGTACACAGAATGCTAAAAAACAACAACCAATAAATAGGCAAGTAGACTGAGGCATCTTCCCCTGCTTGTCTTTTCTAAGTAACCAGTTGTTCATTATGTAGATTCCTATTTCAGGCTCACTTTCCACCTCCTTCTACATTCAAGTTATCTCCTGTTGGTGTCCTTTGTCTAAAAAGACAAAGGTTCTCCTAGATGATAGCTAACGGCTTATCTTCACAGAGAAGCCAGCTTTTGGGGCTTCTGTTTATCTACTTTTGCAGCTCAGGAAACCCCCAGCCAGTCTGCTGAAGCAGACAAGGCACCCCACTTCTGAAGTCTTTTTTTCAGGGGGTACATTTTTTATACAATTTTAACCCCCAATAGCCTAAACAGGCGGCTAATATCATAAATTGTCCTCCTTCATCACTAGAATACTGCTCCAGATCTACCGTATATCTCTGGAGGCAAGTTGGCCCAAAAGGGTGATTGGAAGTGACAAGACATCAATTTTGGGGTGTGCAGATGCACCAGAGAGGGGATCAGGAAGGGAAATTTCCCCTTCGCCTGTAGTTTCCCACCCCTGGTTTACTCAGATTGTCAGTGGCCTTCTGAGGTCAGTCCTTTATCCACCTCTATCTGGAGATGCCAGAGAGTGGACTTGGAAGGGGGTGGATGTAAAGCAGTGCACAGCCATGGAGATACAACCTTTGTTTTCGTAAACTGCAGAGATTTCTGGTAGTACACGCAATAATTTCATAGCGGATAAATGGTAGCCAGGCCCATACCCTCCAGCATTTCATACATGGAAAGCACGATACACGTGGCAAAGCGGCATTAAACTGTAGTCAAGATGGCAAAGTATATTAATGGGGAAGAACACTCAAAGCAAGGAGAGGCTGCAGTAATTTACTTTTGTCTGAACCTACTGGGAAGGGTAAACTTCTGTCCCCTCTTCACCTTTCCTTCACTGCTGAGTTGAGTGCAAACTACTTTTGCATTTTGAATTGAGTCCATTTCCCCACTACACTGTCATAGTGCTATTATTCCACTTTCAACATCCTATGGAATCCTGGGGTTTGCAGTTCAAGGAGAGGCATTGAGAATTCTCAGCCAGAAAGCTCTTTGGTCTTAGTAAAGTACAAACCCCAGAATTCCACAGGAGGTTGAAAATGGAATAATAGCACCATAACAGTGTAGTGTGGAAATGAATGCAGTTTCCAGCAGTTAAAGTAAACTGAGGACAAGCAGGGGAGATGGGAAGAAGAGAGAGAAACTGGAACATTTTAAAAAGCAGCTGAAAAAATGGGACAACAGAGGATTAATTGGATCTGTTTCTGCCAAACTGGGAAAATTTGGAGGATTTGATATTTAAACAGGCTTTTAATGATTGTTTGGTTCTATAAAAAAAAAAGGACTTTAGTAGAATGTATGTGTTGCACCTTTATTCTCATTTTTAAGGTTTTAAATGCTTTCATTCTGTTTTAATTTGGTGAGGACACATGAGAAATTTTTCTTAGTGGGTGCTCCCGAGCATAGGAATTTTCTTCTACTGGAAGCTACACTGGCCTCCTCTCCTTCCACTGGCAAACAAAGACCTTTTTATTTTTATTGAAACGGGCATTTCACAATTAGCTGGTGTAGTTGCAGCCACAGAAGGGTCTTTTAGTTGGTGGGAGTGACCACTGCCTTTTCATTCTTATTGTTATGTGTGTGCGTGTGTGGTTATTTATTTACGGTTTCAATTGTTTCATTTTAATAGGCGAGTTTGAGTGGCCAAGAAGCCTCAGGTTGTGGTCAAAATAGCAAAAGTTATAAATGAGGAAAAACACACAAGCTAGGAGAGGCTGCAGCAGTTTGCTTTTGCCTGACTCTACAGGGAAGGACAAGATTCTGCCTGTACGCTCCTCTTCTCCCTGCTGAATTGATTGAAACAAACTGCATTTGCACTTCAAACTCAATTTGCATCAAAGGAAGTAAGCTGAGGATAAAGGAGGAAAAAAGAAGAAAGAAACTGGGTCCTTTTAAAAGCAGCTGAAAATTGGGCTAACAGAGGATTAAGCAGGACTGTCTGTGTTAGAGGGAATACCACACTGCTGCCAACACACTTCACTGGCGGAGCTTGGAGTGCATGGAGGGGGTGTGGCTACAATGCATGGAGGTGGGGCTACAGCACTGGGGGCATGGCTATGGTATGTGGGGTGGGACTACAGCACATGGGGGTGTGGCTACAGTACGTGGGGCATGGCTACGATGCATGGGCAGGGCTATGATGGATAAGGTAGGACTATGGCACATGGGGGCAAGCAAGGAGCTGGGACACCCCCAAAAAATTGCTACTGGAGGTGAACTGATTCCATCGCGCCCCCCCCCACCGCCTCTACTTGACTGACACACTTCCAGACTGAATTTAAGGTCCTGGAGATAACATTTAAAGTCTTAAAAGGCTCTGGACCTCAGTCCTTAAAGAAGCATCTTTCCCAATATAGGCCTGCCCTAGAATTGAGGTTTTATGGAGGGGCCCTCCTCTGTACCCCACCAGTGCAGGCAGTACACTGTGAGGAGGTGGGAGAAGACCTTCTAAGCCTTACAGTGGTTCTCAACCTGGGAGTCGGGACCCCTTTGGGGGTCGAACGACCATTTCACAGGGGTCGCCACTCCTCAATCCTGCCCCCCTTTTAAAAGGAGGTGGCCTCACAGCCAATGGGAGCAGTGCTTCTGAGACCCCTGTGCTGGGGTTCAAACTGCAAACCCCAGGATTCCATAGGATGGTGAAAGTGGAATAATAGTGCTATAACAGTGTAGTGCAGAAATAGCCAGGATGACTTTCTCCTCTCGCTTTTGTTGTGCGTGGACCCTTGGCGCTTGCCACATGCACGTGTTGTGTTCTTCGCCCTGACTGTCTTGCATTCCTCGCTTTTTGTATGTTCAGCGTCCGCACTCCCTTTAAGGGAGGGAGGAAGGGAGGGAGTGAAACAAAACGCATCTGCTTATGCCGCCGCCATCTTTCCTCTCTCCCTGTCCTTTCCTCCCTGCGCCTCGTGTAAAATGTGGGCTGTTTTGGCATTGCCTTTGGGAGTGACTGGCTTTTTGAACTGTGGAAACCCAACATTCAGAACTAGAACTACTGCCTTAATTCTGGCATTGATGGACGCTCTCTGTGCTTAAAAAAGGGGGAGGGTTACCAGTTTTTAGGCATTAGAAGTCTATCCAGAGCAGTGATTTAGGGCAGTGTTTCAATCTATTTGATGTTGGAAATAACTAACTAACTAACTAACTAATAAATAAATACATACATACATAATACCGAAAATGATTTTATGGTTGGGGGTCACCACAACATGAGGAACTGTATTAAGGGGTTGTGGCATTAGGAAGGTTGAGAACCACTGTTCTAAGCTGTGGCACACTGGTTATGGAATACCCTTCTCTCAGAAGTGCTAAGTAAAACCATGGCTTTTTGCTAGAGCCTTTGGTGCTAGTTGACCCAATCCAAATTTGCACGTGTACTTGCTTTCATTGTCTTAAATTGCTTTAACTGGTTTTAAATAATTTTAACACATTAGTTGATATGTTATTGTATGTTTTTAATCTGTACTGATTTTAATAATTTGTAAATCTCCTTTAGTTCCTACATTGAGAAAAAGGTGGAATATAAATGAAATTATTATTATTATTATTATTATTATTATTATTATTATTATTATTATTATTATTATGTTTTAAACCATTAAAATTTATTCTTGGATAAAGGCAGGGATAGAAATATTTAAATACGTATGATGACAAACTTTCTTAAGTTTAAATAAGAAGCAATTTAAAAACACTTTCCATTACGACCAAATAGAGAATGCAATTCTCATTCCTTATTGTCCTTTTGAAATGTAACTTGGTTATGCCTGTATTGCTCAACAAAAGTAACTCATTGCAGACAATTGTTTTACCTTAATTCTTTACTTCCCATCTCTGGTTACTTATTGCACTAAGAATACAAACTGCCAATACTAGTTGTTGCCTTCCTTTTTAAAAGTAATACAAGTTGTAATACGATAACCAAAATGTAATGTGTTGCAGTTAATGGCATCATTTGTAATATGTTACATCCAAGCCCTGGTACTGGTCTCATTTGGTATATGGCAAATTCCTGTCTCCTCAGTCAAATTATTTGTCCACTGTAGATTTTAGACAGAATCTTCTCCCACTCATCTTCTGCTATCGAGTGCTTTTAACTAGAGATACTGCGGAGGAACAAACCACTGCAAAGAGGAATGAACTATATGGCAAGCAATGAATATGTCCACCACTGACCTATGGTCCCTTTCTTAAAAATGCTAAGGCAGTGTTGTGTTCTGAGGAACACTTTCTGGATAATACTGTTGAGGAAGCATGTTCCCCTCCAGACATCCTTCCTTTTCAAACTGCAGAATCACAGAGTACAGGGCTAAAGAGATAACAGTTCCACCAGAAATCATGTCCTAGCCAGAAACGTAACATCACTGTGAGTGAGTGTGTATGTGTGTCGATATCTTCTGTGTTTGCTTGGTGAGACAGAAACAATGCAGGGCTGCAGCACAATAAACCATATAAAGGAAGCATCAATTAACAAGAACACATGGATATAGTATTTAATTAACTGATGGGCTCCACAGCTACTGTATGATGTCATGGAAACCTTGGAATGTTGCAACACAGCCATGCGAGTGCCAGCTGGAGATGTTGTTGGACATCCTCTTGGTGAATTACAATGGTGTAAGTCAGGCTCACGACTCACTTTTTTTTATTGTTGCAGTGGAATTCTGTTCCAGGCATGCAATGACCAAAATTCCCCCAAAACCCGCCTTGTAAGCAGCACAGACCCCCTAACATGGCTACTTTCATGAGGCTGGAGACTGGGGATGTGTCCAGCTATTTTCTTGTAGCTGCATGTGCTACAAGGATGTCATCAGTAGTGATCTCTTGAGAACCCGTGGAGGTTCCTTCAGTTGCCTGTTAGAGCATGTCCAGATGCAGGAAAAGAGCTGGATTCATCTCACTGATTCCTCACACTCTTCAACAACATAGAACTGGACATGCTGGAGAGGCTGCACTGCTTACAATATTGGTTTTGATAGACAGCATTGAGAAACATAGATGTGAAGATGTAGCTACATATATACATATCTCCTGATGCAGCAACTCAAGCATAATTTTTATACCATTGTAGCCCTGCCTCAGCTTTGCTTATCCCAGTAAATAGGATTCAGGTTCCAGAATGCACAGATATAGGATGGGGGATAGATGGCTCGACAGTATTACGTACAAAAAGTACCTTGAGATTGTTGTTGCAGTCCTCCCTCCATATTTGTGGGTTTAACCTTCACAAATTTGATTATTCACAAGTGTGTATGCCTTCCCCCACACACACACACATTCTCCTTCTCCCATTCCCTTGTGCTTTGCCAGACGTAGGCCATTTCCGCATTAGCCTGTTATAGTGCGATGATTCCACTTTCAACATCCTCTGGAATCCTGGGGTTTGCAGTTTCGGGAGGGGCCAGCAGGATTCCATAGGATGTTCCAACTGGAATAATAGTGCTATAACAGGCTAGTGCGTAAACGGCCATGGAGAAGGGAGGCAAGCACACCTGGGAAAAAGGAAAGGGAATGATGGGGAGGCATGTGCAGACTTTCTCCCCTCTGGAACCTCCCCCTTGCATTCCCATGCATTTGGTCCCAGTGGGAGAACTTTCAGCAAGGCAAAATGCAAAGGAATGGGGGGAAGGCTCACATAAGCCTTCCTTTTCCCCTCCAGAGCTCCCTTCCTATTCTCATGCATTTTGTCCCAGCACAGAGAATGTATACTGAGGCAAGATGCAAGAGAATGGTGGGGGGAGAGCCCCAGAAGGGAACAGAAGGGGGACCATGGGGGGAGTTATTTGCATTTTTTCCCACTTTCGCAAGAGCTCTCCACCTCAAACTCTTGCAAAAGTGGAGGGGGCACTGAAATGGTAAGTTGAACATGAGCCAGTAGAATGATGCTGCAGCAAAGAAGACAAATGCAATCTTGGCCTGTAAGAATAGAAGCACAGTTTGCAAGCTGAGGGAAGTAATGGTCCCACTGTATTCTGCACTGCTAAGTCTTCATCTGGAGCGCTGCATTCAGTTCTAGGTACCTCATTTAGAAGGCTCTAAACAAGTTGGAGCAGGTTCAGAGAAAGGCAACAAGGATGATAAGAGGTGTGGAGAAGGAGCTGGGCTTGTTCACCTTGGTGAAGAGAAGACATGAGTGTACTCTTTAAATACCTCAAAGATTGTCACAAAGAGTAGGGGGCAGGCCTTTTCTCTGCTGCCCTAGACGGTAGGATAGGGTCTAAAGTTACAAGAGAGTAGATCAGAAGGAACATCTTGGCAGTCCGGCAATAACAGCAGTTGCCTAGAGAGGTGATGAGGTCTCCTTCTCCAGTTGTCTTCATAAAAAGATTGGACAACTACCTGCTAGGAATGCTGTAGTTGGAATTCATGCACTGAGCAAGGGGTTTGACTCAATGGTACATGAGGCCCCTTCCAACTCTGTGATTCTATGACTGTGATTCTATGACTATGGTAACACAAAATGCATCCAGTTTAGGTCACTTCCACACTAGACTGTTATAGCGCTATTATTCCACTTTCAACATCCTATGGAATCCTGAGGTTTGCAAACCCCAGAATTTCATGGGATGTTGAAAGTCGAATAATAGCACTATAACAGTCTAGTGCAGAAATGGCCTTAGTCAAAGCTCATTTTGGGGGGAAAAAGAAGAAAAAAAGCAGGGAGAAAAATCTAATGATCTGTGTAATATACCTTCATTCCTGGAAGAAATACCTGCGGAAGTTTCTTCCACATTCTTCTTCAGTCTTCAGAGACAAAGGGCTAGAAACCTGTTGGTGTTTTACACATGCATCAGTAAGATTCCCTACGGAAGGAGCTGGACATTTTTCTTCCAGTGCAGAATGTCCAGATTTAGTTCAAGGTCATGGAAATGCAGTTGCGCTTGCAGAGTCACAGCTCTGCAAACATGCATGGAATTGCACATTAGGTTGTGCACTGGGTGGCACATTTAATTTAGCATTTCATTGTACATTTGTTTCCACAGTGTTGCCACTCAAAACAAGGATTGTGTAGCACAACTAATGCATAACTTAGCTTGCAGAAATTTGTGCTGTGTAATCCAAAGCCAGTGTGATGTCGCAATCTGAGTGTTGGACTAGGACTCTGAGAGACCAGTGTTTACATATGCATTCAGGCACGGAAACCCACTGAGGGATCTGGGCAAGTCACACTTTCTTAGCCTCAAAGGATGGCAATGGCAAACCTCATCTGAACAAATCTTGCCAAGAAAATCCCATGACCGGGTGAATTTAGGGTCACTATAAGTCAGAAACAACTTGAAGGCACACAACAGCAACACTCTGATGCAGGATTGTGGTTGCTGGGTAGTATTATTTGTAGCTTTACAAATAGTATTGTTTGTACATTTTTAGATGTTACTTGATTGCTCACCACTTGAGTCTCATGTTCATGAATCTTGACTACAGAAGAGAAAAGCCTCAGTTATAAGTGTGTGAAGGATGTGATTTCAGTTTAAGATGTGATGGTCTTTCTATGTCAGCCCTTCTAGGATTGCCTGGATTGGAGAACAGATGTAATTTGCTCTCTGGAAGCCTAGTGCTGAAAGACAGCTGACATATTCAGGGGAAAATGCACAGAATTCACAGAATTTTGCAATACGCAAAACACAGTTTCTACACACTTTACTTAATGGAGGGTGTTCAACTCTGTGCATATTTTTAAAAAAAACTAAACAAAAGAAAGGGTGGATGTTCAGAGCAACAACAGCTGGGATCCCACATGGAGGTAGACTATAGCACATATGGCCTGGATGTGGACTTTTTAGATGTGGACAAGGTAACATCCTTAGATATGCACATCTCTAGAACTTCCCCGTCAAAAATTTAACCATGGAGAAGGAACAGAGAGAAAAGAACAAGGCGGAGGAGAGGTAAAATGGAAGAAGAATATGTATCCAGTACATACTTGGGCAGCCTTTTCTCACAGCCTAGCCTACCTCACAGGGTTGCTGTCACAATAAAAAGGGGCAACCTAATGTATGACACTCTAAGCTCCAGAAAGGAATTCAAGTACGGTACAGTATATTTTTTTTAAAAAAATCCTAAATCACTGGGCTTTTTTCCCCAAAAGGTTAAATACCAGCTGCTCCTTATCTTGATTCTGTAGTCTTTCTTGAGTGTATCTTCACTATACAGTTATAGCAGTTTCATACCACTTTAATGGAGGCCATTTCTGCACTACACTGAACATTTCCACATGACACTGTTATAGTGCAAACCCCAGGATTCCATAGGAGGTTGAAAGTGGAATCATCACACTATAAGAGTGTTGTGCGGAAATGGCCACTGTTATAGTGCTGTTATTTCACTTTTAACATCCTGTGGAATTCTGGAGTTTGTAGTTTCCTGAGGCCAAAGAGCTCTCTAGCTGAGAATCCTAAATGCCCCTCCCTAAACTGCAAACTCCAGGATTCCATAAGATGTTGAAAGTGGAATAATAACACTATAACAGTGTAGTGTGGAAATGGCCTGAGATGTTCCATCCTGTGAAATTCTGGGATCTGTAGTTTGGGAAGGAGTCCTTTGAGTTCTAGCTCATAATCTTGAAGTACATCACTCAACCTCCACTGCAGAGAATTCCATGTCCTGCATCAAAACAGAAATCCCAGGATTCTGTTGAAAGGAGTAATAGACTGGGATGAAACTGTTATACAACTGTGCAGTACAGACACACTCCTGACATTTTCTGTCAGGGAAATGTTTTTTTTTTTTTGGAAGCTGCTGGACGGAGATGGATGTCATATCTGTAATGCTTGATTCTCCAGAGAACAAGTGGACCAAAAAAAATGTATTGATGTCAGCAAACGCAGACTGAGCAGCTGCAAACGGAGGTGAGCCCTGGTGCTAAGAGCTCCTTGTCTCTGTTTATACATAAATTAATTTATGGATTTTCCTGACAAGACTACAGCTCCCTCCCCTAGGGACCTCTGCTGATATATTACCTGTGAAAGAGGATCACAATTCATTAGGCGACACAGAGAACCAGAGATAGTTGTGGACTGGAATATTCAAAGGAAGGAAAGAAAGAAGGAAAGAAAGAAAGACATTACAGAGGGAATGGCACATGAAGAGAGCTAAATTACACAGTTATAATTATTTTGAGTTCAGGGTGGCATCATAAATGATCCATTCTGGATTCATTCCTAGTGTTTATTATGTCGGAGGAGCAGCACCATTAACACTATAGGTGATTGGGGGCAGGCCAGGCCAGGCCATCCCTCCTCCACTTTAATTCTTCCTTGCATGACTCGGGGCAGAAAAATGTCAGAGGGCTGCCATCAAGTTAAGGAGCTCCCTGTCTCCAAAGGGGTGATGGTCAAAGAGGCAGGGGCAGAGCTTGGAAAGTTTTTTTTTCTTTTTTCTTTTACTACAGCTCCCAGAATTCCCTTTGGAAAGCTAGCTGAGAGACCCTGAGGGTTCCAGTAGAAATCAAAGAACTTTCCTACGTGGTGGATGCAGGGAACATTATAACAGTAAGTATCTTAACTGCTTGCCTAAAGATTTGAGTCCAAGGTCATTTCCGCACTAGACTGTTATGGTGCTATTATTCCACTTTCAACATCCTATGGAATCCTGGAGTTTGCAGTTTAGGGAGGAGGCCCCTCCCTAAACTGCAAGCCCCAGGATTCCATAGGATGTTGAAAGTGGAATAATAGCACTATAACAGTCTAGTGCGGAAATGGCCCAACTCTCCAACTGTACAAGTGATGGTGGCCAGAATCTGATTAGCTGATCCCAATTAGAATCATTGAATCAGTTCGTGAATAGCAAGCCAACATATAGGTCAATCCAATTCATTCAGTTAGTCTACACTAGTCAGGATTAAGAATATGTATGTGTGCTAGTAAGTTTATGTAAGCCTTTTCTCTTGGTCCACTTTTAACTGCCATGGCAACATGGAATCCTGGGATTTATAGCTTGTTGAGGTTCTCTGGATGAGAATTCTTAATTCCCATCCCTAAAATGCAAATCCAAGGATTTCATATGATGCCACCATGACAAAGTGGAATCAAAATGCTATAAGTATGCATTGTAAAAGTCCCTGGGACAGATCCCAGACTTGGGGATCCACTCAGATCCTGGTGTTTTCTGTACAAAAGAACATGTGGTAGTTTCTGTTTTTACAAAGAATAGGTCCCAGACTTTGAATTGTCCCAGAAATCTGCACGGTTTTTGAGGACTTTCTCACAGTGAAGAGAAAAATAACATTTTTTCCCTGTTGCCAGTGAGAGTGGCATTTCAAAAGACGTACATCCCTGTGCTTCAGGGCAAAAAATGGCTACCTTGGGAATTCTTGCAAGAAATAATCTATAATTGTGAGGTGTGAATGGGCCCCCAATTTTATTGCTGGGGACCAAAAAGTCCTGCTGGTGGGCTTTCAGAGGCAACTGGCGGACCACTATGTGAACAGAACGGTTATCTAGATGGGCCTTTGTTCTGGTCCCAAATGAATCTTCTTACAGTTTGACATTCTTAAAAGTACAGTCAGTCCTTCACATTCACTAGGGTTAGGGACTCAGGATTCCTGCAAAAGGGGAAAAATCACAAATACCAAAATATGTGAGGGGGAGGGGGCCAAGGCGTGGTGGGGGGAATGGTCACCCATGGTCCAAACCATGTCGGAGAAAGGAGAGGGAATGGAGGTGGGTTGGCATGGTAGCCCTATGCTTCCTCTCTCTTTTGCCCATCTCCTTCTTTGGGTGGGTCGGTGGGACATCGGCAGATGGTTTGTGGGGCTGAGACACCAGGTTCCAATCCATCCTTACCTGGCCAGGCAGTGGCAGGTGGAGGAGGATGATCAGAGGATGATTTTTAAGGGGCCACATGGCCTGATTGGAGCTACCAAGAGGGAAGGTTTTGCTGGAAAAGGAGCACGAGGTGGAGGGTCAGGGGCTGGAGAATCTTGCAGACAATGAGAACTGTGAAAATTAAACCTGCAAAAATGGACGGCCAACTGTAATTTATTCCTATTTGTCATTGACATATTTTAAAAATAATTTGTGGTTACTGATTCCAGTGTTATTTATAGAAATAATTTCCAGCATTACTCATTATGTTGGTCATTACTTTTTCATTACTTTTCTTTAGTATTTTTTTAAAATGGGATTGATAAAAGAATAGAACAAAACTTGAAAAATCCCCATCAAAGTATCTCTGTAAATGCTCTTCTGCACTAACTTGTAAAGTAACTAAGTAACTAAGAAATGTTACTTGCTACACCAATGAAGCTACTCCACTCCTTTCTGAAGTGTAACTTTGTTGTGCCCTCATTACCAAAAAAGTAACTTATTGGAATGATCTCTGTGTAATTTGTTATGTCCAAGCAGTCTTCTTCTCTGAGGCTTTGTGCAATAGATTAGTAGCTTCTGGACTAATATATGAAAGCATTTTGCAACCAGAACAATAGACAGATCTCTCTTATACCAAATCAAACTATTGGTCCATCTTAGCTTAATGTTGTTTACCCCTCTGACTGGCAGCAGGGTGTTTGGTGGCAATCTTTCACATCATCTGCTAATGCTTTTAATGGATATTCCAGAGATTTTAAACATGCAAATATCTGTGCTCTACTACAATATTCTGCCTAATAATTTCATAATTCCTATTGCTACCACCAAGACCCTAATGCATGTTTTTCAAGTTAGGTCCAGTTCATTAAACATCCTGCTTCTACCTAATCATGGCTTTTAACAAGGAGATTTCTCCTTGCCCCTTTATTTAATGTGGCTTCTGCTTCTCAGCTTCATTCTGTTTAATTAGTTTCTTCCTCTTTACTCACTTAGTCATCGCATTCCTGAAGGAGCCTTTTAATTATTCAGTTCCCTGCCATGAGGTTGCCTTATATATTTATTTAATGATTGGCTTCCTCTCTGCAGGAAGCCATTTTGACCCTTAGAACGGCACCATTGCAATATTGTATATGTGAATGAACTGTTTTCATCGAAAGGATGAAATAAAGAAGGACCTGCTCTGAGACAAGGAAAAGAAACTGACTAAGCAAAAATGGCAGTCGCAAGTGAGCAAACAGGAAGCTGCTAATGAAAGAGGTAGAAGCTACTTTGAAAGGAAAGGTTGGGGAAGTGTTTCTTCACTAAAAGGCCAATTGGAGAATGAAGTCTTCACAGCTTTGTGATTCCACCTATGAAGAATGGGCACTGTAGTCACACTTTAAGTACAGAACAGGTGCCCCAAAATTGAGTCTCACAACATATGGGAAGATAGTCTGCAGAAGAGAAGGTTAAGAGGGGACATGATAGCCATGTTTAAATATTTGAAGGGATGCCATGTCGAGGAAGGAGAGGGCTTGTTTTCTGCTGCTCCAGAGACCAGGACAAGGAGCAATGGATTCAAGCTGCAGGAAAGGAGATTCCACTTGAACCTCAGGAAGAACTTCCTGACAGTCAGAGCGGTCTGGCAGTGAAATCTGCTGCCTCCATGGAGTGTAGTGGAGTCTCCTTCTTCGGAGGTTTTTAAGCAGAGGCTAGAGGGACATCTGTCGGGAGTGCTTTGAGGGTGTTCCTGCATGGCAGGGGGTTGGACTGGATGGCCCCTGTGGTCACTTCCGACTCTACATTTCTATGATTCTATGATTCTATAGCACAGAAAATATTTGAAGGAATACAGCATTTTATTATCTTATGATTCAGGTATGGGAAAATTCAAGAGGACTAGAAGCAAATGCTGCATTATTTTACAAACTGCATTTGTCCTTTCTTGAGATAAATTACTTGGTGCCAAGTTGTATGCACAGATTTGTGGGTGATCCTCTCAAGTAGAGAATATTTAATTTCACTTAAAGGTGGAGAGAAACAATTCCTTACGTTAATTGTGCCATGTGCTCTGTGCTACAAGAAACAAAACTCCTTTTCTCAGTGCGCTCAAGCAATGTAAGGGAGCAACTAAGTGGAGAACAATTTATGGTACTTATGGAGAAAGCAGCAAGGTACCCAGAAAATAAGACCAAAAACTCCTGGCAGCTTAGTTTAGTTTCAAATGAAGAAGATAGTTGGTGGCAAACGCAAACAGAAGTTGGAAAAATTACCTTTTGAATTCTCCCCCCAAAACCCTAACCCTAAAGTAACTATGTGGCCTAACCCTAACCCAATTTAACCCTAACCATGTTGCCAATGGGAACTGGCCTGCAGAAGTTGTAGTCCAAACATATAAATTCCCCAGGCTCAAGAGCTAGGCAAGACAAGCCCATTTCCTCCCAACTGTAACTTTTTTAAAAATCATTCTTCCCATTACATAAAGCTGTAAAACCTTAGAGAGGGTGAATCAATGAGCAGGGGCTGAGATCCAACATCACAGTCTACATTTTGTAACTTAACAAATCCATAGCTACATTGCAGAATCTCAACAAAACTCTATTGGTGAATTGGGAAGCTGGGCAAGAGAGGGGCATTTCTGATGAGCATCAGGCACTTCTGAGCCATACTGGGTGTTCCTATTGTGCTCTGGCACCTCCTAGCTGGTACCCTTATAGAATCATGGAATCATAGAGTTGGAAAAAACCACAGGGGCCATCCAATCCAATCCCCTACCATGCAGGAACACACATCAAAGCACTCCTGACAGATGGCCATACAGCCTCTGCTTAAAAACCTCTGCTTAAACCACTCCCCCTCACAAAAAAAGCACATCACAGAGTGCCCCAATATGCATTGTGGCCCATTGTGTATCAGGCCATGACACATCAGTCACTCCATTGGCTACCACTGAAACAGAATCCATACTTAGTAACATCACAGCAGCCTCTGGGTCAATACAGACACTATGGCTGGATAGCAGTACATGTGAAAGGGATCTAGGAATCTTGGTAGATCACAAGCTGAACATGAGTCAGCAGTGTGATGCGGCAGCCAAGAAAGCCAATGTGATTCTTAGTTGCATTAATAGGAGCATGGTGTCTTGATCAAGGGAGGCAATGGTACTATTCTGCTTTGGTTAGGCCTCATTTGGAATACTGTGTCCAGTTTTGGGCACCTCAGTTCAAGAAGGATGAAGGATATCAACAAGCTGGAACATGTCCAGAGGAGGGCAACCAAAATGCTGAAGGGTCTGGAAGCCATGTCCTATGAAGAATGCCTTAGGGAGCTGGGGATGTTTAGTCTGCAGAAGAGAAGGTTAAGAAAGGACATGATAGCCATGTCTAAATATTTGAAGGGATGTCATGTTGAGGAGGGAGCAGGCTTGTTCTCTGCTGGTCCAGAGACTAGGACAAGGAGCAATGCATTCAAGCTGCAGGAAAGGAGATTCCACTTGAACCTCAGGAAGAATTTCCTGACAGAGCTGTCCGGCAGTGGAATCTGCTGACTCAGTGGAGTGTGGTGGAGACTCCTTTCTTGGAGATTTTTAAGCAGAGGCTGGATAGCCATCTGTTGGGGATGCTTTGATTGGTGTTCCTGCATAGCAGGGGGTTGGACTCGATGACCCCTATGGTTTCTGCTAACTCCGTGATTCTATGATTCTGTGAAACTGTTCAGTTCTAGTTCCTGCACATATACAAAGTTCCATACTGAATCCTAGCCATCCTTTCTTTCATTGCTAGGCTGCATTGCTGGGATTCTCTTCTTTGTCCTTAATACTCTAAAAGTCCTTCTCAAGAAATGTCTTAGGAAGAAGAAACAATGAGACAGCAGTGGCAGAATACCAATGAAGACTTTCTCTGGAATCTTGGCAGTTGGATATATTTGTTGGATGCAGAATAGCTGCATTCAGTTGAAGGTTACAAAAGTGGATCCATGCCTGCAGTTTCATTGTGCATGGGTGTACATTGTTTATTATGGATGGATGGATGTACATGCACATGCTTTGATCTGATCTCACCTGGAATACTGTGTCCAGTTCTGCACAATACAGTTCAAGAAGAATATTGACAAGCTGGAATGTGTCTAGAGAAGGGTGACCAAAATGGAAAAAGGCCTGGAAACCATACCCTATGAGGAATGGCTTAGGGAGCTGGGTAAGTTTAACCTGGACAAGAGAAGGTTAAGAAGTGACATGATAGCCATATTTAAATATTTGAAAGGAAGTCATTTGGAAGATGGGGCAAGCTTGTTTTCTGCTGCTTCAGAGGCTAGGACATGGAACACTGGCTTTAAACTTTAGGAAAAGAGATTCCTCCTAAACATTATGAAGAACTTCCTGATGGTAAATGCTGTTTGACTGTGGAATATGCTGCTTCAGAGTGTGGTGGAATCTCCTTCTTTGGAGCTTTTTAAACAGAGGTTGGATGGCCATCCGTCGAGAATTCTTTGATTGAGCACTCCTGCATGTCAGAATGGGGTTAGACTGGATGCCTTTTGTGGTCTCTTCCAACTCTATGATTCTATGACTGGAAGAGCTTTTTAACAGTGGAATGGACTGCCCTTGAGAGTGATCAACTCTCCTTCTTCAGAGTTCTTTAAATAGAGGTTAGACAGACCTCTTTCAGGAGTGGTTTAGTGGTCTATTCCTGCTTGGCAGGAGGTTAAACTAGATGGCCCTTGTGGTCCCTTTCAACTCTAGGATTCCATGATTCTACTGTATTCCAGAATTGTAGGGGCAGTAGGTAGGGAAAATGTTCATCAAGTGATGTCTGAGGAAGCAGAACAAGGGTATTTTTTGCATCACCTGTTAGTTGCTTACTTCAGAGGCAATTTCCCATGGCACAATCTCACTCTAGGAACCCCAGGGATCCATTACTGCAGTTTGAAGATGTCCCTCCACCTCTGTTTAAAGTTGACACCAGGTCTGGTAGCTCTGCTCAGCTTCCGCCATGGCTCCGTCATATTCCTTTGAGAAAATGCTTTGCAGTGACAAAGCAGCTGCTGACAGCATGAATACTGACTTCCTTTTAATTTTATTTTACAGTTTCTCTGGATACGTTTTGATCTCAAAACCTTTTAGAGAGCCTTTTTTGGTCTTCATGGTAATACAGCAATTATTTCTATAGCAGCTGGATTTATTTTTGTCCACAGCTTCTTCCCCTCTTTAAACATGAACCCCTTTGTGATGGATCCCCTATCTAGTTTAGCCCAGCAGTTCCAGCCCTAGGGCTCCTGTCACCAGTGATGTAGACTCAAGTTGACTGACTTGGACTCAAGTCAGACTTAAGTCATTTCAGTGACTCGACTTGGACTCAACTCAGCAATAAATGATGCACTGTCTCCATTCAACTCAAGACCGGTATCTTTTTAGTGACCAACTTGCTGCCCTTAGTTCAGTAACATAATACGTTCATCCAAAAACCTTACGACTTTGAACAACACTTCCATCTCTTTTTGCCTGCTTGTCACATGACAATCTGTCTCAAACTCAAAGTGTGGGTACATTTCTCAGAGGGGAACAGCAAAAGGGTTAGGCAATGGGCTTGAGGCAGGCTTGAGGTTTGCTGCATATCAGGGGAGCATATCTCCCTGCTGCATATCAGGGGAGCCTTCTAAAACTTTTTCTAGGAGAAGACAAGACTCATCCACAAAGTGCAGAACACATTTCTTGGAGGGGAACAGCAAATGTGTTAGGCAACGGTGTTGAGCAGGAAGGATCCTTCATTCTAAAGCTTTTGAAGTAATGGGGAGTAAGAAGGATCCTATTCCCCACTTCTGAAAACTCTTCCAGCTTCAGAAATGGGAAGTAAAAAGGATCCTGTTCCCCACTTCCAAAGCGGCAGACTCTTTTATCCCCACTGGCACAAAAACCTCCAGCTTCAGGAAGGGAGAGTAAGAAGGATCCTGTTCTCCACTTTGAAACTGCAGATGGCAAAATCACAAATATGGAGGGCTGACTCTGCTCAAATTGTTAAAATGATGTTATTTGACTCTGTCCAGAAATTCTGGAATATAGGTTGGCATATAAAGTTGGACCCCAGACATGAGACTTGACTTGAAAGTATCTTCAAGGATTTGAGACTTGACTTGAGACTTGAAGGTACCTGCCATTCACCTTGTCTTTTTATCCTTAAGATTCCCCCCCCCGGATCTGGTACTGGGGCCTCAAGGTGAACACTAAGCTGGAGAAGTGGCTGTGATGATCAATGGGTTCAGTGTGGTAAAGCATGACCAGTTGTCTGTGTTAATTGTTACATTAAAACATTTAGACAGGCAAGTAGAAAATAAAATCAGCAGACGGTTGTTATGTAACAACTAAGATAAACATGAACTCCCCGAACTTCTTCCACGTCTCCAACTCCCTAAATCCCAGTTTAGATCTTCTTCATCTCCTTCCTCTTAACCAGCCCTCACTCTGTTTCTGACTGCCTTTTCTCTATTTCATCCTGCCCCGTCTAAACCTTTTACAGACAAATCTCTAGCTTATATCCTTTCACAGCATTCTGTGAACTATGGTTGGCTGGTTCAATCTAGCCTTGCTCAGCTTCTCACTTCACACTGCTCAGCTCACCTTTTATTCTGTAATTTTGTGGCATCTCTCTGGTATTGTTTTGATACCAGGTATGGAGGAGATGGAGGAGAGCAGAAAAGGCATAGGAAGGACATAAGATCAGAAATTAGATGAAACCGAGACCACAGGCTCCAGTCTCTTTCCCTGACAGAGGTGAAAACAGGTGCTAAGAAACAAGATAATGTCATAATAATATGTGTAGATCATGGTGGGAATTGCGCAGCCCTCCAGATGTTGCTAGATCAAACCTCCCAGCATTCCTCACCATTGGGTAGCCTGATTGGTGCTGTTGGAACATGCAGTCCCACACCTTCTGGAAGGCCACATGATTTCCATCTCTGATGCAGACCAAAGCTTTCTGGTGAGTTTTGTCTTTCTTTACCATTTTTTTTAAAGATTTCTTTGAACAGTCTTCATACTTAAGAATGCAGAGCAACTGTGGCTTTCATCCTAAATTGAAGTGAATACTTTCACAACATCTGTATTCATCTAGGGCAGTGGTTCTCAACCTGGGGGTCGGGACCCCTTTAGGGGTCGAACGACCATTTCACAGGGGTCGCCACTCCTCAATCCTGCCCCCCCTTTTAAAAGAAGGTGGCCTCACAGCCAATGGGAGCAGTGCTTCTGAGACCCCTGCGCTGGGGTTCAAACTGCAAACCCCAGGATTCCATAGGATGGTGAAAGTGGAATAATAGCGGTATAACAGTCTAGTGCAGAAATAGCCAGGATGACTTTCTCCTGTCGCTTTTGTTGTGCGTGGACCCTTGGCGCTTGCCACATGCACGTGTTGTGTTCTTCAACCTGACTGTCTTGCATTCCTTGCTTTTTGTATGTTCAGCGTCCGCACTTCCTTTAAGGGAGGGAGGGAGTGAAACAAAACGTGTCTGCTTATGCCGCCGCCATCTTTCCTCTCTCCCTGTCCTTTCCTCCCTGCGCCTCATGTAAAATGTGGGCTGTTTCGGCATTGCCTTTGGGAGTGACTGGCTTTTTGAACTGTGGAAACCCAACATTCAGAACTAGAACTACTGCCTTAATTCTGGCATTGATGGACGCTTTCTGTGCTTAAAAAAGAGGGGAGGGTTACCAGTTTTTAGACATTAGAAGTCTATCCAGAGCAGTGATTTAGGGCAGTGTTTCCAATCTATTTGATGTTGGAAATAACTAAGAAAGAAAGAAAGAAAGAAAGAAAGAAAGAAAGAAAGAAAGAAAGAAAGAAAGAAAGAAAGAAAATGATTTTATGGTTGGGGGTCACCACAACATGAGGAACTGTATTAAGGGGTCGCGGCATTAGGAAGGTTGAGAACCACTGATCTAGGGGCTGCCGTGGTATTGCAACATATAAATATCCATGGAACAAGGGTAGTTAGTCAAGTAACTGATGCACCATGGCCCACAGCACAATGGGCACCAATGAACACTGGAGTGCTCTTCAGTGCTCCTTAGGACATTGGCTTGGCATTGGCTTGGCAGTGTCAGTACACAACAGGAGCACCCAATGCACCTTAGAAGCACCCAATTTGCACATTGGTGCACTCTTGCGAGTTCCCAGATGCACATCTTGGCAATTTTCTTCCAAGATTTCACTATGTTTCTGCAATATAGCTATGAATAAGTAAGGTTATAAAATTTAGGCTGTGATATGGGTTCTTGGTTTACATTTAAAAAAGGGCAAAATATAAAGCATGCTAAAAATACAACCAACATACTAATGTAAGACACATAGACATACACAATTAAAAAAGCCTCCATCCTCTCCACCCTCCATTGTCCTGAAGACCTAAACATGTAATGGCTAATACCTAGGCACAGAGAAAGGGTCTGCCTAAAGCCACCAAGGAGGTTAATGGAAGGGACAAGATTTGAATACAAGACATTTTGGTTCCCAGCTCAGCCTCTGAAGGACTCTACTCCACTAGCTCTCTATTGCCCATTAATCCTTCACCACAAAGACAGTTTAATAAACCCTAGTCTTTACGCTTTGGGTGAGAGCTCTGCATATAGAACAATCAACATATTTTTCCCTGCTGTAAAATCAAACCAACTATGCTCTCAATTTAAGGTTCCCAAGTTGCATACGGATTGAGATTCCTGTACTTTTAAACACTACATTCATACCACTAGATTTTTTCCAGGAATGGAATATGGCATGATCACGATGGATGGGGATGTGATAGCACCTGGTCAGCAATGATGTCGTGCAATAGTACATGTCGTGGACCAGGAGCAATGTGCTGCCATGGCTGGATGGCAACATTGTGTAGTAAGGGCCCCAGTTTCTTCCTCCTCCTCCCACTTTCCCCCTTTGTCCTCAACTTACTTCCATCAGTCCAAATTGAATTCAAAGGGCAAAAGTGGTTTGCACTCGCTTAACGCAGTGAGGGGAGCAGAGAGCGGGGATGGAATCTTGCCCTTCCCAGTGGGTTCCATCAAAAGCAAACTGTGGTAGCCTCTCCTAGCTTGTCTGTTCTTCCACATTAATAACTTTGGCCATCTTGGCCACACACTGATGTTGCTTGGCCACACATGTTCTGGCTTCCATCTGTGCAATGTTGGAGGGTATAGCTAAGCAGGGTCAGACCTGGTTAGTAATTGGATGGGGAACCATCAAGAAATACTAACTGATCTACTAGGCTATAGGGACACAAGTCAGCAGTTTGATACGGCAGCTAAAAATGCCAATACCATTTTGGGCTGCACCAATAGAAGTTATCATGTCTAGGTCAAGGAAAGTAGTAATACCACTCTGTTCTGCTTTGGTTAGACTCCCCATTTGGTGACCAAAATGGTAGAAGGACTGGAAACTATGCCCTATGAGGAGTGGCTTAAGGAGCTGGGTATGCTCAGCCTTGAAAAGAGAAGTTTAAGAGGTGACATGATAGCTATGTTTAAATATTTGAAGGAATGTCATGTTGAAGATGGAGCAAGCCTGTTTTCTGCTGCTCCAGAGACTAGGGCATGGAGCAATGTCTTCAAACTTCAGGAAAACCGATATCAGTTAAACATTAAGAAGAACTTTGTGATGGTAAGAGCAGTTTGACAATAGAATACACTGCCTGGGAGTCTGCTGGAGTCTCCTTCTTTGGAGATTTTTAAACAGAGGCCATGGGTTGGGAATAATTTGATGGTGTATTCCTGCATGGCAGAATGGGGTTGGACTTGATGACCCTTGTCCTCTCTTCCAGCTCTAGGCTTCTGCATTTCAGAAGAAGATGATGGAAAGCCACTTCCGAGTATTTGCCTAAGAAAACCCTACGAAATTCATGGAGTCTCCAGAGGCTGATAGGCAACTCGAAGGCACAGATACGTACATACAAAAAGAAAGAGGAAAAAAAAGAGGGGGGAGTAATGTTCCAAAGGCTCTCTGTTTCCAACACCAATATAAAAAATTCTCCAAAGCTCCAGCAACTACGGGAGAGATGATTCGCCGATACCCTTCCGAATACAATGAGCAAGATCCAGTCTCCATCAGCATTGTCAGTGCCACTGTTCAACAAAGTAACATCCCTCTCCGGATAAAGCCGGAAAATGTTATCCTTTGGCGATAGGAATCCTTCGGGGAAGCCCTATTCACATTCTTTCTAAAGCTCCCTTAATTGTTCCAGTTGCTGGGAAATTTTAAACAGGTTCCCTCTCCCCTCTTTCCCCGCTCAGCTGCTTTGCCAAGTTGCACTAAGCCCCTTTTGTCAAGCAAATGTGCCAACCAAAGGCACAGCGAGATAAGCGCAGCCCGGGGAATTGCTTGAACTCATTTGCCCAGAGATGGTTCCACTTGTGAGGCTCATGAGCTCCTCGGCGTTCCGTGCGGCTGCTGCTGCGAGTACCTTTTTTAAACATTTTTATTTTGGCATGGAGCGCCATGGGTTGGACAAGCCCTTCTTTCACCCATCTATCTCAGCAGGCACTTGCGAGTACAAAACAGGGCTCAATGAACCAGGAGCTCCCCTTCGAAACATCTTAAAAGCTTTGCTGCTTTCCAGATTTGCTGCTTCCTGGCAAAGAAAATAACTGCTGCTGTGGCTGCTCCTGTGCCTACTATGGTTAATGCCACCTCTCATTCCTTTCAAGAGGAGACGTTATCATTTTAATTTTGATTTAAATTGATTTAATTTTAATAGTCCATTTGAAATTATTGCATTTTTCATTTCAGTCTTTTAATGCATGTTCAACCAGATCTGGCCAGTTTCCTCTGCAAAGTCCACAAACAGAACGAGAAGGCAATAGTCTTCTCTCTCTCCCTAACAACTGATATTGCACCTGAATATGGAAGTGGTATATTGCACCTGAATATGGAAGTTCATTATAACTTACAGTCATTGGTACACTAGATTTGTCCCCTCAATCTATAGCACTGCCCCATTAATACTTTTTGTGGCAGTGGGTTTCACAGGTTAATGGTGGGCAATGAGAAGAAGCACTCTTTGGTCTGTCTTCAGTCTTTTGCTAGTCAGTTTAATTGCTTGGCCATGATTTTGAGCATGATGAAAGAGACAAGAAAATGTCTTTCTACGTTGCCTGAGTGATTTGAGAAAGCTTTGAGATCACATATTTGAGATTATTATTTGGGATTACTATTTATAAGATGTCCGTGAAGTAGATTAGAGTGAGACCTAGTAACATGGCTAACCTACACTTCCCCTACAGAAATGGGTGGGCATTTTTTGACTGATGTGACACAGCTATTCAAGGTGGCAGTAATGGAGCTGTGCAGGCGCTGCCATCACACAAGCTTGTGAGTTGTGCATGGTTGTTCATTGTGCACTGTGCATACAAATGCACATGTGGTTGTGTGCACACATTTGACTGTGTAGTGTCACAACTCTGACAGGGCAATGTTGCACAAGTGACACATAACTCCATGAGCATAAAGTTACACTCTATCTTTTGGGTGTAGGGTTTTAGTCTGTGTCTTCCCCGTCTCACCACTTTGGTACTGTCTTTCTGTGGTGGTGTGATCCCATGTTCATGTGAGGCAGGAGGCTATGCTGATTGCAGCCCTGCTTCTTGCAGGGTCTCCTATGCCCTATGTTTCTGATTTTTATGTATGGTCGACAAAACTGGACCCTGACAAAAGATGACAGGGAGAAAATCAGCTCATAGGAAATGTGGTACTGCTGAAGAAAAGCTCTCCCAATACCATGGACCCCTAAAAAGACAAATGGGTCTTGGAGCAAATCAAGCCTGAATCCCCACTAGGATCAAAGATGACTAAACTGAGACAGTCCTCCTTTGGGCATATCATGAAATGCCATGACACACTGGGAAAGACAATAATGCTTGGAAAGCAGTAGAAGACGACAAAAACCACATTGCAGATGGACAGACTCAGCCATGGAAGCCATGGCCCTGAATTTATGGGACCTGAGCTGGAAAATTGATGTCCGGGTCTCTTGGATGTCTCTGATTCATAGGATCACCGTAAGCTGAAGTCAAGATGATGGCAAATAATTAATAACTTTCCAGTCTCACATGCTAACCAATCCAGCACACTGCCTCTTGGACTTTCAGGTTGGTCTTTGGAGCTTTCTAAAAGGAATGGACCTCCTTCTTTCCTCTCACCCTCCCTTAATATCCTCAGCTCCTGGTAAATGCTTACCAAGGCAGACAGATTGGGACATCTTTGATGATGGGCTGACTTGTTTAATATTCAGGTTTCAAAGCGCAGTGTGTTTCTCTGCATTTCGACAAGGCATTTGGGTGGCCTATTTGCAGTGAGTATTTTTAAGCGCAATGGGGAGTTGCATATTGTTTTTCAAAAAGATGCTAAAAATAAAGCACCCGCTCTGTTTTAATCACTCCGCCGGGATGCAGTGATTGTCTTTTGTTGCTGTTGTTGTTGTTTGTTGCTGTTGTTGCTGGGGTTTTTTTTGTTTTGTTTTGTTTTTGTTTGGCTTTGTTCTTTCCTTCATTCTCACTGCCTGCCTTTCGTGACATGTGCCTTGTGCCAGGAGACTGGAGGGTGTGTGTGCGCGAAAGCGGGTATAAAGAGAAATTCTCTCTCATCTCGCTCACCAGAGTTGTTTATTATTAAGACAACGTTTCCCAAGCATTTTACAAGAGGGATGCGTCAATGGAGTTTCACCTTCATTTAGGATTCAGCTGTCAGTTCCAAGCCCTAATCGGGATGTGAAATCCCTTTAGCTTACTCTGAAGTATTCTTATCTCCCCCCTGCAAATGCAGGCTTCCAGGAGAGTCATCCAGGCTCAGCCTGGAGACTATGGTTTGGTTCACAAACAGGGACATGCTTGCTTATCGCTTAACAACTGCCGCATCAAACAGTGAGGAGTGGGTACAGACGAACCATCATAGACTGCAGAGCAAACATTCATGCCATTTTGAGAATAAGACTTTGCAAGGGAGTTAGATCACACACACGCACACAGGCTTACCGAGAGTTGGATAGATCAAGTGATGTACATGCATGTCAGCAGTGGGTTGCAGTTCATAATCATGCATGACAAAGCAGCTCAGCTAAATGAAAAAGAGAGACAAGGAGAAAACTCTCCTACATCCAAGTTTTCAAATCATCCTTCAATGGGAACATATGAACATTACCAAAGTGTACTTTAGGAATGTGTCACACATAACAAGATGTTCTTTTTCTGCCCTTGAGCATCACAATGTCTTGCAATGTGCCTCATGTGTTTTGTTTACAAACTGAGTAGATGGGGGGGGGGAGAAAAGGTTGAGCATGCAAAAAAGGTGACTGAGAACTCATTCGTCATGTTGGTTTCCTTCAATCAGTGCAAAGAGGAGAAATTGAAGATTTAGCCTAACTAATTTTTCAGTTAAAAATTCCTACAAAGCTGGTGCATCCAAATAACAGGTTTTTTTAATGTGCACAGGTATTACCAGGTTTCCAATATAGTCTGCTTAGAGATCACCAGCACTTTATATCAGTCACTTTAAGAGAGTTGGAGTAAGTGAAAGAAGTAGTAAAAGCCAAGGTTTACACTTTGCTTTTCTATTTGCCCGCACAACTATCTTCTCCTGCTCTGAGTGTAGCTAGAATCCTCAGTAAATCATGCAGCAAAATGAGGTAGAGTGAAGAATCCATGAGTCAAATGTGGAACTTTCAAACACCCAAAAAATTAATGTCTTTTGCCATTAGGAAAATGCATATGCCCAATGAATAGGACGTAATATAGATTAGGAGCAATGGGAAAATGTTTGGAGGAGGGGGTTGAAATTCACTAGGTGTAATGATTTGAGAGAAAGCTTTTATAAAATGATGTATAAATGGTATCTTACCCTTGACAAATTAGCTAAGATGTATAGAAATCAATGCTGGAAATGTAGAAAACAGGTGGGAGCTTTTTACCATGTACGGTGGCAATGTAAAAAATACAGAAATTATTGGTTAAGGGTAGGAGAGTTTATGCAAAAGATATTAAAAGTTAAAATAACATTAAGACCAGCATTATTTCTATTAAATATGATAAATAAGAATGATGGGGGGGGAGAAAGCACAATAATTTGATAAGATACATGATAACAGTAGCAAAAATTACATATGCAAAATATTGGAAGAACAATAAGATACCGAAATTAAGTGAATGGATTAATAAGCTCATAGAATTGGCAGAGATGGATAAGCTTACAACTTTATTGAAAGGGAAAGCAATAGATTTATATTTGAAAACTTGGAAACCTTTCACAGGTCATATAAGTTGTAAAAATGGAGACTTAGATATTATAGGATTCGATACGTAAAACAGGATAGGTTTAGTGTGGATAGATAACAGAATAAAATGGAGGATATATGGAAGGAGATAATGGAATACAATTAGCTTTGGAAAATACAGCAGTAGAAGAATGGGAAGTCGTTTTAATATATCTGTATTAGTATTTATGTAGTCAGTATCTATATTTCTGGGTTGGCATAATAGGTGGGTGGGGGTGGGGGTGAGGGGAGGGGGTTTAGCAATATTTCTTTTTCCTTATGTCTTTGTAACCTCTTCATCTATTCAGTGGTGTTTATTATTGTTTGTATTATATGTTGACTGTATGCATTTTGTTGTTACTTTGCGTATATTCCTTTTTTTTCCATTCTTTTTTGGTGATTTTTCTGTTTTAGTGTGTGTTGGTTTTTAAATTACTAAATTAATAAAGATTATATATCTAAAAAATGCACATCTTTCCTCTTCTGGAGATGGATTTAAGGGCCGGCAGGGCAAGCAACCATCTAGAATACTTGCCTTGGAAAACACCTGTCCTGAGTTATCTATCCTCTACCATTAAGTCCATGGTGGAAACCAAATAGGATGAACCATTCGCCTTCAGTAGTAAACCAAGATGTGCACAATTGCATTAACATTCTTTTATCTCCTTCAGTGCACAGGAAAATTTACAGCATCCGTGACCACTCAGTGACTGCTTTCCATTTGATCAGACCCACACATGCAAAATTCTCCCTTATATGTGAGATCAATCATGCATGCAGATCCCATTAAAGCCATGAAATGACCTACCAATGCAATCTAGAATAAGGGCTAAGATCCAACACCTGCGGTTATGGAACATCAATCCCTGCATGCAAAGCTATGCATTAATTGTGGCTTGCAGCCCTTCAGATGAATAGCAGCACTGCACGACTGAATCAAGATCCCAGAGGTGCAACAAAAAAGCACAATCAAAGGCACATGTACGTTCATGCACAACATACAGTGTGACTTCAGATACAATGAGGATCTTTGCACAACAGCACCGCCAGCACAACTCTGCTTCTGCAGCCCTGAAACAAATGCAACTGTTCTGCAAAAATGTCCAGCCACTTCCAATTTACACATCTGTAAGACACCAAAAGGATTTTGGCCCATCTATTCAAAAATGAGCAGATGGAAATGGAAGCATCACTCTGTTCTTATCCGGAGGCCATTTTGTAAAAGTTCCACCATAAGCTGACCTCTTCATGCCATTTGCCAGTGAAACTTGCTACGTGTCGTTTGCATCTTTGCTCCTAGTCTAGCATGTGAAGCCATCCCTTGCTACTGGGATGTCACAAGAAGTTTGAAACTATTGTTACACCTCTAAGGTTTCTATCGTTTGCCTTCTAACATTTACCTTCTTTGAAGGACACAAAGAGTGAGTGGCAAATGGAAATGGGAGGAGGTGAGCAGGTCTAGCACAAAAGCTGGCGTTCCGTGGGTATTTAACAGCAACTTGAGTTTCCTTACACAAGCGGCTGTCCTTTTTCAGCCTTGGTATAATGTCCATATTCAAGTCACAATTTTGTAAGAGATTTTTTTACAAGTATAACTGCTACATCTGCATAATCTTGGACGGGGCATAACTGTTTGTGCCTTCAACATGCCACTTGATTCACTGGGATTGCAGATCCAGCAGGCACATTTATCGATACACAGCTGTTGTATTTAATTGTGTATAAATCAACTTCATGTACAAGTTAAAGACAAGTGTGGGGGCCAAAATCATGAATTTTGATATGACCTCTTGAGCGTCATTCCATAGAGAGGGGAAAGTGCTAGCACTGTTAAAGGGGGCCAGCTGCCCCGGCTGCTGACGCCATTTTCCTGCCTGAGCATTCAAAAAGGCCTTTTATCACTTTACTCAGGCCCTTTCTGTACCCTACCTGATTGCAGCAGCCTCCCATAGGGATCTCGGTAGCGGTTCTCCCAGGAGGGGAGTGTGACAGGAGCTGCCTCTGGGAACACAGGAGGCACAATGGCAATGCCTCTTGCTTCTGCAGCACAGGCAGGTACTGTCACAGGCTGTGCTGGGGCAGAAAGCGTAGCCATTGTGCTTCCTGACCTTCCGCAGCCCAGGCAAGTGCAGGCGGGTGGTGGGAGGTCCCATCAATGATTTGCCGTGCAATTGTGCCACCTGTACTATTGTGCCATCATCCAGGTTCCATCTTTCTCCCATCCCCAATGTGGAATGATGATGTCCTGTGGAAAGGGCTTAGAGAAGGGAATGGTTCTCTTTGCTTTGCTTTGTTTTCTTGCTTTTTGATAAAAGTTAAGGCACAGTATTGACTCTTATCCAAAAAAGGAACCATCCTCTTCTCTGCATAATAAAAGGTGAGGGCTTAGTTCATCCCTGGAGAACTGAAAAGAAGCACTAATTCTGTCTAGTCTCAGTGCTCCTTTGAGGGGAAGTGCCAAAGAGCCATGGCTGCTACTGCTGCCATTTTCCCAACGAGTCATTCAAAAAGGCCAGAAGTGGCACCGCGGTGGAGAGAGTACAGGGGATCAGTGCCTCTTTTTGGTTCTCCCAGGATGAAGTTGTCACCTTTTGCCACTCTACTTAGAGAAGGGGATGGTTCCTTTTTGATAAGTATAATACTTACATTGACCTGGGGATAAATTGTTCCAGGTTTTTTGGATTGATTTTTTGGACTAAAATTTCTAGACTTATACATGAGTATATTCCGTAGTTACACAATGTTATTCAGCAGAAGGGTAGGGCAGCACAATCACCACTTAACTACATGTGTGTAGATTTATACTATACTAGCACAATGTAGGATCTGGACTCAAGAGTGCCTTTTCATTATTTAATTATAACAGGTGGGTACTATTAACTATTTTGGTTTCATTTTATGGCATTCTAGGAGTTATAGTTTGGTGTGGTGCTTTGAAGTGTCTGATAGAAAGCTGTAGTGTTATCATTCAGAAAAGTGGACTAGACCTTGTAAGTGGAAAATTCGGAGCATCTGACCAGACTACAGATGCAAGGCTAATGTACGATAGAATCAGAGAAGAGGTATCGAATTGTTACAACTGTGCAGCATCAATGCACCAAAAACCCGTGGGAGAACTGAAGTTTGTTGTGAGTGTCAAACAGAAGTAGCAGGACCGATCAGGTAAAGAACTGAAAAGCTGGGAAGTTGAGAGGGAAGGAGGCCTAGGAGATGGAAGAGCTAAGGGAAATAAAGTCCCAAAGGCAAGGGAGCTGAACAGAGAGGAACAGAGAAGTCAGCTGCACACGGACAGATAAGGACTTCAATCAATCAGTAGTTTATTGTCTTGACCGTAGGTCATAACAAAATAGATAGGGACTTGAATGAGGGATGTTTTGAAGGGACAAAGCACTTTGCAGAAGAGGAAGGGATGGATGGACACGGCACAGAGTTAAGTAAAGTCAAGTTATCCTGAGGGAACAAAGAATGGCCTTTGCAGTATCTTTAGTTAGATTGTGAGGGTTTCTGTTGCTGTTGTTGCAGTGTTACAAACACCTGTAACACAAAATGGGCACTTCCTTTGGTGAAAGCTGCAAATGATGGGAGTGTGCTAAATCCTCCAAAACACAGGCTAGCTTGAACATGGAGGGTAAGCCTGTCGACAGCTACCAGTCATAATGGCAATGTATTACATCAGAGGGAACATGCTTGGTTGGGAACATGAGTGGGAGGGTGCCCTTTATTCCTTGCTTGTGGGCTTCCAAGAGGCATCTTGCTAGCAACTGTGGGAACAGGATGTTGAACTAGCTAAGCATTGGGCCTTCTCCAGAAGCATAGCTCTTTTCATTTTCTAACAGGTACAGTGCCCATTATCTGCTGCCATGCCACTCAGTTCTGATCTGTGTCTTCTATGCTTCCATTCTGCATACATGCACACATACGCCCAGAAAGAGGGAGAAAGGGAGAGCATGTAAATTTTCATAAATTTCACTCTCACAAGCAGGAACCAAAAATTCTGCTATTTTTTGCTTGGTGCAAGAAAGTCATTGTAAACTGCACAGTTTTTTTTAAGACTAGTTGCATTTCAGAACTTAATTATGCCAAAAAAAATGCATGTGGAGATGTGTGTGTGTGTGTTTGTGCAGTAAACACATTTCTGGCTCAGAAACAGCATTTTCTACAAAATACTATTTTCTGTGTAGGAAACTTATTTTCTGTGCAATTTTTTCCCCTGCTAGACAAAGACCTTTCTAGACTTCTATTGTGCCTAGAAATCAAGTGGAACATTCAGGATGAAAACAGAGACCTTCTAAAATGTAAGGTAAAATATTCAGCTCTCTTCTAAGGGTTTCCCACTGACTACATGGGATCATGATTTTCTCTGTAGCCATAAAGGGCTACTGTTACCCCAAAATGTGGGTGACTCAGGGGCCCACTCACAATGTCAGTGCCTCCATGAGGCAGTGGCGAATATTAGTGCAAAGAGGATGCCTACAAGGGGGGTAACCTTACGAAATCTTTTACATCTATGTATACTGGTACTATTGCAGGGAAGAATGAGCTGAAGATTCAAAAGTAAGATTATTTGTTTTATTGGCGGAATTAACAACCACACACAAGATCCAAGTAATCACGCAATCACACAAGGCCAACTGAAGGGAAAGGGAGGCTAACACAAGGCTAACTGAAGGAAAAGGGAGGAAAGCTTTGACAGAGAGATTTTTAGGGCAAAGTGCATGACATTTACCAATCCGGAGAGCAGCGAAGAAGCAACGTAGCTTAGGTGCAGAGTCTAAGGACAGTATACAATGGGAACTGAGGTGCCAATGTGGTGACCAACAACTAGTGTACTGTGAGTTGACTAGCCAAAACTGAGGTTTAAATACTCTTTTTCTGCCTGGGGGGTGAAGGTTCTAAGGCTCTCTGGCAGAGTAAACAATGGAGTCCAGGGGGTGGGCAATGGGTTCCAGAACAAAGTAATGGTCTTAGCATTAGGTGATAAAGGACTAATGGGGGTGCTGATAGCTCCTTAATTGCCATACAGTGTGGGAACAAAAGAGAAGTTTACTGATCAGAGGAAGAGGGGCTAAGACAATCACCCATCCTATGGGAACATCTCAGATGCTATTGTCTCCTAAAGGCTGAGTCATTAAAGGCTAACTGTAAGTTCATGATTACTGGAGCTTCCAGGTGATTTCCTGACTATGACCTGGCTATGCTTCAAGATCTTTCCTGACCTGATTTTGCAATGCATGCATTCAGCCAGTTTTTCCTCTCAGCTAGCATGGCCATGCAGGCATAGCAGGGTATAATTTATGTTTATGCCAGTTAATATTTGCCAATTAAATCATATCAAAGCATTGGGAGTGTACAGCCTACTAACACTACTGTCAGTTTGATTTCTATATTGAAAGGCAGGTTTTCTTGGCTTAATCAGAAACCAGACCTACATGGATGTAGTACCATCAGTAGTTGACAAGATCACTTTTTTGGAGTACAGTTCCCAGAATCTCCCAGTCAGTAATGCCAGCAGCTATGATGGATGGAGAAGTTGGAGAGATGGGGTCCAAAACGGGCAAGTTTGCCAAGCTCTGTGATCCTGATGGTCATGAGATGAACATGGCCTTTTGCTACATGGGCTTATAATAGGTTTATCAGAAATGAACCCATGCCAGCAGGTGTAGAGTAGCAGTACAAGAGTTGAATTAGGACTATAGGAGACAAGGGTTTGGATTCTGGCTCAGCCATGGGAATCCACTGGGTGACACAGGGAAAGTCACATTCTCTCGTCCTTAGAGGAAGGCAATGTCCAATATCCTCCAGATAAATCTTTCAAAGAAAACACTACAACAGGGTCATGATAAATCAGGAGTCAACTTGTAAGCACATAACAACAACAGCTGTTTCACATAAAAGTGTAAAGGGTTCTCTGCATCATGAGTCTTCTAAAGAAGAAAGTTATTATCGTTCAAACCAGTCTAAGTAATCCAGAGAGAGAGAGTACAGGGTAGCTTTGGCATCACCCCACTAACCAGTGGTGTGCACCCCAAAACATTTCATTGGTGAAAACTGTGGTAAGTTGGCAAGATTTCTTAATTAGGAAGAACACACAAAGCTAAAGGTAGCTGCAGCACTTTGCTTTTGCCTGAGTCTACAGGAAAGGGCAGGATTCTGTCTCCTTCTCTCCTCCCTGCTAAACTAATTGAGCACAAACTACTTTTGCACTTTGAACTCAGTTTGCTGCAGTTGAAGGAAGTTGAGGACAATGGGGGAAAAGTGGGAGGAAGAGAGAGAAAATGGGATATTTTAAAAGCAGCTGAAAAAGAGGGATGACCAAGAATTAACCAGAACTGTCCCTGCCAAATCAGGAATGCTGGAGGATATGGTGGTGTATAATGGCTTGTACCTCAACACGGGACATTTCCACACTAGCCTGTTATAGCGGGATGATTCCACTTTCAACATCCTCTGGAATCCTTGGGTTTGCAGTCTCACCCCTCCCGAAACTGCAAACCCCAGGATTCCAGAGGATGTTGAAAGTGGAATCATGGCGCTATAACAGGCTAGTCCGGAAATGGCCAGGGTGCTGAATCTGTTCTGATTCTTAATCTGAACTAAAATCAGACTAGTCAATTCATCAGATGAGTTCTGTACCTCTAAGGCTCAGACTACAACAGACAGCAGATTCACTGTCCCATGGAAATCACTGTCCACTGCTGTTGCCATCCTTTCTACTGGTACCACCAGCTAGGCAGCCAGCCACCTGATATCTTCCATCCACTCCCAAAATTACAGGTATCCCTTTGAGCAGCAAGATGGTGGCCTGCCAGGAACAGCAAGCTCTGAAATACTGCCTTTTTCCTTTTTTTTTTTTTAAAGACAGTAATAATTTATCCTGCAAGCTGTAGCACAGAAACTGCCAAGAAAAAATTCCTTGCCATGAGAAACACATTCCCCAGAATTCTGTGCTGCGTGGAAGCAGATCTGAATTATTTTTTTAAAAAAAAATCCACACCATTTTGAACAAAACGATTAACATGGGAAGTGAAGATGAGGCACGTGTTAGTTACCGCTAGCATGTTATTAATAACAATCCGCTTACTGAGCTGTGGTTTTTGTTCTCAATTTTGTTTTCAAATGTATCGGAGTTGTTTCCCCAAAGCATCTTCCTTGGACTATTTGGTTGGAAAATGTCTGCTCCGGATGACCCCTTAGGGGATCGGGCATCGTTCACGGGTATGCTCTCCCATCATGCTGTTGTTCTCAGGCCTGGAAGATGCATCGCTCCATCACCTCTCCTTCCCCTCCCCTCGGTTGGCAACCTCATTCCAAGGCCTCGTTTGCTTTGCAGCCGTGTTAGATTAGCAAGAGAGCTTATGACCTGCCATCTGCCGTGGCTGAAAGTCCCTTGATCTCTGAGCAACATTGCTGAGGATTGTGGAAGGATTCGGTAGTGGGGGAGAGTGATGAAGAGGAACCTATTAATCTAGCATTCCTTTCCTGTTCTGCTTGGTCCCTGATCGAGATAAATTTTCCTCGGCATGTGAGCCTTGTCTTGGAATCAGCAATAGGGAATCATGTCAGTCCTGCTCTTGTTGCCTGTCTTACTAGCATTTCCATCTCATCCTAGTTCCGTTTTGGACTGTGAGATTTTCCATGTTCTTCCAAAAAGGACATTTGTGTCCATTTTTTTTTTATCTGTATGTAATTTTTCTTTTTTTTAATCAAAACCTTTCAGTGCCCATTTTTCCCTACAGGCTAAGAATTGCCTCACATTTCTTTTACAGCTTTTGTTCCCGATCACTTCATGACCGTGGGATGTGGCCTAACCTTGCTGCTCCTTGACACTCCCTCAGTATCACTTTAACAACAATTTTCTTTCCCTGCATGATTTTTTTTAAAATCTTCTTTGCTTGGTGACAAAGTCAGTGGATTTTGAAAGCTAGTGTGATGTGTTTCGCACCATTTCATTGTCCTAATAAAAATCTCATCACAATTTGTATTGTGGATTTTCTTTTATGGTCAACATGACTATGCCTGCCATTTTTTTTTAATTTTTTTTTTTTAGTTGTGTGCATTTTAAGTTTCACAGTGAAATCTGGAATACATGTGGTGAAGCAATGTTGGAGCATGGTCAAGATGGCAAAAGTTATTAATGAGAAAGAACAGACGAGCTAGGAAAGGCTGTAGTAGTTTGCTTTTCCCCAGACTACTGGGAAAGGCAAAATTCTATCATGACCTCTTCTCTCTCCCTGCTAGACTGAATGCAAAATACTTTAGTGCGTTGAACTCAGTTTGCAGCAAATAAAGTAAGCTGAGGACAAAGGGAGGAAATCGGAAGAAGAGGAAAAAAATTTGAACATTTTAAAAGCAACTGAAAAAGTGGAGCAACAGAGAGTTAATCAGGACTGTTCCTGTGAAACTGGGACTGTTGAAGGTTATGAAATGTGCACACTGTTCTGTGTTCAGTTATTCTTCTAAGAGGAATTACAAGCCTCACATAAATTCACTCTGTCCCCTTATGAATCTTTGGGGACAAAAAATGGATATTTCATTTCTGCGTGAAAATGCAGATCCAGTGAATTATTTCCATCTTCATTTAGTATAAGGAAAAGAGAGAATTTTCTTCAAGAAGAGGTTTAGCAGTGCTTCCAGAGCTTGGAAATTTTACCTTATTTGGACTACAACTCCCAGAATTCCCAGCCATTCAAGGAACTGCAATCCAAAAAGATAACTATCTGACATTCAGAGTAAATGGCTTTCCTGTATCTAAATAATATTTCCAGAAATGGTTTGGGTCCATAGAGATGGACAGTTGGAATTTCCATTTTTTCCAGTCTCAGTTTCATCTTGTCCACTTTCTACATCAGTCCACATTCTCTTAAGTCCATGAAAATGACTTCTTGACATGTCCCAGTGGGCAAGAGGTTATTTATAGATGCAGGACATCTGAAAGACTTTGGTGAATCATAGCAGAAAACCAGGGAGTCATTTCTCTGAGCAGAAGGCCCAATAAAAGAAGAAATCAGGGGATAGTAAAAGTATTTCATAGAAAACATAATAAAATGATTAAATGAAAAGTGCAGTGTGGAACCACTTGGATCAAAGTATAGAATAAAGTGGTTCTTACATATAAAACAGCGTGCAGAGTTATATGTGGCTAACCGCTTTGAAAACCACCTCTAATTTTCCACCAACCTCTTAGTTAATGCTGAGTAAGGTTAGATTTCAGAAGAAGAAGATGATTTCCAGTTTCACTATTTACCTCAAGCATCTCCACCAGCATCTGGCTGGGATCCTATTGGTGCTTTATGCATATATAACTTTTCTTATGCCATTGCACAATATCCATACTGAGTTCAGTTGCAGAAGCAGAATTCCAGAATTGTAACCATTATGCATGCTCCAGTGCAAGGGGATATAACTATTGGTCAATGCTTTCAGTGTACCACTTGATTTGCTGGGCTTGCAAAGGTGGCTGTTGTACATTCCCCCATTGCACAATGGAACAACAAGCAGGCACATTAGCAGAAATACAACTGGTTGTACAATGCAGATGGGTGGAGTAACTCAACCACCACTTAACTGCTGGGGTGTAGGTTTGCACTACACAGACATGATACAGGATACACCCTCCAAAATAAAAAATAAAATAAAATAAAATAAAATAAAATCCTTCCTTCTCTTAATACAAGGTCTTAGCTCCCAGTACATTTCCACTTAAGACACTCACATAACTAGTAAAAAGGGTGAGCTGAAGGCTAGGACATTGACCACTGAGTGGATTTTTCAACTGGCAACAAAACCACCCAGTAGCACCTTGGAAGCAGTGGTTCCATGCCAGTCCGAGGCTCCGGCATGCTCTTTAATCGCACCTGCTGAAGCATCTTTGGCCTTGCCAAAGCTAGGCTGGCAACAAGACCTTGCATCTGGCTTCCTGGCAGTGAGAATATTGCCTTTGGCACTGGGCCAGTACAGTCCATCTCTTCCTGAAAATAGCATGCCGTTATTATTACATTTTTTTTAAAAAAAGAAGAAGTGAGGAATATTTTTCTGTTTGTTAACTCCAACGCTTCCAGCACAGCCTGCAAACTACAGCAGAAATCCAAAGCCGGATTATCCATGATTCTGTCTGCATTGTAGATAAGGGTTCTGCAATGCAGGTGCTCAGAACAGAAACTGGACACTATATACACACAAACAAGGGGAGGGAGGTGTAATGAAGAAGGGGAGAAAGTAACTGAGGACTTAGAATCATATTGCTGGAAGCCACTGAAGAATTGCACCTAGACCAGGTATGGGCAACTGTAGAAAACTAGGGTGCAACATTGCCTCTCCAGGAAACCCCCTCATCACACCTACTTCTGAAAAAAAGCATCACTTTTTGCACCCAAAAGCCCTCTAGTTGTGGTATGAATTGGGGTCCTCCTGGGCCCCTAGGGGCAAAAAAATGTTAAAATTAAAAACTGTTGCAAAATGTTGTTTTCATCCTGGGGGACCCAGGAGGCTCCGTATATGATAGAAATGCCTTCTAATGCCCTAGAGATAGTTTTTGAGCCTTTTGCAAAAAATGCTTTGGTCCCTGGGACTTGAGAGGCTGCATGTAGCCCATGGGCCACACCTTGCCAGCCCTTGAGCTAGCGCATCCTGAGCAGGTCTCTGTCCAGTCTTTTTTTTTTAATATGTCCTGAGAAAGAGACTCCACACCCTGTCTAGGTAATTGGTTCTATTGCCAAACTGCTCTTACCTCAAAAAATTTGTTCAACTGAAATCTATTCTCCTGTAACTTTAAACCACTAGAACTGAGCCATTTCCACACTAGACTGTTATAGCACTATGATTCCACTTTCAACATCCTATGGAATCCTGGGGTTTACAGTTTCGGGAGGGGCCAGTGGGCCCCTCCCGAAACTGTAAACCCCAGGATTCCATAGGATGTTGAAACTGGAATCATAGCGCTATAACTGTCTAGTGAGGAGATGGCCCTGGTCCTGCCTCTGGGACAGCAGAGAATGAATACGAGGCTTTGATGCCTGGCTTCTGCACACTTTACCAGAGATGAGATTTGTGTGGCCTTCTAAATGTTGTTGGAGTGCAGTTCTATACCTTCCAACATTTCACAGATGAAAACTGGGGCTGTTTCTGCCCTACACTGTCATAGCACTATTATTCCACTTTCAACATCTTGTGGAATTCTGGGGTTTATAGTGTGCTGAGTCCAAAGAGCTCTCTGAATGAGCATTCTAGAGGCCCCTTCCTAAATTGCAGACCCCAGGATTCCATAGGATGTTGAATGTGGAATAATAGCACTATAATAGTCTAGTGTGGAACACTGGCCTGGGTCACATGTAGCCAAGCAGCATCAGAGTGTGCAGAAAAAGGTATGGCCAGGCAACAGGAAGGCAAAAGTTATTGATGGGAAACATGCAAAACTACTCTTTTAGTCAGAGATGCTCTCGTAATGATGTACTGAGTTTAAGAAAGCCTGAAAAGTGTTGAGGGGGTGTGCAAATAATAAATGAACCTATTGGGAAGGGAAAGACCCCACCCCCTCCTCTTCCTTCTGTTGGCGTAACTAAATGCAAACTAGTTTTGCACTCTGAACTCAGTTTGCAGCAGTTGGAGCAAGCTGAGGAAAGTGGAGAGAGAGAAAGCAGGACCTTCTAAAAACATCTGAGAAAGTGGGGCAACAAAGGATTAATTGAGACTGTCCCTTGCAACTAGGACGCTTGGAAGATATGCAGTTCTCATCAGACCCAGCCAGCATAGCTAATGATAAGAAATTCAGGTTGCTGTACTCCAACATCTAAAAAGACACATGGTTGTCAGCACTGCTTTACCTAGCAGTAAAGACGCAAGTCCACTGGGTGACTCTGGACACATCAGATGCTCTCAGCCCCAGAAAAATCCCATGATAGGTTCACCTTAGGATCACCATTAGTCAGAAGTGACTTGAAAGCACACAACAACAACAACACAAACCTGGGTTTATAACCAAGGTGACATTTTGGAGAAAATCTCCAGCAATCTTGGCTTCCTTGTGCAAGCACTTGTAACCATCTGGTATTTCCAATATCTGTGCCTTTGTTCATTAAGTGCACATGTTGAACATCTTACATGCCGTATCCTTCTGAAATATAATGTTTCACCCAGCCCCAGTTCTAAGAAGCCACAATACTTTCAATAAAAATCCTCATTGTTCATAAATAAATAAATAAAGATAGCATTGCAGTCACGTGCATGATTCAGCCCTACTGATCATGTCTGTTTTCCATGAATTCCTCCTAAATAATATTGCATTTCTGATTTGGCTAAACCCAAAACATTTCAACGGAAGGGAACTTTTACCTTTCTTATAACCAGGAAAATCAAGGGATAGGCAAGTCCACTTTTACAGATTTTTCTCTCTCTCTCCAAGTCTGCTCATTGCCATTTCTATGCAATTGTCTTTTTTTTAAACACGTTTTTGCATAAACGCTGCACATATTTTTGTGCACATTTTTTCCAATGGACTCTTTAACAGACACATGTACTCACTGGCTGAAGTGTGTTTGTGTTCTTAGCAGTGGCTTTGTAGATGGATACCTGCATTATTGAATGTACTTTTTTCTTTTACAGAGCACACATTGCAAGCCTGGAAATGCATGGATTTCCAGGTGAAAATTATGTCTGTTCACTTCTGTATTTGCCAAGAAGGCAGAGATGGGTAAATTTGTTGAAAAAAATCTTGACAGAGGGAATTTTGTACACATCCATGCACATCATAATGCTGGGAAAAGGGTGCTAGTTGGGATTATGTTGCTTGCCTGTGAATGTATGATAAAGCTTACAGGGCTGTCATTAGTATTACTGAGAAATATGCATCTGAAGTGCTTGGATCACTCAAAAAGCATTTTAGAAATGTTAGCAGCTGCTGTAGCAATAACAATAAGAACAACACAACCATAGCAGCAACAGCAACAATTAGATTTATTTCCTCCTCCGAAAGAAAAAAAAAGAATGGTGATCAATGTAACATCAACCCTTCTGTGCACAGGTAAGGCAGGCTTTCAAAATTTGTCAAATACCCTTTCCTCAGTGGGGTTTTTTTGAGGGAGGGGTATTTATTATTACTTTGAAAAAAATCTGATTCACAGATATATGTCCAAAAACAAGAAAAAAGAACTTAACTAAAACACAATGCTAACACAAAAGCGCAAACATTGAACACAAACTAATTAAAACACTGAATGCTAACTCAGTAAAACACACACACACATATACACACAAAGAGCTTTAACCCTGCCCAAGCCAAACTGTAACAAAAGAAGAAAAGAGAGAAAAGAAAAAAGCATGTATTATTCTACTATTGCAATTCCATCTAAGTGGTCCTACTAGAATTACTAGTAACCATTGCCACAAATTATTGCATCCTTAGATATGAATATTATTGCAATGTTAAGAAATGTGTAAAGTATCCTTTTGAATCCTTTCTCATTTCAATCTACTACTATGTTGAGCAATTGCAGTTGTTTAAAAAAAGCTTCAAAATGTTCAACTCAGAAATAAGACATTTGAATGCTTTCTGGTAGTTATTTGTTTCACTCCATTATCTTTCTTTTGAATCCTCCAGCGGCACATGCACTCCTGTCCAAATTCTGGTCATGGAAGCCCCAGTGGGTCTTTTCCTTGCTTCCCAGTCTCTTGAGTCCAACTAGTTATTTTCCTAAAACCTCAAATCAGTCGGGTAGAATTGGCAGCAGGGTGGATACGTGAGAAACAGCAAAGAAGCGCTGAAAGCTTAGATTAATGGGTACACATTAGGAATGCTGCTGGGGGGGGGAGAAATGGCATGACTGGTCTCTGCCGTAAGGCAGGATGTACGAGCGCTGGCAACGTTCTCTGCTAGGTCAGGTACACCTCCGGGGTTGTACAATCAGAGTCAGATACCTTTGCTGCCTTTTGAAAAGATGGCATCCTGGCAAAGGTAAGCAAGAGCTGTTTCGGGACATCATCATGTATGGCAGGGATGGTCAACTATTGAGATTCAAGGTGCTGCATTGACCCCCACATCAGGACTGGGGAGAGTACAGACTGTCAGATGCATGTATTTCCAAGAGCCAAATCATAGGCCATTTCTGCACTAGCCTGTTATAGCATGATGATTCCATTTTCAACATCCTCTGGAATCCTGGGGCTTGCAGATTCGGGAGGGGTCGCCTGGCCCCTCCCAAAACTGCAAGCCCCAGGATTCCAGAGGTTGTTGAAAGTGGAATCATCACGCTATAACAGGCTAATGCAGAAATGGCCATAGAGCTGGAAGAGATCACAAGGGTTATTCAGTCTAACCCCATTCTGCCATACAGGAATACACCATCAAAGCATTCCCAACAGATGGCCATCCAGCCTCTGCTTCAAAACCTCCAAAGAAGGAGACCCCACTACACTTGAAGGCAATGTATTCCGCTGACAAACTAATCCTACCATCAAGAAGTTCTTCCTAATGATTAGATAGAATCACTTTTCCTGAAGTTTGAAGCCATTGGTCCATGTCTGGAGCAGCAGAAAACAGACTTGCTCCATCCTCCATATGAAAGTGCTTCAAATATTTAAACGTAGCTACTGTATCACCTCTTAACCTTCTCTTCTCTAGGCTAAACATAATCAGTTCTTTAAGCCTGTCCTCATACAGCATGGTTTCCAGGCCCTTTACCATTTTGGTCATTCATAATTTTGGCCATCTTGACCACACTGATTTTTTTTTTGCTTGACTGCATGTATAGCAAATTCCATCTGTGAAATGTCACAGGGTGTGCTGTTTGCTCACAACCTGACCACCAAGCCCTGCTCAAGACCTAAGCTGAAGCTCAATAGAAGCGGTGCAGCATGCAGAATGGGACTGTCACCGTAGGCAGTAAAAATGGAGAGACAGCAGAGAGGGGTTGGAGAGCTCTGGGCCACACAGCATTCCTTGAAGCCCATGTTGCCTTTGGAGCAGTGGAGGAGACAGCTCCTTCACTGCTGCCATTGAACAAAATTCACATGCCATTCTAGCTGACATTTGTACATGGAGTAGGAGAAGTACCATATTATTCTTCACTCCAGGTAGCAAAACCATCTTTAGCCTGCCCTCTTATAGTATGGTCTGCCCACGTGGGGCTCTGAAGCCTCAAAGGATTTAGTTGTGAGTCAGGTCTGGTGTGACTGTACTCATTGTCTACCCCTGCTTATATAAAAATGATGTATAAATATATAAATCAGTCTTTATTGATATAACTACACAGAAACTCTGTACGCTTTCAGTTTGCCACCTTCTCCTCCAAAAGAATATTGTCGGTTTTCTCTGTTTCCATTTTCCTGCTAAGACAGAGTTTCTCAATACTCAAGAAACCTTGTTAGGTAGAATAATGTCAGCCATGAGGTTCTTCACACTGCATATACAACCTTGTGAAACCTTTCTCAGCAAAATACGCATGGCTCACATCCTCCAATCTTTCACACATTAAAAGAGTGCTATTATTTCACTTTCATCATCCTGTGGAATCACTGCATTTCCGCACTAGCCTGTTATAGCGCGATGATTCCACTTTCAACATCCTCTGGAATCTTGGGGTTTGCAGTTTCAGGAGGGGCTGGCTGGCCCCTCCCGAAACTGCAAACCCCAGGATTCCAGGGGATGTTGAAAGTGGAATCATCATGCTATAACAGGCTAGTGCGGAAATGGCCCTGGGGTTTCCAGTTTAGGGAGGACTAGGATGGAATAATAGCACTATGACAGTGTAGTGCAGAAAGGCCCATAGTGTGCATAACATGGCAAAAGATATTAAAAAGTAATTAATGAGGAAGAATAGACTAACTACTAGAGGCTGCAACAGTTTGCTTTTGCCTGAATCTACAAGCAAGGGTCAGATTCCATGGTCCTCTCCTCTCATTCCTGCTGAGTTAATGGAGCACAAACTGCCTTTCCACTTTGACCTCCATTTGCACTAGCTGGAATAAGCTGAGCACAAAGGGGGAAAGTGGGAGGAAGAAAGAAAAACCAGGATATTTCAAAAGCAGCTGAAAAAGCGGGATGGCACTGGATTAACCGGGACAGTCCCTAAATCAGACATCTGGAGGGTATGATGGCTTTCTGTGGAGAAAACACATTGCAGGGAGCAGTGTATTTCACACAGCAAATATGTTATTTGAACAGGAAACACAGGAAACAGAAAGTATGTGTGTGTGCATGCGTGTGTGCAAACTCATGTGCATTTCTGAGTCTCAAAGTACAAATATTGCTTGAAGACTACACAAAAACCTCTGTATTCTTGCTCAGGAGGGAAGATAATGAGGCAATTATTCGTTCCTGTTGGGGAGAAGTTAAAACACAAAGATTTACTTCCCACCAGAACAGTTGAACTTCCCACCACTTGTGGAACAGGGTTGCAAAAGAAGGACCTGGAAACCATGGACGTAGTCTCTCTGGCCATTTCCGCACTACACTCTTATAGTGCGATTATTGCACTTTCAACCTCCTATGGAATCCTGGGGTTTGCAGTTCCGGGAGGGGTCAGCCGGCCCCTCCCGGAACTGCAAACCCCAGATTCCATAGGAGGTTGAAAGTGCAATAATGGTGCTATAAGAGTGTAGTGCGGAAATTATGTCTATTTTGACAAGATGCACCTCCCAAACAGCTGTGAATTGAGACCATTTCTTTTTATTGCTTTTGGTGAATTATAGGGACAAGAGTTACTGAAACAAACATTGACAGAGCTTGATACAGACACAAAAGACCTTTTCAAAACGATGTGCATATATATTTTGTATTGCTCAGGCCAACCAAGAATCGTTGGATTGCCCTTGATCAGCCCAGCAAGCACCAAAGTCTGTCACTCCAGGCTATCGCAATGAGTGTAAAAGCAAAGACAGCACACAAAAGTAAATCAGCCAGTGATTACATGATGGGAGGGAAAAATGATGACCTTGTTATGAAAACCATTGAAGATAAAAATAGAATCTGTCAGGAAATGCAGTTACATTGTACAGCCTCCGAAGGCAGAGGAAGAAAAAAAATACCAATGGACCAAAAATATGTCAGCATTAAGTACAATAAAATTAAGACTTTGATATTTAAAATATATATATATATATATATATATATATATATACACATACATACATACATACACACATACATACATACATACATACATACATACATACATACATACAGCAACAAAATCTAACAACTGCCGTCAAACCTGAAGCGCTGAAGAAGTAGGTTATGGATTCGGAAGGCCATGAAAAGACATGGATTGAATCAAAGCCGAGAAAGTGTGCCTTTTCTTTGGCAGCGGGGGGAGGAGGAATCAAGTCCCAAAATCCACAGTCCAAAAAAATTTCATTTCCAAACTTTGAACTAAACTGTAAAGCAAAAGTAAGGAATCCTTCTCAGCCTGAGAATCCAATTGAGGCCATTTCAATAGTACACTGTTGTAGTGCTCTTATTCCACTTTCAACATCCTATGGAATCCTGGGGTTTGCAGTTTAGGGAAGACCTTTAGAATTCTCAGCCAGAGAGCTCTTGGGCTTCAGTAAACTACAAATCCCAGATTTCCACAGGATATTGAAAGTGGAATAACAGCACTGTAACAGTGTAGTGTGGAAATGGCCTTAGTTTCAAAAGGTTCCTGGGTGGTACATTCCAGTGGTGAGTGGGACCAACAGGGAAAGGAGTAGAACCAAATAAAGCTCCACCATATTTTCGCTGAAAGCTCTGCCAGTAGCTAAGCCCCAGAAGAGGCATTTGAGCCTTAGAGAGGGGAAAAGAAACTTATAAAAGCCAGGGAACCACCAATTGTAAGGAAGGGTGCATGATATCTCAAAATTTCCCAAAGGGCTAGACTGGAACTTCAGAAGGGCTAGATTTCACCCAGAACTTGAATAGTCCCAGAAAGGTGAGGCATCAGGGCGTCTGTCAGGCCTCTGATGCCAAAAAGTGATTCATTTAGAATGTCTGAGAAAAATGGGCAAATGCTTTGGGGAATGTGAAAATGTGAAAGACAGTATTGGATCTCTCAACCAGAGTAATCAATTAGCAAGACAGAAGCTGAGTGACAACCAGTCCCACGCCTCCCCACAGAGTCTAGCAGAAAAAAAAATAATAATTTCAAGTCTTCTTTTCAAAAATATATAAAAGCAGCTTTACTTACAAAAAGTTGTGCATAGTCATACACATGATCAAATGGAGGAAACAGAAAACAAAAATGGCTGTGGGTTTCAGTGATACAGGAAAACTCTTCCAAACTCCAGCTCCTAGGATTCTGTAATTGCTATAGTTGTGGACACACCCTGACACTGAGAACAGGATGTGACTTCTCATGATCGTATAGTGGTTAATGGAGAGCTGTGGGACAGAAAAATCTCTGGTTCTGTCCCTATAGCCATTTGCAGAATGACAAGATATCTTTCAGGAACTCTCAGGGGTCCACCAGGAGTCTCCCCAATCTCCCATGGCTACTAAATGACCATGGAGGAGGATGTCCTGAAGGAAGGAAGAAAGCCCTGAAGGAGTGAGGGTTATTGCATGAGGGAGGTAGTGAATATGTCCCTTTGCAATGATCATGAAAAGATATACATATTTGGACCTCTGCCTGTATATGTTACTAATAGGATGCCAGCCTTACAGAACCATTTCTTCCCTTTTATTCTCTCACAAATTCCCAGAGAATTGACTCTGGGATTTATTTTCTCTCTCTTTTTCTCTGATGGATTCTTTTTCAGGACCAAGTTGTTATTAGGTTGAGAAATGAATGTCCAAGGCTCTCTGTATTTTCAAGTTAGGAGTTGTATTTTAAATCATATTAATCTGAGAGCAGAAACTCATTTTGGAAATCTGCTAGCGATGCAGAAATGGAAACGCTTAACCGTCCGGGTTTGTATCCTATGCTGCTAGATTTGTCAGAGGGTAATGTAACTAAAACCACATATTAAAAAATAGGATAAGGAAGGATTCAGGAACTTGATTAAAGTGCAGAAATCTGGAGCTATTCATGGAGAATGTGTATTAAGATCTCTCCATGTGTAATAATAATAGCTGACGATAACCATTATATAATTTTGACCAAACGATATAATGCTCTCTAGAAATTATTGCAAATGTATCCCCCTGGAATGCAGCAGGTTGGCTTCTAGTGAGTCAGACCACTGGGCTATCTAGCTCAATACTATCTGCAGCAAGGGTGTGGGAAGTATAGCTCATAAAGCCTCTCTTACCATTTTGAAGTACGGCTGTGGGCCTCATAAGGCTGTATTAACATTGTAACATGTGGCGCATGGGCCTCATGAGATCCACACCATAGAATCATAGAGCTAGAATGAGCTACAATCATAGAGCTACAACGGCCATCGAGTCCAACCCCCTGCCATGCAGGAACACACACTCAAAGCACACCCAGCAAATGACCACCCAGCCTCTGCTTAAAAACCTCCAAAGAAGGTGACTCCACCACACTCCGAGGCAGCATATTCCACTGTTGAATGGCTCTTACCATTGAGAAGTACTTCCTGACAAAATCTCTTTTCCTGTAGTTGAATCCATTGCTCTGTGTCCTAGCCTCTGGAGCAGAAGAAAACAAGCTTGCTCCATCTTCAACATGACATCTCTTCAAATATTTAAACATGGCTATCATGTCCCCTCTTAACCTTCTTTTCATCAGGCTAAACATACCTAGCTCCCTAAGCCGATCCTCATAGGGCATGATTTCCAGACCCGTCACCATTTTGATCGCTCTGCTCTGAACACATTCCAGCTTGTCAATATCATTCCTGAACTGTGGTGCCTAGAATCGGACACAGTATTCCAAGTGAGGTCTAACCAAAGTGAGTAGAGTGGTACTACAGCTTAGAAAAATTACTTTGGAAATTACAGCTTCATGAATCCCCCGAACCCCATGGATAACACTGCCAGAATCTCTAGGAGATTCTCTGAGCTGCTCCTAATCCAGGCAGAAATATTAGTACAGTGGGCCCTCGATAGCTGCTGGGGTTTGGTTCCAGGACCCCAAATGGATACCAAAATCCAGGAATGCTCAAGTCCCATTATATATAATTGTGCAGTAATATGGGGTGTCTTATATAAAATGACCAACAGCTCAAATAAGTGCTGGAGAGAGCCTGAGGATCTGTGGCATGGTGGGAGGCTATAGTGGGGTTTGCCTCCTCCTCAGCATAGTGCTCAATGTGGAGCAAAATATTTTTAAGAAGTGGTTGGATGATGCTGTGGATGCAGAACCCATGCATACAGAGGGCTGATGGTATTGTTTCTTTGTTCTCTCTGGGTTTGTCCAAAGAGCACAGAACTGCAAGAAGATGAAACTGTTCCCAAAGAATGCTATGTTTAAGAGAGTATGTTCCAGCTGTTTCTTGTAAGAACACAAAAAACATATGGGAGAGAATCCTGCTTGTGACAAAGGTACTTCTTCTCTTCAGTGGGAGATTGCTCATCCAAGGTGCTGACATCTGGACCAGTACTGTGTAATTAAATCAACTGTGGTCTTGAATTCACTGTGCCTCCATTCTTGAACTGAAAAACTGGGCAGGTTTAGCCTTCATAACCTCATAGGGTATGGCAGCTGGTTGGAGTCAGGGAAGTACAGAGTTACACATGCGGAGAGGCTACACTCCATATACACAATCTAGAATCTCAGTCAAGAAGAGTTGTATTGTACCAGGCTAAATGCCATAGGGGAGGGTGCTCAGTGAGGCCACTTCCACACTACACTGTTACAGTGCTGTTATTCCACTTTCAACATCCTGTGGAATCCTGGGGTTTGCAGTTTAAGGAGGGGCCAGAGAGCTCTTTGGACTCAGAAAACTACAAACCCCAGAATTCCATAGGATGTTGAAAATGGAATAATAGCAGCTACCGTATACCCTTGACCAAAGAATGGTACACTCCTATCTGGAATGGTTGTCCTCTTCCACCAAATGGGCAGCTTTGAGAGGGACGTGCATGGAGCGGTGAGGGAAGAAGAGGATAGAGGATATCTGCTTATCCAGCCAGATCAGCCAAATGAACCCAGGTGATCAATGGGATGACAGATGTCGCAGCCAGATCGCCCTCACATCCTAATAGCACTATAACAATGTAGTGCAGAAATGACCTGACAGTTTGGCATCACCTAAGCTGAAGCTACTTTCCGTTCCTTTAACATTCAGTTCTGTTTGCGGCAGGGCTGCCGTTCGATTAGTTGCTGGAAGAAAGAAAATGGCCACAGTTTTTCCTGTCTCTTCATCTATGTTCTTAGAAAACAGGCTGCATGCTGGGCAGAAGAAAGGACCTTTAAACAGCAGCTTTTCAACAAGAGAGAGTCCTTTTCTTCCTGCTTTTCCTAGGGAGATGAGGCCTCGTAACAGAGCTACACCAACATTTTTATTAGTGCTGCTAGCAGATTATTCTTTTTTTGTTGTTAGTTGCATGGTTGGTTAAAGATGTTCTGTGGATACCTCATCAGGGAGAGCTAATTATTAGAAGATACTTTTCTTTCTTGATTTGAGAAGGATCTCTGTGTTTGGATGAAATGCTCACTGGAGTTTGGAAGAGCTGACACACCAACCAGAAGAGGGACAATTGTGAGTGGTCATCTTTGCACCTTGTGAAAAGCAACAGTCCTCACTTACAGCAGTGACATACTGCAGTCAGAACTCATACATTCAAAATATCAGCACTTTTTGATAGAAAGATGAAATTATCTGCAGTTCCCTCAGACTTCCCTCTTCCCTCTGAGTTTAAATCTAGTTCTCATTTTCTCTTTTAAAAAAAGAATTAAAACACCTTTAACAAATATAAAACAACATATAAGGGGGAAAAATACAAATAAGAAAGAAAATACACAAAACTTACCTAGTATCTACTGACTAAATAATAAACAGCTATCTATACAAATAAACAAACACACAAAAGGGGTAGAAAAGCTACATGCGTGACTTGCAACTCTTCAGAGAACAGTTATTAGCAAATATTTGTTGTACTTCAGTGTTTAATAAACTAAATGATTTCATTCCTTATCCCTAAAATATCAATATGAACTTTAATTATATTTATACTTACACTAGAATAGCTTACTTATATTAAACATAGTATTACTCTAATAAGTATGATGCTTTCCAATAATGTTTCTAGCCATGTTATTCAAAATCCTGTTGTTGCAAGTCTCCTCGCAACACCTCTTAAAAACATTATATCCTTTTTGCATTGTTTCTTAAATTCATTTAAAGGATGTTCTCTAAGTAGAATCCATCTCAGCCACATCCAGCAACTTCATCACTCAATCATCTTGAGATGGCTTTGTTGAATCTTTCCACTTTCGAGCATTCAGTACAGTCCTCATGTTATCTAAGCTGATAGAGATTCCCAGAAATATTACTGTTGGGGGCATCTCCACTGTAATGCAAATTAATTTGAGAGATTAGTTAAGCCACAACAGCTATATAAAAGGTCTGTTCCCAGGGAAATTGTGAAGGGATCCTACTTCTGGCTGTTGCATGAGAGAGCTCACTCAGGGGTTCAATCAATGGGTGGTAGCAACTAGATGGTCTTCAGGGGTCCCCTCTCCTACTTGAGACCTGAGTGATCTCTCATGCAACAGCCAGAAGTAGGATCCCTTCACAATTCTCCCTTGTTCCAGACATAGCTTGTGCAAGGGGGTGGAATGTGAGTTAACTGCTTTCCAGTCGATAGTAAAAGAGATCCCTGTCTCTCACAGCAGCTGCTGTGGGGACTAGGAGACTTTCTTAGTTCCTGGATATCACCTAAACTATGGAATATGTAGGGATCATGAATACAAATCAGCCATAAATGTGAAATTCTAGATTATGCATTTGTAACTGCCTTAGTGAATATCCACCCATATTCCTTAAAGTTCATCGGGGAGGGCAGAAAACTCTTGAGCTTTATGCTAGCATAAGCAAGAGCTATAACAGCAGATTGACATTTTCTGACATTGGATAAAGGAGTATCGCGTACTGTACTTGCATTGGAGATAGTATTCAGCACCTTGGATAGCTCCTTTCCTAAAACTCACAGTGGATTCACTGCTTCGTCAACATGGAAGTCCCCCTCCAGGACTGTGTCCAGCAGGAAGATCAACTATTGGACAAGGCACCACATAGCATTGTTTCAGTCTCCGTTGATGCTAATGTGGCAATTGCAGCTGTTCTGCCCATGATTAAATGAGCTGTTATTGAGCATTTACTCTGTTGAACTGGCCTTGCCTCCTCCTTATTAATCATTCATTAGGTCTCTCCCCATTCAAGTCCTGCTATTCTGCCACATCATTTGTTTACAAAGAAAGATGATCATGGAGGTTATTTAGGGATGGGGTGATTGTTTGTTTGTTCCTTGTCAGAAAAAAAAAATGGAGGGAGGAGGAAAGCAGTCTAGTGACTGGAGTCCAATATCCGGCAATGGAACAAATAACTCCAAGGGTTGTTGCAAAAGAGGTGACCGAGTTAAAAAGGTAAAAAAACAGACTGGCTGCTAAGCCTTGCTGTAAACATAGAAGCTTAACCAGATTTGCATGCCATTTATTAACCTTTGGGGGAATAACAGGAAGACCTCTGCATCTACGTGTTTGTTTCATGCTGGTTCTCCCAAACAGAATCCTGAAATCTATGCATTTCACTGTACACTAACTCTCTCTCTCTCTCTCCCCCCCCTCTCTCTCACACACACACACACACTCCCTCCATCTCTCTCTCTCTATATATATAATGGGGATAGGGGAATCCTGCAACCCTCCTTCCCTTCTCTGATTTGCATCACTTTAAACAGATTTTGAGGTTTGCTGCTTAGGAGGAGAAGAGAAGATACAAACTGAGGCAGGTTTAATCACTAAGCTAAGTATGCTACAGAGGAGGAGGTTGCTGCTGCTGCTGCTGTTGTTGTGTGCCTTCGAGTCATTTCTGACTTATGGTGACCGTAAGGTAAACCTATCATGAAGTTTCCCAGGGCTGAGAGTGTGTGATGCACCCAAAATCACCCAGTGGGTTTCCATGGCCAAGCAGGGATGCTATAACAGGGTTTTTTTTGGCAAGATTTGTTCAGAGAGGTTTTGCCCTTACCTTTGTCTGAGGCTGAGAGAGTGTGACCTGCCCAAGGTCACTCAGGGGGTTTCCATGGCTGAGCTGGGATTTGAACCTTGGTTTCCAGAGTCATAATCCAACACTCAAACCAGTACATCAAGTTGTCTGTCACAGAGGAAATACAGCCAGCTTATAAGGAAGACCTTAGAAGGCCGAGTATGTTAGCCTGGACAAGAGAATTCTGAGAGGTGACACGATAGCCATCTTTGAGTACCTGAAGGGATGTCATGTAGAAGATGGAACAAGCTTGTTTTCTTCCGCTTTAGGGACTGAAACATAAACCAGTATATTCAAATTATAAGACAAGAGATTCTGCCTAGGGAAGAATTTACTTACTATAAGAGCTGTTTGACTGTGGGATGAACTGCCCCGGAGAGCTTTCTGTCTTTAAAGAGAGATTGGATTTCTATCTTTCAGAAAAGCTTTAGTTATGGAGTCCCATGTCGTAGTATCCTGGGTTTGGCAACCCACCAAGGTTCCTTAGCTGCCTAATTAGTTAGAAAACGGCAGCTCTGTAAAAGAGCCTCAGGGATGAAGTAAACTCTCAGTAAAACACAACAATAGCCCAGAAAGGGAATAGACCAAAAGCCAAACCGATAATACAAGAGAAGTGTCAAGGTCTAAAGCATATAAGTAGAAAATACAATGATCACTACAGCTGTCATCACCAACCACTTCAGTACTTTTCAGCAGCCTTCTGCTGTTGCAGCCTCTGATTATATAGCCCCAGCATCCTGGCCAGCTGTGTCCTAATTAATGAGCCTTTTCCATATAAGCACTGCCCAAGGCTCTCCTTTTACCTCCTGCACTGGCTGCTGTAATACTGCCTTTTCATATTTCTGGGGTATGGCTGCTTGGGAAGGGGCCTGTCTGGGCCCTGGGAGTCTGAGCCCTGGGTTAAGGGCATGATGGGTGGGGGGCTGGGTGAGATAGACTTTGACCATTTCCAGCCTACACTGTTAAAGTGCTATTACTTCACTTTCAACATCCTATGGAATCCTGGGGTTTGCAGTTTAGGGAGGGGCACTGAGAATTCTCAGTCAGAGAGCTCTTTGGCTTCAGGGAACTACAAACCCGAGAATTCCACAGGACGTTGAATGTAGAATAATAGCACTATAACAGTGTAGTGCAGAAATGGCCTTAGTGGTTCCTTCTAACTCTTTGATTCTATAAGCTCTTCAAGAGAGACATTTTGACGCCAGATTTCTAATACAGTTTTGGAAAAGTGAAGTGGAGACCTCAGCACAAGCATGATTTTTAAGGCACTCAATTTCCCACCTTTTCATAACATTGGAAATAACCCACACGGATATCTGCTTTGCTTTGCCTCATTTTCCCTCTCTTCTTGGAGCTTGGAAACATTCCTCTTTTTTGGATACAACTTACAGAACTTCTCTCCTGGCATGGCTGCTGGCTCTGCTGATTGTGGGATGCTGGGAGGTGTAGTCCAAAAAAAAAAAAAAGGATGGTTTTTCAAAGCTGTGATATAAGCTTAACCTTTCATAAGTTGTTAGGTTTTATGATAAATTCGATATTACCCATCAAACAAGATGCTACATTATGTCTATGGTTGGTACCTTACACATAAATCCCAACAAAAGATGCAAGGGTGTTACATGTTCTCAGTCAGTTGCCCTGCTTAGTCTATACATGGACATTTGATTTCAATGAACAAGGAGTGAATCTGTGTACTGAGACACCACACTGCTTAGCTTGCTAGAAAAGAGAGGCTGGCCTGTGCACATATGCGTATACGACACTACCTGGGAATGGGCTCTAGAGGGCACATGCAACTTTTTGGGCTGCATTTGACATCCAAGCAGCACCACAGATATGGCCTCCCAGACCAGGACAGAGGCAGCTGCTGGATGCATTATCATGGGATAGTGACATGATGTAACCATTATTTTATGGCTTGTCTACCTGCAGCTGCCCCAGGATATATGGGAGGTCTTCCCTGAGCTGAACCTTTGTCAAAAATTGGGTCCAGGGCCTCAATGGCTCTCATGTGTCCTGGAGCAGCTGAAAGTGGGAAAAGCAATAGTCTGATGGGCGGGGGGGGGAGCCCCTTTTTAAAGGAGCCAGTGTGATGCAGGAGTTTGAGTGCTGGGAAGACTCCAGAAAACCAGAGGTTGAATCCTCAGTTGGTTATGAACACCATCATCACCCTCTCTTAGCATCTGAGGAAGGCAATGGCAAACCTCTGAATAAGGCCCTTTCTACATGACAGGGCACAGCTATGTCCTTTTGCTGAAGCCCCGGTGGGAGGGAAAGTGAACCAGGAATGCTCCCCTCTGCACCTTGCCCAGTTGCTGTGGAAGGGAGCGCTCTGGCCCTGCCTCTTCCCTTCTGCAGTGCAGCCAGGCATTTGCCATTGCTGCGCTGGTGAGGGAGGCATCGCCAGCGCCCTTCCGCTCTTCCACATGGCCAGAAAAGGTGGCAGCACGATGCAATGGTAAGTATAAAACAGATTTTTTTTCCATTTTACAAATAATCCTCTAGCACAACATGCTGAGACAAGGTGGCGGTGGGACTGCAACAATGTCGTGCAGAAGCGTGACGCACAGAGCACTGCGATCAGCCATGTGGTATGGAAAGGGCCTAAGTCTTGCCACGAAAACCCTAGAACAGCATGTGATAATGGGGTCTCCCATTATCTGAGCAACATAGATGAGGGGTATAATCTCTCTAGGTAAACAAAGTGGTAATGATGTGTTGAGTTTAAGTTTCCTTTACTGGGATCACCATCACAGTGGAGCAACAAAGATCATAAGCAATAATTGCCCAGTTAGAAAGACCAGTTTGAGGAGAAATGTGGAAGCTTTGAGATGCTTCCAAGGGAGAGGTTATAAAACCTCAGGGTGCCAGGAGGGACAGAAAGAGAGAGAACAGAGAGAGAAAGAGAGAGAGATTGCTGGTGACATGCAGGAATGCTGCCTGCTTCACCTGGGAAGTTTGGGCATAAGCTGGACCAAGGGGGTCCAAACTCTCACCTTCCCATCAATATTGAGACCCAAAACTCCATCTGTATAATGAGGAGAATAGGAATGTTTAGCTAATCACATTAGGGCTTATGGTCTTTTAAACCCAGCTGAATATGACCTGTGCTGTTTGTAACTTTGCAGCTATTCCTAAGTAATGCCTGAAGGAAGATGTCTTCATGTTATAAGGTACCTTTTTGCTAATGTGTTGTTTAGAATGAAATCTTTTATAAAGAAAGACCTCCTCTTTTTCACAATCTCTTCACATGCCTTTGTTCAGTGTGTGTGCATGCATACATATAGGATTCTCAGTGCCCACAGGGAGGGGGAAGGGAATGCCTCTGCAAAGTCAGAGGCGGAGAAAGTGCAAGTTAGGTTCCCTAGTAACTTTCCACTGAGTTACTGAGTCACAGGGGTTCAATCAATGGGTGGTAGCAGCTAGATGGTCTTCAGGAGTCGCCTCTTCTACTTGAGACCAGGAGGCTGGATCGTTACATAGGGTCACACCATAAGTTCAAGCTGTCTTGTAGGCACATAGTAACAACCCTTTTAGGGTTCAAAGTACAGAGTTCAAGCAGTGGAAGGAAACACGGGACATTTCCACACTACATGGTTATAGTGCTATTATCCCACTTTCAATATCTTATGAAATCCTGGGGTTTGCAGTTTAGAGAGGGGCATTGAGAATTCTCAGACAGAGAGCTTTTTGGCCTCAGTAAACTACAAACCCCACAATTCCACAGAATGCTGAAAGTGGAATAGCAGCACCATAACAATGTAGTGCAAAAATGGCCACTGTTTTGTTAAGCAAGTGGGACAGAGAGACAGTATTCCAAAAATGCCAGTCTGATCTCACCCCTCCATGTTGCAGTACAACATATTTTAAAACTAAGATGTTCTTACACAATTGTTTGTGTTTAACTTGTTTCTTGGTAAAACGTATTTCTGTAATATATCAGTTATCTATGTCATAGCTGAGCAGAACATATAGAAGGTACTGGATCATTTTATCTGAAGGACCAGAAAAGGGTGGGATCCTTCTTTTTCACTAACTAGATGGTTTTCTCACTTTCTGGAGCTTGGGGGAATTTTCCAGCAGCCTCCGTTGCTGGCTCCCTTGAGCATAATAGCTTCTGGCCCAAGGCTTGTGGATTATTTACCCTTCAGGCTTCATAGAAACAGATCTATAGGACATACTAGTTTCTCTTCATAGAGGCCTCTCCATACCATATGGAAAGCAGGGGCTCTCAAACATACCAAAAGATTTTTCAAAGACCAAAATATTTCTTGGTAAACGTTTGTGACATAATAACCTCCTTTCCACACACACCCCAAAACACGTGCCACCACCCCTGTCTTTCCTTTTTCAGAAGCACAGGGAAGACAGGCAAATGTCTCAGAAACTGACAGCTGCTATATCAATGCTCTCGAGAAAATTATAATGAGAATGTAATTACTAGGGTGAATCAGACGACGAGAAAGGAATTCTCAACTTCACCACAAAGTGTCTCGTTCTATACTGTATGTTACAGACCCACCTCCTTGGGTCTATTTTTAGCTCACTATGTGCCACAATTGTGGGTAGCTATATAACTTGCTCTAATAATCAGTTGTAAAGGCCTTAAAAGCTACACACATAAAAGATTGAGTAGTAGAAAATCCCAATCTGGGGAGGTTCGAGAACTGAGTAGATTGCACAATGCTTAAGAAAGATTTATGATTTTATCATTGATATGGGTTATACCCTTGGAACCCAGTTCTTGGTTACATAAACTAGTAAGCCAGTTTATCAGGCATTTTTATTGGTCCATGCTACATTCTCAGTTATAAGAAGCAAGGCTTTTACAGCTGTAGCCCCAAGGAAAGGAATGGTGGAATGACCTTCATGAACAGTGGTGGGAAGGCAGCTCATTCCAGAAGTTTTGGTCTTCTGGAAGCCGGAGGAAGTAAACAGCAGGGATGGGAACAGTGCTTGAAAATATTTGAATAATTCAAAGTCATGCTTCTTGAGAGTCAAGAAACCCTAACAGGTAGAATCCTAGATCAATGAGATTCTTTGCAGCTCGGAACATAGGGCCTTTCTGCACTACACTGTTATAGTGCTATTTATTTCACTTTCAACATCCTACGGAATTCCAGGGTTTGCAGTTTAGGAAGGGGCATTTAGAGTTCTTAGCCAGAGAGCTCTGTGGGCTCAGTAAACCACAAACCACAGAATCCCACAGGATGTTGAAAGTGGAATAATAGCGCTGTAACAGTGTAGTGTGGAAAGGCCCTTATTCTGTGCACAATGCACATGTGGTTGTTTTGTACAGAAAACATCATTTTCAGCACAGGAAATAGTATTTCTCCATAGAAATATCATTTGCTGTGCAGAAAATGCCATCTCCTGTGCAAAACAACCAGGTACAAATTTTGTACAGAATAAGTCCCAAATAGTAAATAGTTTTTTTGGGGGGAAGAATTCTTGCAACAGAAAGAAGATTGCTAAAATTACTTTTTACTTCCCTTAAGAAGAAACTTAGTGAAGACTGACATCCCTAGTAAACAGGGTGGGCTAAATCTCTGTGTGAGTTAAAACACTGTCAAACAAAGCTAAAGGGTGACTGCTTACGTGTTGCCATTGAAGAGGAGAAAAGAAAGCACAGATGGGCCTAAAAATTGCAGATACTAATTTATACATCTAGCTGCATATTTAGATTTATACATCTAGCTGCATATTTAGATTAAAATTGCTGATTTCAGCAGAATTGCAACACATCTCTCTTTGATGAGGCAGACAGGGTTCAGGTGACCAAGTGGTTATTGCTCAGCATGTGAGACAGATACCAATGGTTGATCAGCAACTTCAGGCTCTCTGTCTCCCTTTCCAATGGCTCTTTGTCTTTAGACAAAGGACTGTCCTCTGAAAGCCTTTCACACGAAGAACTGCCCTCTGTAAATTAAGCCATATGGCCAACTTATGAAACTTACGCACAATATTTTGGCTGCGATTCTGTCTCACGATTTATGTTGCGTAGCTTTACCCATACTTAGCTATGTACCAGAGGCACTATGGAAACCTCCCCGTGAATTTCAAAGACATGTATCAAAGCACTGACAAGAATGTCCTGATGCACATTGCTTTTTCCTGATGTGCACTGGTACTCCCTAGGTGGTGTCCCAATGTTCACTGGCAATGCCTGATGTGCGTGAGACCCCAATACACATCAGTCTTGATGTGCAGCAGTCACATCACAGCAGTCCCTTGCTAAATGCAAATGTTGCAGAACTTCTCTGTTCTATTCCCCATAGACATACTGGCACCTAACCACCACTGCAGTTTGTTATAAAACCTTGCAACTAGCTCAGACATCAAAATAGACCGACAAGGATGCTAATGACCACTTCTCTGTTTTGGCACTGCCACTTATTTCCCGCAAAACTAACCAAGAAGCAGAACAAGGGATGGGGTTAGTGAGGAGGAGACCTGTTTGGTTAAGATGTTGAAGGGAGTTTTCTAAGTGACTGTCCTTTGATTACTGAATACCCATCCTTAATGGAGTGTGCCTGGGTCCACAATCAGTGCCTTTCTGCTAATGTGCCTATTAACAATTTCTTTTCTTTTCTTCTCATAGTATTTTAATAGCAATCTCCTTCTTTTAGTTGATTATCTCCTTATACAATTGTTATTCTTGTGTTGCTTCTTATATATGGTGGGTTTTTGTTGTTGTCGTTTTTGTTTTGGTTTGGTTGATTATTATTATTTCCTTAGATGTTTGGCTTCACTCTTTGATGTTAGCTATCTTGGATATCTGTTTTAGAAAGATGGCATGTAAACATTTTAATCAGTAAAGTGAGAACTACATCTGAGACCAGAGAGAGCAAATGGAGCCCGTGTAGGCCATCTCCTTCTTGGGAGAAGGTATGAGGTGAAGGGCCACAACAGTTTTAGAGAAAATGCTTTGCGTCCAGAAGATCTTAGGTTCAATCCCCAGCATCTCCAGATCCAAAGAGGAGAAATACCTGTTCGAGATCCTAGAGAGTGTCTGTCTGTCAGCCTCAACCTTTGACCCTGCAGATGTTTTGGACTTTAGCTTCCAGAATCCCCCATCTTTGGACAGGCTGGCTGAAGGTGAGCTGAAGTCCAAAATTTCTGCAAGACTAGGATGAAGTTGCTTTGGGGGTTAGTTACTTGGAATGCCAGCGCAAATTAATGAGAGGTTGCTAGGTAACAGAAACAGCACCTCAAGAATAAAACCCAGCACAGAGGTATGCATGGGAGGGCTTACAGATGAGAAGAATGACAAGGCAAAGATTCTGTGTCTCTTGAGCCTCCAGTGAGATCTTGGCCAGAGAGAGTGGCTGAGTTGTGTTCAAGTAGCCACGGAAAAGACACAGAGAACTGGCATCTAAAGCTGGGAGTTATTTGTCAGAAGTCTGAACAGTTTAATGTATCAGCACTGTGCTATACATGAATGCTAACAAGATACTTCATTTCTAATGTTACTATAATAAAAGATAAGTTTGTTTTATAACTACTGAGTTGGCCTGGATTGTCTAAAGTCACTGATAATAAATAAGACCATGCTATCATAAAGAAACTATTTGGTTCTGAGAAAACACTTAAAACCCTAGCCCTTTGACTCAAAGGTGGTATTTAAAGGGTGGGGTTAAGTTATAGGGTTAGGGTGCTTTGTTTAGTTGGAACTACAAAACCAATCTGAGTTGAAGTAAGGGTCTGTCACAAGGATGGAGAACTACTGGTGCAGATGATACTGAGCTAGATGGACCATTTCAAGCTTTGTGACAGACAGCAGAGTAAACCCATGGAAGAACCAAGAAGGAATGGAAGGGAGCAGCCTTCCCCAACCTGGTGCTTTCCAGATGTGCTGGAGTAGATGTTCCATCATTCTCAGACAGCATGGTTATTCTAGTTGTAGTCCAGCACATTTGCAGAGCAATCTATTGGTGTTAAGGTGGAATGGGGAAAACAGGTTCACCTCTTTTCTGATAGCAATGTTAGTAAGTTTCAGTATAAAAAGGAAAGGGAAGAATGGAGCTGCATGGTTCTCTAAGATTAACTGGTTAATTTCAGCATGAAAGCTCATGCAAAAATAAATAGGTTAGTCTTAAAGGTACCACAAGGATCTTTTCCCACCCACTGTCCTCCCTTTCTGTTTAAATTGTTTCATTGCTCCTTCCTGTCCCACCAAGGCTGTAAACATCTTGTAATTCACTAAGGTGAACATAGTCCAGCTGTACCCTGCCAGGTGTTTGATAACCCCATGATCTTTTAAGAACCAGACAAGAAGCAGAATCAGTTTATTGATCCCCTCAGAGGCTGCCCTTCAAGACTGGCAGGAGTTCTGTTCAGCTTGGTGGGACACAATTTGTGCTGGATTGTATTATAGGCTTAGAGCTTGGGTTCTTCTTTTGCCTTTTCTTTGTTTAGATTTAAGCTTCTGGTTCTGATCTCAGCCATGCCAATGGCTAAATCTGTTCATCAAGACATTTTGCTTCTCCTTTTTCTTCCATAATCAGTGTTTCTATGATTTGCTGCTGGGGTGATGGCAGGCATGAGCCCCATACTAAGATGGTTTGTTCCATGACAAGGCAGCAAAAAGGTCAATATGCAAATGTCTCCAGTAAGCAAATGAACCAGATAACAGGGTTAGACTTTGGTCAGAATTCTGGGAGAACATCTAAACTGCATTGTTAGAGCAGTCTGAGGCCAATTGGGCTGCCAAGAGCTGTGTCTTACAAAATCTTGGGACTGATAGTTTGGTGAGATAACTAAAATCTGTTTCTACAGAGCTGTACTGTACTCCCTTAAACTATTGCATTAGAACTCTCTAGCAGAAATTTCTAAGTCTCTTGACAAACTACATATCTCAGTATATCAAAGGACGGAGCAGGGATGGGAAGAATATTCAAAAATATTTTTAAGAAATTATTGAAAAGCATTTTTTCAGAGTGTTGAGAAACCTATTAAATTCTGGACTGATGAGAACCTTTGCAGTTTGTGTCTTACTCCACACTTATTCTGTGGCCCTTTTTTTGTGCAGAGAACAACGTCTTCTATGCAGATAATAATAAACATACCCAGAAAATGTGTGCAGAAAATATTGTTTCCTAGGGGAAAAGAAAGCCGTAATCAGGATCCTATCCTGCTTAAAATTCTGCACTTTTTGTGCACATAATGCACAAATCAACAACACACAATTTTTCACAGATTAAGTCCTGAATTGTGAATAGAATTCAAGAAAATTTCTGAAGACTTTCTTGAAGCAAGAGGTAAAATTAATTGTTGCTTGCCTTGAGAAAAAAATTAGTGAAGAATTGTGCCACTAGGATGAAGCCATGGGAGTTACAGTGCTATGAAACTGCTACAAATACATAGTGTAGATACCTTCTACCTCTCCTACCTGTTCTGTTCCTGTCCAGCAACCTACCAATTCTTCTCTAACGTCACAATGCTTTGGCCCTAATGCTAAATTGTCTGGCTTAGTGATGTCCAGGGCTTTTTTGGCAATACTGGATAAAATGCTCTAGTCAACTGCTTAAACAGCCTTTAGATACACTGTTTACACCTTTAGAACTTCCTGCCTAAGGAAGTACATGCAGCTTTGTTATGGCTGCTTTCTAAGAAAAATCTGCAGACCTTTAAAATAAAATCCAAACTATTTTCTGGCTGATGTGCTGCACTTTTCTTTAAGCTGCTGCTGCTGCATGAATTTGTTGACTCCATAATATATATTCTAATTGGTGTGTGTGTGTATGTGTGTGTTTATACTTTGTGCATGCAAAATCTGGCTATTTGGCATTTTTTTCCTGCACTGGAGTGTTATGCCTTCTATTCTGCTTTGGTCAGCTCTCAACTGGAATAGTCCAAATCCAGATGCCAGGGCTTAAGAAAGATATCAACAAGCTGAAAACATGTCCAGAAGGCAGTAAGGTGGCAAAGCCCAGTAGCAGTGTAACTGGACCCTGTAGTCCAAAAAGTAACTATTCACTCTATTGTATGTGTTTTTTTAAAACACACACACACTCCTCAGCTTAGTACAATGTATCTGATATAACTGAAAAGGTGAAGGTTACAGTAAACTCTATGAAAAAAGAGAGGGAGAGACTCTAATAATAATAATAATAATAATAATAATAATAATAATAATAATAATAATAATAATAATAATAATAATTTATTATTATTATTATTATTATTTTATATCCCGCCTCTCCCCATGGATCGAGGCGGTACTACAACAATACATTAAATATGGTACATTAAAAGCATTAAAACATAACCAATCCTCCCCAACCACCAACCCATCTAAAACCAACCCCCTAAAACACATTAACTACATTAAAAAAACAGGAGGACAGTTGGTGGGAGGCAGTGGAGTACTAGTCTGGGAATTTGTATGTGTTTTTTTAAAACACACACACACACTCACGGATGACCATATATTTAAAGAAAGGTGGTTTTTTTGTTTTCCTTTTGCTAAGATTCCTTGAAGCTTCATTTTATTTTTGTCAGAGTTGGATTGCAGCATGGCTTCTGTGAGTCTCCTCTCATTTTCGGTGTTCTTATCCCCCCCGAAACACCAAATTCTACTAGGGCCCGTGACTCCTTTGAAGGTCTATAAATGGCTAGCAGAAAGTGGCGACTGTGAAAAGGAGTGAGAGAGCGAAAGGGGGAGAATCTTCAAATATATTTTGTAGCAATAACAAGATAACAGAAAGCAGGGTGCAAGCAATCATCTAGAAGTGGCATCTCATTTCACAGAAGCGCTGGAACTGAATACAAGCTTTCTACATTTCTCTAAAAGTGTTAGGACGACAGATAGGATTTCTTTTAGGAATGGTTTCCTACGGCATGTCCCCCAAGGTAGCCATTCTGTTTTGAAGAATTGTTTCTCCTGTCCTTAAAAACCTTAAAAACACTGGCACACTGATTCCAGCCGGAGCCCTGTTGAAATATACCTTCGGCATCATGCTAGGCTTTATTAAACTAGCAAAAATACTCACTGTGGTGCCGAATCCTCTTTGGAAAGGTGGGAGCATCCCATTTTCCAAAGGCTTCTGGTGAATTTAGTTCGCTCGTGCTTGTGTGCTGTGTCCACTGAGAGACAAAGAATCCTTCTGTGGGACCCCATTAACAACGGTGGCATTGGCTGATCTAAAGTGAGGTGGCCTTGCATCTTTCCTTTCCATGAGACGGCCCTTTATTTGAATGCCTGTCAGAAGCCAGTCTGCTGTCTGAAGACGTCCTCTGTTGGAATGGCTGTTCATTTGATGTCCTATTGAAAGATAAAGAACCCTCAAAGGGAAGACCAAGAGGCCATAAAGCTGCCCATCGGTCTCTATCGAATTTTGATTTGAGAGATGCATGTTCAAATACCTTCTCAGTAAGGAAATTCAACTGGCCCAGTCGTTGGCTATTTCCACACTACACTGTTGTAGTGCTGTTATTCCACTTTCAACATCCTGTGGAATTCTGGGGTTTGTAGTTTGCTGAGGCCAAACAGCTCTCTGGCTGAGAATTCTAAATGCCCCTCCCTAAAATACAAACCTCAGGATTCCATAGGAGGTTGAAAGTGGAATAATAGCACCACAACAGAGGCCATTTCCGCACTAGCCTGTTATAGCGCAATGATTCCACTTTCAACATCCTCTGGAATCCTGGGGTTTGCAGTTTCGGGAGGGGCCGGCCAGCCCCTCCCGAAACTGCAAACCCCAGGATTCCAGAGGATGTTGAAAGTGGAATCATCGCGCTATAACAGGCTAGTGCGGAAATGGCCAGAGTAGGGCAGAAATGGCCATTGTCACTCAGCCTGCTGCAGCCCATGGGTTCATTGTGATGAAGAGGAGAGTTTTGTATACTTCGAGCTTGTTTGAGGAAAAGCAGGCTATGAATTAAAAGTAAGCAACTGCTTGGGCACCAAGGGCCACGTTTTCTCACAAAACGACCACACCCATATGCTCACACACATCACAAGGCCAATTACCTCAATTTTCCTCTACAATTCCTCTCAAAATGGTGACAGGATCTTCTGACCCTTCCTGTCACCATATTGAGAAGGAAAGCAGAGCAAAATTAGGTTATTTGGACATAGTACAAAGCCTTGAATTCTTGAGGTGGCAAGATGGGGTATTTCGTGTGTTTTCCTAAGTTTGGGGGGAAGGTCTGCATGGTTTGGGGCAAAAATTGCTCAATAATCATGATGATGTTTTTAAATGGGGATGAAATGCTTTGGGGGGACTGGTGTGGGGCTTCAGCAACCACGGAAGTGGAATTTAGGGACTGACTGTGGCCCACAGGCCACACTATGCCTTCTCCTGCTTGGAATACAACCAATAATAAGTAATAAATTCAATTAAGTAGTAAATCCAAAATGGCTTAATCCAGTTCTAAGTTATCTGTCCTCATAGAATCATAGAAATGTAGAGTTGGAAGAGACCACACAGGCCATCCAGTCCAACCCCCTGCCACGCAGGAACACCCTCAAAGCACTCCCGACAGATGGCCATCCAGCCTCTGCTTAAAAACCTCCAAGGAAGGAGACTCCACTACAATCCGAGGCAGCATATTCCACTGCCGGACAGCCCTGACTGTCAGGAAGTTCTTCCTGAGGTTCAGGTGGAATCTCCTTTCCTGCAGCTTGAATCCATTGCTCCTTCCTTGTCCTGATCTCTGGAGCAGCAGAAAACAAGCCCTCTCCTTCCTCTGCGTGGCATCCCTTCAAATATTTAAACATGGCTATCATGTCCCCTCCTAACCTTCTCTTCTGGAGACTAAACATCCCCAGCTCTCTAAGTCTATCCTCATAGGGCATGGCTTCCAGGCCTCTCCAGCTTGACCATGTCCTACTAAAAAGCAGTTTAGCCTTGTCTGAATGGAGCTTCAACTTGTTAGTTCATCACTGCGTCCAGACAATGGGCTGTTGCAGATGTCAGTACTGATGCTAAGTCTGATGACTGTTCCGAGAACTACCACTGGTACTACCGCCATCATGATCCTGCATAGCAGTAACCTTTATTGGACTGAAAGTGCTCTCCCATCAAAAGGAAACTAATGATAAACCATATAAAGATAACTGACAAACATTCGATGATTTATTGTTGTGGTTGCACTAAAGGCCAATGATAGATTATCCCTAGCTAAGGTGAATATAATTCTGCAGAACTTGTGTGTTGCAAACCTCTGATACTCCCAGAAGCCACGCAAGGGAGGTTGGGGTGGGGGGAAGAGGAGGAGGAGGAGGACAAAGACAGGGGAAGAAAAAGAGAATGATTATATTCTCATCGCCTCCTGCAATGTGGAATGACTTCCAAAATAAATAAATAAATAAATAAATAAATAAATAAATAAATAAATAAATACAGAAGGGGTCAGGGAGAAGGGTGAAATTAGGTGTCAAAAAGGTTGACTTTCTCATTGGATTTTGTTTTAATTTTTACGCAATCAATTTTTATGGGCCTCCAGCTTTGGGAAGGCTTGCTTTTTAAAAGCCAAAACCCACAGCAGCCGAGTTTGACCTGATATTGCCCTTCTAAGCAATAAAGTCAAAGAACAGTTTATTTAACTTCCCCAACAGCACACCCGCATGTACAACTGGGCCTGCACCTCCCCACCACCTTTGCCGCTTATGCTGGCTTCAATCGATCGGCTCTTACCTAACCTTTCCAAGCTTTTATATCATCAAGATAGGAAAGGGCATTTAATGTGTAAATAACCACCAATGTGCCATTTTTCTGTCAGTTTGGAATCATACAATCTTTGGACCAAATCCTTCAAAAATGACAGCTTATTTCAAGAGATACCTCCCCGCATGTTAGGTCCTAATAAAGCCTTCCTCCATGCTTGAAAAACTCACACCATATAATTCATTTTTATTTATTTAACAGACAAAACTCCTATACATATTGAATACGTGTGGGGAAAGTTAATTTTTCACCAAATCCCAGAGTGCCCAGCAGGAGCTGGTGGTTCCCTGCCACTGGCGCAGCAAATCCACTGCAGGTTTTCATCTGGACTTTACTGGAACTATCCAAGGTTCTGAAACTATTTCGCAGGCCCTTTCCACACCAGGCAATTAGAACGGGGCAGTGCGTCCTCTCACGGAGGTCATCTGCACTTTGGAGCAGACTAGGAGCGAACTACTTACCAGAGATCCGCACCTCAGTCCACTCCAAAACAACCCCAAGTGGTCTTCCAGCGTGTTTTTGAAAGACCAGAAAAAACAGGTCTTCATTTTCCTGGAACGCGCCGTTGCGTTCCTGCTCCCTTGTGCAGATTTGCAGCTTCGCACCAATGCGAGCCTGGATTCTGTGGTGGGCGGGCTTTAGGCGTGGCAAGCTTCAGTGGTTGGTCAGGACCCACGACCAACCGGAAGCTTCCATTTCGGAAGCTGGAGGCCACCATTTTGGAAGCCGGAAGCTGCCGTTTTGGAAGCCAGAAGCGGCCATTTTGGAAGCTGGAGCCACCATTTTGGGAGCTGGAAGCCACCATTTTGGAAGCCGAAGCAGTGCAGATCTACAGATCTCGCACTGCTCCAATTCTCCCTGGACCAAGGAGGAGCCCTGCAGAAGAGCTTCAGGGACAGTCCATGTTGCTTTGGACCCCAGAAGAAGTGGTAGGTAACGGCACGGAGCGATTCCCTCGCCTCGTACGGAAAGGGCCTGAGTGGAGTTCCCCACCTTAGCTCCTGAAGAGTTTAGACTAGAACCCGGAGTGGATTCACTATCTCACAAAAAGGGAAGCTGCCAGCCATTTCTTCAGAACCTCTCAACTATCTTGGGCAACAACACACTTTACACGGGGCTGCCTTTGGAAGCTGTTTGAAGATTTCATTGCTGTTGTGTGCCTTCAAGTCATTTTTTATTTAGGGCAACTTTAACCTATCAGGGGTTTTTCTGGGGCTGAGAGTGTGTGATGCATCCAAGGTCACCTGCGGGGGGAGGATTCCATGACTAATTGTGGAGCTGAACCCCAGTTTCCAAGGTCATAGCTCAACAGTTGAACCACTACACGATGCTGGCTCAAAATGCTGCAGATAGAGGGCTCATTGGGGCTGCCGCTGATTGGGGACTGCTGATCGGGGGCATATAACTCACTGGCTGTCATTCCATGTCTGAACAAAATTCAAAGTGCTGGTTTTCACCTATAGTGCCTTGCATGGCTTAGGTCTAGAGTATTTCAGAGCCAGTATCTCCACTAATGAGCCTTCCCAAGCCTTGCAATCTGTAAATGAGGACTTCCTCTCCATCCCACTACCCTTTTAGGCTTGGCTGGTGAGGACATAGGAGAGAATATTTTCAGTGGCTGCTCCTGGAGTTTGGAACTCCCTCTGGAAGGAAGTTCAATCTGCCCCCTCTCTGCTATCTTTTCACTAAAAGAGAAAGACTCATTTCTTTAAACCAGGCTCTCAGCCTTAATTGACTAGGGTAGACTGATAATGCATTTAAGTGTGCTGTTTTTGGTACAAAATATGTATTTAATTGTTTTAATTGTTAAAGCCTAAAAATGAATGTTTTAATTGGATGTATGGTTTAATACTTAAAAAAAAAAAGCTTTTGTGCTCTGTATTGTTTTAGATGTTCTGGTTTAGTTTATACTTGAAGTTGCTTTGAGTTCCATTCAGGAGAAAAGCAATAAATAGGGTTTTTATTTAAAAAAAAAAAAGTTCTAAGGTATGAATATATCTATTAAGAGCAATACCTTACTGGACATAGCTCCCTCCCTCTGAAGCCAATTGCCTCCAAATAACAGCAGGACTTCCTTCCTTGGTGATTTTCAGAAAAATAAGTTAAGAAGCCTTATTTTCCTCCATTTTTCCAAGTCAATAGAAGACAGAGCCAGTTCATTTAAATCTTTTCCTCATTGGTTTGAGGGACTTTGGAACTGTGAATTGATGTTATTGTTTGCTTTATTTTTAATTTGAATAGTTACAGGAGTCTTTTTTTTAGTTGTTCCAAAAGCCTTGCTAACATACATTTTATGTGAATTGGAGACCTCAAAATGATATTCCAGAAGACCCTCATAACAGTTCAGATTATAACAGAACCAGACAGTAAAATCAAAGGCATCAAATTACTGGAATGAATTAATTCTGTTTCGTGGACAGATAAATGCCTCCTTCCTATGGGAGGTTTGCCTGCACAGGGAATTTTTTTATATGGCTGCATATTCAAAGATGTGATCTCTCGATCTGATTTTTAAGAGCTGCAAGCAATGTAGCAGTAAGAATGTAATTCTTTAATAACTTCTTCTCAAATAAAGTAATGGGCAATTTCAGCAACTTGCTTCCCACTGTGGCAAAGTCATCAATAACTAGACACCATTCAAAGCCTATTTACAGCTCAGAACTTATTCTGTGCAAAATTCACATTTGGTTGATTTCCCTAGAAAACAGCATTTTCTGCCTAAACAAGCTGTTTTGTGTGCAAAAAATGTTTCTGTTCAGAAATATTAATTTTTTGCAGAAAATGGTATTTTATATACAAAACAATCACTTGCAAATTTTGTGTAAAGATTATCTTAAGCATAGGATTCTTCTCATCAGAATTTTTCAGCTCTCAGAAAAATCCACATGCATTTTGGCACCATTTTCTGAATATTTTCAAATACTCTTTCCGTCTCTGTGAAATAGCAGAGCGAAGTGCAGGAACTCACCAAAATGGCCACCAGAAACACAAAGACATCAAGTTGTCCCACCTCCAGAAGAGAGGGGCCAAGAAAGTCAATGTTCTTTTATCACTTATATTAAAGTGAACAAATACCAGTTAAAATTTTTACAGTAAGACGTAGACACCCAAAACATGCATGTCACTAATAAAATCTCATACGAGGCATAACCTTGATCCTATGCCTAATTGCACACTTATTCGGCTGTAAACTCCAATGTACTCAGAGATGCATATGTCTCACTGCCTAATTTCAGTGGTGGCTGATGGCTTCCATGTCAGTGGGCCCATAAAATGAATTCTGTTTTAATCCAAACCTTGAAGGAGCTATTCAAAATGCTGAAGCTATGTGTGGAGGGGGAAAGTTCAGAGTCTTGGGCTATTTCCGCACTACACTGTTACAGTGCTATTATTCCACTTTAACATCCTATGGAATCCTGTGGTTTGCAGTGTAGGGAGGGGCCTTCAGAAGTCTCAACCAGAGAGCTCTTTGGCCTCAGTAAACTATAAACTCCAGAATTCCACAGGAGGTTGTAATGTGGAATAATAGCACTATAACAGTGTAGTGCAGAAATGGCCTTGGACAGCTCCATTAAAGTTTGTGTTTTAACCCAGAGTAGATTCATTGTCCTGATAATATAAAGCCTATCAGTTGCCACAGCCTAGGCTCACCCTGTGAAACACACTGAGTTTTACAAAGCCTCTGTTTAAGCCAGGAGAAATGCAAAGCTGGGGTTCTAGAAATTCAACCAACCTTGCAAAACAAACATTAGCACTTCAACTGCTAGCATGAAGGAAGAGCCCATCCAAGAAAAGGAATTAAGTCTTTAGCTTCTGCTTGTTTTACTCTGTTTGATTGTTTTTCTGATTTCCATGTCTTACTCCCTTGAAGGTAATCTTTCACAACTAATAGTGAAAACTTGAAAGCCTTGTTATCACCACATTTATTTCCAAGAGCAATTGCAGGGAGACATTATCAATTACTCTGGCACTTAATCAGGTGATAATTCTACTTCACCTTTTTAACCCCATAACTCCCTGAGCTGAGCTGTCCTACATTCACTCTCCAGTCTCAACTAGAGGAGAATCATTTGATCAATTGCTAGATGGTGAGCTGACATGTAGGTAAATCCAACTGATTCAATGGCTGTACTGTAGTCAGGATTACCAATAAGATTTCAGACATACTTTGCTACTAATTATTCTATAAAACAAGATAGGGAACCTCAAGGCATTGGGCTGAATCCAACACTTTTAGGATCCCACTCCAGTCCTCTGAGTTTCCCACATCTGGTTCTAAGTGATGTTATCATATGGGTTTTTCCCAGCTTTTCAGTATCTTTCCTCCATTTTAAAAGGTAGAAATGCCTCTCCCAAGTCTTTCTAACTGACAGTAAAAACTCTCAGCTAAACTATGCTTTTATTTTGGCTCCATACCTTTTGCTTTTAGCTCCACCCACAGTTAACCCTGGAGTCTAAATGCACATTTCTGATGCTTTTCTGTATGTGTGTCCTGACATTAAAAAGTTGAACATCTGTGTCTGTTTTCTGCCAATTTCCTAGCACATTTTTTTCTTCCAAATTGTGAACACAGGTATGGTGATGATATACCAAAAAGGGCCTATTGATGCAGAGGGAACACGTTTCTTTACCAGTGTCCATCCTCTGCATGTGACAAAAGAGAGAAATTGATGTTACTGATGCGGTGCTTATTCCGTGCAAATAATTCACCCACACTCAAGTTTGTTTTGGATAAGATTTGAGACTTGGTGGTATTGCAATAATTATAGCCATCACCTTCCACTGTTGCCCAGAGGAAGGCATTCGGAGGAGAACAATGGGGGTGGGAAAGATACACATTGCTAATTTAAGAACCGCTGCCTGATCTTGTGTGGCATAAGCTGTTAGACACCTTCGCCCATGAAACTGCGCTATTGTTGGAGCTCATCTGTCTTTTCAGAATGGTGACATTTTGTGAGACCGTGGGGGAGGCATTTGCAACAAACACTTCCAAAGTGCAATTATTTAGATTTAAAATCTCAGTTTCTGCTGTAAATTGTTAACGGAGGCTGATTCCTGTAAGGAGGCCTGCAGCGGCGCATTGCTCATAGCTCTGTCCTAAAGGCATTTCAAATTCTTCTACTGGAAAATCCCTAATTCTTTTCTTGTTCTTGTGGAGTAATCACAAGCAGTGACACCAAAGAGAAGGGGAGGAGGAAGAGGATCAGGTGTTCAAGGAGATGACAATAGGCTAGGCCATGGATCTTGGAGAAAGCCAGTGATGCTGACCCTTGATGGAGAATAGATCTTATAAACCCTATTAGAGTCCCAAAAATTTCTCTTTACTTCAGGCAACCTGCTCCTACTGTGTCTTAGCACATGAACAAAGTCTTTGCAGTAAGGAATTAATTATTCTTACTTACTCCACCTTGCATGCCTTCAAGTCATTTCTGACTTATGGCAACCCTAACGTGAACCTGTCACAGGATTTTTTTGGCAAAACTCATTCAGAGGGGTTTGCCTTTGCCTTTCTCTGAGGCTGAAGGAGTGTCACTCGCTCAAGATCACCTAGTTGGTTTCCATGGCCAAGCAGGGATGTGAACCTTGGTCCCCCAGTGACTTAGTTCAATGCTCAGACCACTGTACTCTCATCAACTCTATGCAGCTGTTCTGAGGGTTCCTGCAAGATCCTCACAAAAATCTGTGAATGCTTAAATGTACTACATAGTACAAACAAGGCACTTTTGCATAAAACCATTGCCAAGACTGGAAGACCCTTTCTGCACAATACTGTTATAGTACTATTATTTCCCTTTCAACATCCCATGGAATCCTGGGGTTTGCATTTTAGGGAGGGGCATTTAGAATTCTCAGCCAGAGAGCTCTTTGGCCCCAGTAAACTACAAACCCCAGAATTCCACGGGATGTTGAAAGTGGGATAATCAATTGCTTAGGGATGGGGGGATGATGGGGGCAGTTTGCCCCCGGTGGCAATGTTTTTGGGGCATCCTGGCTCATAGCCATGCCCCTGCACACATTGGCCATGCCCCTGCACACCGTGGCCACGCCTCTATGCACCGTGGTCACACTTCATGCATGCCCCACACTGTAGCCCCCCCCGCCTCCGCTCCATGCACTCCAAGCTCCGCCACTGGGATTAATGGCACTGTATATATATATAATGTCACTATAACAGTGTAGTTCAGAAAGGCCTGTATACTCTGACAGCAAAATGTAAAGCTACACTCATGTAGTGACATGGTGGCTGCTCTACACCACTCTTCCTCTGAATAATGACATTGCACAATCAATTGTATATCTGCCAATGTGTCTGCTTATTCTTCCATTGGTCAATGTGGGAAGCACAGTTACTATGTCTGAAATAGCCATGTACCAACACCACCCAAGAATGTTCAACTGTACAGCTAGAATCCTGCTGTTGCCGTGTACAGCAGTACTGGGGATAACTGTTGCAGTTGGATGCATTGAATACCTGCTTGTACAACATCAAAAAAGGCTGAGATCCTGCATCAGGGTCACATAGTGCACATCTCCACATGTGGAGTGATGTGTTGATTATGCTACATGACTCTTGTGTTGAATGGCAACATAGCACAACAATGGAGTGAACAATTCAATGTGAAATCAAATGAGCAGCAGAATTTTCAAGGGAAGGTATAACTGAATGTGCAAGCAAAAGAAAACTTCTGCCACTTTCGGCAGGGGCAGATGGATGAGCATCAGCTGAGAATGCACAGCTGCATGCGCGACAGCTCTGCATGCACAGCTCCACATCTTGATGTCAAACTAAATGCAGCCATTCTGCATTAGACAAAAATACTCAACAGCATCTGTAGGGAAACTTTCACATGTGTAAGACACCAACAAGACTCCAGCCATAGTTATATTAGCACAAATCTCAATTACATTAGCCTTTGTCACCAAAAGAATGCCAGCAATAGCCTTCATTTTACAAATAAACTTTTCTGTTCCGTTTTTCTTTCAGAAATGCAATGTACTGAGCCAGTGCAGCAGTGCGGAGATCAAAAATTAGGGAGCATGATGCTCAGCAACATTTGATAACATAGCTTTTCTGCAAAATGCATTTTGTAAGCTGAAATAGGCAACAATGATACAGACTGGGGGATGCACAGTTTGGGTGGTAAATGAAAAAAATAAAAGTCAACCAATTTGGTTCTGTTTTCATTTGTCACGCAAACAATAGCAAGAGAACAAACAGGCACAAAAAAGGATGCTTTTTATTATAAATGGGGTTTATTTTCCTTGGTCATGCCAGCTGAGGCATTCTGGGAATTGTAGTCCCCAAAAAATATAACATTCCCAAGCTCTGGGGAGCACCTGCTGACAGACTGTTACTTTGAAAACATTTCTGGGAGAAATATTGGTCTTGACAGGTATGGGTTTTCACTTTGACTTGGTTCCAGCTGTTGTGTAAATGGAAAAGAGGCTCAAGATAGCGCTTTAAAATCTCTCCCCTCCTTGGGTCATTTGCAGGATTCAGTGACTTCCCTGTTTTTGTGTTTTTTAAAAAGAGAGCTCAGATCAGGGGTGCCCTCAGGAAGCCCTATTTAAAGGGAGGCAGGTGCTACTGTAGAGGAGTTTTAATCTCGGAGGCTGTGTGATCTCACTGTCTGCTTCTGTGTGTTTGGTTTCTAGTTCCCTTGGACATCCAGGATGGCTCCGCATGCACTTTGCTAAAATGGCACGGAGAGCTGAAAGGGACAACTGAGAATCACATGAGCCAAGACGATTCAGACCATTGTAGCCATTGAGGCTTACTTTTGAGGACACAGATAAATTACTGCATTGTGAAGATGATATCTGTCCAACCTGATATGTATCGCCTTGAGCCTGAACTTGGAAAAGTTACAGAATCTGCCAGCCAGCATGATAAGAATAATGAGGTTGATCTGAAGGCAATGGGCTGCCAGGCCTTTTCAATATAAAGGGCTGGTTATGATGTATAAAATCCTAAATGGCTTTGGACCAGACTATTTCAAAGGCTGCATTTTCCCATGTGAGCCTTCTACCCAGGGCTAAGTTCATCAGCAGAGGTCCTTCTGTCTATCCTGTCACCATCAGACCCACGTTTGGCCGAAATGCAAGAGAAGGACTTCTTAATGGCAACTCCCAAATTCTAGATCGCTCTTCAAAGATAGGCCAAGCTAGTTTTTTCCTGTTGTCTTCAGGGACAGCTGGTGGCTTGCAAGTCAATTGGAACAATTGCTTTGTGCTGGATTTTAGCCCAAACCATCAAGAAACTATCCAATATACTGAATCCCATCCACCAGATTCGTTCAGCACTGTACATAGCACCTTTAAAATCTGAACTAATATCTGGAACAGAAGTACCATCCTACCGGTATGGAAGCAAAGGTAAAGGAAGGGCAATCATTGCTGGTCACAAAGCAAAGCAAGCAAGCAAAGGTTGGCTTTTAAATTGACTGACTTGCTGAAGTAGTTTTATCATGAATTCTCTCTTTTTAAAAAATTGATGTGTTCTTAGCTGTAGCCATTTCCACACTAGCTTGTTATAGCACGATGATTCCACTTTCAACATCCTCTGGAATCCTGGGGTTTGCAGTTTCGGGAGGAGCCAGGCGCCCCTCCCAAAACTGCAAACCCCAGGATTCCAGAGGATGTTGAAAGTGGAATCATTGCTCTATAACAGGCTAGTGCGGAAATGACTGTGATTTCAGCTGGTTTATTATTTTGTGATTTTATACAGCTCAGGTACAAATGATTTGAAGGACCTTATCTACCTATTGTAGGCCTGTTCAAGCCCTAAGATCTTCAAAAGAAGTCCTTCTCTCTGTCTCACTACTTTCTCAAAGGACAAGAACAAGGAAGAGGGCCAGTTTAGTGACTTCTCTCAGACTTTGGAACTTGCTCTCTAGAAAGACTAGAATGATTTCTTTCTTGCTTTGTTTGCAGCAAGCGAAAGTTTCCTATTCCATCAGGATTTTTTAAGTTGACTCTGATGGGCTTTTAATAATGTGCTATGCTGTTTTGGTGATTTGTTTTATATTGTCTTTTAATGAATTCTATATGTTTTTAACTCTATAAGTTGTTTTATAAATTTAATAGTTTTTTTTTAAAAAAAACCTCAAGGTTCTGTGAATTTTTTAAGTATACCAGTTTTAATAATTTGTAAGCTGGCTAGAATCCCCTTATTGGCAAAAGGTGGGATACAGAGGAACAGAATAAAATAATAATGAATAATTCCACATGGTGGTCTGGAGCATTGCTTTTGCAGAAAAAGGCAGGAACATGCATTTAATAAATAAACAAGATGTTCAAACAGTGCTGTGCAAGGACTGTTGAAAAGTGGGAGATCAAATAATTAGAGACTCAATGGTAAAATGGGCACAAAATATAAGATATTCAATAAATCTGAACAAATGGGGAAAACTTCAAATAAAAGAATGAAGTATACTGTATGCTGTGACATTAAAGAAAACTTATATAAAATCCTTTACAGATAGTACCTCTCCTCTGATAAGTTATGCAAAATATATAAAAACTATGACAATAAAGGCTAGAAATGTGGGTTAGAAAAAGGTACCTCTTATCATCTTTGGTGGTGTTGCAAAAAAGTTTTAAAAATTGGAAAACTATTCATATTCAAATCGAGCAAAAAAAATCCTAGGAATTTGAGATGTCACCGGCAATATATTTATTAGGAATTATTGAAGATAATCTTGAAAAAAAGTTTTGGGAAAATACTATCCTATATGACAGCAGCTGCTAGAAGTATACTAGCCCAAAATTGGAAACAAAAAAAATCCTCCCTAGAGAACAAGACTGGATATTGAAATTAATATGATTAATATGGATAAAATTAAAATGTTATTAAAAAGAGGAAAATTTGGGGAAAAAAAATATATAAATGAATGGGACACTGTTATGTTCTATTTGAAGAACACCTGGGGAGATATAATGATAGCAAGCATTGAGTTTACTAAGATAACACTGTATGTAAATGCTATAAAATAGTTAAAGAAGTAGAATAATTTCTTATAATTGATGAAAAGGTCTATAGATAATGTAAATTCAATCCTGTCATGAGGAAACCAATGTATGCAATAAGGATGAAAAGTTAAAGATGATTGTGTTAGTAAGTTTGATGACTTCATTTTGTTTTAAATGTTTAAGGGTTTCCTTTTAATAAAAATAAATAATAAAAAAGAGAAATGAATGAGAGATCCATGCATCTTAGAACACTGCTGTAGAAATCCCATAAGAATGAATCAGACTGGATGGAGTCTCGCTGAGCATCTAATGAAATGGGCTGGAAACCATGAAAATTCATGATATCACAAATTGTGGGTGTCACAAGCTTCTTTGTTGTCACTGCTGATCAAGCATTCACTTGGAATGGATAGGATTTCAGTAGCACTTTGTTGCACTTCAATACTGTGGGGATTTGATCATCCTCATAGCCACCAACTCTTGAAAATACTTGAAAATTCCTGCCCTACACATGAATCCAAGGCACAGAAATTGTTCCACTGTGCCATGGAGTGAATATCTTGATAAACAGTCTGCAGATATCTCTGGAGCTGCCTACTTAGAAATAAGTACTACAAATAAATAAGGGTTGTGGTTGTGTGCCTTCAAGTCTTTTCTGGCTTCTGGTGACCCTAACACAAACCTATCATGAAGTTTTCTTGATAATGTGATGCATCCAAGCTTACCCAGTGGGTTTCTGTGACCAACGGAGGAATCAAACTCTGGTCTCCAGGGTCATAGTCCAATGCTCAAACCACTACACCATGCTTCCTCTCTTATAAATGAGTACAGGATTGCATTACCACCACGATATTATTATTACCATTGCAATCAATAGTGTGACTTCTTTGTTAGCCCCAATCCTTTATTAGAGAAGGAGAACCAGTGTGGGGTTGTGCTTGGAGCTTCCAATTATGACCTGGAGACCAGGTTCAAATCACTGTTCAGCCATGGAAACTCACTGGGTGACTTTGAGCATGCCACTTTCTCTCAGCTCAGAGGAAGGCAAAGGAGGGCCCTCCCCTCAAAAATTCTTAAAAAAAAAATCCCAATAGGTTCACCTTAAGGTCTCCAAACCTCAGAAACACCAAAGGAGCACAACAAGAAAGCTAGAGAAGATACCTTGAAATGACTGCTGAAAGGGGAGCCAACATTTACATGATTCTCATTCATCCAATAGGCCTACTCTAATTGGAATTAACAGCCATATTCAGGATCAAATTGGTAAAAGGAAGCAAAAGGGATTATTTTATGGGCCAAGGATCTTGCAAGCTAAGGCATTTCCTTGTACTGTACTGTGTGCAGCCCAGCACACTGAAGACAAAAGTCCTTAGATGTTGCCTGTTTCTAGACTGGGCTTCTCAGAAGTAAATCCCACTGCTTTCCACCTAAGAGGATGTGCATGGATCTTGGATGTTGAGGTCAATGGGAATTAATTTCAAGCAGAAACAGGGCTCATCTAATATATAAAAGTCAAAGTTTGTGAGTTTGTCTGCATCAGGGAGGCAAAGACCTCATATGATTGGCTGCGTCAGGTGAGAAGACCACGTATGATTGGCTGGCTGTGAAGATTCTATGGAATCCTGGGGTTGGCAGTTTAGGGAGGGGTATTTAGGATTCTCAGCCAGAGAGGTCTTGAGCCTCAGTCAACTGGGTCTATCTTGAAAAGGCTGGTTGCTATGGAGACAAGACCTAGTAGCAAGAAGGAAGAGGATAGTATATTCCCTCAGAAATCAAACCTCTGTATGTTAACTCTGAATACAGATTGGATTGGGGAAAATGGGGAAAAGTTACAAATACTGGACAGGGCAGTTTGGGAAATTACAGACACAGGATCTTAAATCTGTGTACTTCAAGGGCATCTAATTCCTAATTTAAGGTAAGGTAATTCCTATGGTATTTCTAACAAGTATTACTATGAGAAAATAAAATCCCAGGGCAACATGGGGTAAATATATAAAAAGACCTAATTCTAAGGAGTTATGAGTACAAAAACAAAAACAGATTAATTGATGGAGTTTCATTACTGAAACCAACGAACTTTCAATGTATTGTTACCGTCGGGTGCCTTCAAGTTGTTTTGGACTTAGGGCGATCCTAAGAAGGCCCTCTCATGGGGTTTTCTGCAGCTGAGAGTGTGTGATGGGCCCAAAGTCAGGCAGAGGAGAACCCTGGTCTCCAGAGTCCCAGTCCAACGCTCAAACTACTATCCTGGCTCTATCCTGGCACTATCTTGTCTTTCTGGTAGATGGGTTAAAAGAATCTTGCTAAGCCATCCTCGCCCATTTCCATACTCTTCAAAGACATCCCATTAGCGAGGTTGGTTTGAACCCCAAGGGCATCACCTTGGAGTTTGAGGAGAACGTTTTTCCCCTTGAAAGAGCTTCCTTACTCCAAGCACACACCTCATCCTCCACCCTCCCTGCCCCACATACTACCAAAGGATCCCTTCAACCCTGCCTCCTCCCCCAAGACAGCCACCATACAACCTGCAGAGGACATCAAGACAACGGGCTGGAATCCAGCCCACAGCAAGAGCATTGAAAATGGATGGAACTGGATGCTGGGAATGGGAGGAACAGAGCATCTCTTCCCCCAACACCCCCCATGACAGAGATAAACGAGAGAGAGGGAAGGGAAAGGTAGACAGGTAGATAGATAAGTAGATAGGTAGAGATAGATGGATAATAGGGAGACCTGAACGTAGATAGGTAGGTAGGTAGACAGATGAGAGATGCAAAGGGGAGAAATCAAGTCGACTTCAACATATGGAGACTCTATGGCCATTTCCACACTAGGCTGTTACAGTGCTATTATTCCACTTTCAACGTCCTATGGAATCCTGGAGTTTGCAGGCCCCTTTGGGGCCCCTCTCTAAACTGAAAACCCCTAGGTTCCATAGGACATTGAAAGTGGAATAATAGCACTGTAACAGCCTAGTGCAGAAATGGCCTATGAATGAAGGACCTTGAAGTCACCCTGTTATCATCAGCCCCTCTCAGGACTTGCAAACTCAGAGCTGTGGCTTCTTTGGTCGAGTTAATCCAAGTGGAATTCGGTCTTCCTCTCTTCCCATTGCCCTCTGCCTTGCCAAACAATATCGTCTTTTCTAGTGATTCATGTCTTCACGCAATATGTCCAACGGACTACACTCTCAGCTTGGCTTCAGGGGAGAGTTGACAAGTGTGGTGGATGGAAAGAGAGCTGGAGGGAGGAGGGAGGGAGGAAGGGAGGTGAGTTGGGGTGAGAGAGGGGGCTTTCCGCACTACACTGTTATAGTGCCATTATTCCACTTTCAACATCAGGTGGAATTCTGGGGTTTGTAGTTTACTGAAGCCAAAGAGCTCTCTAGCTAAACTGAAAACCCCAGGATTCCATAGGATGTTGAAAGTAAAATAATAGCACTATTAACAGTGTAATGCAGAAAGGCCCAGAAAGAGACAGAGATGTAGGTAGGTAGATAGGTAAGCAGACAGATAAATAGACAGAGATGATGGATAGATGAGAGAGAGAGAGAGAGAGAGATGAAGATAGGTAGGTAGATGGACAATGGATGGCTGCATGAGAGAGGAAGATAGGTAGGTAGGTAGGTAAGGAGCCGGTGGGTGGATGGATGATTGAAGGATTGGGGGGAGAGAGGGAGAGGGAGAGGTCTGTTGCACCATTTACTCACAAGAAAGATTACAGTGAATCTTTGTGATTGTTTGATTGAGGAAAAGAGGAACCAAGAAATAAAAATATCACTTTCTCTGCCCACCTTTCCAGGAATAAATTTTTGTGCATCCATTTTTACTGCCCTTTGTCTTCTTTAATCTCACCCCCTGAACCCCATAGAACCAAACTATTTTTTTGTGGGGAAGGGGAATTGTTTGTTTGGTTGTTTATGGGCGGTGGTGTCCAACTCATTCCTGGATACCAGAAAGCATTGGCGTATACGCATATATATTTATGTAACTTAGATCCCACCTTTCTCCCAACATGGGACCCAAGGCGGCCATATATTGTTGATGGAGAGAAAGGGTGCTTGAATTTCTCCCGAGTCAATCCATTAGTTGTTTCCTTCGGATTTCAGATCCTCCTGGGACATCTAAGGGACAAATAATCAAGAGCTCTTTCCCCTCCCCATGTCACAAAATTTCCCACGAAAAGAGTAAAGGAAGAGGTAGAAACCCTGCTTGTCCCTCAATGCGGAATGACTCCAGTACAAAATGACCTTCTCTTTCCCCTCCCAGCAATTCCCTCCTCCACCAAAAAAAAGACTATGAGCAAATATTGTCTTGCAAGAGGGAAACACACTCATTGGTGATGTCAGTTTTGGGAGGCGCAAAGATCCCATTCTGATTTTATTTGGAGCAAGAAAGAGGAAGTGTCACAAGCAAGACCAGAGGAACCTCGACAGAAACTGGAAAACGAAGAGGAGAAAGAGAAAGCTACCATGTTTGGAGAAAAGAAGTCATTTTCCTCTCTGCGTGGGTGTGTGAAGATACATTATCAACTGCACCCTTGTCTTTGGAAGGCGGCAAGAAACTAATAAAAGAATAAGGTTTTCAGAAATAAGGTATTCAATCCTTCCCCTCTTTTTCATTAAACCAAAATTCTTCTTCCTCTTCCTCCTCCTCCTCCTCTTCCTTCCCCCTCTTTTTGGGCACGGCCAGTGTGTTTTATTCAAAAGGCAGCCCCCTGCAGCGCAGCATCCCAAAGGGCTGAGGTTGTCCTTGAAAGTACGCAACCAACAAATGCGTCTCCCCCCTATGAAACACGAGGCAACCCATTCCATCCAAATACACGATGGATGGCGGGGTGTGGGGGGTAGATGCGGGGATGAGGGGTAGATGCGGGGAGACATTGAGATGACACACATTAAAAGTTGAAAATAAACCATTAAGGACAGGGGCTGCAGCTGGTGTTGTCCGAAGGCAGAAAGAAAAACGCTTTTCCCTTTTCTGCTCCGATGCAACTTTTCCTACGCTTCCTTGGCTGGTTTCTTCTTTCTTTCTTTAACTTTTCCTGCATTTGTTTTTGGCAGGGCGGAGCGGGTGACCACGTTGTTCTGCTTCCAGCGACGCGCAAGCGATTTGGCCCATAAATGATCTGGTCTTCATATTTGCATTAATGGTTTCCTAGTGGAATAATTGCCCTTCTTTCTGTAAGGGCCAAAGAATTATTCACCATCCGTGTGTAGAGACGGAAGTCTGTTTTATTCATTCGGATATCTACTTGCAGATGGTGGTACAGACTCACAGACACAACAGCACACACACCTTTGTTGTTATGTGCCTTTAAGTTGACTCCAACTTAAGGCCACCCCATCATAGGCTTTGCTTGCCAAGACTTGTTCCTCTGAGGCTGAGAAAGCATGACTTGCTGGAGGTCACCCAGTGGGTTTCCAGGATTGAGTGGAGTTTTGAACTCTTGTTGGGCCATTTCTGCACTACACTGTTATAGCGCTATTATTCCACTTTCAACATCCTGTGGAATCCTGGAGTTCGCAGTTTACTGAGGCCAAAGAGCTCTCTGGCTGAGAATTCTAATGGCTCCTCCCTAAACTGCAAACCCCAGGATTCCATGGGATGTTGAAAGTGGAATAATCGCGCTGTAAGAGTGTAGTGCGGAAGGTCTCCCAGAATCCTAGCTCCAGCCCTCAACTAGGGTTCCTCAAACCATGACACGGCACTGTCCCTACTGCCTTGTGATTTGCCCTCTACTCGGACGAATGGAGACCCTGTCTTGGAGCCGACTGGGGGCGTTCTTGGCAAGATTTCTTCAGAGGAGGTTTGCAACTGGCTTCCTCTGAGGCTGAGAGAGTGTGACTTGCCTAAGACCACCCAGTGGATTCAAAGCCCGGTCTCTTGGAGTCCTAGTCCAATGCTGCAGAACTTTGGGCCACCAGTTTTTAGTCCTTTTAATTTATATGAATTGCCGTCCAGATGGCTTTGACTTAGGGGGACCCTAAAAATAAGAGACCTCTAAGTCACCCTGTCATCAAGGGCTCTGCTCAGGTCTTGTAAACTCAAGGGCCTGGCTTCCTGGATGGAGTCTATCCATGTCGTCCCCCTCTTTTCCTGGCGCCTTCCACCTTCCTAGGCATGCCTGTCTTTTCTACTGAGTCAGGTCTTCTCAGGATATGGCCCAAGTACGACAGCCTTAGGCCATTTCCGCACTAGCCTGTCACAGTGCTATTATTCTACTTTCAACATGCTATGGAATCCTGGGGTTTTCAGTTTAGGGAGGGCCTTGACCATCCATAGGACGTTGAAAGTGGAATAATAGCACTAAACAGGCTAGTGTGGAAATGGCCTTAGTTTAGTCACCTTGGCTTCCAAGGAGAGTTCAGCCTTGATTTGCTCTCCAGACCCGTTTATTTCTCTTTTGGGAAGATCATGGTATCCGTAGAAACGTCCTCCACCACCTTTCCAATGATATGTATATGTGGGATAGAACTGTATATATTAACTATGCCAGGATGTATTTTTTCTCCAAACATAGAATGTGGGAAATATTTTGCAAAAATAAAAATAAAAACTTACAAAAATTCTTTTTCTCAACCCTCCTCCCATAAGTCACAACTTTCTAAATTTGGAGTGGTTTGTGGTACCGTCTCTTTTAATAAGGTCCCTGCCCCCAAAAGTAGACACATTTGACTTCTCCTCCTCCTTCTTTTAGCACTGAAGAGTGAGGACCTGTGTGAAAATCCTAGCCGTCCTTTTTGTTGTCTTCTGGTCCAGGCAGACGTTTTCGGAACTTTATTTAAACGGGGCATCTTACTGGATCCCGGCTTTGTGGCGAGTCATTGAGGTGCCTCCGCCCTGGGATCTGGGTTCAAAAGTATCACCCTCAATGGGGGCAGCTGACTTGAGGCCCCTCCCTAAACTGCAAACCCCTGGATTCCATAGGATGTTGAAAGTGGAATAATAACACTATAACAGTCTAGTGCAGAAATGGCCAGGGTGGTGTAGTGGTTGAACCTTGGACTACAACTCCAGAGACCAGGGTTTGAATCCCCGCTCAGCCACTGAAACCCACTGGGTGACCTTGGACAAGTCACACTCTCTCAGCCTCAGAGGGAGGCAAAGGCAACCCGCCCTCCACAAATCTTAACAAGAAAACCCCGTGATAAGCTCCATACGTCGGAAACGCCCTGAAGGCACGCAAGATTTCCGCACGACAATCTTATAGGGCGATGATTCCACTTTCGACCTCCTATGGAATCCTGGGGTTTGCAGTTTAGGGAGGAACCTTTAGGGAGGGGCCCCTGGAACTGCAAACCCCAGGATTCCATAGGAGGTTGAAAGTGGAATCATCGAGCTATAAGAGTGTCGTGCGGAAGCTAGAGAAGACGCACTGAAACAACAGCCAACATATACGTAAGCCTTGTTCATCCAATAGGCTTACTCTCGTTGGAACTTACAAATGTGTAAGTGCTTTAAAACAAGATGAAAGGATATATAGCCTATGGGGCTGAGGATCTTTTCAAGCGAAGGCATTTCCCCGCAAAGAGACCTCCTTCCCTGAAGTCAATAGTCCTCAGATGATTTGCTGCCTGTTTCTATACCGGGCTCCTCGGATGTAAGTCCCGCTGCCTTCCAGCTAAGACGAGTGCATGGATCTTGCGGCTTCGGGGTCAATGGGAATTAATTTCAAACGGAAATAGGGCCCGTGATATTTCAAACGACCCTTCCGCACTAGTCTGTTATAGCGCGATGATTCCACTTTCAACCTCCTCTGGAATGCTGGGGTTTGCAGTTTCGGGAGGGGCCGGCCGGCCCCTCCCGAAACTGTAAACCCCAGCATTCCAGAGGAGGTTGAAAGTGGAATCATCGCGCTATAACAGGCTAGTGCGGAAATGGCCCTAATTCTAAGGAGCTGGGGTCGGGGAACAAAGAGAGATCAGCTGAGGCACAGCACAACAGCAGCAACGATTCACACAAAAACCTCACTGGCTTCGCCTTTGTTCCAGTAGGCCAGAGTGTGCGCACGTGCCAGACCATTTTAGGGCCCGCAGAGGGTCACACACTCTCAGCCCCAGAAAACCGCGTGGTAGGGTCGCCCTATGTCGGAAACGACTTGAACTCACACAACAACAACAGTCTCGATGAAGAGAAGGAAGGGCGTCCGCCGAAGTCCACCCCTTCCACCCAGAGTGGAGTGCGGTTCAACCCAGGAGTGGACCGGAGTGGCTTTCCATTTAGCTGGATGGCGGGCCATTTCTGCATTAGGCCTTTTCCGCACGACACTCTTATAGCGTGATTATTCCACTTTCATCCTCCTAGGGAATCCTGGGGTTTGCAACAAAGGCCCATCCCTAAAATGCAAACCCCAGGATTCCCTAGGAGGTTGAAAGTGGAATAATAGCAGTGTAACCGTTTAGTACGGAAATGGCCGTGCTCCCCAGAATGCGGAATAAAACCGAGTGCGTGTTAACCGCGTTTACACAGCACACCCGCTTATGAGATTGGTGAGCAAGCCCCATTCCCTTCGTGGGCAGCTCCTCACCAGCACCACGCAGCTACACGACTGTGAGTGGATCTATCCAGCAGACGCACAAGCAGGAATCGAATCGAGACCCGTTCACTCCGGATTAGTAACCCGACCCCACGCACCGAGAGAATCCTTTCCAAGCGGGAGTTCCTCAACCCACCCACCCTTTTTAAAAACTCAATCATCCTTTGCAGGCTTTCACTTCGAAATTCTTAATGCAACTCGCAGTTGCTATTCGGAGTTAATGAATACGGATTAAAGGAGCGCCCTTTGTGAGGACCAGGAGGAGGCGGGTGGGGGACGAGGGAAGGGAAGAGACTTCAGTTTTTAAAAAATAAAAATGATTTAAATTATTAGCTAAAGGAAAAGAACGCAGAAAACCAAGCAGGAAAAGGCCAACGTTCGGAGTTGTTTCTGAAATAAATACTGAAAAAGTAGCGAGAACGGGCAGCAAGCCTGCAGGAGACACGTGTACGCCAGAACCTTCTTTCACGTGTTAGGCTGGCATTTTGCCGCTAAGACAATCAGTTTGTAGAAATCGGTAAACGCATTTTTGCTCCGGACAAACTGGGGAGGAGGGGGCTTGAGATCATGTCTAAATAAATACATAAAAAGAGCACCTGGGGGGAGGCCTGAACTGAGTTTTCCCCCACCCTCTCTTTCTTTGTCCCTTTTAACCCACTTTTCATTAAGAAGAATAAAGAGCATCAAGCGAAATTTCAAATCTTTCCCCTCCCAAATAATAACCACATTTGTTTTGAGGGTTTTTGTTTTTTTAAAATCCCAGACAACAAATTAAAAAACCAGCCAAAACCCAGTCTGATCGCAGTTGCTTAACAGGTTGGTGGACAGCAGACATAATTCTGGGTGCAGCTTAACTAGTTGAGGGACAGCCCTCATGGTCTGGCCTGACTAGGTTATGGTTAGTGGACCTAGTCTGGGGCACAACTTGTCCAGGTTGTGGGCATAGCTTACATAGACTGTGGACAGTGGCTTAATAAATTAATGGTGGACAGGAGTCCTAATTTTGTTTTAATTTTTGGAAGCTGCCTCGAGTCCCAGTTAAGTCCTGGGTAAGGCACAGAAGAAAAAGGAGGAAGAGAAGAAGAGGAGTTCATTTTTAAGCAAGCACAATAATCAATCATCACTGTTTTTTCTTCCTTCCTTCCTTTTTTAAAAATCCTGCTCTCAGTTCTGGCCAAACAGGTCTCACAGGTTCTTGAAGAGCATCAAAGCCTGTCTAACCACAAATAACCAAGAGATGCACACATTCACCATGGCCAGCTACGCATCTACTGTGATTTAGCAAGGAGTGGGAAGACGAGTGACCTCAATTCTATTTTTTAGTCCTAAAAGAGATTAATTGAATCCATTAGATCCATCTATGTATTGACTCACCATTGAGCAACTGGTTGAATGGGTCCACTCCAGTAGGGACTAACCAACAGGAGGCCAACCAAGTATATGTTGTCAGCAGAAGTCACTTTGCAGAGTGAAGCTGCACATTCTCAGAAGAATGCCATTGTGTGTGAGATGGTCGGATCCTGCCTTAAGGATCACTGGTGTGTCAAATGCCTTCTCCAGAAGCCCTCCTCAGTCTGGAGAAATCCAACATTCTTGGAGAAGCACCAGTCTGCTCATTTAATTCAGTTATTTTTGCCCCCACGGGTAATCTAGGGATTGCTCCTGTTCCAAAACAGCCCTGGCTTCTCCCTTGCTTATGCTGGTTAGGAATGTTTACTTAGAAGCCATCCTACTGAGCCCAGTGTGGTTTAATCCTTACAATTTGGCATCAGGATCACAGCTGAAATTACTTACCTCTCCCTCTGCTTCCATGATAAAATATAATGCTATCAGCATACTGAAAATATATAATAGTTTAACTAAATTTACTAAAACAGGTAACATCTGGAAGGGGTTTTGAGTGGATTTATGTCAGGTAGAAAAAGAAGATGAGATGCAAAGAAAGGAAGAAAGACAACCAACTCCCATTGCAATCCAACTTCCCTTAAGAGCACTTTTTGGTTGTTAGAAAAAAAAAAAAAACCCTGAAATATCTCCAAAACCTACCTGCGCTTTGGAAGAAAGTCACTTTCTCCTTCAAGAAGCTGAAGCAAAGAAGGGAAAAACCACTCTTTAAAAGTTTCTTTCAGTCCACTGGGGCTTTTCATCCTCCTCCTCCTCCTCCTCCTTTTTCTTTTCTTTTTTTTTAAGAGCTAATTGATGAAATAAAGTTAAAGAGGAGGAGACAGCCGGTCCTTCTTGTTTGAGGCCTGGTTTGGGGGACAAGGAGGTGTGGGGCTGGGGTTGGGGGTGGAGGAGAGGGAGGGGAGAGAGCTAAAGAGTCCAGTTTCTGCCCACCGCTTTGACCCGTCAGGGCTTTTCAGGCCTGATTAACATTTTGTTTTTGTCCAGATTAAAAAGTGGGGCCCCTTTCCATTGAAATCATGGCCTTCTGTCCTTATTGTATAGGACAGGCCTTCTCTGGGGGCCCCCCTTTCGATTGTCCTCTATTAACAATTCTCTTCTTTTGTAGAGGTGTTTCTCTTTCTCTGGGCGACCATTGTTGAGGGTCCTTCAGATTCAACCCTTCAAAAAAGTGTTTGCAAAGTTATACCTTTCCGCCAGCAGCTCCAAAAGGAACCAGAAAGCTGTAGTTAGGAAAATATTATTGGGGCTTTAATTCAATTGAAAATACTCGCATGTATATTAAAAAAGAAAAGAAAAGAAATAAATTTTCTAAATGTCTGGGACAAAGAGAAAAAAAGATCTTGTTGATACTTGATTCTTCTACTATAGTTTTTCAAACCATTAAATCTATTATTTAACTGCCTATCATATATATATTCCTTGTACAGCACAGCAGCACATGAATATAGAGCCATAGGTAAGCATATTGGCATTTATATTTGTTTGGGGAAAAAATAAATAAGAAGGCACAGCTTTGAAATATCTAAATAAGTAATACGGCATGTGTTCATCATGCACAAGTGTATGTATAGATCAGCAACCATGGTGATTAGTGTGTGTGTTTGTGTATACATATAGAGAAAGAATTTGCAGGATATTATTCACACAATGTATTCCATGTAAACAAGCAGACAAGTGCATATATATTTGTGCTAATATTTTGTACTAGTAATAATTAAATAATAATAAATATTTAAATATTTATAATAAATATAACTAATAATTTGTACTAATATTAACTTGGGTATATATGCTGTTTTTAATATGCTCATATACATACATACACACCAAGGTATGTGACAACATGTACGCAATCTCTCTTATTCCAGGCATTACTTTTTATGTTTATAAATGTCCATCCCTCTAGACGGGAGGATGAATGGAGAGATAGATATGCTTACTTAGAAATATCTGTGTATACATGTAAATACGTGCTTTTTGCATATCTACATGCATGTCTTTATACAGTTCACAGACACATATCTGTCATTGTGATCTATTTTAGAAAAAAATGGGCTAAACAGATTTCAAATGTGCACATGCGTACTTGAAGCATTTATATCCCATTTTATTTTAAATAAGCATAGAATCATAGAGATGGAAGAAACCACAAGGCCATCGAGTACATAATCTTCACAACACACACACACACAGATCTCTGAGTAAGACATTATGGTGTTTTTTAAATACTTAAACAAAGTTCAATTTAATTAATCAGAGGGGAAGATATACTTTCACAACCTCAAAAGCCATCTGAAAGTATATATCTTAAACTTAAAGGAATTGTATCTTTTTTCTTTTCTTCTTCTTTTTTTCCTAAAAAATCCTTTTTATGCTCCAAGCTTGTCTTCAGATCTAGTTTCTTAATCTGCCCGGGGTAGGTTATTAGTGTGTTTTGTGTGTGTGTGTGTGTGTGAACCATTGCAACCACTGGCTCTGCAAAGTCTTTTTTTTTTTTTTTTAAGGAAACCCTTCTGCTAAGGAAAGAGGGCAGAGCTTGACCCCTGCTCTGTGGATGAGAGCTTTCTCGGAGACCCCTGCTGTGCCAAGATGGACCTTCAACATCAACTCTGAAATTGGTGTGATTTGCCTGGGAAACTGGCAGTCATCAGCCAACTGGCCTTGACAAGATGAGGAGGGCAACGCACAGAGAACGCTTAATAAGGGGTCGCAGAAGCAGAGGAGGAAAACACACATGGGGCCGGCCTTCGGGAGTGGAGCTTGCTTCCTCTTTCTGACTCTGAGGGGAAGCCCTTTGCAACTGAGATGGAGGAGAGATAATGGCCGTGGGGACGGGGGTGGACTTTCCATTGCCTGTCTTCCATTGTTTCTCTCCTGCTCTCAGTGGAAGAAGAAGAGGAGATGTTATCGTTACTGTCATCATCATCATCATCATCATCATCATCATCATCATCATCTGTCTCCTCACTACACTGTTATAGTGCTATTGTTCCACTTTCAGCATCCTATGGAATCCTGGGGTTTGCAGTTTAGGGAGGGACATTTAGAATTCTCAGCCAGAGAGCTCTTTGGCCTCAGTAAACGACAAACCTCAGAATTCCACAGGATGTTGAAAGTGGAATAATAGCACTATAACGGTGTAGTGCGGAAAGGCCCTCAGTCTTCATTTTTCAAAGTGGACCTTAAAATCATCCCCTCCCATTGCCTTCAGCACCAAGGCCTAAATACCCTAAAGCCTGTCTGATCTTGAAAACTAAGCAGGGTCAGCCCTGGTTAGTACATGGATGGGAGACTGCCAGTGAATAACAGGTGCTGTAGGCTATATTTCAGAGGAAGGACGTGGCAGAACCATCTCCAAGTATTCCTTGCCTTAGAAACCCCTAGGAAATTTATGAGGTTGCTGTAAATTGACAAGTGACTTCAAGGTGCGTGCGCGCGCACACACACACACATATATCCTGGATCTGAGGGTGGGATGCAAGCTGTATTTCCTTTTCAACTGTCAACAATTCCAGCACTTGAAACCCATTTAAATCCATTTAAACTGTTCAAGGCCATGGAAACCCACTGGGTGACCTTGGGTGCATCACAGACTCTCAGCCACAGAAAACCCCATAATAGGTTCACCTTAGTTTCACAGTCTACCAGGCATTATTGGCCGGACTTTTGGATCACCAACAGTTCAGATTCTGTCTAAGAATCTAGGAAACAGTGAGGTACCCTAAAACAGTGTGGTACATTCCAAATAATGCTGTGTGTGTGTGTGTGTAGTCTATTGTGGATCTATGGATGGCAATTTCATTGACGTGTTTTGTCAGCCCATTTGGAATTGCCCATCCATGGCTACTACGTTTCCAGGCTGGTGAAATCATGCACTTCTGTAACACAAAAGGCTATGCTGATGGTAACATTGCTACTGTCAGGGTCTCCCAAGCTACAGAGGCTTTTGCTGAGGGGCCAGACTGAAGGCGACAAAAACAACCCATTAAATAAGGTGCAGAAACAAAAGACAGGTCCACACCAGATGGATCATCTCCTGGGTCACAACAAGGACAACATCAGATGTTGGAGTTCCTGGACATTTAACCAAAGAAAATGCCCTCCAGGACACACTTTCTCCCCCTCCTCCTTTTACACCTCCTCCTCCTCCATCATCATCATTTGTTTCGGAGTCTACCAGGTGTTCCTAACTGGGGTTTTGGACTATCATTTAGATTCTATCCAAGAATTTAGGAATCTGTGAAATATTAGTGGGCAACACAGCATGTTCCAAACAGTCTCTTTTTTAAATTGTGCTGCTGTAATCTGCCTGTGACAGATGTTTTAACCATTCAGAATTGCTCTCAGGGTGCCTATAAACTCTGGACCGCAGATTTTTTGTTTGAGGAGGTGGTGATGATGTTGGATATGCAAAGGGGTCTTAAAGCAAATCAAGCCTGAACTCTCCCTAGCAGCCAAGTTGACTAAACAGAAGCTGTTGTACTTTGGCCATATCATGAGAAGACATGGTTCACTAGAAAAGATAATAATGCTTGGTAAGGTAGAAGGCAGTAGGAAAAGAAGACAACCACATTACAGATGGATAGACTCAATTAAGGAAGATACCTGCTTTCTGCACTATGCTGTTATAGTGCTATTATTCCACTTTCACCATGCTGTGGAATTCTGGGCTTTGTAGTTTATTGAGGACAAGGAGCTCTCTGGCTGAGAATTCTAAAGGCCCCTCCCTAAATTGCAAACCCCAGGATTCCATAGGATGTTGAAAGTGGAATAATGGGAACTATTAACAGTTTAAAACAGGAAAGCCCTAAGAGTGGAGGACGGCATGCACAAACATTGAGGCATATTTGCCAGGCTTCCATCTGTACTCTATATTTCTCAAAATGGACTTTGAAATCATTCATTTTGATCTAAGAAACATTCAGAGAATTGAATCGGTGGATCCTGTTAGGCTTCTATAAACCAAAGCTTTTCAGATCTGCAAAATGTATTCAGTCACCTCTCTTCCTTTTTGACAAGTCTTCAGAATCATATTCACACCCTTGGAAAGAAGTTGTGTTTTTTTTTAAGTGACAAACTTTGACTGGTGCTAGATAATCGGCTTAATCCATATTTCACAATTTGTCATTTGCTAATTCCCAGCTAGGGGAGAAGCAGACTGATACAGGCATTCACAAGTTGGTGTTTGAATCTGGAAGCAAGAGAGGAGCACATGCAAGACAGAGATTTACAGATTACAGATTAAGAACTTGTCTGGGAGTGACAAGTAGGACATTGTGCATTCCTCCATTGGCAAAATAAATGCTCTCAGGAAAGTTATTTTCTTTTCTTCTTTTTTTTCTAAGCAAAACTCAAGCATTCCTTCAAAAATACAGAAAATTCACCCCGTTTGGGTCAGCTTTGTGACATATGTCCTTTAAATGACATTTCTTATAGTGGAAAAAATCTTCTGATCATAGAATCATAGGATTGGAAGAGACCACAAAGCCCATCCAGTCCAGTCTTCTGCCATGCAGGAATACACCATCAAAGCATTTCTGACAGATGGCCTCTGTTTAAAAACATCCAAGGAAGGAGACTCCACCACACTCTGGGGCAGCATATTCCACCGTTGAACTACTCTTACTGCCAGGAAGCTTTTCCTAATGTTTAAGCAGAATCTCTTTTTCTGTAATTTGAATCTATTGCTCCATGTCCTAGTCTCTGAAGCAGCAGGAAACAAACTTGCCCCATCTTCTACATGATATCCTTTCAAATATTTAAATGTGGCTACTATGTCACTCCTTAACTGTCTCTTCTCTAGACTAAACATACCCAGCTTCCAGCTCCACAGGACAAAGCTGATCTTCCAGGAAAATTCAGATCTCCATTCTGCTATATACTGCAAGGCAGTTGGACTGGGAGGCTTTTGGAGTACTTTTCAGCTCTATGATTCTCTGATTCTCTTCTACCAGATATATACAGTGTGTGTTGAAATTCTCATTACATGGCAGAGAGAAGAAGTTGATCATGCTACTTTATGTTCTATCCCAGAGACAGTGGAATTACTTTTTCCAGGCTTCTTGAATTGCCCTATCCAGACATTGGAAACTTTTAAACTTTTAACTTTAACTTTTAAAAGTTCCATTGATTCAAGCAGCTTACTCTGCTTGGCAGGTTAGAAACAGAAGATCAAGGGAAGTAATAATACCACTTTACTCTGCTTTGGTTAGACCTCACCTGGAATACTGTGTCCAGTTCTGGGCACCACACTTCAGGAAGGATATTAACAAGCTGGAATGTGTCCAGAGGGTGTGAAAGGTATGGAAGCCATGCCCTATGAGGAGAGGCTTAAGGAGCTAGATATGTTTAGTCTGACAAAAATAAGATTAAGAGGAGACATGACAGCCATGTCTAAATATTTGAAGGTATGTCATGTTGAAGATGGAGCAAGCTTGTTTCCTGCTGCTTCAGAAACTAGGACACAGAGCAATGGATTCAAAGTACAGGAAAAGAGATTTCATGTAAATATTAGGAAGAACTTCCTGACAGTCAGAGCTGTTCAACAATGGAATATACTGCCTTGGAGTGTGGTGGAGTCACCACCTTTGGAGGTTTTTAAGCAGAGGCTGGATGGCCATTTGCTAGGGATGCTTTGAGTGTTTGTTTCTGCATAGCAGGAGGTTGGATTTGATGGCCATTGTGGTCTCTTCCAACACTATGTTTCTATGTTTCCCTGATTCTCTGATTCTATGAAATAGGATTTAGACCAGATATGAGAATCAAACAGTTCTCCTGATATGGCTTGGACTGCAGCAATTCCAGCCAGGACTGCCAATGATGAACTGCAGTTCAACTTCTAGAAGGTCACACAGTTCCCACTTCTGATTTAGACCAAAGTATGCTGTAAGGAAGGTTTCAGTGGCAGCTTCCCACTTTTGGGAATGTGGGACCATTCCCACTTAGTTCCCATTTAGAAATCATTTGTAACAATGTTTATATGCCATGAAATATGGCAACCCTAAACAACTTCTACATACTGCAATAATTTCTTCAAAATAAATCATCATAATATCAAATATTCATTAAAAATCAAGGCAAATATTAAAATGTTGAAGAGGAATTATATGTAAATGTTTTCATTTTCCTCCTGAACATTTAGTTAAAGGACTGTGATGTACGGGCTAGTTCTGAGTTCAGAGAATAAGCTTAGAGATTTCAAAAGCTTTATTCAGAACTTTGAAGAAACAACAGCACACCTTGGCAATTGCCAAGACTAGGGGACCATTGGATTTGCAGTACTATATAAGCCATTACATTTCAAAATCAGTGTGGTTTACTATCCCATTTGTTAACAAATCAAAACAATACTTTTTCTGGGCTCACCACCCATTCCTCCTATGTTCTCACTTAGCCTGCCAACCGTGTGACCTTGCAACTATGCCTGTTCATCATTATCACAGATTGTTACTCAAACATTCCCAGGTTCCTAGCTTCCTGCCCATTACTTCATCCTGTCCTTCCCCATTACCCAGCAAAGCACCTAAGCACTAAATTATGACATGACAAGGATTGCTTAGCCAACCTGATAGGGAATTTCAGAATGTGGGTGCCCTCCATATCAGGTTTGGTATCAGGATCCTGAATACTGGCCAAAATGCTAAGGGCCATGGACATAAGAGCAGGGATGGACAACTTCAGCGGGTCTTGGAGTGGGTCAATATTCTGTCCTTGGGACTTTAGTGGACTTCAAATACTGCCAAAAAATGCCCCAACCCTGAAGATCAAAAGAAAACTGGAAATGGCTAGGAGGCCATTTTTGGTTTGGGGAAATGAATTTTTTTTGTCAAACAAATGCCACAGTTAACCCTTGCCCCCTCACAAGGAATGGGGGGCTTGAGGGGAGACTGTGGGAGCAAAGAACTTAGGAAGAAAAGACTAGGGGGTCTAAGGACACACTTTACCCACCCCTGACTTAGATAGTCCACCATAACTTTTAATCTTTTTGATTTCTAGGAGAGGGTGACAGTGATACCTTCCATGGCCCAGTTGGATCCAAAGAGCTGGGTGAAAGGGATGTAGGAACCACTCCACCATTTCATACCCTATAATGGCCTGATTTGATAAGGACAGTCCCAATAAATCTTCCACCAATCCATTTTTTCAACTGTTTTTTAAATGTCCCTGTTTCACCCTACTCCTCCCTCTTTCTTCCCTTGTCCTCAGTTTCCTTCAGTTGCTGCAAACAGAGTTCAAAACTGGCTGGCACTCATTTAACTCAGACTGGGGTAAGAAGAGGAAAAGAGCAACATTTTGTTCTATCCAGTAGGCTGAGGCAAAAGCAAACTACTGCAGCCTCTCCTAGCTTGTATATTTTTCCTCATTAATAATTTTGCCATCTTGGCTGTGCTCTGATGTTGTTCGGTCACATGTATCCCAATTTCTGTCCAAATATTATTGCTGAGTATGCCCTTTTCATTTGTTTTTAATAGTTAATGTGTTTTAGGGAGTTTTAGATGGGTTGGTGGGTGGGGAGGATGGGTTATGTTTTAATGCTTTTAATGTATTTGATGTATTGCTGTAGTACCGCCTCGATCCGTTGGGAGAGGCGGGATATTTATTATTATTATTATTATTATTATTATTATTATTATTATTATTATTATTATTTGGGAGAGGTGGGATATAAATTATTATTATTATTATTATTATTATTATTATTATTATTATTATTATTATTTGCCCAGAATGCATTTTAGCTCCATCAGAGAGTGCAGCGGCATTATGGGGAAATGAAAAATGGTGATCTCTCCCCCACCTGCAAAAAAAACCCAAAACACTTTCATCCAGGCCTTCTCTGAGCACTTCAGTGAAGCATAAGCTCTGGGCAGAAGCTGGTGTTTTAGTGCTCTTGCACAGGTCCTGCTGAAAGAGATTAGAACCACAGGAAAGCACAGTAGCAGGATGTTCACTGCTCACTTCTACCAATACTTGCTGCAGTTCTACCACCTGACACTCTCCCCTCTGGCAGTCCTTTGCTCAGGACCCTATCAAATCTGGCCTTGGCCTGGCCACCTATTCATAAATTTAGCTTCAGATGGAAGTCAGACACAAAGCAGAAGCAACTTGGTGATCTCAGCCAGTTGGCAAGCTCATGTGAGAAGAGGACACTGTGAAATCCATGGAGTTTACTGCTGGGTAAACATGCATAGAATAAGGCTAAGTAAACAAGCAGAACACCTGGCACCAGGTATTGTTTGCTTTGTCTAGGAAAAAAAAATGCTATCATGCTTTTTGTTCCAAAGATTTGAGGCAGATGATGATAAAAATGAGGAGTAGCAGAGGTTAAAGTAACCCCAAAAGGCATTCAATAAAACAATTAAAACAGCTTCCAGCAGAGATGGGAGACTTAACTGAAAGCTATGCCCCCCCACACACACAAAAGGAAGTGCTTTACAGGGTATGGAAAACTGTTACAAAAAGATGAGGGTTGTTTTCCTTATGCTGGGGAAGGTTCAAAAGTTATTATTTCCATACATGGAGAAGTTGCTGTTCCAAGCTCTGATAGGTTATCTAACATATATATTTGTTTAATCTGTTAGAACCCATGAGAGGACCTGCAAACATGTCCAAGGAATGGTCTGCAAGAAATATTTCAGGATGAAACTTCAATTTGCGACCACACTGCAAATTTATAGCAGTTTGATACTGCTCTAAATGCCATGGCTCCATCTTAGGGAATTCTGGGCTTTGTACCTTGGGAAGGAACTCAGATTTCTCTGCTGGAGAGTGCTACTGCTGGATTTGACAGGAGGGAGGTAGAATTCTCTAGCACAGAAGTCCAAGCATGTAGGTATGCAACTAGTATATGTTTTGTTCTGTCAATACCTCACCAGTCTCCTGCCATGGGATCCAAACCACACCAAACTACAAATCCCAGGATTCCATAGACTACAAGTCAGGACATTTAGAATGGTATCAGAGTGCTTTAACTGTGTAGTGTGGATACATGTTAATTAGAAGGAAGACAAGGGAGAGAGGGTGAATGAATTGGGGGAAAGATACTGTGAATAGCTAGGAACCCTTCAGATTTGCTTACAAAGAATGTGATGTCTTAAGAAAAGCATGAAATGCAAAATACATCAGTACTTAATTTTTTATTGAATTTTTAAGAAGTATGATTGGAAGAAAAGAAGGAAAGGGAGGGGGAGAAAGGGGCAGAGAAGAATGCATAGGAAATGGATGAGGGCTAGGCATTTCCATTCATATATGCCGACCACCTTTCCAGAAAGACATTTTCTTGAACCAATCTTGTGGAAAATTCATGTTCACAAGCAGCTAAAGCAGTCAAATCTCCTGATCATTGAAGAATAGATGGAGAATGTTTGGAGTACAAGTCTTTTGGCAAGACTAAGTAGATGCAGCGTTTGAAAAATATTGACTTTTTGTTAAGTCCCCTGCCTCAGGGGTATAACTTAAATGAATGTGTTTGTCTACAGATTTCAAAGATTATTTTCTTCTACCAAATTGATGTGTTATAATATATCCACCACAAAGGGGATAACCACTGAACATGGCCACATATTGTAACCCAGAGAAGTATGATCTGTATTACATCGCCAACATCTAGCTGAAGTAGACAATTGCTTTCTAAAATAGGTGTAATAGCATCCAAGGTACCCCAAATATTGTTTTTTGCTGAACCAGCTGAAGTTTTAAATCTAAAGCAATTTTAGATATTGAAGCAAGCTGAGTTCCATAGTTTGGTTTGTAGAGGACGATCTAACATTGAGTTCCATCCCATTCTAATTTCACTAATATCAACTTTAGTACTTTCTAACAACCATTTATAAACTAGACAGTTTCAGTTTCAGTTTCTCTAAGCAAGTAATTAATGCTTCCAGAAAAGGAGGAATAGTTGAGGCATTCAAAGCTGATGGTTTGTACACACACACCAAAAATTGTTGCAGTTGTAAATATTGCCATAGTGCACTCAGTATTGAAAAGGGCAGGAATTCTTGATTTGATCCTATAACAGATCAGTACTTGATGATGGTTGCTTAACATGTATAATGCATAACATTTTAACTTTATATACCTAACATGCATAACATTATATGCTGGTTCAACATTCATTTCATTTTCCTAGGTCACCCAGGGATTAACGTTCTGTTGAGAAGTACTATAGAAAAGCAACTTGTCTATCATATGTGGATTCATTGCAGACATGTACACATACCTCCAGAAAATAAAACTTAAGACAAGTCCTATGGTACACAATCTACACCCAGTTTTCTATATGTATTGTGGTTATTGATGCTGCTGTGTGTCTTCAGGTCATTTCCAACTTATGGCAGCCCTAAGGGAAACCTATCACAGGGTTTTGTGAGGCTGAGAGTGTGTGACACACTCAAGATCACTCAGTGGGTTTCCATGGCTGAATGGGGAATCAAACCCTGCTCTGTAGAGTTGGAGGCCAATGCTCAAATCACTGCACACTGCTAGCTATCTTTCACGCATGTACTTATGCCAAATAAATAAATACTTACTCTGTACACATCTACACTGTGTATTTATTATATGTCATTTCCACACCCATTTCCTCTTTCTAGTGCACCCTGGGAATTAACATTCTGTGGTGAAGGACAACAGACAGTGATCAACACTTCACCAGTCTGCAGTTCCTAGGACTCCTTGGTAGAAGCCGTGACAATTAAGATGATTTCAAATGGAGATGTTCATAATACCAATTTGCCATATGGAGGCAAACAGGAACGCAACCCAGTCTGGAATTTGTTCAACTGTATTTGCTGTTGAAAGATACAGTTATTTCAGGCTCTCACACACTGATTAGATTTAAGGATGAAATGAATCTGTTTTTTTTTTAATGTGTGTGTATTGTAGCTTTTTATAACACTATATATCTAAAGATTAATAAAACACAATGCATTTAATTTTAAACTGGCAGCTTAATAAACCTTGCTTCCCACAGGAGAATGGACTTAGCTAACTGTGCCAAGAAGCAAGGAGAAAACATCAAGAGACAATTTAATAGACGTGGTCACAAGTATTATTTTGTTTTGTGCCACCTTGCATGCATGAAGTTGAAGATTGAAGGAAGACAGACAAGAGGAAAGAAGAAGCTGTCTGCACTCTGTAGAAGTCTCTGAAGTTGAGAAGGTTATTTTTGGACTACAGTTCCCATGATCCCCCTTTCTCTTAACTAGTAGTACAAAGGCTTGAGCTTGAGACATTCTGCATGCAAAACATCCACTGTTCCACTAAGCTACAGTTTCTGCATAAGCCTCCTGTACTTAAGGGAAACTTCAGTTCCACTTTGATCATATAGCTTGCAGCTAAAAAAACAAACCCCCCCCCGCAAAAAAAAAAAAAGCCACAAGTTTGTACTTCAGATTTTCAAAAAGCAGCAAAAAGGGGAGGGAGAAAGGGGAGAGAGAGCTAGTTGTCTTGTAGGACAGGGGTGGCCAAAGTGCAGCCCTCCAGAGGTTGTTGGACTATGACTGTCATCAACCTGGGCCAGCATCACCAGTACTAAGCAATGCTGTGAGTTCCAGTCCAACAACATCTGGCAGGTCTCATTTTGTCCATTCCTTTGGCAGAGATAGAACTAGAGTAAGAGTGGGGCTGATAGTTGTTCTTGTCCTTCTCTTCTTCTGTGGTTTCCCCTTCTAGTAAATTATCATGCACATCCAGTGAGTACCCATGTCATTTCAATTCCACACACACACACACACACAAAACCTGGGAGAAATTCAAAATGATTGGATTTCAGTGCAGAGTGTATTTCATCTCTCTTAATTCTGAGGCACCTTGAAGAAAGCTTGTGGAGAAGTATCTTAAATCAACCAATGTGCTCTTTTTAAAAAAATAAAATAAAAAATCTCTGACTCCTGTTGGCTCTTCAAGGCAACAGGACTTCTCTTGTGTTCCTCTCCCTTTCCAAGTGTGCCTTGCTGTGTTGGGGCTAAAGGCACAGAATCAAAGCAAAAAAACAGCAGATAACACCCTTCTGTCTCCTATACTGCCCTCTGCAATACCTGAAGCAAGCTTTTTTGGTTCCCAAACCCTTCTGCTCACAGTACCTTGAAAGCAAAAAGAAAATGCATGCTAAAGAAAAAAAATGCAAGAGCTTTTGATGTTGTTTTGATCACTATCATTAGTAATACATGATCTTTGGTATCTGTTTTGTCCCCTGGTAGAGCTAGAATCCATGGTAAGTGCTTCTATAACCTGTATTAGGGGAGTAGCAGAAGGAGGGAGCTATTGTTTATTAGCTCCTGAAACACGCCAACTCTGGATGGACAAAGCCAAGGATAACTCCGTGGTTGTTTGCATGTGTAACCGAGAAGCAAGGTGCAATCAGAAGCCAGAACCCACACGTGAGTCCTCCTGTCCGGGGCCCCATCGAGACCCCCTGCCTCCCATGCTGTTTCGTGCACAGCAAACTCTTTGCCACAATGGGGACTGTGGCAGGAGGCCTTCCCTGTGGATTTTGCGCTCAGATGTGGCAGCCCAGCCTGAGTGGAAAGCCGCTCAGGACATCCTAGTAGGAGGCTACAGTCATGACCTTTCTCTCCATCTCCTCCCAACGCCTGGGTGGCTATTCAAATGGTAATAAGAGCTGCGGAGGAGCCCAAAAGGAGGCAAAATGATTAAGGGGTTAGGGCAACTGACTAAATATAAATCCATAATTTCATTCATCATCGCCCAGAAACAAGTTCATTCCTCCCGTGGAGAACAAAAACATCTGACATTCATCCTCTATTTGATTTGGGAATTTTTTTTTTTTAATGATCTCTTTAAGAAAGAGAAGGAAGACCTATTAAAGAAGAAAGGACTGGGAGAAAGCTGCAAATATTTCTCCATTTTCAGAAGAAAGCTGCAAATATTTCTCCACTGTCTCTTTCTTCCTTTCTTTCCCTGCCCCCCCCCGCCCGCCTTGCCTTCCTTTTAAGAAACAGGCCAGGTATTTCTTTGTTAAGCATCTCAATGCTCTTTGAGGATGGGCCCTGAAGAACCGTGGGCCCAAACTGGGACATGCCTGTTCTCTCCACCCAGCAGTCAGTGGGAAGGAAGAAGTGGCAAGGCTGTGTGTGTGTGTGTGTGTGGTGGAGATTTGGGGAGGGGGGTGCAGGGGAAAGTGGAAGAGAGAACAAGGCATTCCTTCAAGGCTGGTGACTGTTTGGGAAGGAGTTTCTGAGCTGTTAGCTGGTGGCTATTGTGTTGGTGGTAAGACAGGGGAGGTGAGGGGTGGTGAGCAAAGAGGCTGTGACCCCCCCTCCTCTCTTTTCCCCCCTCTTTCCTTGGTGTGGATTTGCTGACCAGAGACCGTTAGGAGCGGGCAGAATGAATGCAGTTGAATGGAGATGCGTTTCAAAAGGCCCACCTCCTTTCTTAAGGGACTGTGAGGCCGGGCACTCAGAACCTTGGGAACAGTTGGCTGGCAAAGGAGTCCTCCTTTGACGCACAGAGAGAGAGAAAGAGAGAGAGGCGCCGAAAATCAGGGAGAGGGGTGGACCGTAGAAGGTGAGTGATGGGATGGGGGTGGGGGGAAGTATTGGGGCTTTATGGCTGACCTGCAAAACATTTGCTTCTTTTAAAAAAATAAATACAAATCCTCCTTAGAGGCAACTAAGAAGGCCAAGGAGGAGAGGGAAAGAGAGAAAGCAAACCCAAAGAGCTGTTGAGGTAGAAAAGATTTCAGCATGCTTGAGTCCTATTTAAAATAATAATAAAAAGGCGGGTCTCTCCCCCCCCCACACCCGATGATGATGGGGATGATTTCTGCTTCTTTCCTCCTCCTCTTTGAGATTCCACGTGGATTTTCGTGCTTTCCCTTTCTTTCCATATTCTCTTCCGCTCGAGGAAGATATTCGGGGGAGGGGGGGTTATTTCAAGGAAAAGTCCACATGGATTGAAGGGTTTAATTAATTGTTTTGCACAGCGCAGGTGTTTCCGTGTGTGTGTGTGTGAGAGAGAGAGAGAGAGAGAGAGAGGTGGATATAAATGAAGTCAGCGTATGCGTAAAATTTAAGCGTTGAATGCGTGCGGTGCATGAATATTCTGATATACCAGACTGTGAAAACATGTGCTCGCTCCTGGATAGATTTTTGCTCCCCTCTCTGCCTCTGTTTGAACTGGATAGGAAAGATTAGATTAGATTATAACGCCCAAACGGAGAGTTTTCCTTTTGGAAAGCGCTGAGCAGCCATTGAGGTTGAGAGACGAAAAGTGCCTCATCTTTAAATTGGACAATGTTGGGAATGGCGCGGGAGGGGTAAATAGAATAAAGGGGGTTTTAATAAAAAAATTTAAAGGAGAATTTTTCTCATCCTAGCCCAGATCTACAGAATGAAAAAAGAGGGTCTGCTTTTCATTTAAAACAAAATCGCGTTTTTCTTAGCCGGTTATATGGAGAGCTCCTTTTTTCCCCTTCACTTCTGCCTGTGTGTATGGGGGGAGGTTGTGTGTGTGGGTTCCCAGAGGTAGATTTTTACGGGGCGATCGCTGATGTGGTGGTTTGTCCGCTCCTATGGATGGCGGGGGGGGGGTGCTATCTGAATGGGCCGGTCTTTGCGGGAAGGCCAGAAATCCGCACGTTTACGATCTCTTTGTCTGGGGAACAGCGGGTGGTAGGTTTGGGGGGGGGAGAGGGAAAGAAAAGAAAGAAAGAAAAGAAAAGAAAAGAAAAAAAAAGAAAAGAAAAGAAAAGAAAAGAAAAGAAAAGAAAAGAAAAGAGAAAAGGAAAGAAAGGAAAAGAAAGCGGTCTTCAGATCCATTGGCTCCTCTCATTCTTTCCAAGAGAAAGAAAATGGTTTCTTTTTTAAACGCGTTCTTTAAGAAACGCCATCGGCCTTAAAAGCAGATAGGGGTGAAACTCGAAAGACGCAGAGAGATGTTAGGTGAAGTCGATGGGATTTTATTTTTTAAGCAACTGAGTCGTATTTTTAGCTCCTTAAAAAAAAAAAAATCGAAGTGTGGGTTGGAGCAGAAAATGAAACCGTTTGTATTTAGTGTCTCTAGGACATGGGCATTTCTTTACCTCCGCAATTCAGTTTCTTCCCCCAGATTTCGTTTTTTAAAAAATCCTCCAAATTCTCCCCCATTCCTAAGACCACCGAGCTTCCAAATGAAATGCAAAAAGGAGTGGGATTTCTCCCTCCCTCTCATCCTAACCCACTAAGCACTCCGCGGCCTAAGGCGGCCTAATCTGGATTCCACCCTCCTTCCGCCATCTCTTCTGGACTGCCCGATCCACAATCTCCTTAAGCCGAACCCATGGCAACGGAGTCCAGCTTCAGCTAGAAACAGCCCTTTCTAGGCCTGGGTTTAGGCTTGGCTGAGCTGCAAGAGCTTGCTTAAGTTTCCGATCCAGGCTTTCACAGTCCTTGTCCTTTGTTGGGATTTGATGATATTTATTAGGGTCAGTCAGCCATTCTGCTTCACAACCGTTGTCACCCTCCCAGATTCAACCACCTAGGCCTAAAATAGATTCACCCAGTCTTCTCTATCGGGATGAAATGCTCTCGACTAAAGAGGAAGCTCATAGAAGCAACGAGGCCTTTCCATTTCCGCACTAGCCTGTTACAGCGCGATGATTCCACTTTTAACATCCTCTGGAATCCTGGGGTTTGCAGTTTCGGGAGGGGCCGGCCGGCCCCTCCCGAAACTGCAAACCCCAGGATTCCAGAGGATGTTGAAAGTGGAATCATCGCGCTATAACAGGCTAGTGCGGAAAGTACTGGTTTATCCCGTTTCCCTTAAGCTAGTAAAGCCACTCCAGTTAGCATTAACAATGGAACAGAGGTGTACTCCTGGTTCTTAAGCCGGGTACGTTGTAGACAGGCCGGTGTGAAGGTTGGACTGACGCCTATGGACACGATCCGGTCGAATTTCAGTGCTTTTAGCCTGATTTCAGAGATCAGGCTTAAGGCAGGCTTACCGTTTGTCTTTGTTGCTTCTGCCTATGTGGCCCAGACAACGTGGTACTCAAGGAGCCTTTTGCCTGGCAGATCGTTCCCTCGGAATCAGTACAGGTTCCTGCCCCGGAGAGCTTACACAAGAGGCCCAGGAAAGAAGATGTAGGGAGGAGGCCAGGCAACCTTAAGACAAATGCGGCTACCGCTCCTAAACGGCCTTTCTGCCCTACGCTGTTCTAGTGCTGTTATTCCACTTTCAACCTCCTGTGGAATTCTGGGATGTGTAGTTTCCTGAGGCCCAAGAGCTCTCTGGCTGAGCATTCTAAAGGCCCCTCCCTAAACTGCAAATCCCAGGATTCCATAGGAGGCCGAAGTGGAATAACAGCACTAGAACAGTGTAGTGCGGAAAGGCCCTCCTAAGACTCCTTTCACCTTCACACACACACGTGTCAAGGGGTTTTTAACGGGACTTCGCTTTTGGCTGTTCCTGCTATTAACACCTCCCCATTTAAAAAAAAAGGGAGAAGGGGGTGTCCATAAAATGTCTTACAAATTTATTGATTGAGAAATCCATTATTTTTTTTAATGAGACTTAGGCCATTTTCGCACTAGCCTATTATAGTGCTATTATTCCACTCAGTGGCCCCTCCCTAGACTGCAAACCCCAGGATTCCACAGGATGTTGAAAGTGGAATAATAGCACTATAAGGGGCTAGTGCGGAAATGGCCTTACTTAAGAGAACTTGGTGATGGATAATGAATATGGGTATTAAGTGTGTGATTCTGGTCCAAGAGACCCCTTTACAAAAGCCAGGTGACTGAGAAGACTGGGGCAGGCAGGGGAGAGAAGAAGGAAGAAAAGGAATACAGGAGAGGGTCCAGAATTCGGAATACAGGGGCTTTGCCTGGCCTGTGTCCTCAGATCTGTTAGAGAGAGGCTGCCTCCGGAGTCACATCAATACCATGGACAGCGAAGCTGCATAGAGCAGCCGCGGGTGGAGGGAGGAGGAGGCGGTCGGGTTCTGGGGGGTCGTTTTTTTAAGCACCATTTTGACCCCCTCCCCGGACCACAGACCCTTTCCTCGTCTCCTTAAATGGGAGGATGTGAGGTTAACGAGGGGAGGGGGTTCCCTCCGCCCTCTGTCAAAGACAGAAGTCAAAACGGAGTGGAATGGATGGAAATCGGGTTGGGTTGGACACACGCGCGCGCACAGGAAATTCGGATTGTCTCCTCCAACCCAACAGCCTCCTGCTACTACATTCCTTTTCCTGGGGGGAGCGCCGGGGGGAGACACCGAAAAAAGGCAGAGGGACGCCGAGGCAGCCTATAGAAGCGTCTTTCAGATTGTTTCCGCGCTGGGATGGCCGGGAGGGAGGGGGATTCGTTTGATAGGTTTCGATCCGGTCCTAGCGATTCAAGGGTCTCCGAATTTGAACGGCTTGGGGGTACCGAGGGAGGCGGCGGGTGCTAGGAGGTTGCGATTCCCAGGGGCGGGTGGAAGAGAAAATAAAGAGCCCCACACGCGTTAAGTTCCCATCCACCCCGTTTGCCTGTTTGTTAAAATATCTTTAATGCATCCTACATACAGCCCAGAGCCAGCGGGATATAGTGGTTTGAGCCTGGGACTACGGCCCCGGAGACCAGGGTTCGATTCTTTGTTCGGTCCTGGAAACTCACTGGGTGACCTTGGGCGCATCACACACTCTCAGCCCCGGGAAGCCTCGGAAACGACTTGAAGGCACACAACAACGGCATCTATCCTAGAAAGAAAGGGCCGAAATACATTAAAGCCACCAGGTCTTGTCTGATCTTGGAAGCTAAGCAGAGTCAGCCCTGGTTAGGACATGGATGAGAGGCCGCCAATGAATACCGGGTCCTATACACTGTGTTTCAGAGGAAGGACTGGCAAAACCCACCTCTGAGTATTCCTAGTCTAAGAAGAAACTATGAAATTCATGGGGCGCCCTAAGTCGACAGTCGACTTGTAGGTACACACGCACATATATATCCTAGATCCGAGGGCGGGATGCGAGCTGTATTTCCTTTCCAACCATTAACAACTCCAGCGCTTGAAACCCGTGTAAAACCATTTGAACTGTCTATATAGAGCACAGCCAGCAAACTTGAAGCGCAGTGGTGCAGTGAACAAGCACAGCACCAAACTCAGGGCAATGTAGAGGCCAGCTGAGTCTGAGGGGAGGGGCTACCACCAAGAAGCCCACACCCTCCGCCCCAGTTGATATATTGACCCCAGGGAAATGACCGACCCATTTCAAAGAACGGGCAGGTGCTGGTGGTTGACTTGTGTCTTGAAGTCCCTTTCCACTTATGGCCACGCTGTCACGGGGGCAAGACTTCTTCAGAAGGGGTTTGCCTTTCTCTGAGGCTGAGAGTGTGTGACTTGTCCAAGGTGGGTTTCCTTGGGATTTGAACCCTTGTCTCCGGGAGAGCTTGTCCAGAACTCAAACCAGGATGTAGATAATGAGATAGGACATCCAGGTCCTAAGCCATGCAGGGCTTGGAAAGTTACTCTCCAGATTCCTTGACTGCCTTCCAGAGCGATGTTCTCCTAATTTCAGTAGGACAGAAGCTGAGCAAGCCAACCTCTGCATGTGCATACTGTATCGTTGTTGTTGAGTGCCTTCGAGTCCTTTCCCACTTATGGAGGCCCTAAGGCCCATCATGGAAGCTGAGAGTGTGTGACCCTCCCAAGGTCACCCAATAGCTCTCCATGGCCGAGCGGGGACTTGAACCCTCGTCTCCAGGGTCATAGTCCGGCGCTCAAACCATTACATCGTGCTGGTTCTATCTGTATCTAACGGCCATTTCCTCACTAGGCTGTTATAGCGCTATTATTCCACCTTCAACATCCTATGGAATCCTGGGGTTTGCTGTTTAGGGAGGGGCCTCAGGGTTGCAGCCTTCTGCAACCCGATCCCAACATCTTTTTTCTTTGCTGGTGAAGAATGCCTTATGGCAGGGGTCGGAAACCTGCGGCCCGTGGGCGGCAAGCGACCCTCACCCCAAGGAGACAAGATATTGGAAACTTCGGGCAAGAGAAGGAAGAAAAATCGGAAATGCTTTGGGAATCTGTTATCTCTGCGTAAATCCAAATGTCCGTCTGCGCGGTGGAGACCTTAAAGAACTGAATCCCTCTCAGGGAAAGGCAGATTTTTACTTCCTAGCAATATATTTTGGTTGGAGGGAGGAATTGGAGAATATAAGGGCTTGGCTAGACCTGGACATCTTCTCTTCTTTTGTGAATGGAGCAGAGAAAGAAAGAAAAACAAGGAGAGTTACAAACTGAAATCCAAGGGAGTAACAAAATGGACCTTTCTTTCCTCTTCCCACTTTATTTTCCTTTTATTTTATTTTTTTTCATTAAATGCGGGCCGATCTCCTTCTCCCTCCCCTGGCATATTCAATTGGCACAGAGACATGGTACAATGCAAGATTCTAACTCTCCACGAGGACGCAACGCCTCTGTCTTAGTCGCAAACCAATCTTGAGCTGTCCCAGAGTTTCTCCTGAAGAGGTTTGCAAAAAAAAAACCAACAACCCTCTCGCTTTGCTGTCAGAAAATGGGGACGTGAAATCCATTCCGCCTTCAACGCCTGTGACGCCGCTTTCCAAAACCCGACTAGGGAGGGATGACCTATTCTTGCCGCCCGATCCCCACATTTTTGGCCGGAGGCTGTGAATGGACTCCGAACAGGGACGGCAGCGCTTGGCTCTCAGTGCTGCGGCTTAACTTTGAGGATCGGGGTAGGGAAATCAGCCAGACCGGGCTTATCTTGCTCTCCGTTGAGAGTAACGCATAAATTACTCAAAATTCAATGATGAAATATCTCCCCCCTTTTTTTTTCAGAACGAGCTTTTTTTAGAATGCATTCTGTTCTGCTACTCAGGAGTTAGACCCATTGTATTCAGTGGTACTTACTCCCAGGGAAGTGAGCGAATTTCAGTATTAGAGAGAAGGAGGTATCCTGCAGCATCCCGACGCTGGAAAGTTTACCTCTCCTCTCATCAAAATATGTGTGTGCCTACGTGTGTGTGTGTATATATATTTCCTTTGCTTACTTGAAATACGTGGCGACTAACGCAAATCAATCCAAGTCCTAAGCAATGGACAAGTTGGTCATATTAATTTTGTAAAGAAAACTAAATTTATCTTGCGAAATCGTCTGTCATTATATATGCTCGCTCGTTCGTTCTCTCTCTCTCACACACACACCCATTGATGACGGATGGATGTGTCTCTCTGTGGGCCTAAGTACCCTTACGATACCAGATCTCGTCTGATGTTGACAGCTAAGCGGGGTCATCCCCGGTTAGTACTTGGATGGGAGACCGCCAACGAATACCAGGGGCTGTAGACGAGGAGGAAGGAACTAGCAAAACCGCCTCTGAGCATTCCTTGCCTCAGAAAATCCTTTGAAAACCACGGGGCCGCTATAAGTCCACAGTCAACTTGAAGGCACTATACACACACGTATAAACAGAATTTCCAACAAATCTGTTCGCAGAAGGACGCAGTTTTTATCACTCATAATACATATTTCTTAGAGTGATTCTGTTTGGTAATCATTCTGATTAGATAGATTACATATACATATACACTGATGTGATTATAAATATATCTCTCATCATATCGATATGTATGCGAATTTGCATAAGACTCTCTAAGATATATATATGATATACATCTATCCCTGTGTCTTTTATATATCTCACTGTGTGTGGGTAAGGAGGAATTCTTTCTCCACTTGCGTCTACTACCGTCATTGTCAGAGTTCTAGAGTTCTTTAAAATACTCAGAATATTCCTATTGTCCTGCAAAACGCATGGGCAAATAATTGGAAGGACGCACGGATGGATGCGTAAATGTAAGATTCTTTCTTTCTTTCTTTCTTTCTTTCTTTCTTTCTTTCTTTCTTTCTTTCTTTTTTTGGATTCTCGGCCACAGCGAGATAATGAACGGGAGGAATTCTTGTCCTATCCGTTCAAAAGGGAAAGAAAAAAAGGAGCGAGATGCAAACGATGCGGGAGGGTTGGCTAGGGATGGGGCCGAGTCGGGGTGGGGGAGCGGCCGCGTGGGCATTGCGTCCCTTTGCTGAATTTCAAGTTCACCTCCTGTCCCGTTATGTAAGGCCGGAGCCGTTTGTAAATCTGGGTACGTTTGCGTGAGAAGAGTGATGGGGAGGGGTGTACGCAGAAGCGCGCTCTCTCTCTCTTTTTGGAAATCATTGACTCCAACGGGACTAAACTTCTGAGCTGGCCTTCTCAGCTTTTGTGCCCTTGAAAAGCGCCTGATTTCGTTTGGATCGGGCCCATCCTTGTTGAAGTCGATGGGACTTCCCCCGCCCTCCCGGGGGCCGTGGGAGTGGGTCTCATTGAAGCCCACAGGGTTCTGAGTAGACCTACCCAGGAGTCTGCAGTTAGGCCGCATAGTCCTACGTGGCTTTTGGCACACGTGTCTCCCTCCCTCTCCTTTCCCCGCCTCGTTTCCCTACTTTTTGACCTCCGCTCGTGTAAGCCGCCTTGCACGCCATGGGACTTCCTCCGAGGAAAGGATCTGGCATGGGGTAGGGAGGGGGGAGAGGACAAAAAACTGCATATCTTTGCGTATGGAAGGTACAAAAGGTTGGGTTTTCTGTCTCTGGCTGCTGCGGCGCGCTTGGCTCGGCGCAGAAAGAAATCTGCGTTGCCTCGGATTCAAGTCGGGGCGCCGGCGATGATGGCGGTTCCTCCTTTCTTTCCAAGGTCCTGCGAGAGGATCCCCCTCCCCAATTCCCTCCTCCGGTTCCCCCACGCTCCCCCAACACGCACGCACACACAACCGCGCCAGATCCCCGCTGCGTCCACACGTCGCTTGGGTTCTTTCTGCCTGGCGGCCTCCCTGTCTTGTCCTTCCCTTGCGTTCCAGGGGTGTGTTTGCTGGGAGACGTGTGTGTGTGTGCTTGTGGGAGGGGGAAGGTGTTGGGGGAGTTCTTGAAATGGCAAATTGGGGCTGAGTGGGGGGAGGGAGAGAATGAGAGAGAGAGAGGGCGACGCGTTGGCTTTTGGCTTCCTAATGATTTGGGATCTATTTCTGAAATGACACGCACGTCACCCAGCTTGGGAAGGCGGGGAGGGGGAGGAAGAAGGGAGGGGAGAGCCTTGCTGATGTCTTCTGAGGTGAGGAACCGACTGGAGGTGAGACGGTGTCCCTCCCTCTCTCCCTCCCCCCTTTCCCTATCCATCCATCATTTGTTGGTAATCAACTCCCCACCTCCTGATCATCCATTTATTGGTCGATGATTGACTCCCCCCATCCCTCTTGGTCCGCTTCCCGCTCCGGGGTTTGTCCTCCCTTTCCCGACTGGGCCGCCATCCCCTCGCCGCATCCCTTCTCGTTTTGGTACCCTACGGCGCTCCATCCTCTCTCCGTCCCCGATGCCTTTCTTTCCTCCCTCGCTCTACCGTCCCTCTGCTCTCCCCCTCGCCTTTCTCTCCCTCGCCCATCTGGTCCTCTAGCCGTCCTTTCCTTAGGAGCGGCGGAGGAGGCGAGAGGCCGTTGGGATAATTTCGTTTTTCGAAAACAAAAACGGGATGGCAGGCCACTGAGAGCAGCGCGTGGTTGCCCTCGCCATCCTCGCGGGCATTTCTTGGGGTCCTCTCTCTGGGGCGAAGGATGGAGGTAGGCTCCGGGGTCCCACCACGTCTGAACCTTCTTGGTCCTTCTGGGGATGCTTCAGTGACTCGCAGCCTTTTCTCTCCCCCCCCCCCCAGTACCACCACGGCGACCCCCCTGTGGCCGATTCGCGCCCTCCCCTCTCCACCTTTCCTTCCGTCGCGCCGGCGGAAGGCCGCCCTGACAGCCTCCAACCCCTTCCCTCCTCTGGCTTCTCCCCCTCTCTGTTCTCCCCCACCCCCGCCGCGCAACCCCCCCCCCACTTTCAAGGGCATCTTTGCTGATGAGGATTTGGCTAATGGAAGCGAACTTCTGTCCTGCCCATGACGTCACTGCGTCCCAATGTAATCCGCTCGCCGCTCGCCCCCCCGCAGCAGATGCGCTTCGGAGCCGGGATGGAGAGAAGGGAGCAGAGAGAGGGAGAAAGAGAAAGACCCGAGGAGGGAGGAAGGGAGGGAGAGGGGAGGGGGCAGGGAGGGAGGGGGAGGGGGAGACCGGGGAGGGGGGAGTAGAAGAAGAAGAAGAAGACGATGGGGAAGCAGAGAAAGAGGAGGAGGTCTGAAGTTGCTTGAGCTTGGATCAGCTGAAAACGCCATCCGCACGACAGACGCGGCTCCGGCGCGACCCCAGCAGAAGCAAGCGGCTCTGCTCTTTGGCAAGCGGACGGAGCGGGCGGAGGAGGAGGATTTGGGAGAGAAGGAGCCAAAGAGAGAGAGAGGGAGGACTCGTCTTTGGGGGGGGAAAGCGCCGCAGGAGAGAGGAGAGGAAGAAGATGGGGGAGACAGGAGGGCGCCCTAGACCCCCTCTTGGCTGGAAAGGGCTCCGCCGGCAGAAAGGAAAGAGCGCGGCGGAGAAAAGGAGAACCTGCCCTTTCCCTCGATGAATTCGTCCTTGTCCTTCTCTTCGCAACTTCGCCCTGATCGCCCTGCGACCGGGACCGGGCAACCAAAGCCCGCCTCGCAAAGAGAGAGAAAAAAAATCTGATTTTTTATACATATTTAAAACCACGTAGTGAAACGAGACTCACAAAGAGAGGGGAAGAACCTGAGCGAAAGGTGAATTTTCGAACGCGCCTCCAGGTTCCAAGAGGGTGCATGCGTTTTTTTTTAAAAAATATATACCTATAGATTATGGTTCAAAAAAAAAATGTTGAAAAAAACGAATATTCTCAGGATGCAAGCGAGGAAAAGAAAGGAGGTTGGATCGAGAGACGGATTTCCCCCCCCCCAAAAAAAACTGATGAAGGTGTCGGAATGAGAGCGGGCTGCGGAAACTGGACCGGGGAGGAGAGGGTGAAATCTACGGACCTACCGACCCCCTTCCCCAAATGCGGAGAACTCCAGCGCCTTTTTAATTCGATTGCTGTGTAATTTTAGTAGGTGTGCGGGTGCTGGTTGTTGAGTGTATGTGTGTGTGTGTGTGTTTCAGATGAGTTGGGAGGCAGAGAGAAGAGCAGGCGTTCGTATCTGCTGGATACCAATTCGAATTGCACCCCCCCCGCGTCCCCCGTCTTGTTTTGCAAATTGTAAAATTGTGTCAGCCTTCCTGCCTTTTCCAAAGTAGCAGATGGAGAAGCGGGGGGAGCAGAGAAGCAGAGAGGGATAATCTGCATATCAAATCTGCTTTTCTTTTCTTTATTTTCCTTTTGTCGTTAAAAGCCAGTTCCCCACCACCTTTCCTCGGTTCTGCCCTTCCGACGGTCCCACGATTTCCAGGTCTAATTTATGTATGTATTTATGGATGGATGGATGCATAGATCGGCTGGCGTTTCTTCCAACTGGCTGATAGTCTGGGATGGTTTGAGTGAGTCCCGCTCCAGCGGTGGAGAAGGAATTTATTTTTCTTTTCTTTTTCGGGGGGAAGGTGGTTTAGACAGAGAGCGTGCCGGTGTTTTTAGGAATCGCTGGTTCGTGGCTGGCTGGCTTTCCTTCTGGATGGCTGTGGTTATGGAGTGCCCGGTCTCTTCGCTGTTTTCTTCTTCATGTTGTTGTTTTTTTCCCCCCAGTGGTGCAGATTTTAATCGTGGGGCAAATCGGAATTGAGAAACGCCTGAAGGGGGTGTGTTGTGTGAATGTTGGGTTATCTTTAGGTAGATGGATAGACAGAGGTTGATGCACGCAGGAAGCCTGCGTGAGAATTATGTGGACACAGGTCGTGCTCACCTTTAGACAATATACGGCGTGTTGACGGGAATCATTTGAAACGGAAGGCTGCACGGAGGCAATTTTTGCAGTGCAAAAGAGATTGGCCAGCCCTGTCCTTCCACCATGGTTTCCTCTGAGCATCTGCAAAGGAGTTGCTGGGCTAGAGTCTCTTTTCTCCTCCTTTAATCCCCCGAATTGCCTGGCTTCAGCTGGAGTATGGAGGAGAAGGGCTTCTGCTTCGTCTTGGATGAGCAGATTGCACAGAGATGCTAGTCCCTTCCTCTTCCATCGAGGAAAAAGATGTTCTTTTTCTGGTGCAAGGTTGAAATCCTGGGTGTCAGTTTCTAGCAGGCTTGCTATCAAAACTGCGAGCATTTAGCTCCTCTTCCCTTCCTAGGGAAACATTAAGAGGTTTCTTTTTTAAAGAATTAAGACCTTGCAATTATTTTCCAGTGTGGGGTTCTGCAGTGTTAGACCAGTCAGACCAGTTCCATTTGATCTGTGTAGGTCTGGTGGAAGGGGAGAAGGAGAAGGCATTCAGGGTGGGAAGGAAGTGGAAACTGGGAGTAAAAGGTATGTTTGCGTTTTTTTTTTTAAAAAAAATGCATTCCCCATAGATGCATGTTCCTGTGTATTTCTAAGGGGACCTACATTGCATCCTCTTGCATTGATGTCTCTGTTTTGTTTGCATTTAATTCTGTTTGTGTTTCTCTAGGAGCAAAAGGGGTGGGCGAATGCTACCAATGCTCTTGGACCAGGATGCTATTTGTGTGCTGACCTACCTGGGGGCAAGGGGGAAAAATCCTGTGGTTGCATAAGACTCTGTGTGGATGTGAGCGTGGGTGTACCCGTTTTCTTTAGGCAGAGCGGGAAGGTGGTTGATGGTATGAGTGCTTACTCATGAGGGTGCACAACCAAGTGAGAGCCATGAGCATGCACTGACCCCCGCCTGCATCTGGGTGCTAAAGAGATGTTATGCCTATGCGCGGATAGAGGGGAGTTGTGAGGGACCTGAGATGGCGTATGCCTGCGTGTTGCAGTCTTTGGACAAGGCTGCACCGACACAAGGGAAACACTAGGAGGAGCCAGGGTTCATTTGTGTACAAGAGGATGCAGCAACCCATGGACTTGGGAGCCTGGAAGTCCTCAGGATGCGTAGCACGCATATAATTGGCAGAGGGAGGACAGAGGGGTCAGGGCCTCCACGCTACCCTGTTTGGGTCCTAGTCATTCTCCCCCTCCTCCCCACCCCTGGCTTGGCCTTGTTTCCCAAGCACCCCCTCCCTGTCCCCTCCAGGGCCCTTCTCTGCGTGTTCACAGCGGACCTTGATTTAATGTCCATACAATTAAGGCACGCGGTGAATGCCAAGAGAGCGGCTTTCATGGCATCCCAGCTGCACAGAGTGGGGGACGCCACTGTTCCCTGACTCCCCTTCCCTTCCACCCCAGGGACCGCAGTATCTGCAGGGAGCCAGGAGACAAGAGGTCTCACCAAAAGCCAAAGAAAGTGCCCACAATAACTCAGATCCTTCTTCCTCCCTGCCAAATACCTCCTGGACCAAGTTCACCGGGGAGGCGGTGGTTTCAGGAAGGAAAGTGGGAAAGAATTCTCAAGGCCAGGCTCCTAGAAGAGATCAATGCACAGAGATGGTCTTTTACATAGCAATGAAAAGTGTGTAAATCTTTTCTTTTCATCTCTCCATGAAGCTCTTATGTTCTTAGTTACTTTTTTCTAGAACACATTAGCTTTGAAGTTGTGTCCAATTAAACCTTGGCCCACTAGGGTTTGTGTATGTGTGTGATTGTGGCCTTCAGATGTATATTATTGTGGGTCTCCCAGATTCAAGCTACGGCATTAGTTGTCAGGCGTATGTTATTTATTAACAGAAAGATCCATGACTATGGAGAACTTTCCTACCTTGGTTTTATTGCTGGGAGGCAAAGTGTTTTAGAGAAGGTGAAAATCATCTCTGTAAAATGTCCTGCTCAAAACTGAAACACAATAATGATAATTTTAAAAAAGAGACATTCCTTTCTTCTATATCTGTGGGTAGCTCCTGCAGATCTTCTAACAGTTTCACAAAATGAATGGCACTGTCTTCCAAAGGTTGACTAAACAGTTATTGATGACATGTCTTCATCATCATTCCTCTGGGAAAAAGTCCTGTTCATGTAAGAGAAAATGGAGGAAATGATGAAGAACATAAAAGTGGTGACGATGACAATCATGATGGAGTTTGTGTGTCTGCATGACCACAGGTCCAACACAACTAGATATAAACAGAATTATTCTTCTGATTTCTTTCCTTCATAATCCTCCACTCCGCTGATGTGTCTGCCATCCATCTGTCCATCCATCCACACTCTTTTTTAAAAAAGTAAAAATAATCTAACAGTACTTACAGACAAGCTTATTCTGGATCCTAAAAGGATGCCATTAATGAGGTTAGAATGACTAACAAAACCAAAACATCTAAAAGCTATAGAAAAAACGTTTGGCCTTTTAGTGTTTCTGCTGTCTTAGTTTCATTTATACATATGTATGGCTCATAATGTTTTGATTCTCTCTATTGTTGTCATTTTCCTGCAGGTGGTTTAAATGAATTTATTGACATCTCATTCTGATGGTTTGTAGTTAACTAAAATGCATTCTTACCATAACACTCTGCTTGCATAATAAATGTTTGTACTGTTCAAAACATTTTATCAGTCACCTAGATTTTGTTTCGCTTTGATTAGTGAGCCAACATATAGGTAAATCCATTGATTCAATAGGCTTACTCTAATCAGAATGAACAATAGAATTCAGGCCAGTGTAGTCGTGCAATTTCAATCTCTCTGTGTGTAACATCACTGTATTTCTAAACAGTTCATAGCTTAAAGACTCACATACAAAATCCAACCTAGAGTCAAGCACACTTAAATCCATTAAAATAAATGTGTTTAAATGTGCTTAGCTCCTTATTGCATCCCCCCCCCCAGTTAGATGGTCACAAAATGAGTTTGCATGAGTAATGCTTAGACCATAGGCTGAGGTTGGAAACAAATGAATATATTCTGTGTGGCTCCTAAAAAAACATCTGGCTGATCTCCAGGATAGACACCTATAAATTCCTGTGTCACTCTGGATGCGTAATTAATTCATATGGTACCTGATATCACAAGCTGTTGTAACCACCGTTGCAGTGCATGTGTTCGATTGCACAGATTTATGGAGGATTGATCTATCGGTGGATATTGTTTATGGAACCTCCTTGTATAGGAGTATTGTGCTTGTGAGTGCCACATGCTGGAAACAAATACATTTCAGGCAATTGTATGTATCCAAGAAGCATGCAACAGCCAGCTTCTTTAAACAGAAGGTTGGGGTACACTATCTTGCTCTCAGTCAACAATGCAATTCTTTACAATGTTTGGATTTTATTTTCTCTCTTGCAGTGTTCGAAGATCCCATTTTTTTCCCCTGGGTTAAACAATTCCCCCATATACACCCCATGTTCGGTGAAAATGTCTGAACAAGCTAATGAATGTCAAATTGTTATGTGTGTGTGTTTTGTTTTGTTTTTTTAAGGGGGTGAGACAAAAGAGGACCTTGTCATTTTTATGGTGCCAATCTGCATCAAATATTGCCACCTGCTGGCCACCGTAGTGTAAGACATGGGCTGGCTTTTGTGTGCCAAGATGCGCCTGCATTGGCGATTTTTCCAGAGTGCACATGCTGTTTTGAGGTTGCACACAGGCCTTTTGGAATAATGCACATTTTTATGCAAGCACCTTTGTTGTCTTCCTAGTCCTAAAGAAATAAAGTCCTAAAGAAATGGTGGAGCCTACATTCTCCTTTTGTCCTTCTCTTTTCCGATGGGGAAAAATGGATCTATTTCTCTGTTTAAACCACAAACCTATGGGTTCATTTCGGATACACATATATGCATATATGTCCCTCTGTGGATATAAACAACAGATCTTGCTTTTCTTTTGCGTAACTAATTCTGGATATTGATTGGTGAAGGAATCCTAAAGATGCAGCAGCTTTGATTCAGAACTCTGCAGGTCTGAGCAGACTCCATGATTCACTTCAGTTACCAATGCAACCAAATTCATATCTTTGGTACTGCTACTCCCTTAAGGTGTTTGAGGTGGACTTTATGCACACTAGAATACCCATTGCTTTCTGAATTGCAGCCAGCCCAGGTTAATCATGCTAAGCCACAGGGAAACCATAGGTTTTTAGCAAGAACTAAGTACCATACCATTGCCATCAGCCATCTGGATCCAGATTTAGTTGTACTCACAGCAGACCCACTGAAATGAAAGGGGACTTAAAAATTTCTATGGACTTCAACAACAACAGATGCCATAGGGTTTCATGGTTTCAATGGATCTTTTCTTGGGGCAAATAAGTCAAGGTCTAATCCAAAGGAACAGAATGATCACTGCCTTTTATTGGCTTGGGACCTTGTGTCTTGGGAGGGATGTGCATGCCGAAACCACACTTATTTGGATTGGGAGTCATAAAATGGCACCTTCTATATGGTTTTTGGCTCAATATTGCTGTGGGACAACAGCGCCACCTACTGGCCCTGATTTCTTTGGGGCAGCAAATCTTTTCCAGATTTTAATGCAAACTTTAAAGAAGGTCTCCAAAGCATTTGGGAGGTAATATTCAGCACCTTGGAGAGCTCCTTTAAAGTTTAGGCCTCTGCCTCTAATATGAAGACATGTGGCTGCTGAGATGCAACTCAGGACTGCATCTCCCATCATACCTTCCCACTGGCTATCCAGGCTGAGACTCATCAGAGCTGCAATCCAATAACCTCTGGAGGGCCAATATTCATCAACCTAGTTCCAGTACAGACAGATTATTGTGAATGCTGTTGATGACTTGGCTGTTGCTACGTGGCCAAAACCTTAACTCAGCTGCTACAAGTAGGTTCCACTTTACTGGAGTCAATGTGTTACAGATCAAGGTATATATTTCATTCACTCATGTAGATAATGAATGCAAGCCAATATATTGCAGCATTTTGATGCAGGATAGAAGTGTTTTATGGAAGTATCTTACCCAAAATGTATACAGGCAAGATGAAGTGGGAAGACATGGCTCTAAAATCAATAAATGCAACAGATTTTCACAGAATGAGGACAATCTGGAGAAAACTGTGCCATGAAATCTTAGTGACCAGCTGGTAAAAATGTATTAAATTCCCCTGAATTGGGGTCAGATTTAAGCATACACATTTTTTTCTGCATAATGCCTAAATCTCCCTTTTTAAAAAAAGCAGTATTAGTATTTACCTAGCTCCTGGGGATGGAGTATTTTTAAAAGTTTCTGTCATCTTACATCTAGTGTTTAGGTTTAAGGGATATGTTACTTTAAATTGGGATGCAGCACATCTCCTGATAAGGCCCAACTCAAAATGGAATGTGTTGCAGGTTCACAAAAGTTTCCAGTTAGGCCACTGAAACTAGATCCAATAGAAAGGTTTTATCATGTTTCAGAACAATCATCACCATCACCATCATCATCTCAGATTTTTGAGTGACTTCAGTGAAGTACAGGAATAAAACACATCCTAGTAGACTCTTTTTGCCTAAATATGGCATGTAAAAAGAATAATGAGGGGTTAAATTTTAATGATTTTACCATTGCTTTCTTCTTTTGTCAGAGGGAAAGGAAGTCTATAAAATGGGGCTGGATCTGGACTTCATCCTACTTAGAGCAGACTGCCTGAAATGATACCCATTCATTGACTTCAGTATGGCTATATTACTTACTACACATTATTCTGACTCATTGTGAAGTTCCCTTTTGAAGACTTCTCATTCAAATGAATACCTCCAAGGGCACATTGTTTATGCATTTTGTCAGAGCATGCCTCCACACTTTTATTGAATCCATGACTACATATAAGATTGAAACTAGGGCCATGACTTCTGTTTATCTTATTTGGGCCATTTCCACACTAGACTGTTATAGGGCTATTAGTTCACTTTCAACATCCTATGGATTCCTGGGGTTTACAATTTAGGGAGGAAGGATTCCTTAGGATGTTGAAAGTGGGATAATAGCACTATAACAGTCTAGTGCAGAAATGGCCTTGGACAGGGTTGGAGGAAACCAGTTTATAAATATTTTGTTCCTGTTTACTCTTTTCGTTCTTTTATTCTAGGGATGGGATGAATCCAGAATTTTCCGAATCTGAATCTGGATCCGAATCCCTGGAAGGCTCTGGGAATCCACAAATCTCATGAATCTCAAATTTTGTGACTCCTTTTTTAAAAAAGAGTTTAAAAAGCAAGAGAAAGAAGGATAATCTTGGGCAAGACAAACTCTCTCAGCCTTAGCAAAAACCTAGGCAAAGGCAAACCTCCCTTTGAAGAAATCTGGCCAGGACAATTGTCCTAGTCTTGCCTCAGGATCTCCTCAGATTGAAAATGGCATGAAGGCCCTTTCTATATAGGCAGGAAAATATGGATTAATCCCACATTTTCCTGCCTGTGTAAACAGGGCCACATACTACAGTAGAGAGATAATCCAGGTCAAAACTGGCTTTTCTTTGCATAGCTCCTTCTGGCATCCTGGGGTTTGTAGTTTGATGAAGTTCCAGAACACTTTGGCAGAGAAGGCTGTGACACCTTGTAAAACTCCAAAGCCCAGAATTATGTCTGAAAGAGGTTTGCAAAGGAGCTCTGCAAAGGAATGTTTCAGCTGTCCTTGAAATCTCAAGAAGACTGTACCTTCCAGTCAAGTGCTGAACTTAAATATGAAATGTTCAATTTTAATATCTTAAGAATACAACCCCAGATGTAATTTCTGAAAATTGTTAGCAAAGGCCATTATTACTCCAAGGGAAAAACTCACCTACTTACTATCTCCCTTTGTATGTCTGGTCTCCAGGTTTTCAGGTGTCCCGATCACTCTGGTTTTCAGGCGTCCCGGTCTCCAACAATCTATTTGGCTGGTGGATTTGGAAGATTCGGTTTGCCTATTTTGGCACAGAGATTTGGATTCAGGAATCTCGAATCCTTAGCCAGGATTCGAGGATTCAGTTAGCCCATCCCTATTTTATTCCTTTTCATTCAGATCCCCATGGTTCACTCTTTTAAGATGAAGCTAAGGATGTGCCTTCAATTAATCTGGATTATTTGGGCTGGAACGAAGTAAAGCAGTTTATCCATTTTTCCTCCTCTAATTCAAATGTTAGTTGACTTTAATCTTGATTTTGATCTAGTCTCCCTCCACTTCATTTAGATTACCATGATCCATTGCTATATTTCAAATTTACCAAGCAAATACATTCCACAGATAACTGATAAGTGAATGTACAACAGTCTCTTTTGTTGTTCACTGCAGTCAAGTCAGCTTCAACTTATGGTGACCCTGGAACTAGAAGACTTCCAAGTCATCCATCCCATCATCAACAGCTCTGATCAGTTCCCACAGAAGCAACAACAATGCTTGGTTAAGAACATCTGAAGTGCCATGTTGGCTTGGGCCAAGTATTCTTTTCCAACAGCCTTTGGGAGCACTCAGAACCACTAGAAAACAGCATAGTCATCCAAACACAGACTGTGATCCTAACTTTTTCCCAACCCTCTTCTGTTTCGTATCAAGTCTGAAAAACATGAAACTGTAAGGTCTAATGTTTATGTGTATTTCCATATGCAAGAAGAACTAAGCACACCTTTGTCTTCTCCAAGGTTCAAAAATGCCTTCTTCCCTTTAAAATCCCTGCCTACCTTCCAGAATGCTGCCTAACACCTTTGTTTTGAAAATATATTTTTAAAATGTACTTGCATATACACAGTAGCTTATTTGGCTTTTTTAATCTTGATATGCCAATTCTCTGGAGAAGTTTAATGTGGGAAATAGCTGATAACACTAATGAAACAATTTAACACAGGATCGGCTGAAGCATCAAGCATTTATTTAAAAAAATACGTTTCTGCAGACACGGGTGTTCTCTAGAGAGAAGGACCCCCTCCCACAAAACAACACACATTTTATCCCCTACGCCAGCTTCCCTCCCCTTGGGCAGGACCCAAAAGTTACAACCCTATCAGAATCGCCTAAGAAGTTACATGCTCCCTTCCCCATATTTACAGCATATATGATCATGCACATAATCAAGCTTTAACCTTGTGCTTTCTTAACTCTCATTTGCTATTTCAAAATGCCCATCAACCAGATTCTAACCTCCCATTTTTGCTAAACAATGCCAAATTCTTCTCTAGTTTTTCTTACCCACTTTCAACTTTTGCTGACCTTCAGTCTGCCTAAGCAGGTGCCTTCAAACAAAAGTACATACATCCCACTGTTGAATCCTTATCTGTGTGCCTGGTTCCCTTTCGCTCCAAGGTCTTCTCTGGCTCCAAGCTGCCAGCTTCTAAAATTATGTTTCTTTAGACTCCATTGTATTTCAAAAGCTCACATACTAAAGTATATGTGTGTGAATATATTTAAAATGTGTTATAGGCTATAAGCCAATATGTTACCAATACTATTAATAATATTGCAGAAACTAAAATATATTTTACTTCTCACATTTAAGCAAAGGAGAAATTTTCACCTATGATTAGTGTTCTAATACTTGATTTTTGCACCTCAACAGAAGGCTGTGACTTTTGAGGTACCTTCCAATTCAGCATGATTATCCCAAATTTTATACCTGTCTTTTCTTTTGAATATCAAGCTGTTTTTCTTCCATTTCCTTCTTTTTCCTCCCCTTCTCCTTCCTTCAGTGTCTGTTTCCTCATCTTTTTTACACTGTAAGCCTATTGGCAGGGACACATTTTTACATCATTTTGTAGCACCTTGTTCTTGGTGTTGTTATTTTCAATTTAGCTGCAGTCATCACCAAACTATTATGTTTTTGGCATTAGGAAATACATCTGAACCTTCAATTTGTCCTTCCACCAAGAAGATGAGCAAACACAAGCAGCCTTGGTCTCCACGTGTCTCCTCAGAAGTAAGTCTCCAAAAGATCAACAAAGGCTTGTTCTCAATAAGATCGATCTCAGGCCAAAAGAGATATAGGCATTCTGCTATTTTCTTCTCCAGTTGCTAAGATGCTAGTGTCCATGAAAAGTCCCAAGAGGCCTGGGTGGGAATCATCCATGCTGCCAGATGGTGTTGGACTACAAGTCCCAGAAGCCCCAGCCAGCACAAGTAGAGTTCATAAATGCCAGGAGAAGCAGTTGAATGACATCTGGAGGACCACACGATTCCCAACCTTGCAGTAGACTGAAAGGCAAAGCAAGGCATAACAACCATTGGGATTGGTGGGGAATTTCCACTGGGCTACCAGGGACAGAAGCCACTTGGTGCCCCCTGCCTTGTCCACATTCAGATGTGTAGCTACAGGGGGAGGCAAAATGAGAGCATTGCCTCCACAAGAAGAATTCTGTTCTCTTCCATGAAAATTTCCTTCAGTCCCACATTTCCAGCATTGCAGTAATTTAAAATGATACTTGAGCATTTGGAAGTGGAACTTAGGTATCAGGGGTGGGGGATGGACAGGCAACTGTACAAAGCAACACAAAAACAACGATGCTAGAAATTTGGGATTTCAAGGAAAATGTTATTTTGGAGCAGACTTCTCATTTGGAAAGGCAATGTCCTCATTTTGCCCTCACTGTAGCTAGGCTCCTTCAACAGCCCCATCCCTACCCAGCCATACCATCTGTTGGGTGGAAGGGAAAGATCCAACAATATCTCCATCACTTTTTGACCTTCCCTTGCTGGTTTTTGCTTTGCCTACCATCAGTTCGGAGGAGGGCATTTGTATTTCCTGGGCACTAAGCTGTGCCCCCAGGTACATGAGAAAAGGATGACAGTTCTCAAAATTCTGTGGCCTCTTTGGCAATGAAATGCTACAAAAAAGGGTTGAAGCTACACAATGGCTGGGATTCAGAAAAACAACCACGACTCACAGAAGGGTGGAAACTGCTTTCCTTATGCACACTGGAAAATACTGGCAGCTGGAATTTCTCACACACATATTCAGATTCAACATTCAATCTCTGATGCCACCCTGAGTTTGCTGGAGGAGAGGAAAGAGTGGACAGCTAGACAGGGTCCATGTGACACTGAGAGCTTGTTCCTCCATTTGGGAACAAACTAGCCTTGAGTCAATGAGCAGTGAGCTTTCACACCACCTGATGTGACTTTTTAGCAGAGTCACGTTGCACAATCACCAAGGCTACAGAACTGAGCAGATTTACTTGGGGCTTACTTTCATTTCAAAAAATTAGTCTTTGGGTCTGCTTGAGTAGCACTTTGATTAAGGTGGGAAAGCGATATGCCAAGTTAGACATCCACAGATGAATGGGGGGAACGTTTGATTTTCCTTTCTTCCTGTTGGTTGGGTGGTTAAGAGATCACTGCATTCTTGAAACTGAGAAAGAACACAGCTGAACAAAGAACAGATTGTGTGGAAATCTGTATCTCAGATAGGCTATTTCCACACTACACTGTTATAGTGCTATTATTCCACTTTCACCATCCTGTGGAATCCTGGGGTTTGTAGTTTACTAAGGCCCAAGAGCTCTCTGGCTGAGAATTCTAGAACCCTTCTCTAAACTGCAAATTCCAGAATTCCATGGGATGTTGAAAGTGGAATAATAGCACTATAACAGTGTAGTGTGGAAATGGCCATAGAAGAGGTAGGGAAGTCACATCAGTTCATCTACTATATAAAAGTCCAAGTTTGTATGTTTGTTTGTCTGTATCAAGCGAAGACCTCATATGATTGGCTGTGGGTGGTGAAAACCTCATACGATTGGCTGCCTGAGAAGATTCTATGGAACCCTGGGGTTTGCAGTTTAGGGAGGGAACCTTTAGAATTCTCAGCCAGAGAGGTCTGGGACCTGGCCGGTTGCTATGGAGATAAGACCTAGCTGCAAGAAGGAGGGCAGTGTATTCCCTCAGGAACCCAACCTCTGTATGTTAATAACTCTGAATTGGTTTGGGGCATATGAGAAAACGTTACAGGTACTGAACAAGACAGTTTGGGGATTAGAGACCTAGGATCTCAAATCTTTCTAACAAGTATTATCTATGAGAAAATAAAATCCAGGGCAACACCAGGTATATATGCTAATTGTCTATAATTTGGAAGAGACTGGTGTCCTGTGGAACAGGAAGGATTACAGTGATTCAGTGGCAAAGCACCATTTTTTCAAAGGCCCCACATTCAGTCTCCAGTATCGCTGCGTTTGGACTGACAAAGAATTTTGGAGAAAATAATTCTGAATGAGCAATCCAAGCTGCTGAAGCCCACCCTCAAAATAGGCCAATCCTTCCTTGGCCATGGAAACCCACTGGCTGACCTTGGGCAAGTCATACTCTCCCAGCCTCACAGGAAGGCAATGGCAAACCTCCTCTGAACAAATTCTGCAAGAAAACCCTTAGGATTGCCATAAGTCAGAAATGACTTGAAGGCACGAAACAACAAGAAAAATATTGGGACTTCCTTGAAAGTTCAGACTATAAAAGCCAGAGTGGATTCCCTGCCTTACTGACCACTGCCCTGGAGATCCACCGATGGACTGTGTTGATTAGACTGCCCCAATGTGGTATCTTTCTTATGAGTTGGTCTACAATGGCACCTCATTCATCACATCCAATAATAAGGGAAGATGGGAGTTTTAGTCTGAAATAGATGAAGAATACCCTGTTGAGGGAAAAATTGTATGGGAGCAGATCTTCCATGAGGCAAAGCGAGGCATCCATCTCACATGAGGGATGCTGAAGGGGTGAGAGACAGTGAGGTATTTGAAGGTAAAGTTATGAAAGTCACAAAATTTGTCCCATTTACACTAAATCAGGGTGCCCTTTTCTGGTGCAGTAGAGAAGTAGATCTCAACTATTTGTTTTGAACCTCAGTTCCCACAGTCTTTGATCACTGACCATGCTTGCTGGGACATATGGGTGCTGAGGTCCAAAACATCTAGAGGATAGAAGATTGTGAAACCACTGCAGCGAGGGACACTGCCCCTTTGCCAGTATTGGGCTGAAATTCAGCTGTGACTTGTTCTCATTATTATCCCACCTTTTCCCCCACTCTGGGACTCAAGGCAGTTTACAACTGTTAAAACAATTAAATATTAAACAGAAACCAAAATGAACAGTCCAGCACATTATGCAAGGTGCATTCACCTTGAGCAGTCAGCCTTTGAAAGCCAACCAAAACAGAAAAGTATTCACCTGCCTGCAGACAGAAAGAAGAATGCCAGTCAATATTCTCTACAGAAGGACTTCCAGAGATTGGGGGAAGTCACTGAGAAGGTCCTCTCGTATGTTTCCACCACATCCACCTGTAAGAGTGGTAGAACAGAGAAAAGGGCCTCTCTAGAAAATCTCAGAGCACAGGTAGGCTCATATGGGAGAATATGATCTCTCAGACAACGTGGACTGTAGAATCATATAGGGCTGTACAGCTCATAACCAATGTTCTGAATAGTGTCCAGAAATGAACCAATAGCCAGTGGAGCCGCTATAACGTTGGTCCCACTGGGTCCTGCACTGCCCTTCCAATGCCTTTGCAAACGAAAGAAAATTTTGGCACCTGTACGCATAGCCCTGCTGCCACGTCCTTGTTGCTGCTCCTTGTTGTTGTTGGTGTCCAGCAGCAGGGCTTCGTGGACACTCTGTGATGACTCATGGACCCCCAGGGGTTCCCAGACCCCAAGATAAGAACCACTAGTATAGGATGTTGGACATGGAAGATCCAGTTCTAATCCCCACTGAGTGGAATCTTGTTGTTGCGCTATGCCAGTGGCTGTGGTTTTTGGTTTCCTCCAGGGCATGAGCTGTGGCAAGAGAAAGTAGAGCATATCTGCCAGCTCTGGGCAGTCTATTTCTTCAGTTGTTCCTTCATGGCCACTGTGCCCATGGTCCTTTTAATTTCTGCCTCCATCACCTACACCAGCAAAGCACAGCAACAGGGTGTGACTGCTGAGTCAGGAAACTGATGAGATAACACTGAGTCAGTAGCTCTCTTTCAGCCTGATTTAACCCTTAGGACTGTTGTGGGGATAAATGAAGGGGGAAGCAAAGGCCTGTATGCTGCTTTAATCTCACTGAAGGAAAAAAAATGGGATGTTCATGTAAGTAATATATACATACAGGTATACCTAAATTAAGAGAGACAGCATAGTATTGTGGTTTGACTAGAATCATAGAATCATAGAGTTGGAAGAGACCCCAGGGGCCATTGAGTCCAACCCTTTGCTATGCAGGAACACATATCAAAGCATTCCCAACAGATAGCCATCGAACCTCTGCTTAAAAACCTCCAAAGAAGGAGACTCAACCACACTCCAAGGCAGCATATTCCACTGCTGGACAGCTCTGACCGTCAGGAAGTTCTTCTTGAGGCTGAAGTGGAATCTCTTTTCCTGCAGCTTGAATCCATTGCTTCTTGTCCTAGTCTCTGGAGCAGCAGAAAACAAGCCCACTCCCTTCTTGACATGACATCCCTTCAAACATTTAAACATGGCTATCATGTCCCCTTTTAGCCTTCTCTTCTGCAGACTAAACATACCCAGCTCCCTAAGCCACTCCTCCTAGGGCTTCATGGCCTCCAGATTCTTCACCATTTTGGTCACCCTTCTCTGGATACATTCCAGCTTGTCAATATCCTTCTTGAATTGAAGTGCCCAGAACTGGACACAGTATTCCAAATCAGGCCTAACCAATGCAAAATAGAGTGGTACCATTACCTCCCTCGATCTAGACACCATACTCCTATTGATGCAACCAAGAATCGTGTTGGCTTTCTTGGCTGCCTCATCACACTGCTGACTCATGTTCAGCTTGTGATCTACCAAGACTCCTAGATCCTTTTCACACTTACCCCTATCCACCCATGCATCCCCCATCCTATATTTGTGCATTCCATTTTTTCTGCCTAAGTATAGGACTTTACATTTCTCTCTGTTGTAATTCATTTTGTTAGCTTTGGCCCAGCTCTCCAATCTGTCAAGGTCATTTTGAAATTTGATCCTGTCCTCTGGGGTATTAGCAACCCCTCCCAATTTGGTGTCATCTGCAAATTTGATCAGTATGCCCTCTGCTCCTTCATCCAAGTCATTGATGAAGATGTTGAATGGCACTGGGCCCAGGACAGAACCCTGTGGCACCCCACTAGTCACTTCTCTCCAGGATGAAAAGCAGCCATTGGTGATCACTCTTTGGGTTCGGTCAGTCAACCAATTACCAATCCACCTAACAGAAGCCCTGTCCAGCCCTCATTTTACTAGCTTCTTTGCAAGAATGTCATGGGGAAATTTGTCAAAGGCCTTACTGAAGTCAAGATACACCACGTCTACAGCATTCCCATCATCTATCAAGCTTGTAACCCTATCATAAAAGGAGACAAGATTAGTCTGGCATGACTTATTTCTGAGAAATCCATGTTGACTTTTAGTGATTATGGCATTGCTTTCTAAGTAATTCCAAACTAACTGTTTAATGATCTGCTCTAGGATCTTTCCTGGTATTGATGTCTAGCTGACCGGGTGATAATTATTTGGGTCCTCTTTTTTCCCTTTCTTGAAGACAGGGATAACATTTGCCCTCCTCCGGTCTGCTGGGACTTCTCCTGTTCTGCAAGAGTTCTCAAAGATTATTGCAAGTGGTTCAGAAATGACTTCTGACAGTTCTTTTAATATCCTTGGATGTAATTCATCTGACCCTGGAGACTTGAATTCATCTAGTTTAGCCACATATTCCTGTACTACTTCTCTACTTATTTTATGCTGTATTCCCCCCCCCTTCCTCACCTGCTCCCCATCCCCCAGGTTGAGTACTTCTATCCTTTTGGGAGACTACAACCCTGGACACCAAGGTTCAATTCTCCATTTGGTCATGGAAACCCACTGGGCATGTCACACATTCTCAGCCCCAGAAAACCCCATGATAGGTTCAAATGACTTGACGGCACACAACAAAAACAGCAACAATACCTAAATTAACAAATTAGATGTGATCTTGGGCACTACTTCTTTAACAGAAAATTTACAGAAAGAGTAGGGATAAGTTCCTATACAAAAGAAGATGAAGAAGAGCAATTCAACATGTTTCAGTAGATATTTTTAAATTCAGAACTAACAATATGCATGTGTAAAAGGGGACAATCAGGTCAAGTAATCTTTGGATAAATAGACAAAACTATTTTGAACTTTCTAAAGATCACTTCAAGGTTTCTTCCAAAATGTATCTAGAGATTGTTTTTTCTTTCACCAGTCTTCACTTTTCTTATGACTTCCCTCTGTTGGCCAAATCTACAAGTCAATGCTTTTCTGACATACAGGAGGGAGTTGGTGAAGCAAATCTGTCTGCTTTCCTTTCACCTCTCTGTTTTGCTGTTCACGCATGCTCACAGATTCTGGAGGCAGCTGCTGTTTACCTTACCTCTTGCAGGAATGCAAATTCACTTGCAGTAGGGGCAACTAGAATAGAATCCCTTTTTTCCCAAGTCAATCTTTACTGCATGGTTTACTGCAGACATGCTACTGCAACCCAGCACTGAAAATCTTTGTTTCTCCAGACATCATTCACCATTCTCCCAAGGCTGATGCTGCTAAAAGACTTTCCAGTTAGACAGAAGATTGGGAAGAAAGAGGGTTGGTCTAGGGGAGCCTTAAAAGCCTTTGTAAAAAGGAGCTTCGTTATCAGAGGCTTTGTTAACTTGGGTGTGCTTGCAATAATAAATAAAAGCCTTCTGTGGTGGTGTGGTCCTGCTATCACCAGTAAATTTCACCAGCCTTCTCATTCTTTCCTCTCCCCAAATTTTCTAATCTGGGGTTTAGCTTTCTCATCACCATTCCAAAACATGAGCCAAAAATTCTCATATGACAGCTTTTGAACTGTCACTGCTACACCATCGTGAAGCATGAAGGACAGCTTGTTGACAGTTAATATGCCAAACAGATGCTCATCCACTGATTCAGGTGAGTGTGCTGCATTGCATAACCACAGGGGAAAGACCTGAATCTCAAAGGGGTAGATGACGGTGCTTGGGGGAGTAGTGGAGAATGAGTAGCTTTCCAGATTTTGTTGGACTGCAACTACCATCAGCCCTACCCAGCACAAACAATGGTGAGAGCTGATGTAAGTTGCAAGTCCAGTTTCCTGAGATAGGGAAGTTGCTTGCTCAGGTTCACAAAACTGAGAGAGCTTTCATGATTGAGCCAAAGCCAAGAGAGAGAATGCTTTGGAGGATTAAAGCAAATGGAGGAAGATTAATGCCAACAGTAGTATCCAAATTCAGCCTGCATATGTGCCTTTGCTTTCAAAATGCAAAGTTTTTGTTTTAGCTGGAGAATGAGCCTGAGAATGGGCAAAATGACAGCAGTGAAAAAGGTTGCACATTATCCTTTCCTCACTGAGAAAAATACCTCTTCTGGAGGGAGTATTTGCTTATTGTAAGGACAGATCCTTTGTCTTCCCAATGTGAACACTGAAGATGGCTCCTATACACTTGACAGTTGTGTAGAAAAGGGAATTTCAGCAGTCCACAAGCAACACTTGCTGAAATTCACTCTTCTATACAACTACTATGTTAAAGGTAAAGAAGCCTTCCCCATTTTTCACAGTGGCAAACCTATCCCTCATTGATACTAATGAGAAATTGACACCACGGTGCAAAACTCATTTCCAGGGGAGAGATGTTCTTCAGCACTGGAGCAGAGGGTGAAAGTGCTGAGTCCTGTCACTTGTGGCTATGGATATTCTGATCACCATCAACCCCATGCCCAGCTGATTCTGTTTCCAATTTTTCAAAAAAAAATCATCTTCACATCAAAGGCAAAAAATGTATGTGACATCCAGAGCTCAGCTAGAGAATTCTGGGAGCTGTAGTCCAAAGAAGAAGCTTTCCCAAACTGTTATCCTCTCATCTAGCCTGAACCTCATATTATGAAATATAGAGTTGGGTTACAAATGAATCCTTGAGGTTTGGACCAATATGGGTAGCCAGCCAGAATCTGGATTGTCCCCAACAGCAGCCAACCTTTCCTCCCATTGTGCTGTAGCCATTATTCTGGATTTCAATCAATTTATGTGTGTGCGTATTAGGAAAACACATTTTTCATGCAGCACACTTATAGCACTCTGATGCCACTTTAACTGCTATGACTGGACTCTATGAAGTCCTGGGATTTTTAGCTTGATAAGGCACTAAAGCTGTCCAGCAAATGATTCTAAAAACATCAGGAAGCTACAAACCCCAGGATTCACTAGGATGGCACCATAGCAGTTAAAGCAGTATCAAAGTGCTGTTATCCTGTAGCAGTGATGTATTTAAGTATTTTACTCTAAGTCTCAAGTCAAGTCTCAAGCCCTTGAAGATACTTTCAAGTCAAATCTCAAGTCTTGGAGCCAACTTTATACCTCAACCTATATTCCAGAATTTCTGGGCAGAGTTGAATAAAGTCAATTTTAACAATTTAAGCAGAGTCGACCCTCCACATTTGCAATTTTACCAACTGCAGCTTTGGAAGCAGGGAATAGGATCCTTCTTACTTTCCATTTCTGAAGCTGGATGACTTTTCAGAACTAGAGAATAGAATCTTCTTACTTCCCATTACTGAAGCTTCAAAACTTTAGAAGGAAGGATCCTTCCTCCTCAAGCCCACTGCCTAACACACTTGCTGTTCTCTGAGAAACATGCCCTATGCTTTGGGGACAAGTTTTGTCTTCTGCTCTTAGGAAAAGTTTTAGAAGGTTCCTCCAATATGCAACAGGGACAGGCTGCTGAGCTGACTTCAAGCCTACCTCAAGCTCATTGCTTAACCTGTTTGCTATTTCGCTCCAAGAAATGTACCCACACTTTGAGGCTGAGACAGATCATCATGTGACTAGTAGGAAAAAAGAGATGGAAGTGTTGTTCAGAGTCGTAAAGTTTCTGGATGAACATGTTCTGGTACTGAACCAAGGACAGCAAGTCAGTCATTAAAAATCTACAAGTCTTGAGTCGAATTGAGTCAGTGCATCATTTATGGATGAGTCAAGTCACTGAAGCAACTTAAGTCCAACTTGATTCTGAGACTATCGACTCAAGTCTACATCACTGTCCTGTCACATGAAAAAGATGGCACTGGCCCTGTCTCAAGTATTTGGCCTCTATATTTGAATTTACGGCAAGAAAAGACTTCTCTCACAGGAAGAAAATGTTCCTATCATCACATCGGGTACACACAGCCTGAAAACAAACAGGAGGCTGTGCTTGTTCCAAAAAGATTTCGATCACAAATCAATGGCATTTCTGCTTATAATCTATTTTGCACAGATGTGGGTGAACTACACAGTCTCAGTCTCAGACCATTTCCGCACTACACTCTTATAGCACAATTATTCCACTTTCAAAATCCTATGGAATCCTGGGGTTTGCTGGCCCCTTCCTAAACTGCAAACCCCAGGATTCCATAGGATGTTGAAAATGGAATAATCGCGCTATGAGAGTGTGGTGCAGAAATGGCCTCAGAAAATCATGCGCTAGGTTTGCCTTAGAGTCACCATAAGGTGGAAATGACCTGAAAGCACACAACAACAACTAATCTTAAAGCTACCTCTCACATTCAGTTGAAGTCATTCTCTTTGGAGCACCAGTAAAACCACACAGCTTCCTGGGTCAAGACGCCTCTCTCCCAATCACATTGCCGCAATCATTTCAGTCTCTAGTCCTTAAGAATGTACACTTCTGTTGGAGAAATCAGGAAAGAGATTAATAAATCATAGTAGTGTCTCATCTAGTACACAGTTCATATCCAAACCAACCCTGTGCATTATTGCCAGGAAATCCTGCAATAAAAAAATATACAGCCACGTTGGCTGGGGATGATGAAGGATGTAGTCCAGCACATCTGGGGAATACCGACTTGGGGCAAACTGATGAGGACATGCTATGCAACCACATGGACCCCTGACCTGTTTTCTCCGTTGTACTTCACCCTTATTTGGAAGAGACACATCTATACATTTTCAACTGTTATCTGCATCACCCAGAGGTCTGGAAACTTGACACAAGATTCAGTGTGGCAGTCCTTCCCCTCTCCACCCAAACAAAAGAAGAAAAATATGTCTGTATTGCAAAACACTTGCTTCCTTTCACATTTTGTAACTAGAAATCCTCAGCGTTGCTCAGAAACCCATGCTTGCCAATGATCAAAGTCTACTTTTCTCCATTTGCTTTTGAGCGTTTAATTTCATCTGCTTCACTCTTTAATTATGTCTCATAAATACGGTTGCACGTAGCGACAGAAGGCATTTACCGTGATAAGGTGAAAGGTTCAAGAGCTAACTAGCCAGCTAACACAATACATGAATACCAGCTATCACCACATGGGGTCATCCTCTTAAGAAGCACTCATGACATGAAACTGGCAAGGAAAACGAACTCACGGGGAAAGTTTTGTCACATCAAATGACTATCATAGCTAGGAACTAGGCCAAAACTGGCCTAATAAGCAATCTCATTCCTATTCTTTCTCCCACCCTAGTAGGATAACAGCTCTTCTCTTTCAATTTACAGTTCCATTTCATTCTATTTATAGAATTTAGCAACCACTGTGAGTGGCGTACAATAGATTTGAAATGAACAAGCACAGAAAAGGCTACAGTACAAAAAAAAATGCATTGATAAAACTATGGCTGGAGTAGATCAAAGCAGAAATGCATGACTACAGGAAAAGATCTTCAGCAAAGATGAAACTCAGAGAATTGTGGGCATAAACCTAACCCCATTTGGAATGGCATTCCTTTGAGTGGGGCCAAGACCCTGAAGGCTCTGCTTCTGGAGGACTCCAAAAAGTTATCAGAGCCAAGTGGAGCTCCCAGGACTGCCCTGGCAGAAGCAGTGGGTGCAACTGGTGGCTTCCATGTCAGTGGAATCCATTCTGGGGACTTTAAAGGAACTATTCAAAAGGATGAATCCTATCCCCAAAATAGCTCTAGCACCATGGATAGAAAAATATAACTTTAGACCTGGAAGGGGTCACAAGAGCTGTCTACTCCAACTCTCTGCAATCCATTCCAGTGCTGAGATAAGATAAATGAGATAGCTCATTTAAAATTTGGACTAAAAGCCACAGCAGATTTACTAACCCACTGGCATGGAAGTCGACAGCTACCACTGATCAGAAAACAAGGGGGTGGGAATATGGGTGAGGATAATAATGATGACCATCATCTTAATTTATAAAGTATCTGAACTTTTTGAGTGCTTTTCAGACACAGAAAGATAAGGCAGTCTATTCTCACAGAGCACAGCCTAATATATGCAAATTTTGTGTTAGCTGCAAGTAAGATAAGATCTAGATATCAAAACTATTCCCACGAACAATACAGAGGTGATAAAAGTAATTGATCCTGGTGCTATAGAATACATAAGTGTAATTTTAAATTGTATATTTTATATAATTTTATATCGAATTTTACATTAGATTACGTTATATCATCTTGGAGATATATTTTATATTTTATATTGCTCCGATTTTTAAAAATCATTACATTGATTGTTTACTCCTTATACGCTGTTCTTGTATGTTAGCTTTTATATGAGTCTATTACCATTTGTAATGTCCTATTCTGTTATTCAGATGTAGTTTGCCTGACTGTGGTGAGTTGCAATGGCTTTTAGCTGAGCAATAAAGATTTATTCATTCAATATAGAGATTTTAAAAAGGAGAAAGAGAAAAAGAAGTCGATAATGGAGTACCTGCCCTTTTCGCCTGTGGATGGGGCTAGCATGGTTGCCTTGCCATGAAGGTCTCCTTGGGAGTCATGGGGTACAACCAGGGCCCTGTGCTCTTAGGTAATGGTAGAGATCAGCATTATTTGATTAAGGTATATCTTGCCGTCTGTGTGAATTGGAGTGGGCAACCCTGGCAATTTCAGTATCCACTCTTACTGAAGTCTCTTTGCCATTTACCAACCCCATTATGACCAAGGGGTAGTGCTTGGTCTAGTGTAGGAGTCAGGAAAGTGTGACCCATGGGTTGCATGTGGTCCAGCCCCATTTTTGCAGACCCCAGGCCCCCAGGCATGCCCCCAAACCCCCAGATCCCCTCCCCAATTTAGTTTGTGTTAAAACAGCAATCTAAACTGATTTTTAAAAATCATTTAAACTAAGAAGGAAGTCAGAAATTTTAGACTTTTTTGTGGATCTGAAACAGCCATGCAGAAGGAACATGGCAACTTTACTCCTACACCCATTAGGCATTAAGGTTATGGAGGCATTTTTAGTAAATGAGTTTAACAAAGCAACCCTGAGGGGGCATGGTCAGAGATGGAGCAATAGGGAGGCCAGATGGGAACACTGCCCTCCCAATAAGAATTCTGCCCTCTCAATGAAATTTTCCTTTAGTCCCCAGATTCTAGCATTGCAGTTGAGCGTTTAGAAACACAGTTTAGGCATCCAAGGAAAAAGATTACAGCTGGAATCCTATTGGGTACCTTTTCATAAGCAGACCTAAATGTGCGGGAATTAAAATCGGGCAGTTCTACAATGTCCATATCTAGTAAAGGGGTGCTGTAACTTTACTACATAGCAGCACTGATTTGCACAATGGGAGTGATGTGTTGGGAAGTTCCAGCATTCTTTCTCCCCAACCTCCCTCCCTGTTAGAGCAATTGAGGTTTAGATAGGACAGAATTTCCTGCATGTGAAACCCTTCTGTCCTTCTCACTTAAAGCGTTCCCATTTGCTTGTCCTATCCATTGTCATGCATGGTCATAAATACTTTTTGTGTAGCTGATAACTAAATCATGTGATTTGGGAAATTCTACAGCCATTGGTCATATAAAGAACCTCCCCCCTTCTCTGTGTTTGCGCTCATCTCTGTCTTCACCTTCATCACCATTCCACTTTTCTTCCTCTCCTTTAGCCATGCTTTGCTTCTCCATCAACAAGATGATGAATCAAGAATGAAGCGACTACTTTTACATCAACTTTTCATTAGTTACTTAGGATGTAGGCTCTCCATGCATATGTAAATATAAAAGCAATTAATAAACTTCTTCTCAGCTTGTCAGCTGAAACTGCCTACTTTATTTTTGTGTCAGATAAAGTTCAGGGAAGCAATATGAGATTGAGGCATGCTTTTTCTGCTACTCTGCTATAAGAAGGCTGATTCCTAACAGTTTTAGTTAACATTTTCATTCCCAATACAATGCAAAATGGGACCACCGAGACACCAGTAACACCAACTAGGAAGTGTCAATGTGCGACAGGACAGTTTTGCTGATGGCAAGTTATGTACCTTCACAATTCACTAACAAGGTGTCTTACTGCCTCCTCTACAAAGCTAAGTACCTGTAAAGTTACACATCATGATAGAGGATTCCAGTCTATGGCCATTTTCACACTACATTGGTACAGTGCTATTATTCCACTTTCAACATCCTGTGTAATTCTGGGGTTTGTAGTTTCCTGAGGCCAAAGAGCTCTCTGGATGAGAATTCTAAATGCCCCTCCCTAAACTGCAAATCCCAGGATTCCATAGGATGTTGAAAGTGGAATAATAACACTATGACAGTGTAGGATGGAAATGGCCTATGAAGAATCTTTCAAAGCCCCAACTCTACCACTTCATTTACTAAAACATTGTATGTATACAAGGAAGACTTTCTGGGCATGTTATGCTTTATATACTGTAGGAGTCACCTTCGGTCATCTACAACTGTGCATGAAAATTCATTCTCAACTTTGACATATATGCTGACACTATACAGGTGTTCAATATTTCATCAGCAAAAAGCAAGTTCTGTAGTCTTGGCTTTAGAAAGTAAACTATTTGAAGGAAATTTCCAGCAGATGGTTTCCCTGTAAGTCTGCAGAGTTTATTAAACTTTATTAATAGTTCCAATCATTATAGTGGGATGACTTCCACAGTACGCATTCATTTCCTAGACACTATTACTCAGTTTACACCACTATTTTCCATGGGGGAAACATCATCTTTTTAAATTGATTTGCTTTCTTCGAAGCTTCACAGCATACTTTCCAATTAAAATGCATTGATTGAGGGCTAGTTTTGTCATTACTCATGAAAATTTTTTTCACAGAAAGCTTTTTTACAGTGACCAACACCCAAGCTTTTCTCCTCTCCGCTCCTCACAATGCCATTTCCACATGGGGCTTTTAACTAGGGCAGATCGTCCTCCAGGGAGGATGTCTGCACCTGGGAGCAGACTGGGTCGGACCTACTTAATCTAGATCCGCACCCCAGCCCGCTCTGGAACGACCCTAAGTGGTCATCCAGCGTGCCTTTGAAAGACCGCTAAAAACAGGTCTTTCAAAAGCATGGAGTATGCCACTGTGAGCCTGCTCCCTTATGCAGATTCGCAGGCTCGCATTGGTGCGAGCCTGCAATCTGCTGGGAGCAGGCTTTAGGCTGGCGAGCTTCAGCGGTTGGTCGAGACCCTCAACCAACTGTAAGCTGCCATTTTTGTCCCCGGAGCAGTGTGGAGCAGTGGCCATGCACTGCTCCAGAGAAGCGTGGACTGGACTGGGGAGCCCAAAAGTCCAGTGAGTAGCGTCACGGGGCAATTCCCTCATCCCATGCGGAAATGGCCATTGTTGTCTCTGCCTCTCCAATAAAAATTGGGGAGTCTGCATGTCTGGGTATGGTCCTCTGAGGTCTTACAAGGGATCAATGCAATTTCCTCTTTCCTGCTTAGATAGTTTTAAAGCAGGGGTTGACACCTATGGAATTTGGGAGGGGCTGTATTAGCCCCCTGGGAGATCATGGAGGACTGAATCCATATTACACTCCTCAGAAAATAAAAAAAATACTCCCACATGTCCCCAGACACTCTTTGGAAGGCACAAGGTGCTTTTTGCCATGCTTTTATCATAGAATCGTAGAGTTGGAAGATACCACAAGGGCCATCAAGCAACTCCTGCCATGCAGGAATACACCATCAAAAACAGATGGCCTTATTACTCCAAAACCTGGTTAAACATAGCCACTGGGTCACCTCTTAACCTTCTCTTCTCCAGGCTAAACATAGTCAGCTTCTTAAGCCTCTCCTCATAGGGAATGGTTTCCAGGCCTTCTATCATTGTGGTTGCCCTGCCCTGGACATATTCCAGCTTGTCAATATCCTTCCTGAATTGTGGCGCCCAGAACTGGACACAGTATTCCAGGAGAAATCTGACCAAAGCAGAAGAAGCAGAAGCTTTTTTAACAACAGGAAGTGAGCAGGACCCACTTTGTTTTTGTTTTTTAAAAAAGGCTTCTCCTGGGCCAACATTGCCCCAAGGGGGCAAAAATGTAGCAAATGCCTCCTATAGTCATTAAAGGGCATTTGGAGACAAGATTTGAGAGCCATAAAAAACAGCCCGAGGGTGGCATGTGCCCATGGGCTTCACTTTTCCCACCCGTCTTTTAAAGGAATGAGACGACTCCTGGATAAGAATACTGATTACCCTTCATGTTTATATGGAATTTCTTTATCCAGGGCAGAGTTGCTGGAGACCAACAGCTGGAAATGCTATGATCTTTCTATCTGCTGCATGGATGGGTGACTGCAGTGGATCAGGGGACCAATTTTCTGCTCCAGGGACCCTCCAGGGCCCCATAGACTGCCAGAAGCCCAATTCTTCTTTTGAAAAATGAAGTTTTTTTTAAATTTAACAATATATGAGACTGTGACCAATTTAGTAGGTGAGATGCTACTCCTGGATGTTTCTAGCAGAGGCAATTTATCCTCATTTTTGGGTCAGAAAAAGGGAAGTCTGGATGGGGTCAAGGGCTACAAGCAAAATGTCTTGAACAGCTTTCAAAGGTAGGTCTTTCCCAGGACTAACTGGAAATTCTGGAAATTGAACATAGGGCCTTCTAAATGAAAAGCATATATTCTACCACAGTACTATAGCTCCTTCTTTGTCCAAGTGCAACAGTCTGTCCACAATCTCACTTTCTTCTGTAACCATGATTATTCATATAAATGTTGTAGAACGCTTCACCGCAGACGAACAGAAAAAATATATATTAGGAATCTAATGTACAGTGTTTTGAGGAAAACCAAAACTTTTCTAGATTTTAACATGCAGAATCCCACTGGCCGTGATAGCTAAGAGATTTGTGGAGTTGTATTCCAAAATGTAATATTTCCAAGTTCTTCTTCTGCAGAACTAGATGAATTGGAAACTTATCAGTTTATTGACTGTTCCAATTAACAATGTGATAAATAACTCTTCTCAGTAGCATTGGCTAAAAATCCCTGCCAAGAAAGCAAGTTAGAGAAATGAGAATTCATGAAAGTATAATTATACTGAGTCAGAGCAGTCATGTATCTAGCCAAGTATTGCTTACTTTGCTGTCTGCAATGGTCTCTTGGTATCTTTCATACCACTTCTACTTGATCCTTTAACTAAAAACGGATATAAATATAAATTGTACATGCAGAGTATACATTTATCACCAAGCTCAGACCCCTTGGTAGAATGTGGCACTATATTTCCTGCAAACTGCGGATGAAATTCTTGACTACGTATGGTCAAACAGTCTAATACACAATTTTCTGGACTAGTACTTTTCATGGTCTTATCTGTAACAGCGTGGAATATAGGCTTCCCCCAATGATATGACAAGCTTAGGCACTAGAACACTGTCAGAAAGTGGAATTGGTTGAAAAGCAGAACCTATGTACTGTACTGTAGGGATACTGAAGGACTTATAGTGGCTGTCTTGGGACCGACCACACTCATGCCGCTTATGAAGTCTCTCAGCTGGCTTGGCACCCCCCTCCAACTCGCTTTGCCAGAAGCAAGCCTCCATATTCAAGAAGACCTGATGAAAGAATGGGGCCCCAATGGAATTAATGGAACTTGTCCTTAGTTTGGAATAGAATCATAGAAATGTAGAGTTGGAAGAGACCACAGGGGCCATCCAGTCCAACCCCCTGCCATGCAGGAACACCCTCAAAGCACTCCTGATAGATGGCCATCCAGCCTCTGCTTAAAAACCTCCAAAGAAGGAGATTCCACCACACTCCACTGAGGCAGCATATTCCACTGCCAGACAGCCCTGACTGTCAGGAAGTTCTTCCTGTGGTTCAGGTGGGATCTCCTTTCCTGCAGCTTGAATCCATTGCTCCTTGTCCTGGTCTCTGGAACAGCAGAAAACAAGCCCACTCCCTCCTCTACATGGAAGCATCAAAAGAATGAGTTGTCAGATAACAGTGCATCGAAAAACAGGGTCTTCCTGTATAAGTAACCAAATATCAAATGGGTTAACTATTTTAAAATGACATTTTCCACTACTAATGTATGTTCATGCATGTACATCAGTGGTTGAAACTATGCAACCCACAGTCTGCATGTGGATCTTTAGGAGATCTAATGCACCCTGGAGAGCCAGCACGGATGTAGTGAACTGAAGGTTGGACTATGACTTTGGATACCTGGCTTCAAATCACCACTCAGCCATGGAAAATCTCTAGGTGGTCTTGGGCAAGCCACATAGCCTCAGAGGAAGGCAAAGGCAACTCCCCCCCCCAACAAATCTTGCCAAGAAAACTCTGTGATAGGGTCACCTTAGAGTTGCCATAAGTCAGAAACAACTTGAAGGCAAACAACAACAATGCAGACCTAGCAATTCCACTCCCTGGAGCCTCCAAAATTTTTAAGAAAAAAAGAACAGTCAAAAATTGACTCCAGTTTACACTCAGTTTCAGGGACTGGAGGGAGTGCAAGCTGAAATAACAATAAAAGTTTCTAAGAAAGAGCTCTTTTTTAGCACTCAGAAATCATTTAAGGTTATTTGAAATGTCACTCTTGGGTGTGCCTCTTTTTAAAAAGAGGACAGGAAAGTGTGCCCTTCCACAATGTATGCCCTAACCTCCCTCTCCACTATCAATGAGGAAGAGGGTTTGTCCTGTGAAGACTCATGTGCCGAGGCTAAGACCCATTCCGCACTGGACTGTTATAGTGCTATTACTCCACTTGCAACATCCTATGGAATCCTGGGGTTTGCAGTTTCGGGAGGGACCAGCTGGATTCCATAGGATGTTGCAAAGTGGAATAATAGCGCTATAACAGTCCAGTGCGGAAATGGCCTAAGTGTTGCTGCAAAATTGCCTGTCACTGAGCTACAGAGCCAATGAAACTCAGAGAGTCTTGAATAAAATAAGAAGACAGATTTTAATTAAAACAGTTAAAGATTACAATTAAAGATTTCAACTGTGCAATCTGATCAACTCAGAATCATTATGAGTTGATACTGAACACACTTCCCTTCCTAAAACTTTTACACTTCTGTCTTTTAAAAAAAATGCACAATAGCATTCTAATTGGTTATAATTTTTACATACTCAGCTTTGACACAGCTACTTCACAAATCCTGTATGTTTTTCCTCTCTCCTGTCCTAAAAGTTAATTTTCTATCTGAGTTCTTCCTGAAAGTGCCAAAGGTCTTCTGCCTTTCCTTATCTCTCGAATTCCTAGTTGGCTTCTGGCACGTAGCCCTTTCAGAGCGTTTCTTTTAGCTACATATTAACCCCTACATCTTGCTTAAAGGCACATATTCACTTCATTGCTAAATATATTAAATATTTTTCAATTATTTAAAGCAATTTCTTATTTTTGTTTTAAGCCCTATCATAAAGATACTTCTCAAAATTAAAAATGCACAAAGGGTGCTCTTTAAAACCAACCAACCAACCAACCAACCTCAAGCTTCACCCAAGCACAACCTTCAAATCACCAAACTGCTATAAATCCTGGGTTAAATTAATATGGCATGACTTTAAGGCAGGAGTGGGCAATGAGTGGCCTGCAGGATGTTTTGCAGCCCATGGGTGTTCTTTTTTTTTTTTTTTTTTAATATTTTTGCCCTCAAATGCTCTCTAGGGAGAGGTCTGTGGGGCATTTTCATTACATTTTGGCCTCCCGGACCATTTGAGGTCCAAGAAATGCCTTTTCTTAGAAATGAAAAGTAAACAACAACTGATAACAGATCACTTCCTGTTTTGAAAAGGGCCTCTCCTGGGCCTAAAATGGGGCTAAAAACATGGCAAAAAGCCTCCCCAGCCCCTGGAGGGCATTAGGGGACATTTGGGGCAAAAATGGGGGCTGCAGAGAGTACTGGGGCATTTGTGCCCCCCTCAAGGTCTTCTGGAGGTATAATGCAGCCCCCTAGCCTTCCCGCCCCTGCTAAGAACCAACTTGGAAAATATTTCAGATCTCTAGAAATTTCACACCCAGTACAAAAGTAAGCAGGAGATCAAAGAAAGAAGGAGACAAGTTTCATCCCAGCCCAGGCCCAGGCCCAGGCCCCAAGGTACTAAAGCAAGGATACTTCATCATGGATTCTCAGACGTTTCTGTTAGCTTGCATTCCAGGCAGCTGTGCAGTCCTGGAACTTAGATTACTCACAAGCTATCTATGGGAGCTGCACACTAATATAAATTTTGTCATCCCTGTGTAAATCAGGGATGCCTAAGTTCAGACCCTGTGTTACCTCACTGGCATACCCTATCTTGGGAACTATAAATTTGATATCAAATATGCATGCCATGCCAGAGAGGCTGCCCGAATGGGTACGTAGACAAAGAGGTCAAACGACCGAAACTAGATCAGGCCAGGAAAATTCCCAGTCACGTTCCCCTAGGAGACCTCAGGCTAAACACGTCTGCACGGACAAAGGGTCTTCAGCCAAGGAATAGACACTTGGGTATTGTTGGGTTTTCCTCAAGTTGAGCAACTCCAACATTAGTAAACTCTACATTGCAAGGCCCATCTGCATAAACCAATCGTGCAAACTACCAAGTTCCTTTTGTGCGGCATTTATCCCTCTATTTTGGCCATTGTTCTTCCCAGGAGAGGGCTTGCCCATGAGGTACATTTTGCCCTATAAATAGTCCCAGTTTTTGAGGGTCTCTTTGGAGAACTCCTCTCCATGCTAGCAGACCGGCACTCTGTTAGTTCAGTGATCCCCTCAGCTACCTCTCTTCGCTGAGCTCCTTCTTTCTCACTGCTTCAGGATAGGTGCAGTATCACCACCTTTACACCTTCTCTGCTGAATCCCCTATCAAGTTTCATCTCGTTCCTTTCTCAATAGGCCTTGTGTGCATGAGAACACATTTATTAATAAAATTCATTTATTGGTATGTTTAGCTGGCTTTTCACTTGGTCTGACACCATAAAAATTGGGTAAAAGATCCTGCTGGGTTACCCTGCCCCTCGTTTTTGGGTACAGCCAGTGCTCTGCTAATTTCCCCAATCTTTGCATTTTTGGAGTGAATCAAGGTTTCCCCCAGGGGACCCCAAGAAGTCAGGGTAACACCTGCCCAACCTACCATAGTCACTGTGCTTCTGCAAATGAAACCACAACAGTCACAACAGGATCCCAGATATTTTACCTAGTTAGCAGTAGGCCCCTGCACTGGTGCCCCCATGTGTAGGAAATGATGCCAAACTAGGCCCTGCACCTACTTGCCACTAGTGGCAGATGGGTCCTATGTCAGTGGAGTAGTGAATCTGTTCCAGGCTTGTTTAATAGGCTAAACATATTTTAGATACAGGATTCAGCACCCTGGAGAGCTCACATAGCATTCTTTACTAAAACCCCAAGAAGATTTACTGGTCCACTGAAATGGAAGGCACCAGCTGCCCAAGTCTCTGGTTTACCAACAGAAAGAGTGCAAATGGAAGAGGTGGGGGAAGCAAGAGAGCAAGACCAGCAGCCAGGCCAGGCCAGGCTTAAAATCTCTTACCTCAAAGTGTGAATCACATGTGTCTATATGCCCACCCACCTCCACTCTTGCCTTCAGAAATCTTCAGCCAGCCCAGTTCCAGATCTGGAGGTGTTCTGCTCATTATAACTACACACCCTTACTTCACTGTTTTTTCCATAGACCTTGGAAATATTATTTTTTTGGACTACAACTTCCAGAATCCAACTCACCCAGCACAGCCAGGAGTTCTGCTGCCTGGGAGTTCAGGGAGTCACAGTCTCAAAGGATACTGTTTTCAAGGCTTGCTGTTTCCTGAGATAACTTCCCAAGACTGCTAATATTAATACATTTTAAATCCTGACCAATGCTTAGAAAAGTTATCCTTTGGGGACAAGATCCTATTCAGAGACAGAAATAATTTGCTGACTTGATTACACTGGATCACCTAGAGTTTACCTACTGACAGAGTGGCCTAAGGTAGAGCTGCCTATCTGGCACTCAGAACCAAGGAACTATGGCAAATCACCTGTACTTCTGAACAGATGGAGAAAGATGTGTGTGTGCCAAACAGCCTCTTGGGGAACGGAGATGTATGTGCACCCCATACCCTGCCCAGCACTCTTTAAACTAACCAACTGCCCTCATGTGGATTGGAAGACACTATCACATTGCCCCTGCTGAAGTAATATGAAGTAGCCAGTCCATTCAACTTCTATATTTAGAACGGAGGGAGATACCATTTTGTACTTTGCCCTGGCTGACCCTACCTCAGAGGGATTTAAAGCGGACAGGATGTCACTCATTCTCAAAGACCTTCTACACCAGCACTGGTTTTTGCAAACACAGTTACAGAAAGCAGCTTGATATTACAGAAGATCTGGTGGCCCAGTGGCCACTACTGTAAAAAAGAATTGAAGAACCAGGTCCAAAAACAGAGCTCAGCAAATCGACTTTTTTTGTAGTACAAGCCCCAAAATCCTTGCAACCAGCCTGTACCCTCCAACATTTTATAGATGAAAACCAAGACACATGTAGCCAAGCAGCATCAGAGTGTGATCAACATGATAAAAATTCCTGGTAGTTTAGGCAAAAATAAAACATTGCAACTCAGCTAGGTTGTGTGTACTTCTTCGTTAATAAATACACACAACCTAGCTGAGTTGCAATGTTTTATTTTTGCCTAAACACCAGGAAGGTCAAGATTCCACCCTCTCTTGTCCTCTTCCCCAAGTATTTAACTAAATGCAAGCTACTTTTGCACATTGAACTCAGTTTGCAGCAATTGAAATAAGCTGAGGGCAAAGAGGGAAAGTGGGAGGGGAAGAGAGAAACTGGGACAAGTTAAGAGCAGTTGAAAAAGTGGAATGGCACAGAATTAACCAGGATTGTCTCTGTGAGTTCTTGGCAATTGGAGGACATGCCAGCCCAGTCAGTAAACCTGTGAGCTGGAAGATTATAGTCCAATAAAGTAAACTTTACACACACTGTCCATATCAAAAGGCGCTAGTTATTTCTGGAACCAGTCTAGTACTCAGCTCCTGCTTTCATTTCAAAATGGTACCCAGGATGATTACACTATAATAAAATAGCATAGGTAAAAATGTAATCATATCAGAAAACACTGTAAAGGTTTTATTTAAAATGCTGCACAGTACTGTAGGGGAAAACAGAATGCATGGCTGCAAGAACTGAATGTTCACAGTGGAAATCCAAGATACAGAAAAAGATGCTTCCATTATTATGGCAACACCACCCCCATGTGGTAGAAAGAAGTCTAACATTTAGAAAATACCAACTTGTATTCTATTTGTTCACTGTTTTTCCCAACCAGCTTGTGTTGGTTTTCTGTTAATCATCTCATGTCCGGGAACTTTTTTTCGTCAGCATGAGGACATTTTGGCCTTCCAGCCCCACTCAATGGTAAGGAATTGTGAGAGCTGTAGCTTAAATCATCCAGAGGGCCGTGTGATGAAAAAGAGGGGTCCTTTTTTCACATGTGGTGGACTTGTAAGGTAGCAAGGAAATTCTGGAAGGAAATACATGATGAAATTCAAAGAACGTATAGTTTAAACTTTGGAATGAAGCCAGAATTTTATTTGTTGAATATGTTAGGGCAACAAAGAGAAATAAGATCTTATCAGAAAACATTGTTATATGTAATAACTGCTGCAAGAATGACATATGCACGACATTGGAAAGAAGGAAATTATATTAACATAAAAGAATGGACATTAAAAGTTCTGGATATGGTAGAGATAGAAAAGTTAACTTTTTCACTTAAAAATAAACCAACCCAGAACTTTGAAAGAGAATGGAAATAAGTTTTGAATTGAATAAAGGAATGAGGAAAAGAAGAAACAAAGGAAGAGTGTTGGAAATGTTGGTAATGAAAATTAATGATGTTATATAAAAAGCATAAGTTGAATGTAACAATGTTAAAAGTAACAGTGTGATAGTGTGATTAACTTTTAAAGTAACTCTTAAATAGAAATAATGTATAAATGGGATGTAAACACAAACTCAACTGGAAAAAAGATGCTCGGAAGTGGGGGGGGGCGGTATTTTTCTGTGTAAAATTTCAATAAAAATATATACCAAAAAAAAAAAAAATCCGGAGGGCCAAATGCTCTCCAGCCCTCTTTTGGAGCAACTACAAGGCCCTTTCCACATGTTACCTGCTCGCGGAGGTGGAGGGGGTGCCGTTCGCGCAAGCAGCGTCTTGTGCGAGGCACTCGCATCGCTCCTCTGTTCTCCCACGGCTGGGTTGCCGGTCGCACGGCCGTCGCGCGAATGCCCCTCCCTTCCTCCTCTTCCTTCCTTCCTTCCTTCCTCCTTCCTTCCTTCCTTCCTTCCTTCCTTCCTTCCTTCCTTCCTTCCTTCCTTCCGCAGTGCAGCCTGGGAGCTGTAGGCTGTGCTGGGGGAGGAAGCACGACCGGTCCGGCTTGCCCGACGCACCGCAGGGCAGGTAAGTGCACGAGGGCCCCGGGAGCATTGCATGACCGCGCAGTATTTTCATCTTAGAGCTGAAAATAAAAAAATCAGTGTGTGGCCTCTTTAGGTTCGTGAGCATTGCGTAAATGGGAGTGCGTCGTACAGACCGCCGCTCCCATTTACGCGACGCTCAAGGGGCCCTCTTGCAAAAGAAACTGCATGTGAAAAGGGCCCAAGAGTGTTTGGAAGAGAGAGAAACATTTGAACTTATTTTGACTTGCTTATTTAGCTTGGCCATGATGACCAACAGGCCAGCTCTACCTTTGTACATAAGGAGGCAACATGTGGCAGATGCTAGGAGGTAGCTCAGTGGGACCCACTTCTTCACCAACACTGCTGAGCACTGCAAGCGTTCTTCTTCTTTGGTTAGTAAAGCAGAGCATCCCTCATGTTGATTTGTCCTGGGCTTCCCATTAACTAGAAGGAGGAGAACATCCCATTAATGTCCGGTCCATGAAACTTCTCTGAATAAATGGGTATGGGACATCTTGTCCCTTGCCTTAGCAAAAATCACTACGGCCATTTCCTCCCTACACTGTTATAGTGCTATTATTCCACTTTCAACATTTTGTGGAATTCTGGGAATTGTAGTTTACTGAGGCCCAAGAACTCTCTGGCTGAGAATTCTAAAGGTCCTTCCCTAAAACTTCAAACCCCAAGATTCCATAGGATGTTGAAATGGAATAACAGCACTATAACAGTATAGTATGGAAATCGCCTAGGTCTGGTCGTGTTGCTGAATCATTCAGGGAACTTCCTCAAGGCTGTCCCACAACACCTAACTTCTTCATCATTCTTTTTGTTGTAATTTCACTTACTTATATCTCACCTTTCCAACCCCCATCCCTGGGACTCAAGGCAGCTTACAAAATTTATAACAGGTGGAGGTGAAAGTATACCATCACAAAAAAGTAAAAATATAATTAAACTATCTATAGAAATAAAAACAATTTAAAAGCACACCCATTAAAAAGAAAAACAACAAACCTAGACAATGCAGGACAGTGGTAAAGGTCCTGTCTTCCCTTGAGCAGTCAGTCTTCAAAGGCTGGCCAACACCACACCACTACCAAAAAACATTCTTTATCTTCACAAAGAAGGACTGCAAGGAGGGCAGCAGTCCAACCTCTCTAGGAAGGGAGTTCAGAGCTTGCGAGCTGCCACCAAGAAGGCCTCTCCTTCTTCTCACCTGATGTTCCTGTGAGAGTGGAGGAAAAGATGGGACAGAGATATTAACTAGAGATCCTATATCCTGGCAAAAATTAGCACTGTTGCTGGCACCAGGCAAGCCTGCTCTTGAGTGAGGGTGCAAGTGGAATGGTGAACTGCAACAGCATCACTACCAGGAGGCCCAAGTGATGGCAGATACTAGAGGTAACCTTAGTGGTCCTGGCACTAAAGCTGGAATGGGAGGATTCAGTTTGATCAGTTCAGCACTGACAGTTTAGAGGGATTTTTTGTACATTTTCAATTTACATGGTCCTTTTTTTTTGAAATTTGGATTTTTAGAATTCTCCTTAATGCCACCACTGCCTATATACATCATCCTTTGAGAGGAAGGTAGCACAATGCACCCTGAGAGCTTTAGTCTATCCTTCCAAATGCCTTATTGGAGTTGCTGGGATGCTTGGGGAACAAGAAGGGGAAAATGGTAGAAGCAACAGGTGGGAGGGAGCGAAGAAGAAGAAGAGGAGAAGGAGGAGTCTGCTCAGAGAAACACTAAAATGACTGCACTGAAACATCCCATCTGAAACATTGGTGCTGAAGTGGCCACATTGAACTGTCTGCACTGAAACAGCCTTATTGAACCAGCTGCACTGAATCACCCTAGACCCAACCACAATAACCTTACCAGTGTACATGGATCCCAGCAAATGCACCAGTATGCCAGTTATTGGCCATTTCTGCACTAGACTGTTATAGCACTATTATTCCACTCTCAACATCCTATGGAATCCTGAGGTTTGCAGTTTTGGGAAGGGTATTCGTTGGGTATTGACAGGCAACAATTCTTGATTTATGGTAGCATGAATAGCTAGAAGTAAAAATCAGTGGCAAGGTCAAAGCTAGGATAGTTAATTTGTAAAAAGAAAGCCCCCCCGCAACACATACATCTTCTTAAAGGAAAGGGCAGCCTTCAGTGTTGCTTTTGTACTTCCCCAACCCCTGAAAGTTGTCATACCCTCCAGTGTTTCATAAACAGAAACTGGAACACTTGATACCAAACAACATCAAAGTGTGGTTAAGATGGCAAAGGTTATTCATGAGGAAGAACATACAAGCTAGGGGAGGCTTGCACCATTTGCTTTTCCCCAAGCTGACTGGGAAAGGCAAGACCTAACCCCCTCCTCTCTTTTTCTGTCTGCTGAGTTAATGGAGTAAAAGCTACTTTTGTGCTTTGAATTCAGTTTGCAGTGGCTGCTGTAAGAAGGGAGAAAAGTGGAAAGTGGAGAGAAAAAGTGGGGCATTTTAGAAACAGCTGAAAAAGGAGGGGGGACAACAAAGCATTAACCAGTATTCTCCTTGCCAAGTTGGGTCTGTTGGAGGGTATAAAGAATATGTTAGGCAGAACTCTGTAAAGCCCATCTCAAGTCTCATGGGAGAAGGGCTTTTGTGAGACTTCTATGAGAGCTAAGATCTCATGGCAACCCAGAACTCGCACAAAAGTCCTCCTTTCACGGCATTGAGCCAAGCTTCTGTTACCCTAAGATGTGGGGGGCATTGGGGTCCACATGCAATGTCAGCATCTCCTTAGAATTGGGGGAATTATAGCTCAGGCCCTTTTCATACCTTGCCTTTTTCCGGTGCTGGGGTGCAGGGATTGCACGAGCGGCCTCCAGCGAGAGGCTCTTGCATCCCTGCTGCTTCAGCTCCGCATGAGCCACCTGCTTGCACAAGAGCCCCACCTCTTCCTTCCTGGACTTTCCCAGGCTGCGCTGGGGTAGGAAGCGTGACCGGCGTGTCTGCGGAGGTACCGCACACCAGGTAAGTGCGCATGGGGCCTGGGAGCAATGTGTGATCACGCACCATTTTCGGTTTCCAGCCAAAAATGAAAAGGTGCAGGATTGGCCCCTGCCAGCCCCTGGAGCGTCGCTCAATTGTGAGTGCATCATGCAGATCGCTCCTCACAATCACACGACACTCCAGGTGCCCTTTCGCATGGCAAATGCCGTGCGGAAAGGACCTCAGAGGCAGCCTGTGACAGGACGGTAATGGCAGGATCTTTTCACCTATGTGTATCAGTACTAACTGTACAGAGGACTCCAGTTAAAGTTAACAAGGTATTTTATTCAAATTGACAAACACACATGAAATCAGACACTCTTGAGAACCATACAAGGCTATTGGAAAGTGAGGCAAGAAAGGTTGGATAGACAGAGCCCCTTTTCACATGGCATTTCTGATGCAAAAGGGTCCCTTGAACATCACGTAAATGTGAGGAGCGGTCCACACAACGCACTCACATTTGCGCAACGCTCAAGGGCCTGACACGGACTGTGCACACATTTTTTCATTTTCGGCTTGAAGCCGAAAATGCTGTGCGGTCGCACATCGCTCCAGGGCCTCGCGCACACTTACCTTGTGTGCGGAGCCTTGGGAGCCGGGCCGGTCACGTTTCCTGTCCAATCCCGACTGGGAAGGTTCCAGGCTGCACTGCGAAAGGAAGAGGTGGGGCTCTTGCGCAAGCAGGAAGCTTGTGCAGAGCTGAAGAAACAGGGAAGCAAGAGCCTTCCTCCAGAGGCTGCTCACGCGAGCCCCACACCCCAGCACCGTGAAAAGGTAAGGTGCGAAAAGGGTCAGAAATTGGGTGGAAAGGGTGATAGCCGCTAGTCCTGAAGAAGGGGTCACAGGGGAAGGACTCAGACAGTATTTGAGGGCATCACATGCATATGCCGACACGGCCTTCTATTCAAGTTGCTAGCCTCATCCACACTAAGGGGCTCCTTGAGCCTTGAATACATATGGGATTTTTACCGTTCCTCCCCACCGCAGGCATTTTAAGCATACAAGGGATGCCACGTAGAGGAGGGAGAGGGCTTGTTTTCTGCTGCTCCAGAGACCAGGACAAGGAGCAATGGATTCAAGCTGCAGGAAAGGAGATTCCACCTGAACCTCAGGAAGAACTTCCTGACAGTCAGGGCTGTCCGGCAGTGGAATCTGCTGCCTCAGAGTGTAGTGGAGTCTCCTTCCTAGGAGATTTTTAAGCAGAGGCTTGATGGCCATCTGTTGGGAGTGCTTTGAGGGTGTTCCTGCATGGCAGGGGGTTGGACTGGATGGCCCCTGGGGTCTCTTCCAACTCTACATTTCTATGATTCTATGATTCTGTAGTCTTTTCTCCCTCTTGCTTGCATGCCTCTTCATGAGAAAAGAGTATACCCAGTGGAGACATCCAGTTTGGCCCCAAATAAGGGGAGGATACGCAGCACCATGCCTTCGGCTGGAAGCAAGGCAGATCCTGAGACCTTGGAGAACATCTAGGTGGGTAGCAGGACATGATGGGATAGAGAGGTCTAAGCAAGGTGGCTGGCCTGACAACCTACTTTTTCTTCCAGGGGTGTGGGGTTGTCTCCTCAGAGCTGACAGAAACCTTCAGATGGTTTCTCTCCCACTTAAAGAAAGGACATGGCAGTGGAAAGGGAGTACAGTTTATGGAAATGGGCTGCCAAGGGGCACACAAGTGAAGAAAAGGTTGGGGAAGCATTTCCATAGAAGGAAAAAAAAACTATGCCAAAATGAGTAAAAGAACTCACCTGCTCTTTCATTAGAGTTTAAAAGCCACTTGTGTCGTGTCCTTTTTATTGCCAAAGTCTACAACTTTTGATTTTGTGCTGTGGATTCCTAAATTGTTCTCCTGACAATATGCACTAAATTTTCTCAGTGATCTACACACACCTACCTGAGTGGTAGAAAACAAAACCATATCATCTGTATGCAGTACAAGTGAGGCAAGTCAAGTCAGATGTCTCAGGAGAGAAGGACCTCTCTACGAACATGTAAAAACTGGCTCCAAATGCCCCCTTGGGGAAAAGGGGGATTTTTGCCCTTCCTCCCCACCGTAGGCATTTTAAGCATACATATCTTTATTGAATCAGTCTTCAGACTATTTAAAACAAATAGAAAAATAAGAGTGAAAACAGAAACATCAGCGTTAGCAAACAACAAACAGGCACATTGATTGCTGGTAAAATTATAAAATACAAAATAATATATGCAATATAACAACAATTTTTCAAGTTAGAAAAGACCCACCCCTCTGAGTCACCAATAAAACCCCTCTAATAATAGAAATAAGAATTACACATGAGACATCAAGGCAGACCCTTTATCTACTTCTTTCTTCCTCAGTTTAGCTGCTTTATATGTGAAAAGGGCAACCCTACGAGTCACAAAGAGATTAACCCCTTGCAGCAGAAAAGTCAGTTTGGACTCATCATCCCACTCCCTCCAACTATCTAGGAATGGGTCAAAGTAGTGCACGCCAATGTTAACATATAACTGGCAGTACCATAAGTAATGGGCAAGATATTCAACATTAGATGCCCCACATATGCAAATTCTGTCTTGCATAGGAATGCCCTGATAATGACTTTATAACACCCTAGTGTCAATTTGTTCAAAGTGGAGACGTGTAAGGGCTGTGTGTAAATCTCTTTTCATTGCAAAAGACAGGTATATTTCTTCCTGAAAACGAGATTTGGCTTTTGCTAACCATTTCATAGATCTTACAGAAGACAGCGCAGCTAGATCTAATTGTGTATGAGCATGTCGTGCTCCTGCAAGATTTGAGATCTCACAGGAGCCTAAAATTCTTGCAGGATTGCTGAGACAAATATAATTTATAATCCTGCCTCATGCATATTCTCTCAGCCTTCTGCAGAACTGAGAGATAAAAAAAGTGGATGGCAGCTGCACTGCAACAGATATGACTCCAACCATTTTGCCACATACCAAATACTCTGGGATAAGTCCTCAAAGGAGTGAGGCTGGTACCCACTGTTGGGAAAGTAGACAACACAACCACACAAAGATATTTTTTTTTATTTTATTTTCAGGCTCTGGGTTGTCAGGGCACCAAACTCCTAAGATTTAAGAGTACCTCAGCTCCAAAACTCTACACACACACACTACAACTCAGCCTTGCCTAGCGTCTGTGACATGAGAAGGGACTTTGCTTTTAACTTTAAAATCTCATGGTATGTGAAGCTACTGATCTGGCATTCCTACTTCCTACTGCCCTTCCTGCCAAAAAATAGATTTACAGGTACTTTGTTACTTGTAAGGTGCTTCTTCCAAGCTTGGCTTCCTTGGTTCATGTTACCACTCAGCCCATGTTGGCAAGGGATTGTATCAAACTGACAAAGGACATTTATCAAGCTTTTTACCCACCTCAAAACTGGGCCTTTTTGCACTACACTGTTACTGCATTATTATTCCACTTTAACTGCCATGGCAATATCATGTGGAATCATAGGGTTTGCAGTTTAGGAAGAAGTACTCAGAATTCTCAGCCAGAGAGCTCCAGTGCTTCACCAAACTACAAACACCAGTATTCCAAAGGGTGCAGCCAGGGCAGTTAAAGTGGAATAACAGTGCTATAACAGTGTAGTGTGATAGGGACCACTGTTTCAGCTATCTTTCACAGGCAAAGCAAATTTCCTTTGAGGGTAAGAGAATCACATCCCCACTGCTCCAGCTCCGCAGCCACTGTCTGCTAATGAGCAGGCAGCGTGAGGGCTCCTTCTCTTCCTTCCACAGTGCAGCCTGGGATTTTCCCAGGCTGCACTGGGGCAGGATGCACAAGCGCTGCAGCTCCAGAGGCTCTGCGTGCATGGTAGGTGCGTGCGGGGCCCTTGAATGACGCGCGATCGCTCACCATTTTTGGCTAGAAGCCGAAAGTGAAATAGTGAGCAATTGGCGCCTGCCAGCCTCGGCAGCATTGCGCAATTGCGAGGATGTCATGTGGACAGCTCCTAGCAATTGCATAACACTCCAGAGGCCCTTTTGCATGGCAAATGCCATGCAAAAAGAGCCTCTGTTCTGATGTGTTTTTCACTTTAGGGTGAATTCAAAATTGTTGTCCTCATTTTTTTTTTTAAATGTCTGTCTTCACTTGTGCTTATCACTTTCATGAATGGGGACTTCATACAGAAACACACACCCGTTTACAAAATGATACCAACGATTTCTAGTAAACACGGAGGGTGTGCCTCATCTTCCCACCAATTAGATCACTGGCTGCCAGTGCAGAGCTGGACAGATTGTTCTTCCAGCTGCTCACTTTGTTCAGGAGCCAGGAAGGTTTTAAATATCACTTTAGTGGAAAGGCAGTGGTTCAAATGGGTTCCTTAAATATAGTTAGACTGTACCACTCTGTGCAGCTTTTTTTTTAGAAAGTGCAATACTGGAGCATGTTATGAGAGCTCAGGGCCTGATTCTGTGCCTCCAGCTTTCATGCGTTATCTCCGGGCAGGAGCCAAAGGTGCAAATTCTTCAGTTTTGGGGAGGTTCAGCTCCAGGCAGAAGAAAAAGACTCTGTGCAAGTGTCCTGATCAGTTTGCAGGGCTTAATTTATTTGCTACTGCAACTTGCAAAGGCTGTCCAGAAACTTGTGTATTTGCTTAATGAGTTTCTTCCTTCTGTTCCAGTCATTGTGGCACCAGGGCTCACCTTTCACTCTGCTTTGAATCCTCCTAATGGCAAGAAGCAAGTATACATGAGTGTCTGTGCCTTCAGGTCTCCTGTCAACTTAATGGAGGCTCCATGAATTTTTCACTGGGGTTTCCTTAGGCAAGAGACACTCAATAGCAATAGCATTTATTTCTATACCGCTTATCAACTAAGTGTTATCTAAGCGGTTTACAATGTGTTTTTTAGCAATTGCCCCCAACAAGCTGGGTACTCATTTTACCGACCTGCGGAAGGATGGAAGGCTGAGTCAACCTTGGAGCCGGGCAGGATCGAACTCACAACCTTGTGGTTGCAGTACTAGCACTTAACCACTGCGCCACCAGGGGTGGTTTTGCCAGTTTCTTCCTCTGAAATAGAGCCTACGGTACCTGGGTTTCATTGGAGGGTCCCATCCAAGTACTAACGAGGGCTGACCCTGCTTAGCTTCCAAGTAGGTTGGATTAAATGTTCCTTATATTCTCTCTCTGAGTAAGAGAGAAGAAATCATGCCCTCTGTGATGGAGCCTGGGGTTGTGGCTAGCAGAGCAGCCCTAGTGGCCACATAATCAGATTGGCTTTGTCTGAGCAAAATCAAGCCCTAGTAAGAGGGAGGGGCTGTGGGTGAGACAGCAGAAGGCATTTGGATTCTTTTTTTCTTTCTTTTGCAAGACCTTTTTATTAATTTTATAGCCAACCAACAACAACCAATGGAAAACAGAGCTCAATAGAATACAAGACATTACATTTTCCCATTCATAAACATTCCACATTCCTTACATTCCCAGTTCCCATGTAGCTATAGTAAAATAGACTCTAACATAAACCGCTAAGGATAACTAATGGCATCCCACCCATCTCCTTTCCAAGTAATTACAAACATCTCCCCATTCCTCTTGATATCTATTCAAAGGTTTGTCCTTTAACAGTATAGACAGTTTATCAATCTGCGTCAAGTCATATATTTCATACAACCAATCATTTATTTCTGGCATTTTCTCTCTTCTCTACTCTCTAGCAAGTAATAATCTAGCTTTGGTTATCAGATATAACAAGACTTTTTTATTACACTTCCCAATGTAACCTTCAATTGGCTCAGCCATGTTCAACAAATAACACTCAGGCAGCAGGGGCAAATTTTTGTTAAACATTTTCGAAATTTCTAAATGAATATTTTTCCAAAATATGCTGGCTTCTTTACAGTCCCACCAACAATGGAAAAATGTCCCTCTTTCAATCTTGCATTTCCAGCACTTCTTGTTATCCTTTTATAAATCTTTGCAAGTTTGCTGGTGTTAAACATTTTATAATGATTTTCTTTAAATGTTTGACACCTCATAAAATTCAAGTTTTTCCATGTTTGTTCCCAAAGTTGTAGTTCGATAGGATGCCCAACATTCTGGGCCCATTTAATCATAGTAGTTTTAATAGCCTCATGCTCCAGACCCCATTTTAATAACAGTTAATAAAATTTTCATATTAAGTGTTTATCACCTCCCTCCAAAATAATATCAAGCCCTGTCTTTTCATTATTTATCCTCTCCTCCCTGCAGTCCCAATTAAGTCTGGAAAGCAAACGTGGATATAAGAACCATGGACAATCAAACTCCTCTTCCAGGAGTTCCTCTCTTTTCTTAAACCTGAATTCATTACCTTCAAATTTTACCAGTTCTTTATAAGCCCATCATCTTTGAGATCTAAACTCATCCTGATGGAAAGCTTCTATGGGAGATATCTACAGAGGCAATTTGGGACATAATCTGTCTATAAACTTTTTCCAAGTAAAATATAAGGTTTTTCTTAAGGGATGTTCTAAAAATCCTTTTGATGGTTGATTTTTTAAATACCAGTAAGAATGCAAACCGTTTCAGTGAATTTGGATTCTAGCTTCCTTCAATGAGATTCTTGGAGAGAACTTTTTTTAAGACAGATCCTTCAGTCAACCAAAAGGGGTTATCTGGAAAGAGAGTTGTCTTCTCAGCGGCCTAGTGTGGGGCAGAGAAGAAACCAAACCACTTCTGAGTGGGTCAGAAAGTGGGACGTTGAGTTGGGAAATACACCTTTGTGCTAAGAGGAGCCAAAGATCTGTGTATGTGTGAAAGCTCTGTTCTTGAATGCTGGGGTAATTTGAGAAACTAGTTAAGCATCTTTAGGGAAGAGTTATTTTCTTTGAATACCATACATGTACAAAAAATAATTCCAGAATCAGTAATGTAAGAGTTTCTATGTAGCACTATTTATCTATTTATCACATGGACAACTGAGAATAGATTGGAGAACCTGGCGTACCAGATCCTCTACTGGACCTCTCTAAAGTTTTGCCTATAGTGCTTGTTGGAACTGACTGTTTTTGAACTATTATTCCTGTTCTTGATATTGTCATTGTAAGTTTCTGTATTATGTGTTCAGCATTCGTATATATTTAATTTTTTATATCATCCACTTGTATACTATTGCTTTGTATTTGTTAGTATTGGAGTAAAATGACTTTATATTCAATTCTACATTCATTAAAATGCCAGCTTTTCCAATTCTGTCTTATTCTTCAGACTAGTTTGCTGTTTTGTGTTGCTACATTTAGAATTCTCAGCCACAGAGCTCTTTGTCTTCGGTGAACTACAGAATTCCAAGAATTCCACAGTATGTCGAAAGTGGAATAATAGCACTATAACAGTGTAGTGTGGAAATGACCTGGGACTTGGAAGATTCACCTTCACATCCTTGGTGAGCCAAGACAACTCACCTAGGATACGTCACTCTCTCAGACTGACCTGCCTCGTAAGGTTGTTTGTTTGATTTCTTGCCTTTCTCCTTGTAAAGGATCCAGGGCAGCTTACAAGCAATTGAATAATAATAATAATAATAATAATAATAATAATAATAATAATAATAATAATAATAGTAATAATAATGATGGTAATAATAATAATAATAATAATAATAATAATAATAATAATAATAATAATAATAATTTGTATCCGCCTCTCCACATGGATCGAGGCGGCAAACAGCATGAAATACATTAAAAGACATTAAAAACATACCCAATCCTCCCCACCCACCAACCCAGCTAAAACCAACCCCCTAAAGCACATAACAATTAACAATTACTTAACTATTAAAAGAACAGCAGGACAGTTGGTGGGAGGCAGTGGAAGTACTAGTCTTGGAAGGCCTGTCGGAAGAGATCAGTCTTGACTGCTCTTTTAAAGCAGTCAAGACTGGTAATATGCTGGGTCTCCTCCGGCAGGCCATTCCATAGCTTTGGAGCGATAGAAGAAAAGGTCCTCTGGGTAACCGCAGCCAACCTAGTTCTGACTGGCTGCAGTAAGTTCCTCCCAGAGGACCTTAATGTGTGGGGTGGATTATATGGGAGAAGGCGATCCCGCTGGCCCCAAGCCATAGAATCATAGAATCATAGAAATGTAGAGTTGGAAGAGACCACACGGGCCATCCAGTCCAACTCCCTGTCATGCAGGAACACCCTCAAAGCACTCCCGACAGATGGCCATCAAGCCTCTGCTTAAAAACCTCCAAGGTAGGAGACTCCACTACTCTCCGAGGCAGCAGATTCCACTGCCGGACAGCCCTGACTGTCAGGAAGTTCTTCCTGAGGTTCAGGTGGAATCTCCTTTCCTGCAGCTTGAATCCATTGCTCCTTGTCCTGGTTTCTGGAGCAGCAGAAAACAAGCCCCCTCCTTCCTCTACGTGGCATCCCTTCAAAAGGGCTTTAAAGGTAAGAACCAACACCTTGTACGGTGCCTGGAAACTAATAGGCAGCCAATGTAACGACTTCAGAATTGGTGTTATGGGGTCAGTTTTAGGTCTACCAGTGACCAACCTGGCTGCCATATTCTGAACTAATTGAAGTTTCCGGACTAAGCACATGGGTAGCCCTATGTAGAGCGCATTGCAGAAGTCAAGCTGTGAAGTTACCAGCACATGCACCACTGTCTTTATGTCTTTAAAAAGTAAAAAGTAAAAAAGTTTTAAAACCATTAAACCAGTTTAATTAAAAATGCTAAGTTAGAACAATATAAAACACAGCCAGAACACAGCACAGCCCCATTAAGTGTCCTGCTTGGCACATAAATGATAGACCAAAAACCTGGCTGAATCATTGCCTGCCGGTAGAAGGAAAAAAAAAAAAGGAGCCAGCAACACCTCACATGGGAGTGAATGCTACAGCCTGGGACCAGCCATTGAGAAGTCTCTCACCCATGTCCTCACCAAATATGTCTGGGATGGTCATGGAACCATGAGAAAGCCTTTCCCCAAAGATCGTAAAACTCAAGCCAGCTCATCCAGAGAGACAGATCTTTCAGATAGTTGGAACCCAAGTTATGTAGGACTATGAAGGTCTTAAGGGATTTGTTGTGAGGATAAAATGAGGAAGAAAAGAGCTATGGAGCTCAACCTGAGCTCCCAAGGCATTCAAGCTCCAGATGTACTGATCAGCTGATGAAATGATTCACAATTAAGCTGGAGACAAACGTGTGTGTGTGTGTGCACGTGTGCATGTGTACGGAGGGGGGTGCTTAATTCAATTGTTCAACCTTAAACTATGGGACCAACTGCGCAATTTTTTACTCTGATCATTTCTTACAGTGCTTTCCCAAAATGCCAAAGAAAAATCTGGAGGAAACAACACCACCTCCCCCATGAATGATTATCTTTTGATTGCTCACCCTGGGTTCGGCAGTCATCACTCATTGTAATCTTTTCTCATCACAGCTAGACTAAATTTCCCTTAGGATCTCATTAGGCCATACTCCTCAAATTCAGAGCCGTGAAGTGCTGGTGAGCTGCACTTTAGATCTACCTGGTATATTAAGATTCTCCTCTTTTATTTTCCCCTGCCCACATGTTTCCTCACTGTTAATGCTGAAGCAGTTTGGTAAGAAACAGTGTTTTCATGCTTGTGAAACCTCAACACTGGTAAGTCTGGAGATATGAATGGTGGAGGTTTTACAGGCTTAGGTGCTTGTTACGTTTAGGTCACAATCACTGTATCTTTATATAATGATTATTACACACCTAGGCTTTTAAGTCCTACCTCTTCCAAAACAGAGTGGTTAAGGGAGATTTCCTCCTTCAAGCTCAAAGTGTTACCCTGTATATTGGGGGTCCCGGGAGGGGTGCCCAAATAACCAAATAAAAACAACAAGATGGGGGAAATTAGACTCAAGCACTCTCTCAGGCTAGCGAGAGGCAGGGTAACTTTAGCTGTGATCTTTTAACCCTATGTATATAGCATCAGGTCAGAGAGCGGATAGACAAGTTCGAAAGCAATAAATAATATTTGATTGAGGGCAGACAACACGAAAGACACTAACTAACCGAGAAAGAGAAATAGAGAGTTGTGGGGGAATGGGTAATATGACACCTGGTCTTGTAGTCCTGGAGAGAAAAGGAGGTTGCCGGGGAAGAAACTCAGCACAATTCGCTGAAGGGAGCTCACTGGACAAACCAACAGCAAGGCGGGATGGAAGTCCAAAGTATTCCAAGGAAGGCTCGGAATGGGGAGGTTTTTATAGGGTGGATTTTACCTACGGGCCATGCCATGGTCGGTGAGAACAAAGGAAGCTTGGAGCGGGACAAAGGTGTTGGAAAAGGTCAGGTTTTGCATGATGAGCTTAGCGCTGGATGACAATAATATGGCCAGTATACAAATAGCCCAACATAAAGGACTGGCTCGGCCCTCGGCCGGGCGTCTTTGTGTAAAGTTGCGCTGAGCAAGGCTGGTTTGCAAGAAGGATGGTCCCTTAAGCATCGAAGAGGCATTAAGTTGTCAGCCTAAATGAGGTTTGGAATGTACAACCATTAACGGCCATGCCTAATACGTGCTTGTCCGGTGGCCCTTGCAAACACGTGGAGTAGGGTGGCAGAGAAAGGTCAACTAAAGGCCAAATTATTTGATATCAAGAGATATCTAGTGCTCTCACCAGACATAGCATAACTGTGGTAACAAAAGTACCACAACATGTTCCACAACAATCCTGTAAGGTAGGTCAGACTGAGGAAGAACGACTTGACCCACGGTCACCCAATGAGGTCCCTGGCTGAAGGGGAATTTGAACATGCATTTCCTAGTTCCTTGTCTAGTATTCTAATTGCTACCCTGCCCTGGCTATCAGCCTGTGTTGTTCTTTTTTTTCCTTTACCTTTTTGGTATATAAATACATTTTCACTCCCGCTATACAAACTGGACCAAATTCTTTTTTAAAATTTTTTTTTATTGAATTGTAAGTTACAAACATTGAAAACATACATTAGATATCTAAATGAAAAGATCTGTGAATGTACAAAACGAAATACGAAAGGTGGTATCTATTATACATATTATATACATACCTATAAGTATAGTCAAAATCTCATATTTCATCAATAAAGTACACTATTAAGCATGACTAACAATAATTAAGAAAAAAAAGTAAGGGAGAAAGAGAAAGAGAAAAAAAGAAGAAGAAGAAAATAGTCAAAGTACAAAATTAGCACAATAAACAATACACAATAATACATAAAAAAATAATGACTTTCTCTTCTCCATTAGGTAAGATAATCGTGTGTATCTTTTAATCCTGACTTATTGATATGTTTTCCCAAACTGGACCAAATTGTAAGGTCCTCAGGGAAGGGCTTTCTATTGGTTTCACGATCATTACAGCCACATTTGGGCCATTTCCGCACTACGCTGTTATAGCATGATTATTCCACTTTCAACATCCTATGGAATCCTGGGGTTTGCAGTTTGAGGAGGGGCCACTTGGCCCCTCCTCAAACTACAAACCCCAGGATTCCATAGGATGTTGAAAGTGGAATAATCACGCTATAAGAGTGTAGTGTGGAAATGGCCTTGGTGAGGACATGGAAGAGATCCTTCTCTGCGGCTGCTCCGATCCTATGGAACATCCTCCCACAGAAGTTATGGCTAATTCACTGTCTGCTCTCTTTCTTTTGGCAGTTGAGGGCCATTTTATTTAGGCAGGACTTTGATTGATTTTCTTAATCATATGGTGGAACAGTGTTGACAGTGGTATGCCGTGTTTTTTATTCTGCGTGTTTCAAATACATTTCAAACTGTTTTAACCAGTTGCTATTAAAAATAGAATTGTTGATTAATTTTTAAAAATCTATTGTAAGATGACTTTTTAGCCAACTTCTATTTTAAATTGTTATCAGCTGACTTGAGTCATGTGGTAAGTGAAAGACAGGGTATAAACTCTATCAATAATTTGAACTGTTAGTGGATGATATCTAAAAAGAAAAACTGAAGGCGGTAGGAAAAGAGGAAGACTTCATTACAAAAGGAATGACTCAAAAAGGAAGCGATGGCCTTGAATTTGCAAGACATAAGAAACTATCTAGGATTCTGAAACCTATGCCCAAAATATATTCAGCACTTTGGGCAGTAACTTTAGAAACCTCAGAGCAGATCCACTAACTCATTGGCATCATCCCCATCATCCTCATCACCACTATTGCTACGACTACAATTACTACTACAGCCCTCCCTCCACATTTGTGGGTTTGACCTTCATGAATTTGATTATTCATGTGATGTGCATGGGACTTCCCTCCCCCATTCCCCTCTTCCCATTCCCTTGCCTTTTGCCTGGGTGTGCTGTGCCTCCTTCTTTGTGCCAGACAAAAGGTAATGGAATGGGAGGGGAGAGCCCCATGCTTGGAGAAGGAAAGTGCGTGCGTGCTCCCCCGCCCATTCCCTTGCCTTTTGCTTGGACACAAGAAAATACATGCCTTTTTGCCCAGGCATGGAGAATGCTCACTGGGGTAAAAGTGGGGAAAGACATGCATGCTTCCTCCAATTCCCTTGCCTTTTCCCTGGGTGCAAAGAAGGCAGGTGCACATGGGTAAAAGGCAGTGGAATGGGAGGAAGGCACATGTGCCTCTTCCCCCTTCCCTTGCCTTATGTCTAGCTGCAGTGAAGGAAGGCATGTGTGCCAGGGCAAAAAGCAAGGGAAGGGAACCCTCACAAAAATAGAGAAGCCACTGTACAACTATTATTGCTACTTCTGCTACTATTAATATTATATCCCACCTTTTCTTAGTTTGGGGCTCATGGTGGTTTACAACAATTATAAGTAACCTAGTTAAAATTGAACACAATTGAAATAAATTAAAACAACAACAGCAAATAGTAGTTCAGCACATTATGCAAAGCCTTTTTGCCCTGAAAAATCAATTCTCAAAGGCCTGCTGAAATAAAAAGGGTTATTTCCTGTTTGTGGAAAGATAGTAAGGAGGGTGCCAGTCTAGCCTCTCTGGGAAAGAGTTTCCAGAGCGTGGGGGCAGCAACTAAGAGACTCTTTTCAGTGTTCCCATCAAATATAAATGTGCGTTTGGTGGAATAGAGAGAAAAGCCACCCTGATGATCTCAAAACCTGGGCAAATTTGTATGGACAATGTTATCCTTCAAATAACATGGGCTTGAGCCGAATACAGCTTTTATAGGTCATCACAAGACTCATTCCTGCACTAGACTGTTCTAGTGCTATTATTCTACTTTCAACCGCCTATGGAATCCTGGGATTTGCAGTTTAGGGAGGGGCATTTATAATTCTCAGCCAAAGAGCTTTTTGGCCTCAGTAAACTGTGAACCCCAGAATTCCACAGGATGCTGAAAGTGGAATAATAACACTATGACAGTGTGGTGCAGAAATGGCCCAGCTTTTTGAATTTTGCCCAGAAATGGACAGGCAGCCAGTTGCAACAAGGGAGTTGTGTGCTCCCTGTAGTTAGCAATCTGACTCCAATTCTTTGGATCAGATGACGTTTCCAGTATGGGAGCCATCAGCTGCCCCTGAAATAAGTGCTATAGAAATGCTAAACATTAATAATGTTCCAGCCACTCAGAGTGAGATGAACTCTTTTCTAAGTTTTTGTGCCTGTATATAAGAACTGAAATGAGTAAATAATACAGCAACAAGAAGTGCAGCATGCTACAAAATGCTGTGATATGGAGTGTGCTTGTTCACCGTTTCCAGCATCCACCCATGTCCTCTTTCAGGGAATTCCATTCCATTTCACCTTCATTATTCAGCATTTTATGATGACTGAAAATGTTCAGTCCCAAGATGAGTATCTTGGTGGTCTTCTCCCCTTGCTGCCACTCTTTTTTTAGCTCCATTTGTCCTAAAGACTTTTTTTAAAAAACAAAAATATACTGTTCCAAACATTGGAATTAAGTCTCTTGAGACCTCTCTCCTGTGCATCAATCATGTCTCTCATAACAACGTAGGGAGTGGCGTGGTTGAACGATCGAAGTATGAGGAGATGAATGACTGCAAATTAAATTATGCAAAATGAGGGAAATCATGCCTTCTTCATTTGCATAATTCATAAAGGTTGTGACTCCCTTCCCAGCACTTCCTCGTGCAGACTTGAATTTTCTTCGTGTAATTTTTCTTCTCTTTAGCAGACGGCACATTTCATCCAGCCTTACTTCTTTCGATAGCAGAGAGAGATGGGTTTTTTAAAACACACACACACACACATACAGAAACCATGCCCAATAACCATTCAAATATCTTTCTCCTCTTTTCTTTGCTTGCAACTCTTCTGCAGATTGGTTATCCTTTCCCTCCTCGTCTCTTACCTTGAGCATCTAAATTGAGCTGCTCCAGTTTTGCGCAGAAGACTCATCCGAAGGACAAAACAATTAGAACCCTAAGAGGCCATGGAGAGAACAGAGATTTGGAAAAGCAAATATTTGCCACCCAACGACACAGTTTCCGCTCCTGTGCACAGCAGGTAACATTATCAACCCCTATTGATTTAGCAGTTACTGCATGATAATTGGCCATAGCTGTTGCAAAAATTTTTTCCATATATATATATATATATATATATGAATGCATGCAGCAATCTGTTGTCATGGGAACAGGCCAGGTAAAAAGCCCCTCTGACAGGTTATAAAACAAGTCATCTTAAAATGGCAGGCATTTCTTCACCTCCACCCCCGCCTCCAAAGAAGCAAACAGTGGCAAACTCAATTTAGTCATGCTATCTGTATACTGGTTGATTGGCGAATCATGCACACCAGAAGATGAAGGCTCTGAACAACAAAACTGAAATATTTTAAAAGAAAGAAAACTCATTATCTCTGGGGTGATTAAGTTCTGGTTTAGCTTGTTTTAATTCTGATATGGAAGCAGTGCACTAGGAATTCTCCCATGGCTAAGTCTTGGAACGTTTCCGTACGACACTCTTATAGAGCGATGATTCCACTTTCGACCACCCATGGAATCCTGGGGTTTGCAGTTCTGGGAGGAGCCAACCGGCCCCTCCCAGAACAGCAAACCCCAGGATTCCATGGGAGGTTGAAAGTGGAATCATAGTGCTATAAGAGAGTCGTGCGGAAATGGCCTTGGTTTTAGTGTATTCAGGGAACATGATGTTCCGCCCTGTAGCATACTAGTTGATAGGCAAACCTATTGCAGCAGCAACTGGGAAAACAGACTATGGTAGTGGTAACTAGAGTTTCAAAAGGAAATATTTTGGACTATAATTCCCAGAATTCCCCTGGCTATGTTGCCAGAAGTGGAGTTCTGGAATCTGCAGTCCCAAAATGTAAGCTTCTCAAGCTCTGGCCATACAGACGTACACATAGGAGTTGCCATTGTCTCCATCTTAATTACGCTACCCCTGCCTGAAGATAGGACATCCAAGACAAGACCAGTGTCTGTACAAGCACAGGCCTGGCATTGCAGTCAGTTATGCTGAGTTGGCAAGGTGCCACATATGGCTACACTCACAAGCACCATCGCAGAACTCTGTGTGAACCACTCCAGCAATGTACGACGATGATGATGATGTTGGATATTGATGCATTTCATTCTGTGGGCCTGGAGCTCAGAACTGCTGCTAGGGCTTTCTGTGCTCCCCTGCCTCCAATTGCTGCTAAGGACAATGGCTAGTTGGTCCATATTTCCCGAAAGCAGGCTTGAACAGCAGAAGAAGATCCTGCTGGGGCCCTAACCCTTGCCCAGGGATGCCATCTACCAGCACCAGATCTGAATTCTCCATCACACAATTTTGATTTCTGAATTTTTGACAGAGTGCTGTGCATGAGTTGCTTGCTGCCACCTTCAGCCCTGGTGTATGGGATTGCATTGCACGATTGAAAGCGTTTGAGAAAAAAAAGAAAAGGCAAACTTGATTTGATGGTAGCATGAGCTGGTTGCATTGATTCTTTTTCTGTCATGCTTGATTGATGTGTATGGCCACTTATTTTACTATGTGCATTCATAAAACACCAAGAAAGAAAGAAAGAAAGAAAGAAAGAAAGAAAGAAAGAAAGAAAGAAAGAAAGAAAGAAAGAAAGAAGGAAGGAAGGAAGGAAGGAAGGAAGGAAGGAAGGAAGGAAGGAAGGAAGGAAGGAAGGAAGGAGAAGTTAGGAAGTTGAAGAATTAGCATGATGCGTGATAAACTATAGACACCAGTTTAAGGACGGGGGGGCAATGAGGGTAGTGCGTCCCAGCAGCAATTTTTTTCGGGTGCTGCCACTCCTTGCCTGCCCTCCCCCATGTACTGTAGCCCCACCCCTTGTCATAGCCACACCCCCGCATGATATAGGCATGCCCCTGCCCTCTCCATCTACCTCTGTCCTCGCCCCCCCCCCGCACATTCCAAGGTATGCCCCTGACTATAGATTTAAAACAAGAGAAAAAGGAGACCTGTTTCCAGATACTTGATGCTGATCTTTATTAGCTAAAAAAGCCAAACTTTATAGCTAACCTGTTTAGCTAATAAAGGCCATCTTCTAGTATCCTGGGACATGCCTCCCTTTTCTCTTGTGGATTTTATTGGATGCCCTCTTGATAAATGGGTGAACACCTGGACCTTAAAGATTATTTATTATTTAACAGATAACCTATATTTCTCTGAAAAAGGAGACTCAAGATGACTGCTTCATTAGATGAAGCAGTAGTTCCTCTCCAACTGTTTTGGGCCCATAATGGACACTCACCACGTTAGAGCTCTCCTCTTGCTACCCCATGGGCCACCCCTTCAGAGAGAAGGGAGGTATGGCACACATGCACACACATGCACACCTTCCACCTGTTAAGTGACTATTTTAAGTAAGTGCATTTTATCTATACTGTACTATTGGATGGTTTTGTTATACTGGGTCTATGGACTGTAAAATAAACTTTTAAGTGACCCAGAAGTTTTGCATTGGTGAATCCAGCTAATGCTTTTGCTGACTATATTGAGTTTAAAAATAAATTAGAATCTTAAAGCACATTTGCTGTGTCTGTATGTACAATTGTATACTTACTATGTGTTTGATCAGTGTCTACAAACCTATGAAATAAGACAAAATGAAGCAACAATTCTTTAAAATCTGGAGTCCCTTTTTAGCAGGGGGAGGAAAAATGTAGTCCTCCTGTGACATTTCCATCAGGCCTAGAAACTCTCATCAGCCCTAGAAAGTGTAGCTAATGGTGACAGACAATGACAACTGCCTGATCAACCACATGTTTCCCAGCCTTGCTTTATAGAGTTATGGACTGTTTGTTATTAACCATTGTTAAGTCAACTTTAACTTATGGCGGCCCCATAAATGAGAGATCTCCAGGTCACCCTGTCATCAACAGCCCTGCTCAGGTCTTGCAGATTCAAGATCTTGATTCATCCATCTGTAATGCAGTCTTCTTCTTTTCCTAATGCCTAATTAAGTATTATCCTTTTCTAATGAGTCATGTCATCTCATCGTATGTCCAAAGTACGACAGTTTCAGTTTAGTCATCTTGGCTTCTAGGAAGAGTTCAGGTCTGATTTGATCTTGGACCCATATCTGTCTTTTTGGCAATCCATGGTATATCTGCAGGACTTTCTTGCAACACCACATTTCAAATGAAGAATTATGGATAGGTTACAGAAAAGTGTGAAGTGTATGTATGTATGGGGGGGGGTGTTACATGAACTTGATATGAACTAGGGGAGGGGGAATAGAGGAAGAAAGCACAGTTCCTTTTCCAGAAGCTAGAAATGGAAACGAACAATTTTAAAGCAAGTAATACCCTGGACATTTTGGGAAATACATGTTGATGTATGTGACTTTACACCAGCAGTTTTTCAGATATTATACAAGGATCATGTCCTGTTTATGCTTGTACAAGAGACATTTCACTAGGGTAACTGTTGAGCAAATGGATTCACTTTCGAAGGTGTTGCATAGGTACTTCTTCTACTGTGACTGGGGGCCTTTCAACCATTTGGTAAGAGTAGCATGCATCTAGCATGATGTGAATGACAGGTTGCACAATGGTGAACGTGGGTGGTGTAATGCAGCCATGGTGTAGCTATGTCCATGTTATGCTCTGCAACACTGCTGTTGAATAGGGGTCATTGGGTGCAGGAGGTACAAAATATTGGCTGGGATTCAGCATTGGAGTTGTGTCGTATGAATCTCTGCATGTGCAGTTATGCATTGATTGTACCATGCAACCTTGGTGTTGAATAGTGGTGTTATGCAACTGAAGGGACATCCAAATGAGCAAGCCAATGCACCACTGAATATACATGTGCCTCTGCATTGGCATGCACAAGAGCACCACATGCAAAATTTCATTTCTGCAACTTGAAATTGAATGCAAATATCCTACATTGCACAAAATGTCCCACCACTTCCATAGTGAAACACACACATAGAAGACACCAACCACATTCCGGCCATCCTCAGTCTTAAAATAATTGGCATTCCTCTAGATGCAGTGGGATTTTTTAAATAAAATAATTATAGCTAATCCTTGGTCCAGCAGATTCAAAATTTATGTTGTTTTAGCATTGTATCTGTCCTATTTCTGAAAGCAGCACTGTTCTAGGGCATGTCTAAACTTGCAATAGTCTTACAAAGCAATCCCATGCATATTCAGAAATGTTTTCATTGATGATCAGTTCCAGGTAAGCATGCAGTGGAATTCATACTCACTTTCTAGCACTTTGGGCTGGGAAGCTTGGTTTTACAGTTTGAGAAAAAGCTATTTGGTGAAATATTCGGAATCAGAGGCAAATCAGTAGAAGTAAAGGCGCAAGGTCATTTCCCTAGGGCTCCTTTAAAGATAAACAAAGGCAGGTCTCTCCAACCAAGATCCTGTACGACACAACATTGTGTAATGGTTCTGCATGCAAAAAATGCTACAGCTGGTGTTCAACAAACCCTAAGCTTAAAGTTGATCTGTTGCATCAGTCCCCTACGGCCATTCTGTGGCTGGTGGAGAACGGAAGGGTGAAGCATCTGGCTATGTCCTAGTAGCCAGATGCAAAATGACTGCATCATCCACTGAGATCTACTAGGGTCCACTGGAGGTCTGAGAAGATTATGTAATCACTCCGTGCCTGGAATGGAGACACGGCCAGACGCTTCTCTGATCCTACTCATTATTTCCCACCAGTCACAGAATGGCTGGGGAGAGCTGCAGCAACCCCACAAGAAGGCTGAGGGGAAGGGGCTTAGGTCATTGCAGAAGGGGGAAAGGAATACCAACTTCTGCAACACCCCCCCAAAAAAAAGATATACATAGGTTTAAGGTGGATTTACATATAATGTGCACCCTTTGTGCATTTTTGGAAAAGTGCTAGGAAGCCACTGACGATGCAGGAGTGACAGCTTGTTTCCTAACCACTGAGAAACTGAAATGAACTCTGCAGCCTTGGTGTTTGCAATACAATAGGCTGCTGCACCAGTGCAGCAGGTCAGTGCAGCAGTTTCAGAGCATCGACCCTGTTCAAGGGCAGTGCTGGAAGAAAAATTACCGGCTACTCTATTGAAGACAACAGCACCAACGGGCTTCTCTTGCTGTGACGCAACACTGAGATCACACAGCCTGTTACTGCCAAAGCAGGCAAGTCAGATGTTGTTGAACTGAAACCTCCATCACCCTTGATTATGTTGGCTAAGGCTGATGGGAACAGAGAGAAAAACACACCCTTCCACTGGTCCATTTTGACATCTAACTAGCCAGGCCCCACCTCTTTTATTTTCTCACCTTTTGATATTCCATTCCTTTTCTCTCTAACGTGTTATTCAACTCGGATCATAAGGCTGATGATGGGACCCACATCCCTTCTCATCCGTTCCCATCTAGTAAGCTGTGGCACTTTTTCATCACTAACAAACACATTCTGCTAAGAACTAAGTACCCTAATACCATACCAACTAAGCAGACCAGTAGGCTGCTAGCTACAGCCAAAACATTTGACAATTTTTTAAAAGTTAATTAAATTTTTAAATGTAACGCTTGAGATTTGCAAGTTGAACTATTACTGAGCAAAAAGCTCAGTTCATTCATTCTCCTTTGCTCAAGGAAATGAAATTAAGATTATACAGGTACAGTCTGACTACTGCAAATAATATTTGCAATCATTTCTTTTGAAAGGATTGATTCCAGTTCTATTACTGAAAATTGGTTTCCGGAGCTACAGTAGCAGCCCAGTGGATGCAGGACCAGGCTCTAGGAAATCAATCAATCAATCAATCCATCAATCATAAAAATTTTTTTAAACAAGTTTGGATAATAACTCCAAGGGCAAGAATGGCTTTGCACAGAGGTAGCAAGGACAGAATGACAGCACTCACTCCAATATTTAGCTACTGCCCCTCCTATACCTCTGTAAGGACTAGAAACCTGTTCCAACCTCCTTCACTCTGAGTTCAGTTTCAAAATTGCGGAACATGAACAGCAGAACAAGCAACAGATAGTCTTAAATGGTGTCTCACACTGCTTCACACACTTCCCCCACATTAATTTACGCCCGAAGGTAGAAGCAGAATCCTTTGTTGTCATTTCACAAGACAAAGATGTTTCACCTCCAGGGCAATAGCTACTGCACTCAAGATTCCTGGGAAGGGTGTGGGAAATCCATTTTGTCTCATTGCTAGAGCTGTTACGTGGGTACCAAGATTAACTGCATTCCTTTAGCCTGTGGAATGCCTTGCTGTCAGAAGAGAGCTTTAAAAAAGGGTCAGAGTTCTGCCATAACCAAGGCAGTAAACCAGGATCTGGGCTTTTTCCCACTGCAGGTTGAGTGAGACTCATGAAAGCTTCTCCATAAAACAAACAAGTTACACAAGAATAGAACCTAAGCTAGATCTCCTTTAACATGCCAGTCTTCTGTATGGATGGAGTTTTATTTTCAAAACAGCACATTCAGCTATTTGAGCCTCCCCTGTGTCCTTAAGAACTGATCTTGTCAAGCCACAGGCTTTCTATGTCCATGGTGCTATTTTAAACATGAGCAAAGAATACCATAATTGATGTTTCAAAATGAAATCCTAAAATTATCAATAAAATATTTCCTGTTATTGCTGTGTGTCTTCAGGTTGTTTTCAACTTATGGTGACCCTGAGGCCAACCTTCTCATGGGGTTTTCTGGGGGCTGACTGTGTGATGCACCCAAGGTCACCCAGTAGGTTTCAACAGACAAGCACGGTATCAAATCCTGGTCTCCAGGGTTATAATCCAACACTCAAAGTCATGCTGGCTCTCAAAATATTTCTGTCCTACCCTGTAAATTAAGTCTCAGGACAGCTTACAAATAACATTAAAACAGATTAAACAAATGAAAATGACAAAAATCATGGCTGGAATCCTGTTGAGGATTTGGATCCACTTGCAAAGACAGGTTTCCAGCAATTAGAATTGGACAGTTCTTTAACATCCATACCTAGTAAGGGTCTGTTGCTGCATTGCTAGAGGAGCCAGCAAAGAGAATGGTGTGGATCGAGACTGAGGTACAAGGGACTGGCGTTCATCAGTCGCACATGCACTTGAACACCGGCTAGAGCGCTGATGTACGTTCTTGCCAGTGTCCTGTTGAGCATCTATGCAATTCACTAATAGAGCTTCTCAGCACCTCTGCTACATAGCTAAGTATAGACCAAGTTATATAATGTAGATTGTGATAGAGGATTCCACCCAATTTAAGTAAGCTAAAAACCATGTTAAACATAAAAATGAATTAAAACAGGTAAGTTTTAAAATTATGTTCATCAGTATTTCAGATAAAACTAATGAGCACCAAAGACTTTGACGAACAGCCACATTTTCACTTGACACCTAAATGAAATCAAGGCCTCCAAGGATGGGGGGACATTCCACAGTTGGGGTGCCACAGCTAAGAAGTCCCTTTTCCAATGTCTCAACAAAGTGTGTTAACGGACAACAAGTATGGACAAAAAGGACAGCTGAAATCTTTAAGTGGACTCACTGAGTGTTCCTGGGGAAGGAATCAACACTGGCCATGGTATAATACAGATTCTTTGCAAAAGAGGATCCAAAATTTATTTATTTTATTTAAATCTGGACTGTCTCCCAGCACAGGACTCAAGTAACCCTAGGTTTCTGTTAAGTGAGGTGTGGGAACTTGAAGCATTATTACACTATAGATGCTCTAGAGTCTGTACGGTACAGTGGTTTTGAGTGTTGGAGTACAACTCTGGGACATCAGGATTTGAATCTCCACTGAAACTGCCTGAGTGGGCAGGTAATACTCTCACAGCCCAAAGAAAGGCAATGGCAACCCCCCCTGAACAAATCTTGCAAAAAAAAAAAAAAAAAAGACAGGCTCACTTCAGGGTCACCATTTGTCAGAAATGAATTGACAACACACACACAACAAACACACTGGGGCTCTAAAAGTGGGAAAGGGATGTGTCTGGAAAGACCATGGGAGGTCTTGGACCCACAGCTCTTTTTCTGGACAATTCCAGCCCCCCTCCCAGGCTTAAACTGCATCAGCTCTGAGGACAACACAGTTTTTTCCCTCCTACTGGGTATTTTAATAAAAACTAAGCCTCAGCTGAAAAACTACTGTCTTCCTGTCCCAACACAGCCACTGTGAACCATGATGGCTCTGGATGGGTTGACATGTATTTGTCCTCTTCCTATTAGATAGGATTGCTTTGCCCAATATTAACTGAGATTGGCACTGACTGCAGTCAATGAAAGTTTGCATTAAATAAAATGTGTTATATCTTTAAGATGTCACCACACTCTTCACTGTTTTTGCTGTAGCAGACTAACATGCCTACTCCCCTGAATTTTTCCTTTATGCCCCCCCCGCAGAGTATTTTCAACATACATAAACACTCCTTCCACATACAAAACCCTATTCAATGGGCCACACCTAGTAAGACAAGAAGGGGAGACTATTTTTAGCTCCACACAAGCAAGTAGAACTTTCATCCCCCTTGGATAAGGCCCCAAGGAAGATGTGTGCAATCACTGAGTGGGCTTTGAATCATCAGTATGATTAAGTTAGTCAATGTTATGTCTTCAAAACAGTCTCTACAGCAAGGCGCTTCCCATGATGTTGGTCTTTCCCCAGCATTTGCTTGGTGCAGAGGCGGGTGAATGTACAAACTGGCGGTGGGCCAGAGTGCTAAGGGGGAAAAAATGAGATGACATCACACTTGCTAAGTAGGTATTATTTATTAAGGCTTGTATTCTCCTAGAGGAAAAAGTTAATCTGAAGCTGTCCCATTACTCCTTACATCAGAAGTAACAATCCAGAGACAAAGCTATATGTTCTAAATACAAGTCTAAATGATACAGCTTAAACTTTCATTTAAGTTGGAGGTCCTCTTGAGTAAATAGTTTTCAGAAGATATTTGCTTTCTAATATAAGTAAAAGATCCTCTACGATAAACACGTGCAGGTTCAATGTGCTAGAGCAACAGGCATGAGCACCAAGAATTCATGCTAAATTTTGAAACTCCGCTTGATGGCCAGTTCTTCGACAGCTCCCTCATTCCACAAAAACATGACAGCAAATTCCATTTCTTAGAACAGTTGTTTTTACTCATCCAACAGGAAAAAATATATATATATAGACACACACATACTGTCAATTTTAAACATCTGAAGCATAATCCATCATATGAGTCTGTACTAAGAGTCTATATTAAAGCTCACCATTATCAGTATAAAATTTCAAGTGGCATTTTAAAGGGGGTGGGTAAGGAAAAAAAAGGAACAGAGAAAAACAAAATGTTTAATGAACATTAGAAAACAGAGAAAAAGTCTTTAAGAAACCACATTGTCCCAAGCCCCTAAAATGTCAAAACATTATTCCAATCATTAAAAGCTACCTTGAAAAAAGAAACAAAAAAACAGAGAGAGACACAGACAAAGATGGTTGAGTGAAAATGTTTAACCTTCTTCTGTTGCAGAATGAAAGAGCACAGTATTACAGAGTAGTTTTAGGCTGTAAGGAATGATCCACAAGGAACGTTTCTTGCGCAAGTTCCACTGAAAATGCTTCTAAAGGAGGCAAACGGCACCCAAGTGTTTGTCCAATTCCCATTTATGCTGCTTGCATGTGAGGAGATCCTTGTGGGTTATACCTTTTCAGCTTTCTTGCTACAAGACAGAAAAGTGTGATTTCAATATTTCTGAATAATAATAAAAAGATCAGATTAAAAACGTGAACTATACAAAGTGATCTGAACATGATGCATTGGTGTTAATGTTTCCGACATGGGTCACTTCTCAAAACAAGCTTAAAATAACCAAAAGAAAATCAGACAAAAAGTTTATTTTTACGCTTGCCATGAAGAATCAAGACAACTGTGGGGATGGTGAGACAAGAGGATCTATTGTACATAAATATAAAATTATGGACAATTTTCAGATTAGAAACATAATTTGTGCTGAAGTCTTTGGGAAATACTAATGGTTTAAAAATATTTAATTCTACAGAAACTTGTTTAACCAAATACTTAAAAAAGGGAAAATCTTTATTAATGGATTCTACAGCATTTTACATAGAAAAGATACAACTTAATGCATATTCACCTGGGTGCAGAAAAAAAACCAAACAAAACCAAATCAAAAACACACTACAGTGTATTTAAAAAGATGCAAGAATTTAATTTCCCCTGCACAAAAAAGATATTGGAGCTAAAAGCTTTACAGTCTCTTGATGCCAGAATATAGCACCAGAGTACTTTTAAAAAGATTCAGTTTTTCATAATCAAATTTAATATCAGTTCTAGTATATATATATATATATTTATAGCAAACCATATATATGTTTATTCTTATTGTTTGTTTCGATTCTGACGTTCCTGTTGAGAGAAAAATCATAAAATTAGATTGCAAAAAAACTCATTAAAACACTTTTCATCTATGAAAAAAATGGCTATCATAACATTTAAAATTAACTGTTGCCATATTTTGGAAGTTCTGTTGCGTAAACAGAATGAACACATTATCCCACAACCTTCCTGTGATAAAACAAATTTATTCTTTAGGTAACATAACTTTGGTTCTGCTCTCATGACACAAACATTGTAAAATGTATAACTGTTCCATTTAGTAACAAACATATACGGCCCTTCACCAGTCCACACTGAAACAAACTAGGCCACTTAAATAAAGTGGCAGATCTGGTTTCCTCGGGAAACTTCCCAGATAAGGAGGAAATCAATCGTTTTTAAATTAAAATACATTTTGTAAACAATGAAGGCACGTTGACAGTATCCTGTGCTTAGCTACTTAATCAATGAAAGTTGAGGGTGTCAGTATTTTGTTTTTAATGGAAAATAGATGGGGGGGGGAATAAGACTGTCGCAGCCATCAAATTTATGGTTCCCCTGAAGCCAGAGGTCAAAAAGAACACATGAGGAGGTTTCAACAGAAGGTGGAAAGAAAAGGAAATCCTTCCTCTTTCCCATTTTGCCAAACCCATCCCCATCTCAAAAATATAAAACAGTGAAGTGCCCTGACTCAAGTAAGGGCCAAACTGCCTTAAACTTCACTGCTATGTTTCTGAAATATGGGTGGCACATCCTCCTCCCCAAAAATCTCCTCTTTCCTCCCTCCCCACCCATCCTAAGTGTCACACGGGTCCTGTTGCAGGATGAACAAGAGTACTGTTGGCTGGAGATGATTCATTACAAAATATATTGCATCTCATTTATATTTTCCAGTCAACATTTTCTTATTCCTAAAATGTCCGACTAGAATATACATCTCCTTTATATTAATGTGGAAGTTCTGGGGCTGTTTCCTAAGCACCTCCTGCCTCCCCACCTATCACATCAAAATCTGAAGTGAACAGACTATCATTTCTGGTTATCACATATTGGCCAAAATAAGGTTGGGTGGGGGCTTATTTTACAGCAGAATCATACCTCCCCTAGGGATGTAATTCTCTCCTGCCTCATATTTATAAAAATGTATGTATACATATGTATGAATGAGTGTACATGCGTGTACACTGGTGGACGCCTGAGAGCTGCAGAAATTGCCTTTGGAGAAGATTTCCACAACTGTGTCCTATGTTCCCTGAGCCAGGTTTGCTACAGTAGAAGAGAAAGGATAGCCTAGTAATTTCACAAAGACATCTTATTTTTTATTTTTAGAAAAAAAATACATTGCTGTTTTAACTTGACTAGAAACAAGTATGTTTGGCTGCTGTTTGGTTTTATCACTGTTTCATTGATTTTAATCCTTTGTTAGCCAAACAAAGGCTATGGGGGCTGGATAAAAAATATCTCAAAGTCACATGGTGAAAGGAACTTCATATTCCTGTTCTATCAGTAGTAGCCCCACATTACCATCTTCTCCACCAAAAAATGCTGCATCACATGCTTCTTTTGAAATTGAAGAAATTGCATAAGGAATTGACACTGGGAACAAATACTTGGGTTTGTAAAAAACAGCTCTTTGGATCCCAGTCTGCTGGTTTTTTGTTTTTTTGGAGGAAATTACTGCAGTCAGCATGGTGTGAGCCTATATATACCTGCACGCAAAAGACTGAATGCGTACTTTTACATTATGCGGGAACTACTCCAAGCAAACAACTCAAAGCAGTATTTTGACAATGATTTGTTGCTTCTAGTGGAAACACACACAAAACAAACCTTTGAAGGCTGCAAGTGACAGTGACTTTACTCACACAAGTTAGTTCTTTGGACTGCGACCCAAGTGCCTGCTACTTCAGCTACAAGTAAGCTTTAATTTAATCAACAGTAAAAAGCCAAGGGCCTATATACTTTTAGCACAATACAGCTGCAAAGAATTCCACAGGTGCACAGCCAATCGTGCAACAGGTACCACGATAACTATTTCACAATGGTCCATTAGCACCCCACTTATCAAGTAAATAGTAAGAGAAAGCACTGTGTAGCTACCAAATGATTAAATGCACTTACCAATGTCTGAGAAAGCACAATCATTTGTATAACTATTCTTATGCTTGGATAATGACTCAACAGGATGCAAGCCTAAATTCGTAATGTAGGACTGTTTTGAAGCATCTTCTGATATTTTTAAGTGAGACATGATACTTCACTGATGCATCCCTCAAAAGTACTACACAAAACCCAACCCCACATCTCCTTACTACTCAATAGGGTACCTGCTTGTGTCCAGAGTATACCACTGGACAAGACGGTTTGGTTTTACCCTTCTGCGTAAAAGCAACTGGCAACTAAAGTATTGCTGATGCAAGTGCGCTGAGCTTCTACAGAAAAAGACTGCAGTTTGGGGAAATAGCACAACTGCTCACTTCCCAAGGAATTGTGATTTGGAGGAACTCCAGTTAATTCAGTTAAAAGCGAAAACACAGAGGTCTTCCCGCATTACATTCTTACTGAGAAAACAGCTTACACCTGTCATATTTCCAGGTTCTTCCTCAGGTTATGAACCAGAAGTTTGTTTTAAGAATGACAAACTTAATAAATAGCACCTGAGATTCTCCACCTTGTCAAGGAGACTGGTGCAGATAGGCCACATGGCAGAAGACACTTTTCCTAATACTTCAATAGAATGTCTATGAGTGCAGGGCACACACAAATAACATGACATACTCCCCCTTTATTTCCATTTCTGGATCTCATCCTCGTGCTATTATAGGATTACCTTCCTATTACCACTAATAAAACGTGTTCTGTGATATTTTGGCAGCTGTTATTTTAATGAATTTAACATTTCAGTCTCATATTACTGATGAGTTTTAAGTATGTTACACCAGTACAGTCATTAAAGGAAACCCCGTTTTGTATAGAATTCCGTTTTCCTGCTCATTTCCTTATAGTGTTCTCCTATTTCTATGTTGAATTGTTTTGTTTATCAATATCAGAATTCACTGATCTGAATCCTGCTGGTAGTTCCATCTGCAGTAGACTTCTAGAACGAATGGGTTTTACACAAGCGCTGACTCATCATTTAACAATTAATTCAACAGATCTACTTTAGCTGAGATTATCAAAGAAGATTCAGGCCTCAGACTAATATGGTCTGTCATATTCTGTTACAAATATATAATTAATTCAGGTGTCATGAGTATTAAACAATAGGTGGAGTTGGTGGATGTGGCAACAAGGAGACCAACTTTGCTAAATAAAGGCAGGATCCAAACAAGCATAAACAGCTGCTTCACTTGCATACAGAAGGCTCCTTCAAACGGCAGCCTTCCATGGACTTCCAAGTGGCAATGAGAAGGGGAGGGGTCCTTCAGAGGGACAGCATAAAGTACAACAGTCTCCCCTCCCTCTGTGTGTGAGACGAAGGACTTCCTGTTGACATAAAGGGAGTGGCTGGGTTTGGAGTTCACCAACAGCTTTTCCAAGGTCTACAGCAGAGGACCTACATTTACTACCACAGCTATAGACTCAAGCCAAATGTGATGCTTCGGATTCATCTGAGTTTTTCACTTACTGTCACATGTATGTGGGGGGTGGGCAGGTGAAGGGTCTCTTAAATCTGCAGACCACAAAAAAATAACTGAAGTACATGGTATTAAATCAAAAACCTCTTTACAACCTTTAAGTCTCCCCACTACCTACTCCATATCCTTCCAATGTTTAATAAATCATTCTAAAGCTAGTTTACCTTCCGCACCACCTCTTCTTCCTCTTGGCGTTTTTCGTAATGAGAAAAGTCATCAAAGATGGAAGTTGTGTGCTTGTACGTAGCAATAATTTTAAGCACTTGTTTTGCTTTTTCTAAGGGTACCTCCTGAGTGTCACGGGAGTTTGTAACTGGTTTGTTGTCATTGTTTTCCAGCCTGATGTGTCGGAGCTGGTTGTTGGGTACATCTTTCACAAAAATCCACTTGACGTCGAACTTCCCCTTCCATTTGTCCTGAGACCAGACACCAGCACTGGTGCCATAGTCCACTGATGATTTCATTTCCGCCACTCCACAGAAGTGTCCACTGCCATTGACACTGAAGAGTAAGTAGACTGGACCCTTACTATTCATTGAGCGGAAAGCACTGTCCAAACGTTTGTTGCCATGTTCTGTACTACACCAAATGGAGTATTTGATAGAACGATGTATATCATCCTCAGAATAGCTCTTTATTATGAACACACGTCCATTTTTAAGGTTCCACTCAAAATCCTTAGGGTTATAACTGTGGGCGGCTTTCAGTTTTTCAAGAACAGGATGGGATTCACCACCTGGGACAGAGTTAGCTGGGGCACTGCCAGGTGAGTTACTCTCATTACTAGTTCCACCACTTTGGCCAAAAGCTGCATTTCTGTTACGTGGTGCCACCCACCGGTTTTGAGGCGGCGGCGGCTGAGGGTTCTGGTATGGCAGTTGGGTCAGTGGAGGTGGCTGTGCAGGAACAGGCTGAATAATTTGTGGTTGTGGAACCGACTGAGGAGAAGGAATTTGCTGGGGAGTTGGAACTTTGGCCACAGGACCCTTATTGTCCCAAGTACCTATGTCCATGTTATGTTTAATAGGTGGTGGAGGCAAAGCCCCTCCAACTACAGGCCCACTTTTTGCTTTCATCTTGGGCTGAGGTTTTGCAGGTTTGCTAGCAATAGCAGCCCAAGAGGTTGGCTTAGATACTGGCAAGTTTATACTTGATCCGCCATTGCCAGACAAAGCACCTGTCATCCCAGCACTGTTCACCACAGAACCTACCGTTTTCACAGCAGATGCTGTGACATCCCCACCAATCTTCAGTCCAACCATTCCCTGTTCAATGCTATTCATTCCAGGAGCTTTATTTAATGTATCGTTATGAAATCCTGTCTGACCATCCACGATTGTACCACCCAAGGAACTGGGTGGATAACTGTAACTGCTTCCATAAGCCGAGTTTTGAGTCTGCTGTCCCTGAGATCCACTTGTTCCCCATGCTGAGAAAGGTGGATTTTCAGGGAAAAAGTTAAATCTGTGTGGGTAAATGTTGTTCCCCAGTCCACCAGGCTGTCCAAAAACAGCATCGTGCATGAAATGATGATCGCCGTTACTGAGCTGTCCGTAGGTAGTGAGATATGGGATTGGAGGGTCACCTCCAGTTGACCATGGTGCTTCACTGAGAGAGTAGGGAAAGCTAATAGAATGTGGGTAATAACTGGACAGGTAGGGATCTGTCATTGATGGATAGCTGTTGTTCTGTTAAAGATAAGAAAAGTAATTTCAGTTTTAGATATTCAAAATGATATTCCAACCAACAGAGATGCTTTAGATAAAGTTCAAGTCCTTTGAGCTTCTATAGTTTAAATAGCTATTAAATGCTTTAGTTTTTAACAGTGTCACCCAGTTCTCAACTATTTTGGTCTATATAAATTAAAACAGTTTTGTATTTTACTGTAATCAGTGGTGGGAATTATGCAGCCATCAAGATGTCGTTGTTGTTGATTGCCATCAAATTGACTTATGGCAACCCTACAAACAGGAAAACTCCCAGTCACCTTGTCCTGAACAGCCTTGCACAGATCTTGCAGACTCAGGGCCATGGCTTTCTTGACTGGGTTCATCTATCTGTAATAAGATTTGCCTCTTTTCTTACTGCCCTTTATCTTGCTAAGCATTATTTTCTTTTCTAATGAGTCATGTCTTCTCATTATATGTACAAAATATGGCAGTCTTAGTTTGGTCGTCTTGGCTTCCACATGTTGTTGGACTGCAATTCCTAGCTATGCTGCCTTCTGGGGTTGCTGGGACGTACAGTTGACAATGTCAAGAATGCTGCATGATTCCCATTCCGGCAATACATATTTTATGAGTTAATCATGCAAGGGATATATAGCATTTTTCACTTTCAGTGGGCATATCTTGTATTAAAAGTTCCCTAACTGTTGGTAACTGGAGAGTTATATTAAAACTAGTTTAACATGATGCCAGTGTGACAATATTGGAATTGGATTACATATCCTTCACAATTTTTAAATGTTCTCAAACAATACACCAGAAATATGAAGTTACTTTACAAAAATCTCAATAAAATCATATGCTGACAGATTCTTTCAAACAAAAAGATTAACACAATGAAAGAAATAGACAGAAATTTTAATCACAGTAAACTTCTTCAACACTGCTCTCAATTATTCCATGGTTGCAAAAGAACATGACACAAGTATCACTTTTGACTCTCAATTCTTTCACCTCAGATTCAGTTACCAGAAAAGTGTCATTTTTTGTCCACAAAAAATGTCCACAATCTTGCAAAATTCTGGATTTTTTAAATAATTCTCAGTGCTTTTGATCCATAGTGCAGTTATTCTCACATTCACTAGAATCTTGAAGATGCGAGTGGCTGGAAGGGCCATCTAGTCCAACTTTCTGTCATGCAGGAATACACAACTAAAACATTCTGCAGAGATAGTCATGCAACCTCTCTGTTTGAAGACCTCCAAAGGAGAGTCCACGATCCTCGCATTAATCTCACTGGCATTCCTCATTCATATTGGCTCTACCTGCTTGTCCAGAATTCTATTGTCATAACTATCCACATTGCCATCCATCCTGTTCACCTTCTACCATTCAGAGGTCACATTTCACCTTTGATTTGATCCAGTGAGTCTTTCATTTGCTGTTATTCCTCAGGTTCTCATGCCCACTTACCTATCTTCACTAATTCTGTTTCCTCTAACAATAGCTGTTCCTTTTTTTCCAATCTCAGTGTCGGGACCTCCGCGGCCCCAGACGCGGCACCCGAGGAGGAGGACGATCCGGTCTCCTCGCGAGTAGCGGCGGAGGTCTCCTTGCGAGTAGCGGCGGAGGTCTCCTCGCGAGTAGCGGCGGAGGCCTCTGGCGCCGGGAACAGCTGCCCGGACGCCGTCGAGGCCACCGCCGCCGCAGAGGAGGCTATGGAGCCACCTGCCGCTACGGGAGGTCGTCCCGAGCCTGCCTGCCCTGACGCCACTGAAGACACCGACGGAGCCGGCGCTGCGGAAGAGAGTCGCCCGGAGGTCGCTGGGCTGCCGCTCACCCGCGGGCCCGATCCGGAGGAGCCTGACGGCCTCCCTCCCACGTTCTCGCAGCGGCGGCAGGCCAAGGAGGCTGCCCGTCGCTCTCGCCGGTTGCTGGAGCGTCAGCGGCAGGCTGAGGGCTTGCAGCTGGCTAAGGACGCTCAGCTGTGAGCCCGGCTGAGGGCTCCCAGCTGTGCAGCAGCTTCAGGATTGGCCGGCGCCGGCGCCAGGCTCCTACTTTAGAGCCAGAGGGAGCCAGGTTCAGCACGGAGCAACAACCAACGGCTCTCCGTGTGTTGCCCGTCAGAGCTGCTGCCTTGTTCCTGCCGTGTTCCTGCTTTGTTCCTGCCTGCCTTGCCCCTGCTGTGGTCCCGCCTTGCTCCTGCCGAGACTCTGCTCGGAAGCCTTGCCAGCCAGCTTAACCCTTCGTTGCCCGGGTGAGGAAAACCCTTTCTTTTCGTTCCTGTTTACCGCCTGAAGTAAGGCTTGCTTTAGTTTTGCGGTGACTCTGCTGGCTGAGGCTTCCGGGACGCCAGCCTCGGCCAGAGCCAGACCCAAGCCTGCCCGGCCCCGCCCAGCCGCCGACACTCAGGCCCTTTCCACACAGGGGTAATAAAACGGTGTAGCACGACCTCTGACGGAGGTCGTCTACACCGTAAAGTGGATTGGGGCAGACTACTTTAGTGTAGTTCCACACCTCAATCTGCGCTAGAGCAACAGGAAGTGGTGGCACCACATGCTTTTGAAAAACCACTTTTGAGTAGGTTTTTAAAAAGCACGGGGTGTGCAGCCCCTTCGCAGCGCCGGGTGTAGATTTGCAGGCGCGCGCAAGTGCGTGCCTGCAGATCTGCCGGGGGCGGGCTTTCCAGCTGGCAAGCTTCTCTGGTTGGCGGAGAGCCTCTGGCAGTTGTAAGCCGCCATTTTGGATGCCACAGGACACCGAGGAGTATGGAGCAGCGAACTTGCGCTGCTCCACGTGGCGACAGACTTACCTGGTTTCAGGTAAGCTCCGTTTCAGGACGTTTTACCCAGTTTCTTCCTCCACGTGTGGAAAGGGCCTCAGTCATCATATGCTTCCATTTTCTTTTAGCTGTCTCTGCCCAAATCACAGGGATCTTGCCTATCATGCCTGCAATGCCACACTGCCTCCATCTCTAGCCTTTCTATAAGATCATTTTCTCAAAAGTCAGTTCCACCATTTTTGGATTTATTTTATTTATTAATTATTGTTATTAGGACTGTAGAACCAATTTAGCTGAATCCAAACCCAAAACAGATTAGTCCAGATCAGGTCCAAATCACTTCAGACCAATTCATCAATCCAGATTTCAGAAGTGCAGTAAAAGAAAGTTGGGGAGTTTCCAAAATGTTGCCAAGTATCATATATGGAAAATATCAAGATGAAGAAAAGAAGATGGGAGTAGAACTTTGGTTTTTTGACAACTCTAGCTGCCAATCTTAAGCAAGAATCTCATGAGCAATTCTCAATCACAGTATTTGAAAAATGGATGATGACAAATATATAAGCAGTTATCTTCCCCTCTATGATCTTTTGCTATTTCTTCATTAGCAGCAAAAACATTGGTGGGAAAAGCTTTGTTTACTATAATAAAAATAATTATTATTTTTATCCCGCCTCTCCCAGTGGATCGAGGCGGCATTGCAGAAATATATAAATACATTAAACATTAAAATGTACCCCATCCTCCCCACTCACCAACCCTTCTATCCCCCTAAAACACATTAATTATTAAAACAAATTAAAAACAAAATTAAAAACAAAAGGACAATTGATGAGAGGTGTGCAACACTAGTCTGGGAAGACCTGTCGGAAGAGAACAGTCTTGACTGCTTTTTTAAAACAGTCAAGACTGGTAATGTGCCGGGTCTCCTCCGGCAGGCCATTCCATAACTTGGGAGCGACAGAAGAAAAGGTCCTCTGGGTAACCGCAGCCAACCTAGTTCTGATTGGCTGCAGTAAATTCCTCCCAGAGGACCTTAGTGTGTGGGGCGGATTATATGGGAGAAGGCAATCCCGCAGGTAGGCTGGCCCCAAGCCATGAAGGGCTTTAAAGGTAAAAACCAACACCTTGTACTGTGCCCGGAAACTAATAGGCAGCCAGTGTAAAGACTTCAGAATAGGTGTTATGTGGTCAGTTTTAGATCTTCCGGTTGCTTCTTCCTTCATCAAAGGAGTATTTTATCTTTTTCTTTCCAACCCAGTTCCACCCTTTCTTATTCTTTATATTTGCTGTTTATTAGAATGAGTTTTTATGCTAGTCTCAGTACTGTTTCAGTACTGAGTCTTAGGTAGCAAGACTTTCCTTATCTCCTCCCATTTTGAATTGTTAAGGACAGGTTTAATTTCCATCTGTTGTACTCCAAGTGTGTGTCATCTTTACTTTTTCCTCTAGTGCCTGCATCGTGTGTCAGTAATGCATAAAGCAAGTCTTATTGCACAAGCAACACATATAACACACTACCATAGTGCAGAATAGCAACACTCACATTAATGAACTTAAAAGTGAATTGCTGAAGAACTCTCATCCTCCTTGTACCTGGGCAGGGTTAATTCCCTCTAAAGGCATGCTTCCAAGTTATAGAATTGAATTTTTTTTAAAAAAGTAAACACTTACAGCTGTTTTGAATTCTAGATGCAAATCAAAGGAGGCATAAATCTCCAAAATTTGATTTGAATTCAAACAATTTTTGACCTGATTCAAGTCAATCTAACACAAACTGGGGTTAAGTTCCAGTCACTGAATCAGTCTTGAACCAAATCTGGGGGTCCTACACAAGCCTAATTGTTATACATTTGTTCTTCCTCTCATTCTAGAATGTGGTCCCATTTCAGGTTGTAACACTTCAACTGTTTCTCTACAGCACAAACTACTTACAACACTTGAGAAGGAGTAAGGAGTGCTCACAGTGGTCTTTCAAAATTATTCAGTGCCACTGGATAAAAAAATAAATAAATTCAAAAGGCAAACATCAATACACCACAGGAAAGAAACAGTGGTTCTGACCTACCAGGAGGCATTCCCTTTACACCAGCCAGAAAGTACTGCAATTATAAGTGATTTAAAGTAGCAGGTGTTCAGTCCCAAGTGCTTCTGATCTCCTAAGCATTCCAATATAATTTCACGACCTGTCACCATCTTGTACCTCAGAATCTAACATTTCCACACAAAGCCCAAGCAGAATAAAGTAGCCCCACCAGTGGCAACTATTAAACTATTTTTCTTGGCTTGTATCATGATATGCTTATATTATGCTGGATAACATAGTACAGCATAATGGTAAAGAGTTCTTGAGGAAAAGACACAAGCTTAGTTTCAACCAATCACTCCTTAACTTTTAGATGTTTTTAAATAGGTAATGCTATTTTGGAGGGGAGGATGAAAATCAAACCTACAGTTTGGCTGCTTAATCTGATTGGGATTTCTGATGTTCATCATAATTAGACATCTATAAGCATTAAAATGGTTTCTGCTCTTAAATGTTGCAAGCCTAAAAGTAGAAGCATGGTGTGTGTGTGTGTGTGCACTCATATATGTTTTGAATGAGGGTACAGATGATGATCTTTTGTCAGAACTGCGCAGCTGAAACATGGCAATCCAACTTTGGGATGGCTTGTCCTTTCTAATAAGCTTTGTCCACAATGACATAGTGACAATGAGCAGTATTTTCTGCTGAAAAAAAAGGGGGGCAGGTGGTTTGTACCAGGCATTCATTGCTTCATCAATTTTTGCTAGAAATCTAATATACATTACATGGAAAAACTGTGTCACATTGTATTAGTTGCAGAATTACAGAACTGGTGTCAGCTCTGACTCATTTTCTTCCAAACTACCTTTTTTTGAAGTAGCGGCATGGGTCAATTCACAGTGAGAAATCGAGGGAGGCAGAGCAAAGGAATTATTCAAATATTGGCATTACTGATGTATGAATGATCACACTGAGATGTATTAGAACCTATTTTTCAAGATGACTATGGAAACACATAAATTTAAAATAATTAAGCAATACAAACAAACAATCTTTGGGCAGCCTGTTAAAACTGGACATATCATGTGTTCAGCATTATGCTGTTATATCCAGGCTCAGGCACTTAAACCCGTTCAAAAATTAATTTCAATAGGCCATTAGGAATTAAAACCATTTTCAGCAACAGATTAGTTACTGTCACAATCATCATCTGAGAAACAAAGAGAAGCAAAATACTTGAAGGTAACCTAATCCAGCATGACACAATGAAGCAAGATCCTTCATACCCAACTATGGGAAACTTCTGGATTCATCAGGTTATAGTGTAATACTAACAGAAGATTCACATCATGACATTCCCAAGATACTTCAAAGTATAGCTGATGGCAATCGATCACATACTACTAAGATGACTCTTCCAAAGTCACAATCAAAAATAAAATGTTGTTTGAGAGTCCCACAAATGTACTCTATTTCTTGAAAGTAATTAATGTAGTTACTTTAAAAAAGAAACAGCTGAATGCTAAAGCTACTGGTAGAAAACATTCTCCACTCATCAAGTTCTCAAGACCCCAATATATACAAGGCTACAGCACAAGGGGCAACACAAGCTAGCATGTGAACCATATGAAGGTCTTCCTCACTATTTAGTGAGGTCACATCCCTGCGACTACACACCTGAAAGATGTACTGCAATACAAGCAAAGCTATCGTTCCTCTAATTAAATTCAAAGTGAGATGCAGCCATAAGTTTGGGAGAAGAAATTGAAAGTGGCTAGTTATTTCAAAGCAGTACACAGCTACAAATAGCTAGCTGTTCCAAGCTCAGTTCACATGAAAGTGTGGGCAAATGCTCAAGAGTGTCATGTAATATCATGAAAATGAAGACCTGTAACATGCTATACTGAACCCAGACATGGGCCTGAACGAGTACAACTTAGACTAAAATCTTAGCCTATGAAACCTGCTGGGTAGTCTTTGGGAAGCCACTACCTTTCATTTATATTTAATGCATGGGTCAACTTTGATAATTCCAATGAGCCAACAAGCAGTATAAAGCAGTGAACAAGCTAAAAAGCAAGTCAACAGATATAGCTATGATCTAATTCAACATGAATAAGAAAGCTATCACAACTTTTCAGTTACTTATTTTTCCCATAACTTGCTTAACTCAAAGTGTATGAAGGTCCTCATCTTCATAAAGATGGTATGTGATTTATACTTGAAGTGTAAACAGGATTCCTCTTTTTAAAAAAAAATCTAAGTGACTGAGGAAGTTACATGTACTGTGGAGGAAAAAGAGTTTATCCCTTTCCTTGATATATATTATTCTCCCAAAGCTACTTTACAGATAAAGGGCAAAACATACAGGCTACAGCTTTCTCTTCTGTAGTTAACAACTTCAGGAGTATTTTAAACTGGGAATCAAAGCAGTCATAAAGAGTCACAAAACCTTTTATACAAGCTGATACTACTGTTAGGTTCCTGTTAAAGACTTGTGCAATGTTTTCAGTACTTGGAGCGATACAAAACATATATGATATTATTCAGAAGATGTACGAGGGCACTGGACATTTTTTTATGAAACAGAAGTATCACTACTGATTAGAATGTGGGAGAAAGACAACTTGTTGAAGGAGTAGTTACTTCATTTGTAATGTGCAAGCACCTCATAAAGTGGAAGAGGAGATCTTGTCCACATTGAAAATGTATGACAAGAATGTTCAACAGAGTCGGGAGCGGGGTTTGTTTTGCTTCTTTGCAAACAGCTGCTTGCCTGGAGTTACCACATTGTCTTCACAGTCACGTGTGATGAAGTCATGAGCATTCTATGAATACATATTATAAAGCAGAATAACACCTGCGATGGAGCATCAGATACTTTACATAAAAAAAAAGTAGAAAGTTTTTTTCATATAAGTAGTGACCCATTTGCTGAGGAAGATCCCCAGGAAGTTACTTTACAGGTTTTTCCTTGCTCCTCTTCCCATACTAGTTAGCTCTGATAGTGTGATGAACTGCAAGAGGAACATCTCAACCACCAGACATACTCTTCTTTTTGATGGTGAACAGCTAAGGGGTTCTGCTGAAAATGGAAAGGTCTTTTCAGTGCCAGTTTCAGGCCCTCAGTCTTATCAAGCATTTTAGGATATTATCAGCTTAAAATGAAAGAAAAAATACTTGACAGTTATTTTGGAAGCAACCATACAAAAACCACAATATCCTAAGCTCATGTTTATTTACGCTTATTTTATCATGCTTATTTGTTTATCTGTAATCAGATAAATTAGATGCAGTGCTACACCAGTATAAATGGTCTGTGACCCTTCTTAACATACAACAGAAAGTTTTCCTTCAAAAACATTTACACAGGTTTCTGGAGACCTGTATCTTCAAGAATACCTCCCCCTCCCAAGTATCAAATCACTTGTCAGCAGCATTGACTAACCTGATTTGACTGTCCAGAAAGGTAAGGCTCAAAATCGTTGTCATGAACTGTATCCTTCTGATGAAGAGAACCATTTTGCACTGAAAACAAAAACAAGAAACCCCAACTGCAATTATAACAATGTATATCCTGAAGTTTCAATAAAGAACGATTTCCTAAAGCACAGTGACAGTATATGTAAATAAAGCAGTCTTTATCCTATGGCATTGTCAATTCAGAGAAGGCAAAGGAGTCAGCTTTCAACATGATAAAAAAACTTCCACCGGAACTGTAGATGCCATTGTTGTTTAGAAACTAGCTTGAATGACAGTTATTGAGCAGTTTGAAAGCAGGTTTTTCAACATCCTGCAATACAGCTTTTGCAAGAATAAGGCTAACACTCTTATAATACAATTCACTAACATACACTTTTCCTTTGAAGGAAAACTGGAGAGCTAAGTAGGCAAGAGCAGAAATCTGAGAGGCCCCAAAGTCAGCAAAGCATGCCAGGAAGGAGTCAATAAAATGCTGGCTGAGTGGTCTTTAAAGTTCAGGCCTTGGAATCCTTGTACGTAAAATGGAGATGTTATAGCTCCTTACGTGTTAGTCTAGATTAGCCAAAATGAGGATATTTCTTTATTCTAATCAAGCAGTTCTTAACCTTTTCTTTGCTGCACACACCCTTTTGTTGCCATGGATCATCAAGACTTGAGATTTAAACACCATAGTAAGATATGTCACATGCTTTCTCTCAGCCACTTAGCATCATTCACTCGCATGTTTTTGCCATGTGCAGAAGTAGCATGTGCTGAGTAATTTTTTAATTTTTTTTTGCCTTTTAACAGTTATTTTCATAACTTTTGAATGGTTTGAGATACTATAATGAAACTTTGTTCAAATGTCTTATCACCAGCCAAAAACTCCTGCTCTTTAAGATCAATGTATGACCATCCAACTGTATATCCATCTTTCTTTCCTAACTATAAAAGCACATAAAATTTCTTGAAGCCTTCACAGACCACCCTGTGAGGAGACTGTGCCCCCGCCACAGGTCTATGGACCAAAGATTAAGAGCCACTTTTCTAGACTGTACATGGTTTACTATTAATACTTCATAAGCAGAAATTACATCTGCAACATCAACTTTTCAGGCTGTGTTGTAAAGAATCCTAGGATTCCTAGGAATATTCCTCACATGTTGCCTAATAAGACAACTACTAATACAGAAAAACTTTCCTGAAAGACATGTTACCAATCACAACAGATTTGCCCTATCAACACACAATGCAGCAGAGTGCTACGTATATTAAGGTGCATTCTCAGTTTATAAAAGCAGACACTGAGGCCCAGCAGCTTCAAAGTGAACTAAATGCCCAGAATACTCCTCCATGTTCAGTGGCCCTCAGACAGATCAGTTAACACCAAAGCCACTGGTATTAACACACACAAACAGGCAGTGGCAGATATCAAAGCCTATTCCTATATGTACAGAATCAGAAAGGCATCTTTCTATAGCTGTATCAAATTGAAAATAAGTTTTTATGGAACTACAAACAAGTATGAAACAAGTCAGATGCATTAGCCTACAGCACTTAGAGTTTTAATGGCTTATTGTAACACTATAATAGGAAACATTCACACTTAGATTTGGTTTTTCTGACACGTAGAATTTTAAAGCCAGTTAAAGCGCCTTGCTTTAACAAAAAAGCTTTAATGTGAAGCACTAAAAGCACAGTGCAAACATCTCAGGCAATATAAATGAGCATTTTCAGAATACTAGTAAGCTCAAAGTCAAAGGCCACAAAGACTCAGAAAGGTCTTTAACAAGCAGATTTGGGCTGAATTGTTCCAGAGACATGATATACAAGAGAAAACAGTATACAATGACTGAAATAGGTTACTTCTGAAAAGGTTTTCTGTATCACCCATTGCATTCTCGAAGTGTACCTTCAAAGTTCTTAAAAATGCTTTAATTTACAACAGAAACTAAGGATTACTAATACCTACCAAACTAAAATTCTAAGTGTCATATTACAAAGAAAAACTATGTAAGATGGTAAAAAATATACCACCACTTGGTAAGACAGGGAACATTCCTCTGACAGACTACATTATATTTTGTATTTTATTTCCTGTTGCCTGCAATTTCGGGATTGGAATAAAGTATGCTACTCACATCTCTTTGCTGTTCAACACACAGCTACGGCAACTGTTGCCATTTTATGTATGATCACTGCTTCTTGCATTCATAAACACTAAGTGCTCCAAAAACAGTTTAAGTGGAAAAGAGCAACTGATGTGTCAACTTTCATGACCTATACTCCCATAACTACCAGTGATACTTAGGTGAAAGAAGAGGAAATGACCTAAATGCCACACAGAACTATCATAATCTTAGAAATTTTCCTTTAATAATACTTCCTTTATATAGCAAATGAAAGCAAACTTCTTGCAAAGATGCATGCATGCTTTGTTTTTAACATGAATGGAAATGAAAACTGACACAGAAATGGAGAAAAAACCACACAACTTATTTGATTATGTGCTTTGCATTTTAAATTATGTTGAGATCATTCTGCAAGGGAACCATTCTAAAATGTAGAGTAGAAAACTATTAAATACACCATTACTGTTTCAAGTTGATGGGTGCAGTACTTCAACATCTGGCGGGTAACAGTTTCTTGGGGTTCTATACCCAACTCAGCTGAACTTTGAGTAGTCATATAGCACTCAGCTGCTACTTACCAGTAAACCACACTGAACAGTAGCAAGATTTACTGCATAAATGTAAGATTTTGTTGCACTTTTTTTTAAAAAAAACCTTTATTGCATCACTGTGAACCAAGCACTATTAGGCATATACTCAATCTACATCTGATTTCAGAACAGTCTGTTCGGGATTAGAATTTTCCTTACCTTTGTTATCCTGTCCTTTCGGTCTCTGTCATGTCACAGCCCATGGTAAGACAAAGAAAAAAGAAGAGATAATACTTATCACTTGCTGTGTCTTCAGAGGAAAGCAAAATCCCAATTTATATGTACTGTAGCTTATGAGATAAAACGTTTAATAATGTGATCTATTTTAACAGATAGGGAGAGTCCATTACAAGTTTAATGATTCTAATACTCAGCCAAAATCCTTTTTGGGAGGAGGGCCTTAAAATTTTCTGCATCTATAACCTGTTCTATGTCTAGTGAATAATCTGGATATATTTGTGCCTACTGTCAGTAGGAAATGGAAATACCACGCACAAGAGAAGTCTCAGGAACTCTTAAGGAATTAGAACAAAAATACAGTCAGCCCTCCACATTTGCAAGTTTAACTTCCATGAATTTGATTATTCATGTATTATTTGCTGCTGCTGCCACTGCTACCCTACACCATTTTTAATAAGGACTGCAAGCCTTGCGGGATTGAGGATATATGCTGAAGCTTCTAAGTCCCTATTAATGGCATAGGACAGCAGCGGAGGCAGGGGGTGGGGGAGGCAGGGAAGTCGCCCTGGACAGAGGCCATCAGGGTAGCTGAGGTGGTAGCAGAGTGTAGGGCCTGCTCCTCCTCCCACTGAATGTTGTGTGTATCTCTCTGTTTTGCCTGTGCAATACCACGAACACCACTGGGTGGGGCACTCAAGGCTGAGGTGGTGGCAGGGGCTCCAGAGAATATGCTGAGCTTCCCCTCAGGAGCAGCAGCAGTGCCGGTGGAGTGGCTGTGGGACAAGGAGGAGGTGACAGCAGAGCCCTGGTCCTCTGCTGCCACCTTTATGGAGATGTCTCTGCCCAGAGCTGCCACTTGCATGCATAAGAGGTAGTGGTAGAGGACAGAGAGGGGCAGCTCCAAGTTAGGGTGTAGCAGTAGAGGCGCCAGCCAGAAGTTGGACATATTTTTGTGAAGAAGAGTCCCAGTGGAGTGGCAGCAGCTTCCGTGGGTCAGTTAGCAGGTGAGGGCAGCAAGGTAGGTGGAAGGAGGAAGGTAAAGGCAGTGCTGTCCAGTCCCTTTCACTCAGCACCGCTGAGCCAAGAAAGAACAAGGGAGGAGGATATTTGGACAAAGACAGGCCCCTCATTCAGGAGTGGCACACACAGCTGGGAACTCTACCCGGAGCAGGCACTGGCCCATAGAGCTGCTGCTCTTCCATTGTCACCTCAGCCCTGCAGGAAAGGAAAAGAAGGCCAGGGCTGGCAAGGAAAGAGGGACCACCATTCAGGAAGAGCCATCTCCTCAGCAGAGAATCAACCACCCTCTGCTCTCTCCCTTCTGGTACCTGTCTGCTGGCCTAGCCTGAGCTTGCAAGCATGCAAGGGAGGAAAAGAGACAGCAAGCATGTTAAATATGCGTGGGGGACTTAAGATATTGGTGGGTTTTCCACTTCTGCAGGGATGCACAAAACATGAGGGCTAACTGTAATCTTCAGAAAAACAAAAATAATGTATGACAGAAACTGAGCACTATTTTTTTTTTAAAGAAGGGGTTAAAAACTTTCTCTATCTTGAAAGGGATAAAAAGTTTGGGCTCACCATCAGGAAGAGACACAGACACAGTAGTGTCTAGGAGAAAAGACAGAAACCCAAAAAGACACAAAGCAGGACAGAAAGACCTACCTGCTTAAACACACACACACGCATACTGAATGTAATACTGAAATCAAGGGACAAATTCCCTGAAGGAAAAAGGAGTACACAACCTACAGAAGGGAAGAGAAATCCAGAGCCTTACAACATAACTGACAGAATATGACAAAATATTAGAACAGACAGATGAAAAGGGACACCAACTTCTTAGTTGTGAAATTCTAAGCACAAAGGTCAAAGGAAGATACAGTTCTCAAACTGAATCAAGAAAAATCAAGGCAAATATTGAGTCCCTGGGAATCCTTTGCACACAGCTGAGATGTAGCAGGACAGAGAACAGTATGTACAGATCTTGGAGAAGCAAGCACTGTCTGGGAAAGAAAGTTAAGTTCCTTAAGTGAAGACACCTATGCTAAGAATAATTATGTGGAGTCGATGTGCCATTGCAACTAAGGTTAAGAGGCCTGGAGCCCAAATTTCATTATCTCACTAGATAGCCTTAGGCAACCCACTTGCCTCTCAGCCTCAGACCCTGCAAGGGCAGCACAGTTTGGCTGCCTTTAAAGATTCACTGTAAGTTTCACCCAGATAACGCAGACTCTCAGAACATGCCAACACACAACATAAATGTCAAGTAGTATTATTAACTTGGGAAACCTGCCCCTCCTCACCAAAAGCAAATACAGCAAGAGCACTACAAATATCAAGTTCTTCCAGTGAGAGGGCCCTGTAGAGCATGCATTTCAAATAAAGAGGAAACATGGAAGAATGAAAAGGAACAAGGGGGGCAGACAGTTAGATGTCACTCCCAACCCTGGTCTCAGAAAAGAACACCAAAAGAATCATAGAATCATAGAAATGTAGAGTTGGAAGAGACCACAGGGGCCATCCAGTCCAACCCCCTGCCATGCAGGAACACCCTCAAAGCACTCCCGACAGATGGCCATCCAGCCTCTGCTTAAAAACTTCCAAGGAAGGAGACTCCACTACACTCTGAGGCAGCAGATTCCACTGCCGGACAGCCCTGACTGTCAGGAAGTTCTTCCTGAGGTTCAGGTGGAATCTCCTTTCCCGCAGCTTGAATCCATTGCTCCAAAGCAAAAAGGCAAAATTCTACTGCTTCCCAAGTATGAATTCAGGCAGCCTGAGATCTAGAGCATAAAAAAAAGCAACTTGACAGAAAAACTACCAAGTGCTGGGGAAAGACACCATCATCAAGTAAGTCCGGAAGAAGAAATCCATGCACAGTTGCACAGTATGGAAAGCCAAGAAACTCGGAGCTGAACCTGAAGGATATGGGCCCTAACAATCCACAACCGGAGTGGTGGAAACAGCGAAGAAACACAGTGTTAAGTACAGTAACAGAACAACAACCCATGCCCCATTCTTCAAAGGAGACCCAAGCAACAGTTTCAGACAAGTGGTTCACACCCCACACAAGTTCTCTCTCCCCCAGACACACACTCACTGAAGTCACAGCCAAATCGTGGCTCTTCGATGAGCTGGGAAAGAGAAGTACAGGAGACACACGAGTTGTTGGCCCTAACATGACTGGGGTGCATGCTTAGAGCACCTCCAAAACACTCTCCTCAAAAGTAAGATGTGTTTGCAGCCTGAGAAAGCGGCCTGTATGTGTGCGCCTATATGCATGCACAAGATGAAAGACGGGCTCACTCAAAGCCTAACCGGGCCTGGTGGGCAAACAAAGGCCTGCAAGGGGAAAAGAAGAGAGATGCAAAACAAGAGCCATTTCCGCACTACGCTCTCCGAGTGCTATTATTCCACTTTCAACACCCTATGGAATCCTGGGGTTTGCAGTTTAGGGAGGGACAGGATTCCATAGGACGTTGAAAAGTGGAATAACAGAACTAAAAGAGTGTAGTGCGGAAATAGCCTAAGACATATGGAACAAGGAAGAGAGAAGAGGAAACAGCCAGCCCTAAAGAAGCATGTGGGGGGCAAGGGGGGGGAAGCTGTGTGGACAGCCAGGAAGAGGAAAAAGGAAGAGAGAAGGTGATGCTTAAATAGCAAATGGGGAGGTGGGAGAGGGGGAGGGGGAGAGCAGGGGGAGGGCAGGGGGAGGGAGGGCAGGGGGAGGAGGGGGAGGGCAGGGGGAGGAGGGGCAGGGGGGAGGAGGGGAAGGGGGGCAGGGGGAGGAGGGGGGAGGGGGAGGAGGGGGGCAGGGGGAGGAGGGGGAGGGAACTCTGCCTGTCCTTCTGCCCCCCTCCCCGCCCCTTCCAACCTTGATCCACTTACCTGGGGGTCAACGCTGGTGGCAGACATCTCTCATGCGCCCTGAAAATGGGGGGCAGAAGGGAGGAAGGGGGAGGGGGTGGAGGAGGGGGCGAGGCCAAGCAGAAGGGGGGGATGGGCTGGCTGGGGGGGTGCGTGTTATGTGCGGGTGCGTGTGAGTGAGAGGACTCGCGGGTGGGCGGGCTTCCCCCTCCCCTCTCTCTCGCTTATCCCGGGGAGGAGAGAGTGTGACTGAAGGCGAGGAAGAGGGAGGGGGGAGGGAGAGCGGCGAACTGACGCACGCGCGTAATTACGAGGAGGTTGCAAAGGGGGGGTCCTTAGGTAAGGGGGACGAGGGAGGGAGGGGGAGGGGGAGGAAGAGGGCCGCGCGCACGCGCGGTGGCTCCTTCGTGCGCGCGCTCGCTCGCTCCTTCTCTCTCACATCGCTCGCCTCGCCACAGCGACAAGGAGAGGGGGGGCCGTCCAAGCGCTCGCCTGCCTCGCTTTCCTCTCTCCGGCCCCTCTTTTGTTTTCTACCGCCCTCGCTCGGAGGGGTTACAGTCGTTTCTTCGCTTTCCTAAGTTTCCACCTTTCCAGGGGGCGGGAAGAGAGAAGTGGGAGAAATAATAATAATAAAAAAAAAAGACTGTATTTTTTCAGCCGAGGGAGCCTTCCGACTCCAATGGCGGCCAGGACCGGGCTGCGGTGACGTCAGTCCCTCTGCCGCGCAGGGCATGCCGGGAGGGGAAAGAAAAGCCCCCTCCTTCCTTTCCACACACACTCAGCGAGAGAAGGAAGAGAAAGACGGGGGAAGGAAAGGAGGCATCGTCCGCCGCACATGCGCAGTGAGGACGCCAGCGGAGGCATCCGTTAGGCGGGGAAGCTTGAGTGTAGCCCCTCCCCTCTAGGTGGAGAGTTTTTTGTTTTTTTTTACGTTCCCGCCCAAGTCGCTTTCGTTAGCTCAGGGTAGGGAGGAATGATTGACAGGCAGGAGAAGGAGGCGGGGCTTAGGAGTAGCGCCGACTGAAATGGAGACTGTGGCCATTTCCACACTACACTGTTATAGCGCGATGATTCCACTTTCAACATCCTCTGGAATCCTGGGGTTTGCAGTTTAGGGAGAGGCATGTAGAATTCTCAGCCCCGGAATTCAATCCCAGGATTCCATAGGATGATGTAAACTACAAATCCCAGGATTCCATAGGATGATGGAAGTGGAATCATCGCGCTATAACCGTGTAGTGCGGAAATAACCTGTATTTCTCCAGACCATCATGAACTGACTGCAAGAAAAACAACATATTGACAAAATGTAGGCTTGTGACTCTAAATACCTTCTTTTTTCTCTTCTATTTGATTTTTTTTTCACCTTTGCCTGATGAGGTGGCCAGCGGAGGTTTGAAAGCTTGCAGGCTGTATTTTGTGCATTTTTGGTTGGCCCAATGAAAATGCCTGAACAGCTGTTTGGTGGATTTTTGGTGTTATTGTATATTGAAACAGAGGCAAATTAATGCAGTTTAGCTCTTGAGGATGTAAAGCGGGAGTAAGGCCATTTCCGCACTAGCCTGTTATAGCGCGATGATTCCACTTTCAACCTCCTCTGGAATCCTGGGGTTTGCAGTTTCGGGAGGGGCCGAATGGCCCCTCCCGAAACTGCAAACCCCAGGATTCCAGAGGAGGTTGAAAGTGGAATCATCGCGCTATAACAGGCTAGTGCGGAAATGGCCTAATTTCTCTCTCTCTCTCTCTCTTTCTGGCACTGCTTTTGTGTCTTTTCGCAGCTGTGTAGCAGGTTGAAATTGAACTGGTACAACTCAGATGATTAATGCATTTCTGAGCTTAATGTAATGATACGTCAGGAACACTGAAATCAGGATTGTCCCTGCCATCGTATTTCCCATTTCTACGTACGGTTGTGAACGCTGCACAATGGAGACTGATAAGAAGAGAATCGGCTTGTTTGAAATACAATGGAGGAGAATTCTTTATCATGGCCTGTCAAAAAGACAAATGAATGGGTCCAAGAGCAGAGAACTCTCCCTAGAATCAAAGATGACTATGGCCATTTCTGCACTACATTTTTATAGTGCTATTATTCCACTTTCAACATCCTATGGAATCCTTGGGTTTGCAGTTTGAGAGGGGCATTGAGAATTCTCAGCCAGAGAGCTCTTGGGCCTCAGGAAACTACAAACCCCAGAATTCCACAGGATGTTGAAAGTGGAATAATAGCACTATAACACTGTAGTACGGAAATGGCCTATAATGAGATTGTCATACTTTGGCCATATCATGAAAAGACATGACTGACTAGAAACAACAATAAGGCCTGGTGAGGCAGGAGGCAGTAGGAAAAGAGGAAGACCGTGTTACAGATCGACTCAGGTCATTTCTGCCCTACACTGTTATAGTGCTATGATTCCACTTTCAACATCCTGTGCAATTCTGGGCTTTGTAGTTTCCTGAGTCCAAAGAGCTCTCTGGCTGGAATTCTCAAGGCCCCTGTTACTCCAGTTATGTCTGGTGAGAGCACTGGATATCATTTTGATATCAAACAATTCAGCCTCTACTTGACCTTTATCTGCCACCCTGCTCCACATGTTTGCGAGGGTCCTCCGGACAAGCACGTATTTGGTGCAGCCGTTAATGGTTTTACATTCCAGACTCCATTGACGCAGGCAACTCAAGCCTCTTCGTTGCTTCAGGGAACACCTCATTGCAAACAGGCATTGCTCAGCGCGATTCTTGTACAATAGACGCACGGCTCTCAGCCGAGCCATTCCTTTCAGTCGAGTTATTTACATACTGGCCATACTATTGTCATCCAGCGTTAAGCTCATCATGCAAACTTGACCTTTTCCAACTCCTTTGTCCTGCTCTAAAATCCCTTTGTTCTCACCAAGCATGGCATGGCCTGTAGGCATGATCCACCCTATAAAAAGTCCCCACTTTTGGGACTACCTTGGACTACTTTGGACTTCCATCCCGCCTTGCTGCTGGTTGTCCCAGGAAACTCCCCTCAGCGAACCCCGTTGAGCTTTCTCTCCCGGAACCCCGTCTTTCCCTCCAGGACTACGAGACCAGGTGTCGTATCACCCACTCCCTTGAAACTCTCCATTTCTATTTCTAAGTTAGCTAGTATTTGTCATGTCTTTCGCGTTGCTTGTTCTTAATAAAAATCACTATTGGTTACTTTAAAGCTTGTCTAACTGCTCTCTGACCCGACGCTGTATACATTGGGTAAAAGATCCTAGCTGAAGTTACCCTGCCTCTCGTTTAGCTAAGAGAGTGCTCAAGCTTAATTTCCCCCAGCTTGTGTTTTATTTGGTAATTTGGGTGTCCTCCCGAGACCCCCAATATACAGGGTAACACCCCTCCCTAAACTGCAAACCCCAGGATTCCATAGAATGTTGAAAGTGAAATAATAGCACTATAACAGTGTCGTGCAGAAATGGCCCCAGTCAAGGAAGACACAGCCCTGAATCTGCAAGACCTGATCAGGTCTGTTGATGAGAGAGTAACCTGGAAGTTTCTCATTCATAGGGTTGGCATAAGTCAAAGTCCACTTGACAGCAATTTGCAGCAAAAGCCCTTCTGGGCAACAGTGGCTTAGATCCCAACATGTTCCTGCTTCAAACGTCAATGTGCCCTCCCTCCAAAAACTCCTGAAGGAATTATTTAGTTTGCAGCAAAGACTTGGAATAAAGCTCATTTCCTTTGAGAGGTTGTAGAAATTGAACGTAGTTTCATAACTGCAATGGCTGCAAAACAAACCAAAAATCTCATGTTCATGGAACACCTGAGAATAATGCTTAAGGATTTCAAGAACTATATAGCAATGAAGCTAAATGAAAAAATAAGCCTAATAATCATATGATTGCAAAATATGACACAAATCAATGTGTTACAAAAACAATTGTGGAAATAAATTGTTAAACTAAATACGTGGGCTAGCGCCAGTTGGGGAGACCGGTTTCGAATCCTCCACTCAGCCATACAAACCCACAGTATGACCTTGAGCAAATTATACTCTCAGCCTCAGAGAAAAGCAACAGTGAACCCCTCTGAACAAATGTAGCCAAGAAAACCCTGTGAGAGGTTTGCCTTAGGGTCACTGTAAGTTGGGAACAACTTGAAGGCATAGAGCAACAATACCAGCTGAAAAAGCTGCATCATTATCTGGAGATTCCAAAGAAATAGCATTAGATTTCACAAGACCAGGGTTCAGATACCTATTTGGCCATGGAAACCCACTGAGTGACCTTGAGCAGCTCACACTTTCTCACCCTTAGAGGAAGGCAATGGCAAACCCCTTGTGAAGAAATTTTGCCAAGAAAAAAACCAACACGATGGGTTCACTTTAGGGTCATCATAAGCTGGAAATAACTTGAATGTGAACACAATAAAAACAAGAAAGGAGTTTGGTTTAGGCCACCAAGTGGAAATTAAGTACTGGATTATGCTTTTCAGAAACAAATATCTGAAATCTGCAAGGTGCAAGAGCTGGTAGTTATGAGGGACTTCAATTACCTTCATATCTACTGGGAGACTAATTCTGCTAAGCAGAGGCTCTCTAAGAAATTCCTGATGTGCCTTGCAGATAATTTCGTCTTTCAAAAGGTGGAGGAAGGAACAAGGAATGGTATAAAGAAGTGTGGAATATTGCAATCAATGATAAATTAACATGTAGAATTAGATTTATGAAAGGTTTAGTAAAAGGGAATGATTTTGAAGAAATTTGGAAAATATTTTTGGAAAAAGCTTTGATAAGAGATGGTAAAGCTACCCTTTCACAAGAAGAAGGGCAATTTTGGAAAATGGATTAAATAAAAAGTTGGCTCTGGGGGTGGGTTTATTCACCTTTTTTTGTGATAATAATGTGGTGTTTTGCTTAAATTGGAGTTGAGCTGTTTAATTTTGTAAAACAAAACAAAACAAAAAAACAAAAATAAAAAACAAAAAGGAAGGAACAAGGGGATCAGCAATCCTGGACTTGATCCTAACCAGGGAGGACAAGGTCAATGGAATCAAAGCTGTTGGTACTTTAGGGGAAAATGGTCATGCAATGCTAGAATTCATGATTGTGGGACAGGCCAAAGAGGAGTATAGTCAAACACAAACCTTAGATTTCAAGAAAGCTGATTTGAACAAGCTTAGGGAGATACTGGGTAGAATCCTAGAGATGCTAGAGGAAAAAGAGAGATGCTAAAGGAAAAAGACACCCAGCAATGGTGGGAGTTCACGAGGACATAGTTAATAAAACAAACAATTCCATGGAAGAAGAAAAGTCAAAAACACCTGAAAAAGCCAGTGTGGCTACACAGTAAACTTGAGGAGGAAGAGGGGAAAAAGAGCACATGTAAATAACGGAAGAAGGGACAAATCGCCAAGAAAGACTACAGATGTGTAGCCTAAGTTTGCAAGAACAGTTGTTACTGCGGTTATCCGGCCCCAGCCCAAGGTCTACAATTTCATATTGTTTATGTTTAATATTTCCACGTGGCACTCCATAAAATGAACTTCACGTGTCTGATCGGGTCACGGAAAGCCTGTGTAGGCAGGCAGGGCCACATGGCCTTAGTTATGCACACTAGGTAAACAACAATCTGTCGCACAGCCAGTAGTGCCCTTCCAGACACAACCGATCATTAAGCAAATGCAAGGGCTCTCAGCCCCGAACTGCTTGCTCTATACAAACGCTAAGCACTCCTCATCTACATACTGTTCTAACAATTGGGAGCGCTGGCCAAATCTCATCAATTCTAATTTTGACCTTTTGGAGGCTTTGTCTCCACTAAAAACCCTATTGTTCTCCTCGGGAGAGGGCTAGCCTCCAGGTACAATCTTCCCTATAAAAACCCCAAGTTTGAGCTCCTTGTCGGAACGCTCGTGCCTTGCATCCCGAACTGCTGCTGCTCTGTTCAGCGAGCCTCCCCTCAGCCTCCATGTGCTGGGAAACCATGAACCCAAGCCTTGATCTCTATCTTCTCTTTTTCCGGACTGCAGGATCAGGTGGAGTATCACCCCAGAAACCCTCTGAAAACCCCTATCAATTTCCCTCACTTTCTGCTTCTATAGTTCTTGGATGAGTGCGTGTGTTGTTGTTTGCTTAATTAAGGAAAGTTTAATAAAATCTTTTAATTAAATAGTTTGCCTAGTTCTTGTCACATCCCGACCCCGTAAACATAGGGTTAAAGATCTTGCTACGTTATCCAGCCTCTTGTATTGCTAGCTTGTTCCACTTGCTAATTCCCCCAACTTAGTGATATTTGCACTTAGGTGTCCCTCCTGGGACCCCCAGAAATCAGGGTAACACAGTGTAAGAAAAAGAAAGGTCAAAATGAGCTGAAACTGGCTAGGGAAGCAGCAAGCAATAAGAAGGGGTTTTTCACATATGTTTGAAGCAAAAGAATGCCCAAGGAAATGGTGGGACCACTGCTCAACAAGGATGGTAAAATGCTAATAAAGCACAATGATCAGCATCCATTTTGCTTGTTTTTTTGTTTGTTTTTTCCCCAAAAGAGAGGATGGTGTGCTTCCAGGCATCAATAGAGATACTGACAAGGAATTTTGACTGCAAATCAAGATTGATAAGGAATTAGCCAGGAAGCATCCACTTAACCTAAATGAGTTCAAATCTGCAGGGCCAAATGAATTACATCTCAGAGTATTGAAGGAACTTGCTGACATATTTGCAGAACCACTTGCTATCATTTTTGAAAGATCTTGGAGAATGAGAGAGGTGCTGGAGAACATTGTCTCTCTCTTCAAAAAAGGCAAAAAAAAAAAAAGATGATTCATGGAACCATAGGCCAGTCAGCCTGATCTCAATCCAAGGAAAAATACTAGAAAGGATGATACAGGAGTCTGTCTGCAAGTATCTTGATGACATTGCAGTGATCAGTAGGAGATAGCATGGATTTGTGAAGAACAAATCCTGCCAAATTAGTGTGTTTGTATGTGTGTGTGTGTATATATATATATGTATGTATACACACGCACACACACACACACATATATATACACATACATATACATACACACACACACACACACACATAGGGTCACCACTTTAGTAGATAGTGGGAATGTTGTAGATGCCATTCATCTGGATTTCGGCAAAGCATTTGATAAGATCCCCCATAATATTTTGATTAGCAAACTGATTAAATATGGAATAGATGGAAACACTGTCAGAGGGATCCATAATTGGTTAGAAAACTGTGCTCGAAAGAGTCATCATCAATGTCAATGGCTGTGCTTCAGACTGGAAAGTGGAGTGTTACAGGATTCTGTCTAAGCCCAATTCTGCCCTACACTGTTATAGTGCTATTATTCCACTTTCAACATCCCATGGAATCCTGAGAGTTGCAGTCCAGGGAGGGGCATTTAGAATTCTCAGCCAGAGAGCTCTTTGGCCTCAGTAAACTACAAATCCAAGAATTTACAGTTGATGAAGTGCGTCCACAGCTTGGATCTGTTTCTGGATTGAACCCTGAGCCAGAAGTTAAAGTCTCAGCACTTCCAAGGAGTGCATTTGCACAGTTTTGTAGTGCTTGTTCTATAAGACATCTGACCTGGCCATGGTGAAATACACGTTAGTTATATCCAGTCTGGTTTCCTGCAATATGCTTTGTGTCTTGGCCCGGAAAACTCACAACCCACAAACTACACTCTGAGGTAGACAGCAGTGTTTATTTGTGGCAAAGCAAGCAACACAGCACACTTTTTCTGAAGTTGCTGACACTGAGGCATACATGGTAGTAACAGATTTTATACCTTTCCATACAAATTTAGGCATGCAAAGCTGTAATTGGAGAGGGATCATAAATTTAACATCACCCCACATCTTTTGACATTTCCCAGACTTGCAGTTGTTTACCCACCTTTCATCCTTGGGTATCTTTATGTCTAACCCTCAGTTACCAAAATATTTTTTGGTGCTTTCATTTTTGCCCACTCTGATTTTGTCCCCCTTCACTGGATACATTGTAGCACAGAGCAATAAAACAATTAACCATTTGCTACATTGGAATACACAAGTGTACTTCAAGCAGATAAGTTGTTGCAATCATCAATTAGTATTTGATACTTGGTAGTGCTTTGTCTAGCTTAGTGTTTCCCTATACTGAGTACCCTATACTTCTAATACATATTCAGTAGATACACTATGACAGGAGCTATGCATCCTGACACAATACAGCCCAGAACATCTGCTGCTTCTGTGCTGAGCAACCAATTAAGGCTGCAGTCATACACACAGCTGGAATTAAGTCCCATTGCACTTACTTTTATCTTGGTAAACATGTAGGGTAAACATGTAGGGCTGCATTCAGTGACACTCATAGTCTCAAGCCCTCCAACATTTCATGGATGAAGAGCACATGAAAACCATATGGCTAGGCAACATCAGGATGTGTTCAAGATGGCAAAAATTATTATGAAAAACATGCAAACTAGGAAAGGCTTCAGTAGTTTGCTTTTGCCTGAGCCTACTGGGAAGGGCAAGATTCTGCCCCTCTTCTCCTTGCGGAGTTAACTGAGTGCAAACTACATCTGCACTTTGAACTCAGTTTGAAGAAACTGAAATACAATGAAGACAAAGGAGAAAAGGGGGAAGGGGAGAATGAAACTGGGACATGTTAAAACAGTTGAAAAAGTGGAAGAGAAAGGATTAGTTAGGACTGTCATGGCCAGACTGGGGCTATAGCAGGGTATGAGGTCTCTTTTGCTTACCAAACCTTCAGAGAACTCATCTTCAAGGGCTTGTTATAGGTAGTATGCTGATACCAAAAATCCCCAGAGAAAATCCCCCCTGAAAAAAATGTCTTGGTTAGAAGGCATCCCAAAGGAACGACCTGACAATCCATATTTTACATTAAAGTAGAACTACACCAAACCTCCAAGGAGTCCATCTGTGAAGGCTTAAAGTTCTGTCACCTGTCAAATGTGAATCAGGTTTTAAGAAGCCCTGGGAACAAGAGCAGGAAAAGAGACAGCATTTTCTATACATAGAACTCAAGAGAGAGTTGCAATAGGACAAGTAACTATGCCAAGGGGAGATGGACGTTGCTTCAGCTAAGCCCACAAGTGGCTGTTTGCTGTACTCACCAGTCAATTCACAGAAGGCTTGCTTGTATTTCTCTGAGTTGAAAAAGGTTTTGCTCCTCTTGAGGATCTCCCAGAACTATACAGACCAGGCTTTCCAGTCACTAGCTGATTTTCACAACTTGGCAGGCTCAGGAGGAAATGAAGCTTCAGCAAAGATTTTACAGAGCTCTTCTGGGAACAAAACATTGCAGACTTACTCTCTGTGCATGACTGGCTGTCTACCTGCAGGGTCGATGGAACATTCATGGTGGAATAACTTCTAGGCCCCCAGCGTTTGACAAACTGAAGAAAACTTTCCAACAAAGGCACTGCAGTGCTCTGTTTTCCCCTAGGAGTCTTAACTAGGGTTGGTTTGCTGGTTTATCGTAGCTATCTTTGTCTAAAAATTGTGTACCCCTCTGCCACAAAAATACCTAAAGTATTTTTCAAATTCAGAAATACCTAAAGTAAAAAGCAAAGGCAAGAAACAGGAAATCCTCAAAAACGACTTGGGACATTACAGATGAAATAACTTGTGGGGATCAAATGGTTTTACCTAGCAGATTAACAATAAAAAAATTGGTACTAGGAGTCCTTATTTGGGGAAGGAGTCTCCTGAAAGACCTTCCCATACCTTTTCCCTGTCCTGGGCCAGACCCTCCTGAAACTGCAAACCCCAGGATTCCATAGGATGTTGAAAATGGAATCATAGGGCTATAACAGTCTAGTGCGGAAATGGCTCTGGTTTGGCTAGGATAGTCCTGATTAATCTTCTACTGTCCCATTTTTTCAGCTGTTTTTAAAATGACCTTGTTTTCTCTCTCTTTTTCTCCCTTACCCTCTTTCCATTGAGCTTACTTCAGTCCCTACAAATTGAACCCAAAGTGCAAAAGTAGCTTGCAACCAGTTAACTAAGCAGTAGGCTCGGGCAAAAGCAAATGGCTGCAGCCCTTCCTAGCTTGCTCGTTAATGATTTTTGTCATCTTGACTAGACTCCAAGATTGCTTGTCCACATGTATGCCAGTTTTCATCTGTGAAATATGGAGGATATGGATACAACCACTGAGAGTAAACAGATCATTAGCCATATCACTTCTCTTAGTGGAGTTTGCTGCAAAATATATATCTGCAGTAGATGGCTTTACTGCCTCACCCTATTGCCTCCAGATGCTTTGGATGATAGTGCCCATCAGCTCTGTATGACATGATCGGGACCTATTATTATGGGAGTTAAAATCCAAAACTGAAGGGTGCCCACTTGAGAAAAGCTGCCTTACTAACTGAGCATATAGGCATTTGTTTTGAGGCTCAAAGCCATATAGGGTTGTACAAGTGGTTATCTGCACCATGAACCACGGACTTCTGAAGTGTTTTTAAGGACTTGTACAGCAGTAGTAGAGCATGGCCTATTAGATGATGTTGTTGGACTGCAGCTCCCATTGGTACAGTCAAAAGTGAGAGATGCTGGGTGTTATGGTTTGCAAACATTTGGAGGACCGCATATTCTGCACCACCTGATTTAAGGAACTTGAACTGGTCCACATACAATGACCGGAATGGCAGGAAGCCTATGCTTGTTAGCTTATTTCATAGGCAAACTAAAAGGGGAAAAAAGACTTGTGCTTTTTCTGGAACATTTTGCTTACCTGTATTCAAAGCATCATGGGTTTTATACTTACAAATTATATGTATTTTCATCAATACTGCTTGAAAAAAAATTGACTTGAACAAGTCTCTGAAACAGACCAGTGTGCACTTTTTTCAAATTGACGAGTGAGTTGTTTTTAACCTCAGCTTAAAGAAACAATTTCTAAATTTGTTTATACATTTCAAAGCCGTTTTGTATTTGGCAGTTGGCTTGATTCACCAGCATGAATTATCTGGCCAAAGATTACTAAATTGTTTCCTCTAGCTTGCACATCACAGTCCTTCTATATTTACTCAGACTACTTAAAGTCCCTGACTCATGGTCTTCCATCTCTTTCCAAAATCACAGAAGTTTGTGCTGGGACTAATGCTAGGAGATAGCCCATATTTTTCTACTAGGTTACTCCCTTTCTCTCTCTCTCTCTCTCTCTTTTCTCTCTCTCTCTCTCTCCACAGTAACAAGCTGGAACAGAGTTGCTTCATTGCCTTTAGAAACTAGTAGAAATTCACTGTTTTCATCTGAACAGGAACAGGGTGTCTGCCTATTGTTAATGGCTGTCTGGCTTGACGCAGGCCATTTCCACACGAGACTGTTATAGTGCTATGATTCCGCTTTCAACATCCTATGGAATCCTGGGGTTTTCATGTTACTACGGTTCAGGTCTACCCGGTGATAGCACTAGATATCTCTTTTTGATATCAAAACTTATTCGGCCTTCCTCTGCCACCCCGCTCCACGTGTTTGCGAGGCCTCCGGACAAGCACGTACACAGGCACGGCCGGTAAGTGTTGGACATTCCATTCTCCACCTAGGCAGGCAGAACAGAGCCACTCCGTTGCTTCAGGGACCTCTTCTGCAAACACCCTCTTGCTTAAGTGCGACTCTAAACAAAGATGCCTGGCCTTGAGCCGATAGTCTTACAAAGCCAAGCTAAGCACCCCGCATTTGCATACTGGCTATACTATTGTTAAATCTGCGCTAAGTCGATCATGTTAAACTTGACCTTTTCCAAAGCTTTGTCCCGCTCCAAACTCGCATTGTCCTCACCGAGTATGGCATGGCCTGTAGGCACAATTCACCCTATAAAAACTCCCCGATTCCGAGACCACCTTGGATCGCTCTGGAGTTCCATCCTGCCTTGCTGCCGTTTTGTCCGGCGAGCTCCCCTTGGCAAACCGCACTGAGCTTTCTTCTCCACCATCTTCCAGCTCCTTCAGGACTATGAGAAAAGGTGTCATATCACCCTTTTCCCCTGAAAATCCTTATTTCTAATTCCTCCGTTAGCCGCGTGACTGTGGTGTCTTTACTGGTTGTTTGTCCTTTCATAAAAGATATCAATTTTTACTATTTTAAAACCTGTCTGACTGCTTGACTGACCTGACCCCATAGACATTAGATCCCTGCTAAGTTACCCTGCCTCTCACTAGCTTAAGAGAGTGCTCCAGTTAATTTCCCCAACTTGTGTTTGTGTTTGGTTATTTGGGCGCCCCTCCGGGGACCCCCAGAGAACAGGGTAACATGCAGTTTAGGGAGGGGCCAGTCAGCCCCTCCCAAAACTACAAATCTCAGTCTGATCAATGGGAAGGGGAAAAGGGAAGGTTCTCATGGATGGCTGCCTCATGTTATAATTAGGAAGATTGCTCTGTAATATCCTTTCAATTTTTTTTCAGAACTTCTGTAGTGCAATATCTGAATTGGCTCTTTGGAGGAACCAGAGAGCATTTTCTTGTATTTTCCAATGGCACTATAGTAAGAATAATGATAATTTCTTAGTAACAAGTTAACTCATCAAGTTTCCTTTCTGTACTGCAGTAACAGTAATAAGCAATGACCTGCTGTGTGATCAGACTGGTGAGTAATGTAATCAGTCTCTTTTAAAAAGTAATATTTCAAGCTCTGGCTGTAACATACTCTATCTTCCTCAAAGCTGTGTCCTAAGATAAGGTTACTCCAAAGTGGACAATTGCAGACATCTAGGGTGACATTGGGTTGCTGCTAAATTTATTCAGAATTAGGCCAGTGTAAGTGATGTGTGATCCAGTGTGGTGTGGTGATTTGACTGTTGGACACACTATGACCTTGGAGACCAGAGTTCGATTCCCTCACTGGGCCATGTAAACCCACTGGGTAACCTTGGGCCTGTCACATACTCTGAGTCCCAAAAAAACCCCATTATAGGTTTGCCTTGGGGTCACCATAGATTGGAAATTACTTGAAGGCACACAACAACAATAAGAAGTGATCAAGCAAATTTTGAAAGGGCAGACCAGCAATGATAACTACATATTATCACATTTCCATTCCACCGTTCCTGCAAAGAATTCAGAGCAGCATCCATGTTTTTCTGTATACCTCTTGTACCCACAACAGTCCTGTGAGGGAGGTTACGCTAGAAGCTACGTACTACATACACTTATCACTCTGGGCCTTTCTGCACTACACTGTTATAGTGCTATTATTCTACTTTCAACCTCCCATGGAATTCTGGAGTTTGTAGTTTACTGAGGCCAAAGAGCTCTCCAGCTGAGAATTCAAAATGCCCCTCCCTAAACTGCAAATCCCAGGATTCCATAGAATGTTGAAAGTGGAATAATAGCACTGGAACTGTGTAGTGAGGTCCTGGCTGAAGATCTGGAGCTTTGTCTTCCTGGTTCAATACTCTAACCTGTGGTGGAGATGCAGAACTTCTAGTCCTCAAGAAGTTGCGAGATTTCAGTGTCGAGAAGACCTTATCAGCCTAGTTGATGCTCAGAAATGATGGGAGTTAGAGTCTAACAATTCCTGTAACACAACAGGTTCTCCACTCCAGCACTAACCTCTATCCCACACTGGTTTGTTTTGGCTTGTGCTCCCAAGTCTGGTTAAAAACAGCTTGCAGCTTTAAATTAGCACAGATGAGTTAACTGCGCAGGTGGAGCTTGGAAGCTAAAGGTAGCCCAGGAGGCAACATGATGCCCTTGACTTCTGTTTTTGTGATTGAGGATTAGAGTCTTTTGCTGTGGTTTAGTAAAATAATTAGGTAAGTACCATACATAAACAACCATGTAATAGAGTACAGAGGCTGTGGGCTAGGGGATTGTGACTCAGAGACCTGTGGCTTAGTTTGCTGGCATGAGTCATAAAAAAACTGTTTATTGTATATCTACTCATTACTTGGTTGTAGACACTGTATCTCCTCTCCTATATAGTGATATAGCTATGGGGGGGGGGATGAGGGTATTGCCCCCCCGAAAGGATTTTACCAACTCAAAATGAAAAGTTCTTTCAGCCCGCAGATATCTATCATTGCAAACCACTGAAAATCATTCCCATCTAAAACTTCTATGTTTGTTTGTGTTCTCTTGCCCAGCTAACTTTCCCTCCCCCTTTCCTTTGGATGCCTAAAATGTGTTACTAAATGCTAAAACGAAAGGTTAAATCACTGCTATGCTAGAAGTTTTTGGGGACTGAAAGAAAATTTTGGGAGGAGGGGATTCATATGGGAGGGGGGAGCAATGCCTTCATTTTGCCTGCCCTTGTGATTAAACCTCTCAATATACAGGGCTGGAAATCAAAATCATGCAGCCCTCCCAAATATTGAACTGCAAATCCTAGCAGTCTTAGCCATACACACCAATGTGGAGGAATGTGAGGAGTCGAAACCCAGCAATATCTGGAGGGCTGTGTGATTCCCAGTTGTGCTGTACAAACAAACAAACGAATACATAAACAAAGGAGACTATTTAAACTCTTCTTTGGGAGCTATTGAGCTTGGAGGCATGCTACTTGCTTGCTTTCTGTGCAGGGTGTTATACCTCAATTCCCTATCATGATCATGTTGGAGTATACTTGGAAGTATTGGGGGTGTGGTAAGTTTAAAAAGGGAATGGCATTTTCTGTTGTTGTTGTTGTTTTCTGTTCCGATATAACAAGGTAGGGAGAAGAGAAGGTTAAGAGGGGACGTGATAGCCATGCTTAAATATTTGAAGGGATGCCACGTAGAGGAAGAAGAGGGCTTGTTTTCTGCTGCTCCAGAGACCAGGACAAGGAGCAATGGATTCAAGCTGCAGGAAAGGAGAGTCCACCTGAACCTCAGGAAGAACTTCCTGACAGTCAGGGCTGTCCGGCAGTGGAATATGCTGCCTTGGAGTGTAGTGGAGTCTCCTTCCCTGGAGGTTTTTAAGCAGAGGCTTGATGGCCATCTGTTGGGATTGCTTTGAGGGTGTTCCTGCATGGCAGGGGGTTGGACTGGATGGCCCCTGGAGTCTCTTCCAACTCTAGATTTCTATGATTCTATGATTCTATGAGAGCTGATGTAATGCCAAAGGGCAGAACAGTAGGTTCTGGACTTTTTAACTGGTCTTAAACTCCTAAAGGTCTCCCCCCACCGGCTGCTATTTTCTACAAAACGGAACTGCTGTGTCTATACTTAACAACAACACACTTGGAATTCTTAAGAGTCAGTCTGGAGTTGCAGATACATCTTTCTAGTTTAGGAGTGAAAAGAATGAGCTTCAGACCAGTACTGCATCTGAAGTCTTGATCCTATAGGGTTGCTTTAAGACCCAGTAACCTGTTAAGACCAGGAGCTAAGCAGCAGTTGGCTGTCATGCCCTGTTTGTAGGTTCCCCAGAGATAAGAAATCTCCCTTACCGTCTGAAATTTGCATATATGCTATCTGTGAATATGGTGATCTGTTAAGCTATTTTGGGTAGCTGCTGCAGATAGGAAGAAATTCATGAAGGGGCTGGACCTAGGACTGAATGTAGGGCCAGTTATATTTTCTGCAGTCTAGGGAAAAAAGCATTACAAATAGTTCAGTGTGGTATTTTAAATAGCTCTGTTTTTCCCCATAATAGTGGCCTAGGAAATGTCCCCAAAGCAAGATCATTAAGTATGCTTCCGATTTCATCCATCAGTCAGCAAAGTTGCTTGCTCTAAAATACAGTAACTTCTGTTTCTCTTGGCATTAGGTGAACTGGCTCTTTCGTTAGCAGTTTCCTGTTTCTTCCCACTGCACTTGCCTTTGCACTGCTCATTTTTGCTTTAAAGCAAGAGTAGGGAAGTGTTTCACTGTTGAGTACCCTCTGACATTTCACTGGCACACATGGCTAAGGAATATCACAGTGTGGTAAAGAGGGCAAAAAGTTATTAGTGAGGAAGAACACACAAATTAGAAGAGGCTGCAGCAGTTTGATTTTGCCTGAGCCCACTGGGAAGGGCAAGGTTCTACCGCCCTCCTGCTGAGTTAACTGAATGTATTGTTAACACAAAGCCAAGTAGCAGCTGGTTGCTAAACTCCTATAAAAGAAGCCCTGTGATTCTGGCTTTTTTTCTCCTCCTGCTTTGAACCTGTACAAGAGTGCTTGATTTGCAGTTCTGCCTTGAGGTCTGCTATGAAATCACACTCAGTGGCCACCTGGGAGCCTCTTTCCCAGATCTGTGGTAGTGAACTGTAATTACTGATTTATTTATTTAATTTAACTTTAATCCCATCTTCTCCTAATATGGGACCCAAGACAGTTCACAATATGAGTTAAAATAAAATATAATTAAAACAATGAATAACAATAATTAAAACCATGAATAACAATGAAATGAACAACCATATTAAAAGCATTAATTTGAAACAGTTTTTAGAAACTGTTAAAATGATAAAAATACAACACATCCCAATGAAAAGACCTTCTTTATCAGACAGGGAATACTCAAAGGCCTGAGTAACAGAAAGTCCTCTACTTGAAGGTGGAACCATAGTTGAGAAGGACCCACCTAGCTTCCTGTGGCAAGGAATTGCACAATCTGGGAGCAGCATCACAAGCTGAACGTGAGTCAGCAGTGTGATGCGGCAACCAAGAAAGCCAACGCGATTCTTGGTTGCATCAATAGGAGTATGGTGTCTAGATCAAGGGAGGTAATGGGACCACTGCATTTATTAGACCTCATTTGGAATACTCTGTCCAGTTCTGGGCACCTCAATTCAGGAAAGATACTGACAAGCTGGAACATATCCAGAGGAGACCAACCAAAATGGTGAATGGTCTGGAAGCCATACCCTCTAAGGAGTGGTTTAGGGAGCTGAGGATGTTTAGTTTGCAGAAGAAGTGGTTAAGAGGGGACATGATAGCCATGTTTAAATATCTGAAGGGATGTCATGTCGAGGAGGGAGCAGGCTTGTTTCCCACTGCCCCGAGACTAGGACAAGGAGGGAGATTCCACCTGAACCTCAATAAGAACCTCCTGATGGTGAGAGCTGTTTGGTAGTGGAATATGCTGCCTCGGAGTGTGGTGGAGTTTCCTTCTTTGGAGGTTTTTAAGCAGAGGCTGGATGGCCATCTGCCGGGAGTGCTTTGATGTGGGTTCCTGCATGGCAGGGGGTTGGACTGGATGACCCCTATGGTCGCTGCCAACTCTATGATTCGATGTGCTACCAGGAGGGTCTTCTCCTATGTGTTCACCAAATGTACCTGTGATGGTGGTGGAACAAAGAGAAAGCCCTTTCCTTAAAACTCAGGGAGGTTCACATTAGGAGATTTTGGTCTTTATCATATAGTCTGAACCTAAGCTGAGTGCATCACATTCATTGGTACCTCAGCCAACCTTATTACATACAGCCTTGGTCCAGTGCCTTTAAGACAGGCTGGGCAACTGTGGAAGCTCAAGAGCAGCATCGACCTCTAGGAGATCATGGAGGGTTGCAACTCCCACTGCACCCAGTTCTGCAAATAATAATCATAATCATAACAGTTGTTGTTGTTTTCATCCTTATTTTTATTATTGTCCTCAAATGTCCTCTATGAGACATGGGGACTTTTCGTACAGGTTTTTGGCACCTTCCCAAAGGCATTGAGGGTCATTTTGAGCCCCCCCCAAAAAACCTGAACAATTTTGCAAAAAGTTTGTTTTGACCCCTGGCAGGTTCCAGGAGGACTCCAGACATAGTAGAAGTGCCCTCCACATTCCCTAGAGGTCATTTTGAGGCATTTGGCTGCACTTTGTCCACCTCTGCTTTACGAGCATCTTAATCTACAGTGGATTGTTGAGCAATTTTTCATGGCTTGAAAGGTTGTCATGAATCCTGAAGAATCCCTACCTAGCATCGGAAAACTTTTTGTTTCAGAAGGAGCTGTTTTTAAGAGAACAGGCTATTCATAGGTGGTAGGTGGTCTGTTGCTGCTTTTGCTCAAAGCTCCCTCCTCTGGTTGTAGAAGGTTATAGAGTCATAAAATCATAGACTTGGAAGAGACCACAGGGGCCATCCAGTCCAACCCCCTACCATGCGGGAACCCACATCAAAGCATTCCTGACAGATGGCCATCCGGCCTCTGCTTAAAAACCTTCAAAGAAGGAGATTCCACCACACTTCAAGGCAGCATATTCCATCGTTGGACAGCTCTGACCAACAGGAAATTTTTCCTGAGGCTCAGATGGAATCTCCTTTCTTGCAGCTTGAATCCATTGCTTCTTGTCCTAGTCTCTGGAGCAGTGGGAAACAATGTTACTTTGGCCCAGGCCTACCCGGTGATAGCACTAGATATCTCTTTTTGATATCAAACCATTCGGCCTTCCTCTGCCACCCCACTCCACGTGTTTGCGAGGCCTCCAGACAAGCATGTAAACAGGCGCGGCCGGTAATTGTTGGACATTCCATTCTCCACCTAGGCAGGCAGAACAGAGCCACTCAGTTGCTTCAGGGACCTCCCTGCAAACACCCTTTTGCTTAAGTGCAACATTAACAAAGGCACCCAGGCCTGAGCTGACAGTCTTACAAAGCCAAGCTAAGCACCTTGCATCTGCATACTGGCTACACTATTGTTGATTCAGCGCTAAGCCGATCATGTTAAACTTGACCTTACCAAAGCTTTGTCCCGCTCCAAACTCGCATTGTTCTCACCGAATAAGGCGTGGCCTGCAGTCACAATTCACCCTATATAAACCCCTCGATTCCGAGACCACCTCGGATCACTTGCCCTGTTTGGATTGCTCCCGAGTTCCAGACCGCCTTGCTGCCATTTTGTCCGGCGAGCTCCCCTCAGCAAGTCGTGCTGAGCTTTCTTCCCTGCCAGGACTACGAGAAAGGTGTCGTATCACCCATTTTCCCTGAAAATCCTTATTTCCAATTCTTCCATTAGCTGTATGATTGTGGTGTCTTTACTGTTTGTTTGTCCTTTAATAAAAACATCATATTTTCTATTTTAAAACTGTCTGACTGCTTGACTGACCTGACCCCGTAGACATTGGGTTGCAAGATCCCTGCTAAATTACCTTGCCTCTTGCTAGCTTTAGTGAGTGCTCCAGCTAATTCTCCCCAGAATTGTGTTTATGTTTTGGTTATTTGGGCACCCCTCCCGGGACCCCCAGAGAACAGAGTAACAACAAGCCCGCTCCCTCCTCAACAGGACATCTCTTCAGATATTTAAACATGGCTAACATGTTCCCTCTTAACCTTCTCTTCTGCAGATTAAACATCCCCAGCTCCCTAAGCCACTCCTCATAGGACATGGCTTCCAGACCCTTCAGCATTTTGGTTGCTCTTCTCTGGACATGCTCCAGCTTGTTAATATCCTTCTTGAACTGAGGTGCCCAGGTCCTATCAAAGGCAAGTTCATCTAGGCATCTGAAAATTTGGCTTTGCCTTTAATTATTTTGAATGCGTTAGAATCATAGAGCTGGAAAAGACCACAAGGACCATCAAGTCCTACCCCATTCTGTCATGCAGGAAAACACAAGCAAAGCATTGCTGACTGATGGCCATCCAGACTCTGTTTGGAAGAAGATTCCATCTCACTCTGAGGCAGCATATTCCACTGTTGAACTGCTCTTACAGTCAGGAAGTTCTTCCTAATGTTTCCTGCTTGTTTCCTGGGAAACGTCATTCCTCTGGGTAGCTGAAAACAGCTAAGAGGGTTTCCTAATAGGTAACAAATACCAGCAGTGATATTTGTCCATCTTTTAATTAACCTGATAACTTCAAGTGAATGTAAATGGTTCTGGACAGCTGATTAGAATATATACATTTTTATGTGTGTGTAATTATCTCAAGTATTTATAAAAGCTAGCAAGGACATATGCCATCTTGGAGGAGGTGCTACCTCCTTTGAAAGTGTAAAAAGAGACAATGCTTGTTTGCAGGGCATGCTTGCTGCAGCAATACACAGTTGCTTCCCTTAGAATAAAAACATATTGTTCTTTGAGCCTTGGTTTTACTTACGTGTACAAATATAGTTAGTAAAATAGGTGTGTTCTTCGGCATTATTACTTCAGCAGAAAGTTTGGTACCAGGGGTGCAAATGACATGAAAAGAATAGGGATGGAATCCTACACCCACAAGAAAGTAACATAGGGTTCAACAAATTTCATAAGATTTTTTATTCCAAGTTAAGAATATACCCATGTGAAATCATAGAATCATAGAAATGTAGAGTTGGAAGAGACCACAGGGGCCATCCAGTCCAACCCCCTGCCATGCAGAAACACCCTCAAAGCACTCCCGACAGATGGCCATCTAGCCTCTGCTTAAAAACCTCCAAGGAAGGAGACTCCACTACACTCCGAGGCAGCAGATTTCACTGCTGGACAGCCCTGACTGTCAGGAAGTTCTTCCTGAGGTTCAGGTGGAATCTCCTTTCCTGCAGCTTGAATCCATTGCTCCTTGTCCTGGTCTCTGGAGCAGCAGAAAACAAGCCCTCTCCCTCCTCTACATGGCATCCCTTCAAATATTTAAACATGTTTATCATGTCCCCTCTTAACCTTCTCTTCTGTAGACTAAACATACCCAGCTCTCTAAGTCTATCCTCATAGGACATGGCTTCCAGGCCTCTCACCATTTTGGTCGCCCTCCTCTGGACTTGCTCCAGCTTGTCAATATCCTTCTTGAATTGGGGTGCCCAGAACTGGACACAGTATTCAAGATGGGGTCTAACCAAAGCAGAGTAGAGTGGTACCAGTACCTCTCTCGATCTAGACACCATACTCCTATTGATGCAGCCAAGAATTGCATTGGCTTTCTTGTCTGCCGCATCAGCCAGATCAAGAAAAACTTGTAGAAGTAAACAAAGACATTTTGAACATTCTAGAGAGCTTCTAGGAGACTTCTTCTGACCTCCACCTTTCTTATGATTTCCATTTTGGTGTCCAAGCTTATAGATCTGTGTTTGTTATCGTGCCGAGGGTAGATAGTGAGGCAGGCTTATCTCTTTTTCTCTCTGTTTTGCTGTTCAGGCATGCTCAGTAAGGGACTCCAGAGGCAGCTGATGTTTACCTTGCCTGTGGTAGGCACTTACATATAGCCTACAGTGGGGGCAGCTAGAGTAGAATCCCATTCTTTCCTTACTCAAGCTTACTGCAGTCCCCCACCCCCCAAATAGACATGTTGCCGCAACCCAACACCAAAAGTCTTGTGTTTCTGTAGCCGTTGTTAATCATCCTTCCTATGCTGATGATGCTAAACAATCTTCCAGCTAGACAGAGGATTAGGTGGAAAGAGATTGCGTATAAGAAGACATTGTGAAAAGGAGCTTTTTTGTCAGAGGCTTGGTAAACAGAGGCATGTCTAAACATTCATGCAGGTTTAATTGACTAACCTAATAAAATTTATGCAATCCAACAAATGGGGAGGCATACCTCTTTTAACATTATTAGTAATTTGCATTAATCTCTGAACTGAGTTTTTTGTTTTTGGCTGGGTGTTGATTTAAACAATGTTGTCATTGCAGAGCAGGTGGTCTCATCCTGTTCTTGCAAAGTAAGCTGATTTTCTTGACAATTGTTTGAGAATGTTTGGAAGCTGTCCTTGGGCATTTTACCCTGTTGATCAACTTTGGGATGAAGCATGTCCTTTAAGTATGACTAATAATTTCAGGTGGCCTGCATACCTGTGTTAAGAGGAAACAACATGGTATGTTTCAATATTTTGCTGTCACTTTCTAACTGTCCCAGTTTGTCAGGGACACTCCTGATTAATCCTCTGTCACCCTCCCTTTTCAGCTGCTTTTAAAATGTCCCAGTTTCTCTACCGATCTCCCACTTTCCCCCTTTGTCCTCAGCCTACTTCCATTGCTGCAAATGGAGTACAAGGTGCAAAAGTAGTTTGGACTCAGTTAGCTCAAGGAGGGAGGGTAGAACCTTGCCCTTCCCAGTAGGCTCAGGCAAAAGCAAACTGCTGTAGCTTCTCCTTGCTTATATATTCTTCCTCATTAATAACCTGTGCCATTTGACCACACCCTGGTGTTGCTTAGCCACAGGCTTCTTGGTTTCCATTTGTGAAATGTTAATGTGTTTGAACTTGTCAGAAAACTTGAGAGCAAGACCTATGAGAGGGGTCCATTTAACACAAATTTGTATTGTTCTTTTAATTTTATGTAAAAGGCATAAACATTAAACCTGTTTAGTCATTCAACGAGTCACTGCCCTTCCTTTTGTCCAGCCTGAACAATATCCACAAGGGATAGAAAGGCATTCAATTGGACAGGGTTTTTTTGTGTGTGTGTTCAATGTCCCTCTGTTTTCAACTATTGCTGGATTTCTCTGTTCTGTCTCCCTTCCCACCTACCATACTCACACTGACGTCTGGCTAGCTGTAATAGTTCTCCTTTTTCTTCCTTTCCTGTTCAGGCACCAAGAAGAATTGAACAGAAGGGCTACCATTCACCCGTAATACAAAAGTCAGCAGACTGTAGAAAAGCCAGAATCCTGTTTATATCCACTGTTTGGGACCCTGTTTGACTTTTTGGAGTTTTTTCGGAGCTTTCTAGAGCACCTGGTCAGTTGATCAGTTGGTAGAACCAGAAGACCAAAGCATGCAGGCTGCTGATGTGGGTGAGCTTTTGATTGCATCGAGTGCCAGACTTGTTGCTGGTGTATTGACCTCTCTCCTGCCTAGAAACTGGGAAATGGGGGATCCCTTCTCTTGGGAAGAAACTGCAGACAGAGGAGAGAGTGCCTCTTCAGAGGGTAGCTCCTCTCCAGAAGAAACCAGGGACAGGCACATCTGTTTGTCACAATCCAGCATGAGGTCAGAAGAGAAGCGCTTAAGGACATTCCAGCACTGGGCAGACAGAGCTTCTGTTTCTCCAGCTGATTTGGCTGCAGCTGGTTTTTTCTTTGTTGGTCCCAACGACAGAGTGGAGTGTTTCTGCTGTGGTGGGGTGCTTTACGACTGGTTTCCTGAAGATGATCCCATGGTGGAGCATAAGAAGTTCTTCCCCACATGTCCGTTCATCCAGGGCAGGGATGTCGGAAACCAGCCCATGCTTCAGGCAGAGGAAACCCGGGACTGTGTGGACGGCCAATTCCTTGGCATGCTGCAAAGCTTAAGTTCAGAAGAAGCTGCCCTAGACAGCCAACCAGAATATCCAGATATGGAGATGGAGGGGGATCGCCTGGCAACATATCGCAGCTGGCCGTCCTATGCTCGAATGTCTCCAGAGGCACTGGCAAGAGCGGGTTTCTTCTACACAGGTATGCAGAGATGCTAGAATTGCCTTGCTCAATGCCACCAGGCAGAACAGTATTCTGCTCTCAACAGATCTGTTTTAGGAACTTGGAAGCAGAATAACAAACAAGGAGGCAGCCTGGCTTCTCAGTATTAGATGTGCATTAAAAAGCCATCATAACGAGAACTGTTTGGCTGTGAAAGAGCCAGCAGATAAAGACCACTTTATTTCAACAGGTATTTGGCAATGAGCTGGTTGTGGGGAAATGTATTTTAATGGGGTGTTGATCCTGTCCATTTATTCTTATTATCCTTTTTATACTGTTTGAAATGGTGGTTTAATATGATAACTTATTTAATTTTTTTAAAAAACCCGTTTTATCTTCAGAGTGTTAGCTGCACTTTGTTTTAATCTGGCAGAGAGGGGCGAAGCCTAGTCTCCCATCATTTTCTGTGTTGGTTATACTGTGTCTCTCTGTCCCGGTTTCTGTACAAAAAGCAAGATACGACCCTGGGTATGGGCTTATAGGTTTCATGTCATACCTCACCACTTGGATTTCATGGGTATTTCTATGAGAGAGCTGAAAAAGCAGCATGACATTCACTGCAGAATTCAGCTACGAGGGGGTCTCTATATGTATCTCCAGCCACCAGCTTCAGTTCCCAAAGGTTACTAGCTCTCACTGATACAACAGTATCTTAACTGTTGAACAGATGTCTGTGAAAATCTTAAAGGAAGGAAGGAAGGAAGGAAGGAAGGAAGGAAGGAAGGAAGGAAGGAAGGAAGGAAGAGAACTAGAGTGGGTAGCTGAATTAGATTCTAGTCATTAGAATGAGGGAAGGAGATTTTCCTCCCTCTAAGCCATGATGAGCATAACTAGAATACATTTATGAGCATAACTAGAATACATTTATGGAGATCAGCAGACTTACGTCTTAACCTTGTAGAACTTTGTGTGTGTGATTTCTTCAGCACAGAGTTCATGCAACCCCATGCACAAGGATGCCACAGATCTATGATCAGTACAATGCTAGCTACTGTACAGTGGATTTTGGGTTGATCTTTTGACTCATGCATTGATCTTAGATGCTTGTTCTCTTTGTTCACAAGCTATACTTGGCACTTTTGGAAGAATGGATTCAGCCCAATGAATTGCAAATGACTGTGACTATGAACCCATCTCTTATCAAATCCTGCAGCAACAATGTCTCCCAATTGTCAGATCAGCCTTGCTGTCCCCGCCATGCATTTTAATGGCATGCAGCGCTCTGATGTTTGATGTCATGTCATATCATAACGTATAATGCCATGTAACAGCATATAGTGCTTTGAACAAAGGGCTGGAATGGGGATGATGGAATTGAATGAGAAAAAATGTGGTAGAGATGAAGGAATGTTGTTTTAAAAACTTTGATGAGAGAGAGAGAGAGAGAGAGAGAGAGAGAGAGAGAGAGAGAGAGAGACCAAACACAGATGCAAGGCTATGCCGTTAGCAGGCAGAATGTAAGCTCGAGAAAAGAGTTTTAATTAGCTGCCAAATAGGAGGTTGCATGCACAAATTTGTAATTTTACCACTTACAAGGCACTGTACATTTCAAAAGTCCTTTAGTTTTGGCAATTTCCAGAATGTGCTGCTGTTATTCTGCTGTTCCTTAATAAAGTTTTTGTAAACTTCTAAGCCTAAATTTTGAGATGGGAGTTCTCAATGACACCAACCCAGGATCGTATGACCATCTTTCTATTCCCGAGAGATGCTTGTAGCATCATGGATTGTTGCCAAAGGACTTGTTATTTGTATCCGATGTGTCCATTACTCTTTTGTTTTTGTTATTGTCTAACCATAAAACCTTTTGTCTGAAATGTTTTCAGGCCAGGGAGATTATGTGCGATGTTTCCACTGTGATGGTGCTTTGAGTAACTGGGAACGTGGAGATGATCCCTGGACGGAGCATGCCAGGTGGTTTCCAAGGTAGGTTCATCCCTGTACATGTAGTCTTCTCTGTCCCCATTGACCCTTTCTCACTTTTTGGATATAGCTCATAATGGAAAACAGAACAGTAATAATGTGCCCCACATGATGGTTGTTCCCAAGCTCCAGGAATGAAAACCTTGGCAATATTTATTGAATGCTTAGGACCTCTATACACATCACAGCCTTTGTGAGAGGGGTGGTGTTCTATGTAGCTGTTAGTCTCATCTTTTGAAGGCTACCATTCCACTAAATTAGAGGTGGGCAACTGCATCAGGGGTCAATTTTGTGTCCCAGAATCCTCTTAAAACCATGTGGATTGCCCAAAATGTGGGAGGAGATGGGAGAGGCTGAAATATGTATCTGTTTTTGATAGATGGACAGACAGACAGATTAATTTAAGCAGTGCATGACAGCCTCTGGTTGTTGTCATCTGATTTCAAATCAAATCTGACTTATGGTAGCCTTATCAGTGGCCTTTCTTGGCAAGATTTATCAAAGGCATATCTAGGGTGGGGCAACTGGGATGCATGCCCTGGGTGCCAATGCCAGGGGGGTGCAAAAAAGCCAAACCTCCACGCCACCCTCCTGCCTGCACCTGGCCCACCAGTGCCCCCCTTCCACTCCTGCTGGGGTCCTCCTTGGCCTGATGCGGGGGGTGGTGATGGTGGCAGCAGTGGCAGCATGCTGTTGAGCCTAGATACACCACTGAGATTTATTTGAAGGAAGCTTGTAACCATCTTCCTCTTAGGCTGAGAGAGTATGTCTTTCCCAAGGCCACCCAGTGGATTTCCATGCCTGAGCAGGCTTTGAACCTTGGTTTCCATGATCCTCAGTCCAACACTCTTGCTACACCACACTGGCTCACTGCTGCTCCTTTAAGGGATGAATTGGTGCTCTTGATTGCATCAGGAAAGGGATTTCACCTTTTTTTTTTGGATTAGAAAAAAAGGCATTTTGCGGGGTGTAAAAAGGCCAGGGGTTCCAACGTTGGGAAGGCTGCATGTGGCCTCAGAGGTATGGGCTAGGTTGCCCACTCTTGCATGAAATGCTTGCTGTCCAGTCACTTTTCGTCTTTGTCTGTTCCTCCTCTTACTTTTCCTCATTGCTTCCGTAGGTGTAAATTCTTGCTACAGTCAAGAGGGGGAGACTTCATAAACAGTGTTCAAGAATCATACTTCAGTCATCCGGTAAGTATGTGCACATGCATACAAATCCATGCTATGTATATGTGTGTATGTGCCTTCAAGTCACCTATTGAATGATGATGACTCTATGAATTTTAAAGAGTTTTCTTGGGCAATGACTATGCAGGGGTGATTTTGCCAGTTCCTTTCTCTGAAATTTAGCCTACAGTCACCAGTGGCTTAAACTGTGCATTTCTATTCAGTGATGCTTATATTGTGTTGATTGCAGGAAAGCAGCTTGTATGAGCCAGGTCAACATTCTGCAAGCCCCCAAGGTAGGCATGTATCTCTTTGAGCTCTTGTTCACAAGGCGACCAATTGCTTGACTTATATCTTAACCTATGTTCTGTCTGGTCTGGCTTTGAAGCCTCAAGCAACCATATCACACCCCCTCAGAATGCTACTTACACAACTACATAAGATGATGAGATACTGGCCTGGGATCTATTGCCCTAGGAAGATTGTTCATGGTTACTTGCAGAGTTGGCAGAAGTTATTTGTTGGAGTACAGTCCACAGAATCCCCCTGCCAGCATGGCTATTGGCCATTCTGATTGGAAGATGTTGGGTGTTGTACCCCAAAGAGGTAATTTTTCCAAGCACTGGTGACTTATTCCAGCCCTTGTGCTAGTTTAATCTTGGCATCTTCAGTGTCGCCAGTATCTTAGGTGTTATACAGAGAGCACAGTTGTCTCTATTGCTTGGTACAGAGCGATCAAAGACAGGGTGTGGGTGACAGAAGAAGTCTTCCCAGAAGGTGCAAGGTAACAGTTTATAAAAGTATGTGCCTCTTTAAATGATCTGGAAAAGAATGATGTAAGATTTGTGGAGAGTTGAGAAAACAGGCTGTGTGGGTGTGATACCAGTCAAAGAAAGGGAATGAATGTATGCAGGGAAGACCTGAATACAGTTCTCCCTCTACATTTGTGGGTCTGGCCTTCATGAATTTGATTATCTGCAAGTGTACGTGCCTTCTGCAGCCCCATTCTCCTCCTCCCACTTCCATGCAACTTGCGCTGAGGCAAAAGACAACAGGGGTTAATGTTAAATTATCTATAACATGCCACAAAGTTTCCGTCTAAGTCAGGTATGACTAGAGATGTATTGATCCCCTTTTATAAAAATGCATTTTTAGAAATTTCTAAAGGAAAATACAGCAATGTCAGGATACGTTGCTCCTGTCATAAAGTATCTGATGGATGTGTATTAGAATAGATAAGATAGCTGACTTAGGCATTGCTAGGGTTAGACAGAACTCTATAAAGCAGGGCTTTCCAAACTGTGTGCCGTGACACATTAGTGTGTTGCTTGTAATGTGTTGCCTCCCCAGCCAAGAAAGACCTCCCCTAGCCAGAGTGTGGCCTGCTGCTGCCACTCTCACTGGGTCCTTTCCCCGGCAAGAGTGACAGCAGTGGGCAAGTGTTACTACAGTTATGATATGTCTAGTGAGAGCACTAGATATCCTTTTGATATCAAATAATTTGGCCTTTGGCTGACCTTTCTCTGCCACCCTACTCCACATGTTTGCAGAGGTCCACTGGACAAGCACGTATTGGGCGCGGCCATTAATGGTTGTACATTCCAAACCTCATTTAGGCTGGCAACTTAATGCTTCTCTGATGCTTCAGGGAAAACCTTCTTGCAAACCGGCCTTGCTCAGCGCGAATCTACACAAAGATGCACGGCCGAGTGCCGAGCCATTCCTTTAAGTTGAGCCATTTGGCCATACTATTGTCATCCAGCGCTAAGCTAATCATGTAAAACTTGACCTTTTCCAACTCCTTTGTCCAGCTCCAAATCTCCTTTGTTCTCACTGAGCATGGCATGGCCTGTAGGTAAAATCCACCCTGTAAAAGGTCCCCTTTTCCGGAACACTTTGGATCACCCTGGACTTCCATCTAGCTTTGCTGCCACTCTGTCCAGTGAAGTTTTCCCCTCAGTTCCCTATAACTGAGTTTGCCTCCCTTTTTGGACTTCTCGGATCGCTCCTGAGTTCCATCCAGCCTTGCTGTCGGTTTGTCCAGCAAGCTCCCCTCAGTGAACCGCACTGAGCTTTCTTCCCTGCAACCCCCGCTTTTCTCCAGTACTACGAGACCAGGTGTTGTATTGCCCATTCCCCAAAAACTCTCTACTTCTATTTCTCACTTAGTTAGTGTATGTCGTGTCTTTTGTGTTGTTTGTCCTCAATAAGTATTATTTGTTACTTTAGAACCATCTGGCTATGCTCTCTGACCTGATGTCGTAGACATAGGGTAAAAGATCCTAGCTAAGTTACCCTGCCTCTCATTAGCTTAAGAGAGTGCTTGAGCTTAATTTCCCCATCTTGTGCTGTTGTTTGGTTATTTGGGCACCCCTCCCGGGACCCCCAACATACAGGGTAACACAATGACCGGGTGGGAAGGGGCTGCCTTTCCCCCGCCAGCGCTCTCACTGGGGCCTTACTGGTGAGGGTGATGGCAGTGGGCCAAGTTTGGGGGGCTCCTTTCCCCACCCTAGATACACCTTTGGGTACCTCCAGTTTGCTGGTAAAACTGAACTACTGTGTCGCGAAATGATACATGTTGAAAAAGTGTGTCACCAACATGAAAAGTTTGGAAAGCTCTGCTATAAAGTATTGAATGCCAATAATTGATTGTAACAATGTGTCTGTTAGAAGCTTGCTTGTGTATTCCAAGGTATCAAGTGGTTAATTCTTTATTGCCCCCATTACTGCAATAAAGAGAAGATCAGAGCAGGGGGAAACAAAAGGGCCAAAATGGGTTGTGAGAACTTGAAGTGTTCTGAGATAAGGGGCAGGAAACATGTTCCGGCCTAAGGATGAAAGGCAGGTAAAGAACTGAGAGTCCGAGGAATGTCAAAAGACATGATGTGATGCTAAATTTATGATCCCTCTCCAATCACAGCATTGTGCACCTACATTTGTATTGAAAGGTATAATGTTTATATGTTTCAATCGCAGCAACTTCCGATGAAGTGTGCTGTGTTGATTGCTTTGCTATAAATAAACACTGCTGTCCACCTCTGAAAGAAATTTGTGGATTGTGAGTAATCCAGAGCATGACAAGCAGTGAATAATTTTTTACTGTTAAAAATTCCTCTTCCTCCACATACTGCACCGGTTATTGCCACTCATACATGCATTCTCAGAATTTGATTTCTCCTTGTTCCTGCTTCTTACAGGGGAAAGCAGCATTTTAAGCAATACCAACATTTTTTTCTCCTCTCTCTGGTACAAAATAGGCTATTCACACATGTCAAGCAACCATATTACACATAGGAGGGCAACCAAAATGGTGAGAGGCCTGGAAGCCATGCCCTATGAGGATAGACTTAGAGAGCTGGGTATGTTTAGTCTACAGAAGAAAAGGTGAAGAGGGGACATGAGAGCCATGTTTAAATATTTGAAGGGATGCCACGTAGAGGAAGGAGAGGGCTTGTTTTCTGCTGCTCCAGAGACCAGGACAAGAAGCAATGGATTCAAGCTGCAGGAAAGGAGATTCCACCTGAACCTCAGGAAGAACTTCCTGACGGTCAGGGCTGTCCGGCAGTGGAATCTGCTGCCTCGGAGTGTAGTGGAGTCTCCTTCCTTGGAGGTTTTTAAGCAGTGGCTTGATGGCCATCTGTCGGGAGTGCTTTGAGGGTGTTCCTGCATGGCAGGGGGTTGGACTGGATGGCCCCTGTGGTCTCTTCCAACTCTACGATTCTATGATTCTATGATTCAATAGCTAATTGATATCTTAAGTGATAGACATGGCACAAATGAGCAAGCCATACGTTTTTGTAGGGAGAAAGATGCTGCTCTTGGACTACTAAAGTTCAAACAATTTTAGGACTCCAAATTTTGTTGAAGCTAATGTTCTTAAAGAAGAATTCTATGTTTATATGGAATGAGGCTCACCCCCAGGTAAGTTTGTGTAAGGACATAGCTTTAGATGGCCTTGAAACCAAGCCCTGGGGAGGGGCAAGATGTCAGCACAGCTGGTAGCCTGAACCGCTGGCTCAGCACTACCTGCTGCGAACTCACAGGGAAAACATCTCCCAGGGACCCTTGTGGTCCCCCAAAATAAGTCTCTCTTAGAAGGTAGGGGGAGCAGTATTATATATCGAAAGAGGTATTAAAGGAAAAATAATATCTTTGTAATATAAAAATAATTGAAATATTTTAAGTATTTTGGAATAAGGAGTAGAGTTTGAGAAATGAAATAAAAGGTGTAAAAAAAACTATGAAATATATTTAGTTTAAAGAAGGAAAATACAGATAAGTTAGCAGAGTACCCTGAGTTTCAGAAGGGGGAAGGGAACGGATGACAGAGAATTTGCACTGGGGGAATTTGTCTGATGGGAATTGATAGGAATGAATGTATGAATTTATTAATTGATTTAGTTGTATAAAATGTGTGGGTTATGGGGGTATAGGGTAATATGTATTTGATAGATTGTGTGTAAATTTTATACTACTATTTTCAATAAATAATTAAATAAAGAATTTAAAAAAAAAAAAGAAGGTAGGGGGAGCAGAGCAGCTCACAAGTCCTGGAACATCCCAGCGCTGGCGGAGAAGGACTGGAGGGACCGGTGCGGAATGGATGGAGGACAGAACCGAAGTGCAGCGGATTCACAGCCAGTTATATAGCTGATGAGCACCAGCAAAAACCATTTTTAAAAGAAGAGGATACAACTTAACAAAAGAAGAGGAAACAACGAGCAACAATGTCAAACTGATCTGAAACCTGATTGCATTGCTGGAGTAGCCTGTCGTGGCAGAGACTCCAGGTTTTCAATAAAAAGAAAGGAGATGGATGGACTTGATGAGTGGAGAATTAATTCTTTCTCCCCCTGGAAGTGCTTGGATGAGCTCCCCCCTCGTTTTAGAGTGAGAGCTCTAAAGGAACTTTAGCATCTTTGAACTGCATCTTTGAACTGAACTGTTTCTTTATAAGACTTTAGGCTCTCGGACTCATTTATTTTTTTGAAACTGGTATTTTCATTGAAGGAGAAAGGAGGAAGCGGAAAGGGATTAAAGGCAGAGTTTTAAAAAACTGGAAGGGGGAAAAAGATGGCGAGGATGGAGACTGTTCTGGGAGAATAGAAAGATTATGTGCTGTGCTTGACCTTGAAAAGTATCTGGATGTTCTTGTCTTATCTGAAATAAAACTGGAATATTTTGAAGGGTCCATAGAGGATTAGCCTCAACAAGAGAGGTGAAGAGGCAAGAGAAAATTTGGGGAACATTTTAAAATAGGTTTGAAACAGAGGTATAGGAGCAAAGGAACTTGAAAGGGGTCTGAAACGAAGAATAAACTGAAATGAACTGATTTAAAAGCAGAAATAAGGACAAATGAATTGTAAATAAAATAATGAACTTTTAAGAGAACATGGGACGTAGAACATGGGACTTTTACATAGTACTAATGAATTTTTGATGGTTCAATACTGGAGGAGATAAAGGGAAGATTTAAAACTTTGGACAAATTGAGAAACTGAAGTGTTAAGATTGCTCCTTTTTGACCCCTGGAAATGGATTAGCCTCAAGAAGAGAGGTGAAGATACTAAAGAGGGGACATAGAAAGAAAGAGATTTGAACTCTGGTGAATATTGATGAAATATTAAATTTATAATGAATTAATGGTTGAATATATCTTAAAAATGTTTTAGAATAGTAAAGTTAATTTTGAATTTGTTTTTATTGCAGTAAAAGACAGATAGAAATAGTTTGAGAGAAGTTTAAAAATCTGAAGTAGTTGATGTACTGTAGATCTTATATTGAAAAGCACATTTTTGAAAATAAGAGTTCTGGATGTTATTTTGATAAAAGATTTGATAAGGATTATGTAGAAAAAGAACAGTGAGATCAGATATGGCTACAGGTCAAAAGAAGACAACACAAATTCAACCACAAGTCTTGGAAAGAAAAGGATCCACAGGCTCCAAAATGATGGAGATGAACGGGTTACTTGAAGAATTTCAAAAAATGAGAAATGACGTGATGAAAGAATTAAAGGCAACAAGGACAGAGATAAGAACGATGAGGACAGAAATAAAGCAAGTTCTTTTTTTTATTATTATTATTAAAAATAAATTTTATTAAACATACAATTTGTCCAAAACACAATCAACAACATATACATAAAAATACAAAATCAAATACATACACATATGCATCTATCACACTTCTATGTATCCTATCTACAACCATATCTACCTTACATACATCACCATACACAACACAACATAATAACAATACATATACATACTCATTCCTTACTTCTTTTCTTAAATAATCTAAATGGAGATACAATTTCATTTTTCTGCATCTCCTTTACTAACTAACAATACTTCCGGTCATTATCTTCCATACAAACCCATTCTTCTTCCACCATACAATCCCGAACTTCTTTTTTCTATACCATTGAGTGCAACTTTTCTCTTCTTGTTCTCCTGCTCATTTTATTCTTATTTTTATAGTTACTGACTTATCTATGTTCTACTCTACTTATACTCTTAACTATTATTCTTATCCTATTACCTACTTACTCTAATTCCTAATCAGTCCTATTACACTATTCCCTTTATTACGTCAAATTCATATCTTTTCATTAAATCACTTTAATCATACATACCTATTAATGCACTTTTACCCCACCTCTCTTCCCAAACTTCTCTTAATATTTCCCATTCTCGATTGAATGTTTCTCTCGATTTATCCTTTAAATACAGTGTTAGCTTATCCATCTCCGCCAAGTCGTATACTTTCTGAAGCCATTCTTCTACCTGGGGTGTATTTTCCATCTTCCAATATTTTGCAAATACGATCCTTGCGGCATATATCATGTAGCAAATAGTTCTTGAATATTTTCCTCTAATATTTTTATTTAACCCATCTAAAATATTAAGAAGGTATAATTCTGGGGAAAATTCAAATTTAGTTTTAAATATTTTCTCTATATGTTTGTGTATCTGTAACCAAAAGGTTTTAGCTTTTTTACATTTCCACCACATATGGAAAAAAGTTCCTGTTTCTTGACATTTCCAACATTTAACTATTTTCTTATTTTTATTCATTTTAGAAATTCTAGCTGGGGTTAAGTACCATCTATAATAAATTTTGTAAAAATTTTCCTTTATGTCATAACAACTAGTGAATTCCTGATTTATCTTCCAAGCATTCTGCCACTACTTCAAAGTTATTGTATGACCTATATCTTGGGCCCATTTTATCATGTTTGTTTTGATTACCTCGTGTTCCATTTCTAAACTTAATAATAATTTATAAATCTTACTTAAAGGTTTTTCTACACCTGGCTTCAAAATTTTATCAAATTCATTTTCCTCTAAAGTTATCCCTCTATCCTTCATGTCCTCTTTATATCTCTCAGCAAGTTGTCTGTGAAGGAACCAGTGAGTTGAGAAACCATCCGCTATCAATTCATCCCTAGTTTTTAATTTGATCTTATCTCCTACTCTTTTAATTATGTCCTTATATGTTAGCCATTCTTTTATTCTTATTTTCTCTAGTCTGTGGAAAGCTTCATGAGGTGAAGTCCAATGTGGTAATTTTAAATACAATTTCCCCCTAAATTTTAACCAAATTCTCAAGATCGCTTTTCTAACATAGTGATCCAAAAATTCTCTATTATTTCTATATTTATCATACCAAATATACGCATGCCAGCCGTAATACAAATTAAATCCCTCTAAACTTAATAATTTTGTATTTTCCAATGAAATCCAATTCTTTAACCAAACTAATGTGGCAGCTTCATAATATAATTTTAGATCTGGCAAACTTAGACCACCCCTCTCTTTTGCTTCTTTTAAGTATTTCCACTTGATTCTAGGTCTCCTACCGCTCCAAATAAATTTACTAAGATCCTGTTCCCACCTTTTGAATGCTTCGTCATTCATCATTATCGGTAAATTTTGAAATAAAAACATTAACTTTGGAAGTATATTCATTTTTATCGCTGATATTCTCCTAATAAAGATAAATTAAGTCTTTCCCATTTTTTCAAGTTTTCTTTTATTTCTTTCCAGATTCTTTTATAATTGTTATCAAATAATTCTGAATTGTTTTTCGTTATTATTATTCCCAAGTACCTTACTTTCTTCACTATTTTAAACCCTGTCATATTTATTAATTCTTCATCTTGTATTTGCGTCATGTTTTTTGTGATCATTACTGATTTATCTTTATTAATACGTAAACCAGCTATTTGTCCAAATTCGTTCATTATTTCCATGAATGGTTTTATACTTTTTTTTGGGTCCTCTAATATTAATACCATATCATCTGCAAACGCCTGAATCTTAAATTCATACCCCCTAATCTTCATTCCCCTTATTTCCTCCTTACTTCTAATTTTAGTGGTTACCATTTCTAAACACATGATGAATAACAATGGTGAAAGTGGGCATCCCTGTCTTGTACCTTTATTAATCTTAAACGAATTTGATTTTTCTCCATTTACTATCAACAATGCTTTTTGATCTCTATAAATTGCTTGAATCCAATCTTTATACCTTTTTGCAAATCCCAATTTATTCAACACTTTGAATAGAAAATTCCAATTAACGTTATCGAAGGCCTTTTCAATATCTAAAAACACTAGTGCTAATTCTTTTTGATTCACCTTTTGGTAGTACTCTATTGTATCTATAACTACTCTTATGTTATTTTTCAAGTGCCTACCTGGTAGGAATCCATTTTGATCCTCATGTACCCACTCAACCATAAACTTCTTCAATCTATTTGCTAATACTGCAGTGAAAATTTTATAATCTATATTTAATAATGATATTGGTCTATAATTTCTCTTATCTTGTTTATCTTAGTTAAATGTAGGAAAAGAAAAGAAGCAGCTATATTAGATAAATTACAAGAGAAAGAAAGGGAGTTAAAGAAAAGACCTAAAGATGTGAAAATCAAGAGTGAAATTCAAATATTAAAAAAGCAATTCTCCCTACTAACCATGGAAGAAATGGAAACTGAAATATATAAAACAGAGACATTTTGAATATGCAAATAAACCAGGGAGATGGCTTTCATATAGGTTAAAAAAAGAGAGAGAGAAAAGTAATATCACAGAATTAAAAGAAGGCCAGACTATTCACTATCAACAGAATAAAATTAAGAATATGTTAGTAAATTATTTTGAGGAACTATTTAAAGAAAAGGGCCAATCACAAGGACAGAAAAGTAAGATAAGAGACTTTTTACATCAAGTAGACATATTAGAGGTGTCAGAAACACAAAGAGAAGAGTTAGACAAACCAATCAAATTAGAGGAGGTTAAGGAGGCAATAAGGAGTTTGAAAGAAGGGAAAGCACCGGGACCAGATGGGTTTATAGCAACATATTATAAAACATTTCAAGATCTATTAGCACCCTTGCTAGTCCAAGTAATGAATTCTATAAGTAATGGAAATTTACCAAATTCGTGGAAAGATTCTAATATTGTGCTAATCCCTAAAGAAGGCAAAGATAGGATGACTTCCAGGGAGGAGACACACCGAAATAAAGCAAGTTCTGATTGGATTGGGTAAGGATATAAATGTGTAAGAAATCAAAGAAGAAATAATGGAACTGTTCTTCTCTCTGTAAGATGGAAATTATGTTTGTAATGGAATGGAAATAAGCAATTTCAACTGGAAGATTTAAGCATGGAAGACTGTATGGGAGTATTTTCAAGACAAACTTTCAGTAAAAATTATACAAAAACAAAAAAACAAAAAACCAAGCCCTGTGGAGAATGGCTTAGAGATCAGGCTATGTTTAGCCTGAAGAAGCCAAGACTGCGAGGTGATATGTTAGGAGTGCTTTAATTGTTAGGAGTGCTTTAATTGTTAGGAGTGCTTTAATTGTGTATTCCTGCATGGCAGGGGGTTGGACTGGATGGCCCTTGTGGTTTCTTCCAATTCTATGCTTGTATGTCATATACATTATAAAGTGAGCTTGTTTCTTTGCTGCTCCAGAGACTAGGGGGCCTTTGACACTGCACGGTTATCTAATATATAAAAAGTCAAAATTTGTCTGTGCCAGGCAAAGACCTCATATGATTGGCTGCCTAAGAAGATTCTATGGAACCCTGGGGTTTGCACTTTAGGGGGGGGCTTTAAAATTCTCAGCCAGAGAGCTCTGAATAGGCTGGCTGCTATGGAGACAAGACCTAGGAGCAAGGAGGGGGGCTGTGCGTTTCCCTCAGGAACCCAACATCTGTATGTTAATAACTCTGAATGCAGATTGGATTGGGGAATATGGGGACAGGTACTGGGCAAGACAATTTGGGGAGTTAGAGACACAGATCTCAAATTTTTCTAACAAGTATTACCTAAGAGAAAATAAAATCCCAGGCAATGCCGAGTATATATGCTAGTAGTTCTATGAGTCCAAAAGACCTGCCATAGCAACTTTCTATGGAATCCTGAGATCTGTAGTTTATGGAGGGGATTTAGAATCCTTGGCTAGAGAGCTCCTCTAGTGCCTCTCCAAAACACAGAGCCCATGATTCCATCAGATGCAGCCATGGCAATTAAAGTGGAAACATGCTGCTGCAATAGTCTAGTGTGAAAGCACCATAGAAGATGGACCAGTGGATTGAAATTACAAGCTAAGAGATTCCACCTAAGCATTAGGAAGAACTTCTTGACTGTAAGAGCTTGATGGTGATTGTCCTTCTTTGGAGGTCTTCAGGCAAAGGTTGGGTGGCCATCTTGAGTTGCATATTCCTGTAGAACAGGGGTTTGGGCCACTGGTCCTTGCAGTCCTTTCCAGTTCTATGACCCTTAGGATATCACTTTTGAATTATATTCTGGTTTCCTAACAGTGGTTGTCTTTCCATCTTCATACAGAGCATACTCAAAGAGAACTAAATCCTTGTAGAAGAGAAGTAGAAATGGAACATGCAAATGAACCAGGTAAAAATAATGGAAGAGATCCATGTAGAAGGAGAACACCTGGGTGGGCAAGAAGCAGTAAACTCAGTTTTGGCTGTTCAACATGAAATTTGTCAATTATTGGGTGGCAATAATTAGAGATACATGGAGCAGACCCATTGAGATCAATAGGGCTCAGATCATGATTAAGGCCATTTCCACACTAGACTGTTATAGTACTAATATTTAACTTTCAACAGCCTATGGAATCCTGGGGTTTGCAGTTTAAGGAGGGCTCTCAAATGCCGCTCCCTAAACTGCAAAGCCCAGGATTCCATAGGATGTTGAAAGCTGAATAATAGCACTATAACAATCTAGTGCAGAAACGGCCTAAGTCTGAATCTAACTCATTACGTGAAGCTACAGCAGCCAATTCCCATTTCTTGTTTGAGAAGAAGGCAATTCTAAAATCATTCCCCACTGCAAATATGTTATATAATTGTCAAAGACTAATAAAAGCACACAAAAATGTGTAAATGAGGGTGCAGAACACATCTGTCACAAAAAGTTTAGGATGATAAAAGTCCAACACTGCTAATGCCTAAGTGCTCAGTTTGATTTTGATGTCCTCTTGGTGGTTTTAACATTTTCTGGTCTTGGATTTGAGCAGAATTGTAAATTCAGAGATGTTTATCTCAGTCTGTTTTAATATGGAAGGATATAAAAGGAATCCAGTAGCACCTTTGAGGCTAAGTGGCACAAACTTTCGTGGACTATAGTTGCCTTCATCATCATTTCATCAGATGCATCTGATCAAGGCTTGTCCAAAGCAACTAAAAATTCCTTTTGCCTCAGTTAGTCTCCAAGGTACCACTGGATTCCTTTATGACTTTTTGTCATAATGAGAAAGTATAGTATAAATCAAAACTGTGGTATAAATTCAGGTTCATTCTAAATCTTAACACCATCCCGCCTTGTATAACTTGGGAGATTTCATAGTCTTTAAAGTTACTTCTCTTGATCAAAATAAGAGGCTATGAAGTTTATGTAACACAACTAATATTTTTCTGAATGTAAATAGGGTTAGTACAAATGTTGACATGGTAAAATTGTATAATCTTTCCATGTCCGGTTGCTTCGTCCTGCAAAACAATTGAGCTGTAAAAACAAACAAAACTTCAAGGGCAGTATGACCCCCACATACTACATCAGCCAAAGAGCATGAGAAGCTTGTTGTCCTTTAGTGATTTGTTGTCTGGCCACTTGTGTCCAAGCAGCATGCTCCATAGAATCATAGGATAATAGAGTTGGAAGAGACCACAGGGGCCACCCAATCCAATCTCCTGCCATGTAGGAATACACAATCAAAGGCTTCCTAGCAGATGGGCATCTAGCCTCTGTTTAAAAACCTCCAAAGGAGGAGAGTCTACCAGGCTCCGAGGCAGCATATTCCACTGCCAAACAACTTTGACCACCTTCCTGAGGTTCTGGTGGAATCTCTTTTCCTGTAGTTTGAATCCATTGCTCCTCATCCTGGTCTCTGGAGCAATGGAAAACAAGCCCACTCCTTCTTCAATATGACATTATTTTGAATATTTAAACATGGCAATTATGTCCCTTTTTAATCTTCTCTTTTGCCGACTAAACATACCCAGCTCTCTGAGCTGCTCCTCATAGGGCACAGCTTCCAGACCCTTCACCATTTTGGTCACCCTCCTGTGGATATGCTCCAACTTGTCGATATTCTTCTTGAAATGAGGTGCCCAAAACTGAACACAGTATTCCAGATGAAGTCTGACCAAAACAAAACAGAGTGGTAGCATTACTTTCCTCGATCTAGACACCATACTCCTATTGATGCAACCAAGACTTGTGTTGGGTTTCTTGGCTGATTTTACTTATTCATAGCATGAATTATATTCCTCTAATGAATTCAAAGTGACAAGAATGGCAATCTTTCTCCCTACTTTATTCTTGCAACAACACATGGAAGGTATATCACACTGTAAGAGAATGAGTGATCCAAGGTCACTTGGCAAGTTTTGTGGCTCAGCGAAAACTTGAACCTGGATCTCCCAGTTTGCAATCCAGTACTCTAGCCCCTACATCACATTATAAGCATAGGTCTTTGAAAGCAAAGAAATGGATCTACTGGTACATTCATGCAGCACAGTTCAATAGCATTTTAGAAACAAAGCCATGATGCAAAATGCATGTATTGTATTGGTTAACACAAAAAGTTTTGGTCCTTTGTCAGTGTTGTTTGGATCTCAGCTTATTCATAAGATTCTTCTAAGCCTGGGATAAGCATCATGCAGCACTCCAAGCACTGTACTGCAAGTCCAAGTAACCCTAACCAACACAGTTAATGGTTGAGGAATACTAGGAATTGCAGTTCAGCAATATCAGGCATGCTACATGCTTGCCAGCCCTGCGCAAGCACAGTGATGGGGAGCAGACAGTTACTACTCTCATTCCCACATGATGCCTCAACAAACTCCCCACAGGCATATGGCTGAGCTGGGGTTTTACTCAGTTTTTCCTGGGTCCCATTCCAGCTTCTGAACACCATAATGCTTTAGAGAGCACACAGCAATCTGTGCTGCCATTGGGTTCTGCTTGCTGAACTTCTTTCCATTTACTAGAATCTACCTCGAGTATAGAAGAGAAGCTGCGCCGGCTTCAAGAGGAACGTATGTGCAAGGTGTGCATGGACAAAGATGTGTCCATTCTGCTGGTACCTTGCGGCCACTTGGTGGTGTGTACAGAATGTGCTCCTAATCTGAGACGCTGCCCCATCTGCAGAGGGGTCATCCGGGACAAAATGAAGGCATTCCTTTCCTGAACTGGAAGGTGGGTATGAAGAGGACTATAAGAAATCCACCTGAATTGTGTGTGGAGTGTAGGTGTGTGTGTGTGAGAGAGAAGGAGACAGACAGACAGGCAGATGGACAGACTGGAGATTTAAATGGCAATTAAATGGAAAAACCATCAGGCCTTTGTTTGGCTTGTACCTTGTGGGCAATTTCTGAATTTGATCAAGAGGTTCCCCTGGTGCAAGTGTTGCTGTTGACCAAAGAAGATCACTGACCACAATTGCAATGCTTAGTACAGGGTTAGGAATGAGGCGGCACTCCAGATGTTGGATTGCAAGCCCAGCAGCCTGAGGTGGCATAATCAATGGTGAGGAATGCTAGGAGTTGTAGTCCACAAAGTTTGGAGGTTTTCATATTCCTGCCCTGATTTAGTGGGTGATCTCCTGTAACTTTTTGATTTAAGGAGAACCAAAATGTCATTAAATTTATAGTCGTCTTTGAAAATAAATTTTTAAAAATGCAAGAAATGGCAAAACTTGTGGGCACCATTTCAAAAAGTGTGCTCCTTCTTTTTCTTAGTAAATGCCTGTTTTGTGAGTTGGGGCAAATGATCAAGGGAGTGGAACAACTCCCCTAGAAGGAAAGATTTGAGTTTACTTGGCGGTGCAAGGTAGGAAGTGGTAGGGAAGGGAAGGCCAGGGAAAAGTACTCTTGGTACAACAAGGAAATTTTTTGCTCTTCTTGCCAGTCCTCCTTCCTTTTGACTTGACTGCTTGTGGAGATCTTCCCTGAGTAGACTTAACACCGGAGAAACTTCAGAATGGGTGCTATTGGTCTGAATTATCTCACAAAACATCTGCATCCATCCCTTTGAAAACTGTTTGGAGTGTCCATTTCAGCAACGTAAAAAGGTCAAAGAACAAAGTAACCCTGAAGATCTTTCTGGCCTGTAGACTGGCAGCTTTTTTGGGAAGACTTTTCACCTTTGAGATAAACTTCAAAAACCCGCTGTGCTGTTCCTTACTTGTGTAAGGTCACGAAGCAGCTATTCTTGTCTAAAGATGATTTAGTAGCGCTCTCTGTGTGTTTTTTTAATGATTTTTTTTTTTACTTGAAACACCTTTTTTGATCTTTCTTTCTTGGAATAAGAATATCTACTTTACCTTTTTTGGTTTAAACTTGTAATAAACACATTAAAATTGTTCTTGTAATATTGTTATCTACAGTTGCATCAAACAGCAGATTTGGTCTTTTGGTAGCTTGACTAGTTGCCTATAGAGAAACTACCATCTAAAATATTGTCTGTAGAACTCGACCAATATGTACTATGTACTATAATCACTCATAGCACTAATTTATGCTCCACCTTTTTCTAATATGGGACACACAGTGGCTGCGGTTCTGGTTCAGCTGCAACCCATGGAATCCTGGGATTTATAGTCTGGTGAGGCACTAGAGTTGTCTGGCTGAGAATTCTAAATGCCCCTCCCTGGACTACAAACCCCAGGATTCCATAGGGTGTTGCCATGGCAGTGAAAGTGGAATCATAGCAGGATAATAGTATGGTGTGAAAGCACACAGTGAGTGTATAGGAATACATGCATGTGGAACTGGCTTGCACGAAGGTACAAAACAATCATCAGCTTGCTTCTTAAAAGAAGTGCTTTCTTTGTTTGGAGTAAAGAAATACTGGATTGCATTGTTTGGGGGAGGGAAATGGTCTGGTAACTTTACCTTTCCCATATGCTACCTCCTGTGGGATATCAAGTGGAAAACTTGGCAAAATGTTAAATAATGAAGTGGGATTGGGAACTTAACAATTAAAGTGGCTGATGGATGGAAGGTAGGATAACTTGTTGAACAAAGTTTTTGGAACCTTTGTACCTACTTTCCTTCTGCATAACATGAGAGGTGGGATGTGAAAATCTGTCTGTCTTGACAGTGTTCTTGTTCCACCCCAATTTTATATGAGGTGGAGTTTTGTTTTGTTTTTCCGTTCCCATGTGGATATTTTTTTGTTTTCATTTCAAATATATATATATGCCTTTTTCCATTCACAAATATCGCTTATGCACATTTTTAAATGTGTGCATTTTGAATCACGAAGGTTTTTTTATATATGGTTCCGGGCACATTTCCCTCTCACCAAATACATCTCAAGTTCACAACTATATAGGTGTCAAAAGCAAGAGGATCTCTTTCACTTGTGAGACTAGAGACTAAATCCCCTCATTCTCCCGCCCTCTTACTGCCACTACTCCATCATCAGCTCTCTCCTTAGTAATTGTAAAGGCAGGTACAGTCCAAAACTCTAATGCATACCCTCAAACTGTCTCCACTTGACAGAGACAGTCCAGGTTAATCCTCTGCCTTCCCATTTTTTCTGCTGCTTTATAAAAGGTCCCGGTTTCCCCCACCACATTCCCCCCTTACCCTCAGCTTACCTCAGTTACTGCAAAGTGAACTCAAAGTGCAGAAGTAGTCTACATTCAATTAATTTTGGAGAGGTAGAGGAGCTACTGTGGCGTAGTGGTCTGAACCTTGGACTACAACCCTACAGACCAGGGTTTGATTCCCCAGTCAGCCATGGGGCCTTTCCATACTACACTGTTATAGTGCTATTATTGCACTTTCAACATCCTGTGGAATCCTGGGGTTTGCAATTTAGGGAGGGGCATTTAGAATTCTGAGCCAGAAAGCACTTGAGCTTCAAGAAACTACAACCCGGAATTCCACAGGATATTGAAAGTGGAATAATAGCACTATAACAGTGTAGTGCGGAAAGGCCCATGGAAATCCACTGGGTGATTTTGGGCATGTCACACACTTTCAGCCCCAGAAAATCCTATGATAGGTTCATCTAAGGGTCACCATTAGTCAGAAATGATTTGAAGACACACAAGAAAAAGAGGAGAGGAGGGGGCAGAATCTTGTCCTTCCTAGTAGGCTCAGACAAAAGCAAACTGTTGTGGCCTCTCTTAGATTGTCTGTTCTTCCTTATTAATAACTTTTGCCATCTTGACCACACTTTGATGTGACTTGGTCACACGTGTCCCAGTTTTCATTGTGAAATGCTGGATGGTATGCAAGTGAAGTACATCATTTAGTCTTATTTTGCTATTTTGTTTTCTTTGCCTTAACCTACATATACAAAAGTACTTCCTAAGGGTGTTACCACTTTTTAAAAAGGTTACCAAAATACATAATGCAAGTGAAGGTTATAGATACTATATGTTAGAGAAAACTACATTGGACTACAACTCTGGAGATCAGGGTTCAGATACCCACTTAGCTATGGCAACTCCCTCGGTGATCTTGGGGAAATTACACCCTCTCATAGAATCATAGAGTTGGAAGCGACCACAATGGCCATCGAGTCCAACCCCCTGCCATGCAGGAACAAATACTCAAAGCACCCTCAGCAAATGGCCATCCATCCTCTACTTAAAAATCTCCAAAGAAGGAGACTCCACCACACTCAAGGCAGCATATTCCACTGTCAAATGGCTCTTACTGTCAAGAAGTTCTTTGTGATCTTTAGGTGAAATATCTTTTTCTGTAGTTTGAATCCATTGTTCCGTGTCCTAGTTTCTGGAGCAGCAAAAAACAAGCTTGCATCACCTTCAACATGGCACCCCTTCAAATATTGAAACATGGCTATCATGTCTCCTCTTAACTTTCTTTTTGCCACGCTAAACAGCCCCAGCTCCCTAAGCCGCTCCTCATAGGGCATGGCTTCCAGACCCTTCACCATTTTGGTCACCCTCCTCTGGACACGGTCCAGCTTATCAATATCCTTCTTCTCAGCCTCAGAGGAAAGCAAAGGCAACCTCCTGCCCCGGACAAATTTTGCCAAGAAAACTCCACAATACGTTTCCCTCAGGGTCACTATAAGTCAGAAACTACTTGAAAGCACACAACGGCAAGGAGATCTTCAGCTTACCTCTCAGTAACAGCGTCTCCTCTGCCTTCTGCCATATGGCAGACTGGGAAGTGTGTGTGTGTGTTTGTGTGCATGCGTGCTGAATAAGTGTATGGAAATAAGGAGCCAGTGTGGAGTAGCACTTTGAGTGTTGTTGTACGAGACTAATTTCCGCACTAGCCTGTTATAGCGCGATGATTCCACTTTCAACATCCTCTGGAATCCTGGGGTTTGCAGTTTGGGGAGGGGCTGGCAAGCCCCTCCCGAAACTGCAAACCCCAGAATTCCATAGGATGTTGCAAGTGGAATAATAGCGCTATAACAGACTAGTGCAGAAATGGCCTATGACTCTGAAGACCAGGGTTAGAATCTTGCTCAGCCATGGAAAGCCACTGGGTAACCTTGGGCAAGTCACACTCTTTCCAGCCTTAAACGAAGGCAATGCCTAACATCCTCTGGAGTTAATCTTGCCAGGAAAATCCCATGACTAAGGCTCTTTCCGCACGCGGCAAGGGAAACGCTCCCTGCCGCTACTCACCGGCTTTTTGGTGGGTCCATTTGGGTCCGTCCTGACGAGGAGCAGTGCGAGCTCATCACTCCACACTGCTCCAGCATCCAAAATGGCGGCTTGCGGTTGGTGGAGGCTCTCCATCAACCGGAGAAGCTCGCCAGCCTAAAGCCCTCCCTTGGCAGATCTGCAGGCATGCACTAGTGTGCACCTGCAAATCTGCACCGGAGCGCAGCGACAGAGCGACACAGGGTCGTGCGCTCCATGCTTTTTAAAAACCTCTTAAAAGAGGTTTTTAAAAAGCATGCTGTGTGACCAGTTCTGGTCGCTCCGGAGCGGACTGAGGTGCAGAACTATGAAAAGTAGTCTGTCCCAGTCCTCTCCACGGTGCAGAAGACCTCCGTTGGAGGTCACTCTGCACCGTTTTAATAGGCCAGTGCGGAAAGGGCCTCAGTTCATCTTAGGGTGAATGTAAGTCAGAAACCACTTGAAAGCTCAGAACAAATTAGATAGAGACTTGCCAGATCCATCTTTTATCAGTAGAGGGCACCATTGACCTAATAAATAGAGATGTTTCTTTTTTAGTATGGTGGGAAAGATACCATTTCTTTCAGACTAATCTTTAGCTAGAGTTATAATGGGGGGAAGCAAAGAGTATACCTAGAAAGCTGGATTTCTAGCAATGTCTCTGTACTGTCCCCTTTATCTTATCAACTTGCAGGTTTTGCTTCTGGTTTTAAAAGATTGCATTCTGTCATTGTGCCTCAGTGCTGTGAACTGCCTGCGATGTTCAATAGAAAAGGGAAGATGATGTTTTCTTATGGCCTGGTGTGGTACAAGAGCTAGTTCTCCACTCATATGTTTCACTCTGTGGCTCTATGAAAGGCTGTCCCTGCAACAAGAAAAGCTAAATCCTGCAAAGGCTGGTATGCCAGTGGCGCAGCCATCACTTATGGAGTGGCTAGTAGAATAAGCTGGTACACACAGACATAGTCCATTTCTGGACTACACTGTTATAGTGCTATTATTCCACTTTCCATATCCTATGGAATCCTGGGACTTGCAGTTTAGGAAGGGGCATTTAGAATTCTCAGCTAGAGAGCTCTTTGGTGTTGTGGAATGGCAGTTCTAGAATTCACATCCAGGGCTATAGCTAATGCAACAAAAACTTCAGAATGTTTTTCCACCTCAGAATTTGGAAAATGTCCTTTTTGGGACAATTCCAAGAACTCCCCAACTGGCAAGGCTTGGTTATGCTGGCCACTGGAGTTCAAGTAAGCTTTTCCAAATTTCCATTCCTGCAGAAAAGAAGGTATCACAATAGTGCTAATGGACCAAACCTATTATGATATGATGACAATTCATGTTGTATGCTGAAGCACTAAACTAACTGACATGCGAAATAACAGTTGTGTATTTAAAGCATTACTTTATTAGACCAGTAACAAAGAACAGAAGAGGTCGTGCAAATTACAAAAATGTGACTGTCTTCAAGAGCAGTCCAGGGCATAGTCCTTCACAGAAGCTTGGTGGACTACCATGCCAGGCAATCAGATGGAGGGTCTTTGTACCCATAACAAATGCAGTTGGTTCCATGATAATTTCAGTTCTTCATGACCAGTGTACTGTGCCACTGTGTTTATTATCTTGTGTGCATCTCCTTCATGATTCCTCCTTGGAGACCATGTTTCTGTTCAAAGTTGTATGGAATTATGGGACTATGACCAAGAGGTGGAGCTGTTGATCAAAGACAAAGATCTCTATAGATGGTTTGGGCTCATCTCCCAGCAGCCATAGCCAGTGGTAAAGGATTATGGCAATTTTCTTTTAGAAAATATCCAGATAGCCAAAAGTTTCCTCATCCGTACTGTAGGGTGTGTGTGTATATATATGACATAATGGGAAGGGAAGGGGCAGAAAGTCCCTGGAAAAGATTACACAAAAGGGCTGCCTGATTATGAAAAGGGAATATACAATGTGTATGTGTTCTTCACTGCAGGGAAGGGCTGCAGGGATGACTGTGGGACAGTCATCTGCTGTTTTGGTTCAAGCTTTAAAGGCACTGTCTAAGATGTTAACCCCAAATGGATTCAGCACGTTGGGCAGTTCCTTAAAACTTCAGATTAAAACTCACTGTATTTTTTACTACTGTAGTGACTCTGAACTCACCAGCCATCACTGTGCAGATGTGGAATGTATGGAGTGCCTACCTCTGCTGTAATTTTCAGATGTTGGGCAAAAGGCTAGATTTTTTTCTAATTTTTAATGACCTGCAAAATCTCTGTGATACAATCATTGCAGATGTACAGCAACAAAAGCACCCATGAGTTGGTTGCCTTTGAGACACAGAAGACCTAAGAGGAAGAATCTGTCAAGATATACTCTGATGCTAGCACAAACCTTTGACATCTTCATCTGCAATGATTTATAGCAGGATCTGCAAACACCACTTGATTCTAGATCAAGAAATATTCGCTTCCTCTCAAAATACTAGAATTTTAGACAATATACTGCAAATGAAACAGCAAGAGATTCAGAACAGATAGGTCTATGTATTTCCACTGTGCAGACAGACATTTGGGTTTACGCAGAGATAACAGATTCCCAAAGCATTTCCGTTTTTTCTTCCTTCTCTTGCCCAAAGTATCCAATATCTTGTCTCGTTGGGGTGAGGGTTGCTTGCCACCAACGGGCCACAGGTTACTGACTCCTGCCATAAGGCATTCTCTCGGTCTTCCAAGAGATCACCAGCAATGAAAAAGATGTTGGGATGCAGTTTCAGAAGGCTACAACTCTGAGGCCCCTCCCTAAACTGTAAGCCCCAGGATTCCAAAGGATGTTGAAAGTGGAATAATAGCACTATGAAGTGGAAATGGCTTAAGACTCATCCTGAGATGCATCTAGTTGACTCTCTGTATATGGAGCAGATCCTGGGGGTCAGGAAAGCTGTGGGTCCAGTGTAACCACCCTTGTGGCCCTCCTGCCCCACTATGTTGCGAACACCCACGGCATAGCTGTGCCAATGCACACAACCAGTCCCCTCAGTTTTGGCCTTTATATGAGCTTGGAAGTCCTGACCTTGGAGGAAGTTAGAGAAAAGGTCAGAAAGTGACCCTAAGGCCAAAGAAAGGTAGAACCATGCTGAAGAAAAAGCCTGTCAGTGACTTCAGGTTAAATTGTATGAAAGATTCTGAGCATGTTCTAAAACACTGTGACACTTCCTGCTGGTAAAAGATGCAAGGAAAAAGGTTAGCATCTTGTTAGTGACATATGCAAGCATGGCACCATCTTATGCCTATGTATGTCTGTTTGGTTTTTGCTGCAATAGTTGCTCTTAATGGTGGTTCCATGAGTGGTGGAGATTGTAGGTCATCTGAAGTGTCTGGTTAGGTCTCTGTAACCAGACACAGAGTGATTACATCATCTGCTGAGACCTCCAGAGGCCCCTGGCAGAAGATGTTATCCATCTGCTTTTGGCCAGGAGGCATAGCCAGATGCTTCTCTAATCCCCCCACCAGTCTCCATCGCTCATGAAATGGCTGCTCAGGGGGAGCTATCTCAACAAAAACCATGAGTCCATGGGGGATTGAATGGGGAGCTATAGCAACCGTCACACTATACTGGGGAATGTAGGATCATAGCCAGAGTTTGGAAATAGTGCCCATTCCTTATTGGTAAATTTGTATGACTGTCATAGTCTTTTGTAGCTCAGTTGCTAACATGCTATATTTTTATTAAAACACTGTATCAGGTTGGTTCAATCACTTGTTTGGCGTCAACCCTGGACTCGCCAGCCACAGTTCATGTGGCACTGCATCATTAAATAAACTGCTAAATTCAATCTACTATCAGGCTCCATTTATGAACCTTGATGGATTGAAATTTCCCCCATCAAAACCACAATGGAAATCTCTGTGATAACCAGGTAGCCCCTGGAATGAACGGACTGTTGTTAAGTTAGCGCTGAATGGGAGTTCTGAGGCTATGGGACTGCAGCTTTGGCAGCAGGGGAGGGGTTAACACAATTAAAAATCGATTTGGCCTTACCTCTGATGGCAGGGGGTGGGGGGCAAAATGAAAGTATAATAATAATTAAAAAAGGATGGTAGTAGTAGTAGCAGGAGATGAGAAAACAACTACATGGAGCAGTGGATCTTAACCTGTGGTTCACAGACCCCAGTGGTGGTGGGCACAATGTCCTCAAGCGACGGCTTAAAGAAATGTTATGAGCTTTTACAGTTAAGAAAGAAAGATGGACAGACAGATGGATGGTCGTACATTGATCTCAAGGGAGACTTTTGCCAGTAATAAACATCATTTTTACAAAGATCCATTAGGCTATCTCAAACTGGTCAAAAATTATGAAAGTAACTGCTTGTGAAAAATAAATATACTCAGCACTTGCTGCTTCTGCACAGTGAGAACATGTCAGTGAATGATGCTGAGTGGCTGAGAGAAAACAGGTGGCATTTCTTAAGTCTTGGTGGGCTGTGGCAACAAAAGATATTTTAAGGGAGCCAGTGGTAAAGAAAAGGGTAAGAACTGTTGGCATGGGGGATTGGGGCCAGTGGGGCAAGTCACAAGTGGGAATGAGGTTGAGCAGACTGTGGTACATGTAGGGAAGGAGAAGCAAATGTGGTGGAAGTGCTACACTTTCTGGTTTATTCCATTTCTTCAACCCTCTTTTTTGGAGAAGGCTCAAGGTGTGTTACAAAAATGTACATAAGTGAAAGTTCAAAATAAAACTGATACAAACAATGTAATTGTAATATAAAACTACACCCCCCCCATGACAAATTATAGTGGCAATAAGTATAATGCCAACATTGAGAAGCAGATCGATCACATTCTGGTAAAGTACAGAAATATGATGTTGGAAGAGATGGTCACTAAGGAGAACATTCTGGAGTTGTGGACAAATGACTAAAAAGGCCCTCTCTCCCTTGTTCTTGCATGCCTTTGAATCGTTTCCACCTTTTGGTGACTGTATCATAGGGTTTTCTTGACAACATGTGTCGAGAAGGTTTGTTATTGCCCTCTTGTGAAGCTGAGAAAGTGTGACTTGCTCAAGGTCATTCAGGTAGGGTTTTCATGACTGGGCAGGGATTCGGACCCTAGTCTTCCAGATTCCTAGTCCAACTCTCACACCACTACACACCAGCTTTTCTCCCTTGTTGCCACCCTCGGAAAGAGGTACTCAGAGAAAGGCAGAAAATGCTGACCTATAGCTCTCAGTCCAAATGGTGTGACCCATGAGCACATAAATACTGGCGTAAGTAGATCTGAATACGTCTGTTGGATCAGACCAAAGGGCCATCTAGATTAGCCTTCTGTCTCCAGGAGTGGTCAGCTGCTGAGAAGCTCTATGCAAGGTGTGAAGGTAACAGTCTTCTCCTTGGTATTGTTCCCCAGCAACTGGAATTGTGTAGCAAAGCACAAAAAGTAGCCACTGTGGCTAGCTGCTTTTGCTATACCTAACCTCCATAACTTTGCTTATCCTTTTATTAGAACACAAATGCATATACCTAGCATTGCCTGGGATTTTATTTTCTCATAAGTGATACTTGTTAGAAAGATTTGAGATCCTGTGTCTCTAATTCCTCAAACTGTCTTCTCCAGTACCTGTAACTTTTCCCCATATTCCCAATCCAATCTATATTCAGAGTTAATAACATACAGAGGATGGGTTCCTGATGGAATACACTGCACTCCTCCTTGCTGCTAGGCCTCAACTCCAAAGCAACCAGCCTATTCAGAGCTCTCTGACTGAGAACTCTAAAGGCTCCTCCCTAAACTGCAGACCCCAGAACTCCACAGAATCTTCTCAGGCAGCCAATCACATGAGGTCTTTGCCTCACACAGCCAATCATATGAGGTCAGGTCTTCGCCTGACACAGACAAACACACAATATTTGACTTTTATATATTAGAAAAGAACACCAGAGAAAGCACCAGTGATGTATTGGTAAATTCTGAAGTATAGGCACCCATCGTAACAGTTTCCCACAGGCAGGATCCCAAGAGGAGTTTGAAAAATGTTGGCAGCAACACTGATTTATATCAACACACCAGTTCATGCTGTCTTCATGTCCATTAGGAGCAGGGCTTTTGGAAACGTATGGATTATACTTGCCCAGTCAAGATCAATTCCCCCTCCCCAACACTTTGCAATATTAAAGCAATATGTTGGCTGAAATCCTGTTGGTGTCCTCCATATGTGTAAGTTTCCTCATGGAAGAGTTCAGCCTCTTTTTAATGATGTGGAATGTCTGCATTTGATTCAAGGTTGCAGGGGAAAAAAAAGAATGTGAATGCAGTGCCAGCGTGCATGCGGATGTGTGTTTGCATGTGCAACATTGCCATTCAATACAAGGATTGTGAAACATAATCAATGCATAACTCTGTATATAGAGATTTATGTTATGTAGCCCTGATGTATTTATTAAAACATTTATAACCTGCTCTCTAGCTAAAGATTTCAGGGTGGTGTAGGATCACAGCCATTGTCACTGGCAAAGTCCATTTTTCCTTGCAGCTAACAATGAGAATTGCAAATAAGCTCAGAGGAAACAGGGCAACCTCGGAGCAATAGTAGATGATGGCTGGAAACCTGTGAGTCACTTATGCATGTGTTACTCTGGGTTAGATGTAAAACTCAGGGTTAGGCACACCATATATCTCTTTTTGGATAGGACACAAGTGACCACTCTCTAGTCCTTTGTGAGCCATCCCAAACTTGCCTGCTGCAGCTGTCAAGCCCTAGAGGTCTGCTGCTGCTTAACAATGGGAGAAGGAAGGTGGGAACTCAGAGGATAAAGAAGCAGCTGGTCTGGGCTGTGAGGGAAAGTGAAATGTAGGGCTTATTCCATCTAGGAGAGCATCTCACTTCCCTTCATTTTACAGCCCAGACTGGCTGCTTCCTCCACAGGAGGGCAAATAGATAGACCCTAGCAGCTGTTTGCTGGGGTTTGACAGCTGGCAGATAGAACAGCTAGGGCTAGCTGCAGCTTTTTGCAGGGAAGAGTGGAAATGGGGGTTCATATAGTGTTGCAGGAGGTTCTGGGTGTGGCCTGGTTGCTGCTCCAGTCACTTATCCTGCTTCTGTGATTGCCAGTGACAGCTGGTGGCTTCCATGTCAGTGGGATGGTGAATCCACTCTGGGTCTTAGTCTGAATTCTAAAGGAGCTATCCAAAATATTGATGCCTAACTCCAAAGCAGGATCAGGAGTTTGGAGAGATCCCTTACAGTTCAGAATAAAGCCTGGAGTGAATTCACCATCCCACTAACATGGGAATCACCAGCCAACACTATTGCTTGACAACATAGACCAAAACTTTGAGCCAGTCCAATTTACACATGCCTCCAGCAAAGCATGACCCTGCCCTGGCTCAACTGATGTAAACAATGCCATCCTTTCCTCTGTTCCCAGCATTCACACTGAGAATACTGTTGCTTATATAGCCAAAACAAACTCAACTGATGCAGAAGAGGTAGGTATCAGCAAGTTTGGGGGAACATCAGGTTTTCCAGAAGTATATATAAAAGGAGGAGAATTCAAGGGTGTGAGCAAGGAGAGATACAATGATTGAGTGAGACCTGAATGTGCCAACTGCCCATTGAATGCCAACCACCTTTGGACCTGGAAAAACATATCTGGAAATGGAGTGAGCAGATTTCTGAACAGCATCACTTCATGCTGCAAAATTTTGTTGTAGGATTCCACTTGTCAGCGACAATGCACACTGTGAGTAGCGTGTAGACTGTACAAGTTGGTTCTCTAGATTTTCCTTTCTCCCCACATCTTCATCCTTGGTGACTGACTACAATACAGACCAAAGCACACCATGGTTTTGTAACAACATCACTGACATGAGTATAATCAGAAAGGCCTGTGGCTCAGAGACAGCCCATGCAGGAGGTGGTCCTGGGTTCAATCCCTGGCATCTTGAATGATCTCAGTTTCAAAAAACTGTTGTAACTCAGAGTTGATACTGTTGGGTCAGCAGCTCAGTATAAGCCTGCTTGCGCATACAACAAACCCACTTTACCATCACTGCTACAGTCCTTTCTTAGAGTGAGGTATAATAACATCTCCCATAGGTGGCAATGTTGAAACAATTTGGTTTTCTTGGGTTACAAGGAAGGACATTCTCTTTAGTACTGATTTCAATCAAAGTAAAATGGGGACCATGCCGCAGCTTTTTCCTTGATGAATCAGTGATGAATCTGGCATCTGGGATAAAGTTGCTGTACCACTCTCTTCTGGAATCTGCAAACAACTCCAACGGAATGTAAGTCCTTGCAAGTCTTATTGTCCTTGCAATGAAGATCAGCTGAAGGCAGAAAGAGAATGAGTGGGTTGTTGAAAAGGCTTGAGAACTGGGATCTAAATAACTTTTCCTATGATGACTAGAAAAAAAATTACCAAGGGATTTGTAAGATCCACTAGCAACTTGTCCATTACAAGTAGGACAGTTTGGGACAGGTCTAGAATTTGGGAGTGGGAGACAGGATGGCTGGGTGGGGATTGCTCCATTTATCATAACCAAGCCATGAAACCCCTGAAGTGCTTACATTCAAGAATTACTTCTGCAATGTAAAACAACAGAATCCAGTGGAAATGTTCAAAATGCTCTCATTTGATTCTCAGCAGGGAGTCTCAATGGAATCAGAGTGAAGGGTGAGGAAGAGGGTAGTTAATATTTCCATTCCATTCATTCATTCATAGTAAAACCTGTGAGTCCACTAATGAGCCAGCATGTTAATGAGAAGCTGGCCTGAGTGGCAAGCCAGCAAAATGATATATCTGCTTGAATGGCCACTTGTCAAAGCACAGTCCTCCTGTGTGGGGGTCCTTTTGAAGGGTGGAATGTATTCTCCATTACTTTGCTGCTGCTTCTGTACAGCTGGAAATATTGGCATTTGAATTCTGGATGGCTGACTTCAGGCCAAGTCCAGTCTCTAGATCCTTGTTACTTACGCAGGCCTGCAAAAAAGAAGGGAAGAGGAGGAGGAGAGCAAAAACATCAGATGAAAACACAGAGGTTCTATGTATTCAAAGGCAACCAACTGTTTGTATTTTTTTAAAATACAAAGCTTGGGGGGAAAGTTTTTTTGGACTACAAATCCCAGACTGCTCCAGCTGTTATGGCCACAGGCATGGGAGTTACTTTTCCAAGCTCTGCTTTTGTCCCATGCCTTTCTCCATTGAAAGTTTCTTAATGGTGCCTGGAGAGGTGTGAGGGATTTATATACTGCATGATTTGTACCACATGGAGAACTAATATGATGCCTGACTTTAAACATCTGAAGATCCATCATGTGGAAGCTGGAACAAGCTTGTTTTCTGATGCTCCAGAAGTTGGGACCTAGACCAATGGGTTCAAACTTCGAGAACAGAGAATTTGGCTAAACATTAGGAAGACCTTCCTGATGATTATTGCTATCTGACAGTGAAATGGACCGACTCAGATGCTGGTGACTTGGTGGTTTTTAAACTGAGGTTGGACGGCCACCTATCAGGAGTGTTATAGTTACAGATTCCTGCATGGACTGAGGGCTGGACTCCATCACCCCAGGGTCTCTTCCAACTATACAGTTCTATGATTTTATGTTACAAATATCAAAAAGAAAAACAAGAATATTCTTTACCAATAAACCCAACAGCAGTCTGAGACATTTTACTGTCAGAAGCAAAAGACAAGATCTCATCTTACCTCCTTCTATGTACTGTACAGAATCTGACTGTACTGGTAATTGACTCTTATTTTGACACCAGTGATGGGACAGTAACTTTCTCAGTGCAGGAGGCTAACATAGGGGCCTTGAGTAGTATCCTCCGACAATTCTAAACCAGTCTCCACCATCTGTCATCTGAGGTGGCTAATGGTAGGGCCAGGCCTAAATTAAGTCCCTGAATTCTGTGTCTTTTATAAAATGCATAAATTATTCAAACCTGCACGGTTGTTCTTGCATATTTCATTCTGCTTCTACAACTACCACATGGGCAGATGGTGGAGTAAAGAGGTTATTCAGGGCACTGAAATTCTGCCTCCCTAGTGGTGTCCAAATATCCATTGAGTATGTCTCCCTGTACTATCTTCATAATCCCAAAGACTGGAAACTTAATGACTGTAAACAGTGAAAACAAATCTAGATTACTAAAATGGTGAATCCTGCACAGTTGCTATGGATTTTGCAGAATGCACATAGAAAGGAGAATAACCTCTTAGACTTCTTTAGCCCAACTGCAGGGTCTCATGCACTGATCACAACAAAGATTTTAACAAAATGCATGTTGTGATGATCAGAGCTTGGACGTCACAAGTTGTAAGTAAAATTGTTACCTGTAACCACTTTTTTTGCACACTGGGGGATCAACAAAGTTAAATTGCAAAAGTTAATGTGTAAGAGTGAAGCTACTATCTTAGCGTAATGGGTGATGGTTTCTAATTCATTTGGGAAATTATCTCTGAAGGGTATTTTTAGAGACTTTTTGACAAAGATTTTTTATCTCATTTTTCTATCAATTCTAAGGTTCTAAGTAACAGAAAGCAAAAGAAAATAGTGAGCAGTATGCAAGCAGTAACACAGAGAATGACTTTCTGCAACACTGCAATGGTAATGGATAACTTCTGAAACACTGTAATGAGTAATGGGAATGAGTCACTTTTTAAAAATAATGTTCTAAGCGCTGGAAACAGCACTGTGGAGAAAGGGCTTGTCTACTGAAAGCACCCTAAGAGAGGTTGCGGGATCCATAGAACTGAATGGCAGTCATAAGAGGGCCTTCTTGGTGGCTGCTCCCAGATTATGGAACTCTCTCTCACGGGAATTAAACTGGCTTCACAAGATCTTCCTGCTCACATAAGCCTTGAGTGACTGAATGACTGTTGTGGCCAGAGGTGATATCAAGACTGTGCTGGATTTTTATAATATTTTTCTGTGCACTTCTGATTTACTGTGGGTTTTTTAAATTGTTTTATTTGGTGTGATAGTATACCCTTAATAGTTTAAATATAATTATAAGAGTACAATTAAATTATATTAGTAATTTATTTATATTTTACATTAATCAATTTATATTTTAACACTATAATGAGCTGGGATTCTGCTGGTATCTTACATAGTCACATGCTGCTCTCTGACACGCTGCTGTCTCAAGACATTTTTCCCATAATGCAGGTCATCCATTTTCAGTTCAGAGTTGCACATGTTATGCTATTGTGCATGGATCTCCATTGCCAATGGATGTGCACGAATGTGTATTGCACATTGGCAACAGATGCACAAATGCATTTGATTGTGTATTTAGCAGCATACTGGCTGACTCAGTTTACCACAGAAGACAGGATTTGTGTGGCACAATTAATGCATAACCTGGCACGCACTGATTTAAACTACACAGCCTCAGCATGGGATCTCAGTTGCTGTGTTGCTATTGGGATTTTGTCAGAAACCACCTTGCACCACCCTTCTGGGAAACCTGCTGCTGCCGACAGAGCTACATCTCTTAGTCACAGAAATGGGGAAAGTTATTCCGTTTTGGAAGTTCCGTGGGGGCCACATTCCAGCAGTACATTGGGCTAAGTGTACAGGGCAGGACCAAAGCAAACAGAAAGAGGCCACGGCCAAATATAACTCTTGCTAATTAGGATATTTTACCACAAATCATACACTAGGATATTTTACCACAAATCATACACAGCATAATTCAGTTTTATGTTTGTCTATTCTGGAAAAGCCGTAGTGCAGTAGCTTCCTGGCATACAAGGCAACAGTAAAGTCCAAGTATCTGCTTCCAAAGCCATAAAGCACAGCTCAGTTCTTTTTCTTCTTCTTTCTTTCCTTTAGTGAAATGTATTTGTGGAATTTTTTTTTAGAAAAAAAATTATTTGTTCCTTTCTCATGTTTTAGATTTATAGCAAACACAAGAATTAGGGAAACAACCAACTACTTCCTAGCCTGCAAAGCAGAGTTCAGTTCCATAGCTGCTTCTCAGATTGCAAAGCACAGTTTGGTTCTATACACTGCTTCCTAGCCTACAAAGCACAGCTCAGTTCTATGCAACCGCTTCCTCAGTTTAAAAACACAGTTCAGTTCCATCTGACTGCTTCCTAGCATGCAAAGCACAGCTCAGTTCCATCCAACACCTTCCTAGGCTGCAAAGCATAGTTATGTTCCATGTTACTGCTTCATACCCTGCAAACCAAAGTGCAATAGCTTCCAAGCTTTAAACAGCAACCACAGATAATAACAGAATAAGCCTGCAGGCAGGATGAAGAATGTATGTGAGCCACATCCAGTTGGTAGGCCCCAAATGTGGCATCCTTTGAGTCTAGCAGCAAATTGAATCAAGTGGATTCAAATTACAAGAAAGCAAAGTCTCATCCAGATGATGAAAGCTGTTCAGGAGAATTGACTCCTTGCAGGTTTTTAGACAGAGATTGGATGCCTATCTCTCATGAGTGTTTTGGCAGCAGATTCTTGCACTGGCTGGGGGATGGTCTAGATGGCTCTTGGGATCCTTTCAAAGTCTCCTATTATTCTGTGATTCTTGGCAAATAAGTCCTGCAAATAAGGATTATCTCTTACATTAGTATTCTACGATTAGTATTATGGATCCAATCCTATGCACACTTTTCTGAAGGTAAACACCACATGTCACCACGCACTGTAGAGTAGTGCTACAGACCTGCAAAGGAGTTCTGTTGTTAAAATCTGTGCTGTGCTTCTTCTTTTTTTAATCTCCCCAAAGACATGTGCATTTCCTCCCATTTCAGTTTTAAGCTTCCTTCCTCTGGTTAGTAAATCAAAGACATTGGCTAGGATCCTTCGGAGGTGTTGCTTATATCCTTTTGAAGAAATCTATGGCTCAGAAAATCAATACTTAATCTCCTGCACATCCATCTGAACATGGTGGCACTTCAGCAGCAATTCAGTTCTGGACTTAAACAGCAGCTGTTTCTCTTGTGTATAAAGGATCACTCCATGCTGCTTCGGCAAAGTGTTAGGACCATCCACAAAATGAAATTCAGGAGAAATAAACGGCAGGACTTCCTTACAGTGCATAGGTAAAAAAGAGAAATATATTGTGGAGTTTGAAATCTCTCTAATTGTATAGGAAACATTCCTAAAGCATGGAGGTAAATCAACTCTCTTTAACCTGAGGGGTGTCATGCCACAATCATGTTTTTAGAGTACTGTGTACATAATAGATGATTTAATGATCACTCACTCTCGACGAAAAAGATTTCTACACATAGAAAACTTCCCCATCCGGGGGAAGCCAAGCTAGGACATTTCTTGATGGTGGTTGGTGGGTTTCATGTGAGTGGGGTGGTGAATCAGCCTTCATGGCAGTCCATGCTTTAGGAGAGCTCTCCAAGGTGCTGAATTTTATTCCCCAAATAGATTCAACACCATGGATAGCTCCTTTAAAGTTCAGATTGAAACCTACAGTAGATTCTCCTTTGTTATAATAGCTCCACTGGCTGCTGGTTCATTTCTGGGCACAATTCAAAGTATGGGTTTAAAGCCCTATGTGGCTCAGGTCCAGGTTATCTGAAGGACCATATGAGCCTGCTTGTGTTTTGAGATCCTCTGTGGAAGGCCTTCTCCTTCTCCAGCCACCCTCAAAGGGATATCTCATGGGAAGACCGGAAAGGCCTTCTTGGAGGCATGCTCTGGAACTCCTTTTGAAAGAAGTTAGACTGACATCCTCCTTGCTATGTTTCTACAACAGAGCTTTTTTAAATTTCAGCAGCTCTTTGAAGATTGACTGTGCAAGGTGACTGGGCCTTTTGGAATCGTGCTATATTGTTTGTCTGTGTTTTGTTTATCATTTTCAATAGTTATTGTTTAAAACTATTTTTAATTTTATGGAGAGTTTAATGATACATTGGGCACTCAGTATCTGCTAGAGTTTGGTTCAAGGACTCCCCGCCATGGATACCAAAATCTGTGGATGCTGAAGAACCATTATGAACAGTGGTGTATCAAAATGGCGTACCGTATATAAAATGGCAACATCTTTTATTTGCTGTAAGCTGTTTTTAAGACCCAGGCTGGGAAAAAGTCAGGATGATGAAGATGATCAATTAAGATTAAGCACAAGGCACTTTTGCTGCCAGATACGCCCTCCTCACCACAGAATCCTCTTCTGCCAGCAGATCTCCAAGACAGCTCTGCCCACAGAGCAATTTGTCAGCAGATCTGCTCTGAGGCCTACGATTCGAGAGCAGAAGGACCTATAATGGGAATGGTAAAGGATGGAAACCCCATATCTCTCCATAAATGGCTGCCTGAGTCCTGAAATTTTGGGGGAAGGCTCTGTCTCCTTCCCACCCCTCTCCCAAGCTTGTCTGATGAAGACAAAGGAGGACACAGGAGACAGTCTTCTCAGTGGTTGCGCCTAGGCTATGGAACAACCCACCAGGAAGCTCGATTGGACCCTTCTGCTCTCTACTTGCTGTCAAAGACCTTCCTACTTCCACAGGCCTTAATTCTTTAACTGATTGGGGTGGAGTGATATGCAGTGGGTGAGGTTTTTATTTAATTATTTTTATGGTTGTGCTACTTGATCATCTTTTTTTAAAAAAAATAACAACTGTTTTAAATCAATGTTTGAACCATAAAGTTTCAATTGGATTTATTTATTATTTAATTTGATTCATTGTTTTAATGTTTTTTAAACTTGTATCTTTTTTTGTATTTTTCTTTTAACTTACATTGCAAGCTGTTTTATCTCCCATTTAGGAAGAAAGACAGGGTATAAATGAAATAAACAAATACCTAAATAAAAGGACTGGTCTGAGGGAAAAAGCCAAAATGCTAGGCCCTTTGTGCACCCTACCTTTTCTCGAAGTTGTCCAGTGGGGATCCTGGCAGTGGCTTTGCCAGGAAGGGAGTACGACGGAAGTGCTCCCCTCCGCACCGGCTGGCTCCCTGCTGAAGGAAGCGTGATGGACACGCTCTTCCTTCCACAGTGCAGACAAGTATTTTCCCAGGCTGCACTGGGACAGGAAGTGCAGGCATTGAACTTCTGCAGCTTCTGAGGGACATGTACATCTGGAATGGTGGCACGATCATGTGTCATTGACAGGGAAAACCTGTCGATGTTATAAACCGTGGTCATGCTGCTTGGGGACAGGAGAAGGAGGGGACCACGACTACATCATGCAGAAGTATCATCATGGTCCTGTCCTTCTCCCATCCCCATTGCAGGGTGGGAGGGTGCTGAATAAATGGCCATAGTCTCCTCCAGCTCAGTGACACACACACAAATGCTAATGCAAAATTAGGCCACAGTACAGTTGTGCAATGTCATACCCTCCAGTGTTTTGCTAATCAAAACTGAGACATGTGTGGCCAAGCACCACCAGTGAGTGGATAAGATGGCAAAAGAGATTAATAAGGAAGAACACACAAGATAGGAGAGGCTGCAGCAGTCTGCTTTTGCTTGCCCTTCTGGGAAGGGCAAGACTTCATCTTCTCCTCTCCTCTCCCCTCTTGCTGAGTTAATTGAAGGCAAACTACTTCTGTATTTGGAACTCAGTTTGCAGCAACTGAAATAAGTCCAGGAGAAAGGAGAAAAGAGGGATCAACAAAGAGAAACTGGGAACTTTAAAGGCTACTGAAAGAAACGGGATAATAGAAGATTAATGGGGACTGTCCCTGCCAACTTTAGACAGTTGAAGAGTATCCAAGCATCCTGAATGCTGAAGGGGTTGCATTCAGAATAAATTCCACTGGCCTAGTTTCAGCCCAACAAGCCTGTGCCCACCTTGGCCAACTAGAACTGCATTCTTAATCACCGGGCCTGTCTTTGATAGATGATAAAATCAATTCCCCCTCCACACCCTCCAGGCACTGCTCTTTTCCTCTGTACTTGCAAGTGATGCATTTCACCCATGCATTCAAAACCAATTTCAACTTTTTTCTCTTTCTTTTCCCCTATTTGCTTTCCAGACCATGCCAAACAACAGCAGGTTGGCATGTCAGCTCTTCTGCAGGGTCCTTTTCTGGCAGGCTCGCCAGTGAAATTTAGGTCCCCCCCACCAGCCTCCTTCAGCCTCTAGTGCCACTTAACACAGACAATGGTTGCCTTTAGTTCCAGGAGCTAATTAAATGGCAGCTCTCCAGTGCAGCCAAAAATAAAAGCTCCTTTGCCAAAGGAGAAGACATACTGCTAAAACAGGGGGGGGCTCAGAAAACATTGGGCAGTTTGTGGTAGTGATGGCATCTTTCTCAGCTCTCTTTTCTGCATATATTAAGTACAGCGCTGCTCATGAAAGTAAAAGATTCTGCCTAAATGAAGCCACCCTGACTATTCCATTCTGCATGAGTCATGAGGTCTCCAGAACAGAACAGGGAGAACAGATTTAAACTGCGACGAGGCTTCTATTCAGCTAGCCCAGAATGTAGTTGCTCACCTCTTAGTGATCACTGGAAAATGAAACCTATTGTCCCTCTGAAACCTGTGCCCCCTTTTGTGTTGTAAATTAACAGACTGTGAAGGCAATGTAAAAGTGGGGTAAAACCAGAAGTGAACTTACCCTTTGGGGTGACTCTATTCCTCAATACCTTAGTGCCAACTGTTGCCTTCTCAGAATTTCTTAAGCAATGACGGGGAGCAGGGATAGGCCAGAAGCTACCAGGGCAACCTCTATATCACCTGCAAGCTAGGAACCTGTTGCACAGAATTCAGTTTGGGTTTGCAACCTAGGGAGCTATTCCATGAAAGAGGGTTGAGCTGGAACAGCCTGTTGAATTGCTTCATGGAAAGGAGCTCTAGTTAATTGCCTTCACAGTTGTGCTATATGACCACCTAGCATTGTCATGAAGGTAACTGGAGATTCTCTGGTAGAATGGTCAATGGACATACTTAAAGGATCCTGGGGGCTGAAGTAAAAAAAGGTAATTTTTCCAAGTTTTGACTTTGGACAATATACAGCTGTATGGCAATGGGAGATCTATTGTCTGCACTCTTTCCACAAGCACATCTGTAATAAAAAGTCCCAGTCAAGGTAAGGGTCTACTTTCTTATCTAAAAATATTCTCAGAATCAAAGATAATGAATTCCAAATATGAAAAAAATATGAAATATGAAAAAAGCATTATTTATGCTGATTAGAAGGAGCTGGAGTTTCTGATTACACAATAAGAAAATTTGTCCTAGCAAATTATAGTGTGCAAGTCATCAATGCAAGAACTGTGCATCTTGTGTCCTTCTTCAATGCACCAGCTGGATCTTCTTGTGTGGGAGTCCTTCCAAGAATTTTAAAACTCTCCCAACCAGCAGTTCAGTGTCTGAGAATCTTACACCCTCTGCTCCCTTTTGGTTGCCAAACAGCTGGTTTCAGCCCAAATACCCCTGGGGGTCACACTATGCCCTCTCCTGCCCCAGGGACTGCATTTCTAGCTAACAATGGGCTGAAAATGCAAGCAGAAACTAACCAGGAGCCTCTGCTCCATTTTTCATTTCCTGTATTTTTGACCAATTTTCAGCAGTTCTTTTAGTTCTGAAGGTGTGGGGCTAGGTGTGTGTATATGTGCCTTGAAGTCACCTGTTGACTTATGGCAGCCCCATGAATTCTACAAGGTCTTCTTAGAGGTGGTTTTGCCAGCTCCTCCTTCTGAAATATAGCCTGGTGTTCATTGGTGGTCTCCCATCCGAGTACTATGGTCAACCAAGGGTTGACCATATTTAGTTTCCAAGATCAGGTCGGATCTGGTGCTTTTAGGGTATTTAGGCCCTTGGGGCTAGGTAGGAGATAGATGATGCCACACTGCTAGGTTTGAGGAGCATTTTTGCAGCAGTTTGAATGATCTGAGGATAATTTTTCATCATATAGTCAACATCCAGGAACCAGGGAAGGGGTGCTGGAAACACTCAGGGGTCACATCTTACCAATGGACTGCACGTTACCATGCTTGTCCTGGAAGAAAATGTAAAACAGTAGTTCTATTTGGAAATGCTGCATGGAAGTTTAAGTGCTGCTCTCTTGTATTGTACAAGAACTTTACTATTCATCCTGGAAAGTTACCCTCTCTTATTTGGCCTCTACTTGTGCATATTACCTTAAGACCCTTTTAACTAAATGTAGACTGAATACTTTGCATCTAAAGGAAGTCAAAAGGCAATATGTTACAACCATCAACTGAGAGGTTGGAAGTCAAACCAGTCTTAACCCCTGTAATGTTGTGTAGTTTTAGCTGTTTAGTCTTAATGTGTAGTTTTGAGCATGTGTTTTTTTTCTCTTTGTGTCTTGCTTTATATACCCTTTTTTGTTGTTTTATATATTTAAACTTCTATGTGTTTAATTTTTTTTTAAAGGCAATATGTTGGTCTACCCAATTTTCTAGGGTCAGGGTATTCTAGAATGCTCTAGAATACCCTGATCCTCTTGTTTTTTATAGTAGAGATGCTATCCCCTCCAAAACAAAACAACCTGACATTTTAATTACCAGGAACCATTAATGCCTCCTACCAAACAGGAAAGTACATCAAGCCAACCCTGATAAAGAGAGAAACTTCTAATCTGTCTGGTGGCAAGATACAATCTTAGACCCATTTTCCTTATTTTTATTAGCAGTTTAACCATTTTATCTTCTGTTTGAATATGAGATTCATTTTTTTCCCTGGTGGTATGCAAAAGCCTGGTTGGTTAATGCAGAATAAACCTAACTTGTTTGTGTTCTATTTCGGGTGTTATGGAGAAGTGGGAGTATAGAAAGTCGGGGCACTTGTACCTCCTGTTCCTCTGCTTCTCATGAGCATGCTGTTTAAGTGAAAGCAAAAGTAGTCCAGTTACTTCAACTGCTGTTGAAATTTCCTTCCAATTCAAATTCAAAGTAAATGTCAGGCTCCTCTGTGGGTTCAGGAATGGATAAATTTCAGAAAAAAGTAAGGGAGCACGATAAAATCAGTGAATATCTTGGGGAATCAGGATGTAGTATGAGCAGGTGTGATTTTTCAATCAGGTCCCAGAAACCCTACCAGAGGCCATCTGATGCAAACAGCACTAAGGCATACTTACAGGTAGGTCTGCTTGAACAAAAGGTTGGAGGGCTTTTCATTGACATGGTAGAGAGGGAATGGGTCAAATCCACCAATGAAATCAACTGAAAGAAAGAAAATCCAAAACTCATGCAATAACAATGGAGTAATCAAAAGGAAAAGAAAACAAGGTGAGGGTGGCAAACAGTAAATCAAAGCATAAGACAATGCAAAGGAGAGGGAAAAGACCATTAAAAAAAAAAGTGTTCACCAACTCCTTGCCAGATGTAACCACATGTAAGTCTTGCTGACTTCAACAGGAAGCTCGCCCACCTCCCATAAAATAAATTGGATGTGCAATGATGCCTGGCTCTGGCTCATTTGCTCCTTGAGTGAATCACAAACACAAAGTGTTTGCAATCTTGAAAGGAAATGCTGTCAACCTGGATATTTGGAATGGGTGAGTAGTCAAGGAGAACAATCCACTGAGAATTTTGCTTGGTCTTGCACCACTGAAATGAATGGGACAGACATGGGGTACAAAGTCAAAGGACTGGGGCTCTGGACAAAGTCTACCACAGGGCAACTGCATAAGGGCCAGAGGCCAATTTCTGTCCTGCCCCTCATGGGCAGCACCCTCCTCACAAACTCAAATACTTCTATTTTCCTTCTTCTGCAGTCCCTCTCAAAATGTCAACAAGAAGTGATATTGCACCACTCCCTGTCATCATTTTGAGTGTAACTTCAGATGAAAGCAGAGGAATTCGGAGGCAGCATGAGTATCTGGGGTGGTGTAGCCCCAATTCATTGCCCTACTAACATGAAAGCTACCATGTTACTACTGATGCTACCGATCACAGAGAAGGGGATGTGGTCATCCGGGCAAGTGCACAGGGCCAACATGGGACTGCAGAAGGGACAGCCCCACTGTCTGAGATTCCCTTCTACTGATATTTCACTAGTTAAAGTTCTTGAAACCTAGGAGATACATCTATCTGTTTTTGTATACACATCATTATCTGACCTGTATCTTTTGGATCCAGAGGTTTAGACATCAAAATAAATCAGTACAGTGTTAGGCTCCATCACAGCAAACTGAGGATGCTTGAGGTTTTCATTTGGCCCACATGTTTAGATAGAACAATCTACTTTACATTTCTTGGACTAATACGTGAGCTTGAATGGATTATGCACTTCTATAAATTGTAGTCTGCACAACACAGCTTTCTGCAGCAGGTTTAGTTTGTATATAGTAACAGTGAACTCAGGAACTGAATAACGATTCCCACAGAAAAAAGTGGAGACATACATACATACATACATACATACATACATATATATATATATATATACATATATATACATATATATATTTACTTTCTCTTCTAGACAGCTGTGCTTACCTTTTCCTGTTCTGTACATTAACCAAAGTGACTTGACCCCAAATGTGCTCTCTAAAGCACAGCCTTACTGCATGGCACGCCTGACTTGTCAATGTAAATTAAAAAATAAAAAAAGAAGAAGAAGAAACTGGAGACACAACTCAAGATGCTCAGAAGATGGTTGTTTGGTTAGTAAACATACCCTGTACATTTCAACCTATGTGTACTCTTAAAGGCCTTCTTCAGCAGCAATTTGGAATCAAACTTCAGACATTTCTGGTCCAGGAACACTCAAACCATTTCATAAAATCATAGAATATTATGGGGAAATATAGCAGTACTAGGTATAGAAGAAAGCTAAGAATATTAAATGGAAAGATAACCAGAAGATAAGCAGAAGAAATGCAATGGTAAAATAAACATTAGAGAAAATATGCAGGATGACACTTAAGTGCTTTGTATTTAGTTTTTTTACCCACCCACCCATATATATATTGAAGTGAAAATCTGGTGATTAATATAAGATAAAGTATTACCTTTTCTTCCCTCTGCTCTTAACTAAGATGTCAAAAATTTTTGCATGGCATGGAACAGTGGTTAGTCTAGTTTTTTTTTTTAAAAAAATGGTAAAATATATAAAAAAATTAAAAATCATAGAATCTTAAAGTTGGATGGGACGACATGGGCCATCTAGTCCAACCCCATTCTGCCATATGGAACAACACAACTAAAGCACTCCTGAAAGATGCCAATTCAACCTCTGTTTAAAGATCTCCATTTAGTGAACAAATTTTCACAGGGTTGAAAGTTCTTGGTCCACAAATGTCTTCATTCTGGTTCCAAGCAGCCTCTGAAGAGTACACACAGATTAAAACACGATGGACATTTTCTTTTTACTAATAGAACAATAAAACAAACGTGCCCCCAATTTCTTCTGTGGATTCCATTGGATGCTCAGCAGTGTCTGCTTTTTATGATGGTCGGGCAGCCAAAATGTGACTAATGAGACAGTAGGGTATGATTGGGGATCATGTGTCCCAATGTTTTTTTTTGGCTGAAAAGTTAAAAAAAAATGGTCCGAAAAACATAAAAATCAATAAAACGGGTCTGTAAAATGACATACTGCAACCCTTTCCACAGCTCCAGAAGAGCAAAAATGGGGCAGTGTTGTGCTCTAGGCTCTGGTGGATGCCCAATTCTGTTCTGGGGGAAGGCACCAGCATATTCAGGGAAACCACAAGGTTTGCAGACATACCAAAGGAAAAAAAAAATCTTTAGGAAAGATCCCAAGGAGCCAACACTATGTTCAATCACCAAGGCATATTGGTAGATTGTTGTGATATGTTGTGGTAGAGAAGGGAGAAATCTGGGAAACAGGGGAATGGAAAGGAGTTTGCTAGAGAAAGTTATGGTTGGCTAAACATCCAAATAGGAACTCTCTACACCCCAGTTGTTGAGAGTGTATTTCTCACCCCAGATGCCATGCCTGTTAGTTTGAAAATCACATTATTGTCTTGTAATGTATTTCAGTGCTTATAATGGTTTCTTGCTTCATATCAAAGGAACAATATTGAAGAAAACCACAAATGGGAGAGAAAATTAAAAGGCAGCTCAGATTGGCTCAGGTCACTGGAAGTCTCTGCTGTGGAGAGTGTGAAATATTGATGGTTTGTCAATGTTAATTATTGAGGCTGGCATTTTTGGCTTGGAATCCTGGAAAGAGCAGAGTGGCTGGGGATGCGGCGAGACGCTGAACCAAGTTGCCTGGATTTCTGTGTGAATCACTGTAATCATGCATTTTTCCAAAATTATTCATTGTCATCGACATCACCACCAACATCCCAATCACCCTCCAAAATAAGGTCCCAAGGCATCTTACAAATCAACCAAATATAGTGTGGATTAAAATATACAAAAGATTACCATTAAAACTGAATTAGAATATGTACTAGTACCTTACCGGGGTCTGTATTAAAAGGTCTTACGTATATTTCTACAAATGTAATTAATTGTTCACAATATTTTTTATTATTCAGTTTTGTAAAGACAGACAATAGTAGGGAAGAGCCAAACCTTTTAATCTCAGGTAGTACTGTTAGATTACAAGGTGGTGTTCATTGCACCTTCATGACGAAATCTCCTTCCCTTGGAGGTCCAACTGGCACCAAGCCAAAACATGGATTTTTATTAAAGCTTTCAGGGACTAATTGACTTCAAAGTATACATGTACATGGTTTTAGATTGTTGTAGCTAGTGTTGTTGTGTTTCTTCACATCATTTCTGGCTTCTGGGGACCCTAAGATATAATGGGACTTTCTCAGCAAGATTTATATGGAAGGTCTTTGCCATGGCATTCCTCTGAGGCCGAGAGAGTGTGACTTGCCCAAGGCCACCTCGTGGGTTTCCATGGCTGAGCAGGGATTCAAACCCTGGTCTCTCAAGAGTCCTGATCCAGCACTTAAATCACCTTTCCACTCTATCTATTAAAGTAGTTTTAACTGTTCCTATGTTTCTGGAAATGTTTTAAATTGTTTATATGCTATGTCACCCAGAGGTCCTGTGATAAAGTACAAGATGTTGTTGTGTGCCTTCAAATTATTTCCAACTTATGCCAACCCTATCAAGGGGTTTTCTGGGGCTGAAAGTGTGTGATGTGCCCACTGGGTTTTCATGGCTGAATGGGAAACTGAACCCTGCTCTCCAGGGTAATAGTTCAGCTCAAACGGCAGCCAAGAAAGCCAATGCGATTCTTGGTTGCATCAATAGGAGTATGGTGTCTAGATCAAGGGAGGTAATGGGACCACTCTATTTTGCATTGGTTAGATCTCATTTGGAATATTGTGCCGAGTTCTGGGCACCTCAGTTCAAGAAGGATGTCAACAAGCTGGAACGTGTCCAGAGGAGGGTGATCAAAATGCTGAAGGGTCTGGAAGCCATGCCCTATGAAGAACGCCTTAGGGAGCTGGGTATGTTTAGTCTGCAGAAGAGAAGGTTAAGAGGGAACATGATAGCCATGTTTAAATATTTGAAGGGATGCCATGTCAAGGAAGAAGTGGGCTTGTTTTCTGCTGCTCCAGAGACTAGGACAAGGAGCAATGGATTCAAGCTGCAGGAAAGGAGTTCCACTTGAACCTCAGGAAGAACTTCCTGAAGGTCAGAGCTGTCTGGCAGTGGAATATGCTGCCTTGGAGTGTGGTTGAGTCTCCTTCTTTGGAGGTTTTAAAGCAGAGGCTGGATGGCCATCTGTTGGGAATGCTTTGATGGGTGTTCCTGCATAGCAGGGAGTTGGACTCAATGGCCCCTGGAGTGTCTTCCAACTTTATGATTCTATGATTCTATAAACCAACTATACCACACTGGCTGTAAAGGGCAATAAAGAAATGTTTAAACAAACAAGCAAACAAACTACACACTCCCCTGATGTCCCCAAAGTACTGAATGCAGGTTTCCAATTTTACACTTCAGCAGGGAACCTACATTTCGTGCTTCTGGAAAATCTGGTTTGTGACTTTTAGTGATTCCACTAAAGGTACTGGAGAATTCTGACTCTTGCTGCCCACTGTTTTCCTGTTTGCCCAGGTACCTGCATTGGTCAGGTGGGCTAGTCTGGAAATTCTTTTCTGGGGTCAATTCACACTACAAAATTATAATGTTGTTATTTCACTTTAACTGCTGCCACAGTTTCACCCTATGGAATCTTGCAGTTTGTAGTTTGGTGAAGCACTGGATCTCTCTGGCTGAGAATTCTAAATGCCCCTCCATAAACTGCAAATCCCAGGATTCCATGGGATGTTGCTATATCACTTAAAGAGGAATAATAGTGTTATAATTCTCTAGTGAGAATGGGCCTCGGGGTAAAATATGGAAGGGAGGTAAAACTTCCCACGCCTTCTCTCTAAGCCCACTTTGTTAGACTTTCATTAAATTCACTTATCTTTAAGTTATTTAAGTTATTTTGGTTCTGATGTAACAGGGAATGAAAAACAACTCAATGAAAGCTTTTCCAGATCAAGTTATATTTTCCCTTTATCTTTTAGTATTTTCACAAAGTCCAAAAGAAAAGGTCTTTGGCACAAACTGTGGTTATATATAATGTTGTTTAACCATTTAGAGAATAATCTTGTGCTTCTAGCATTCAGATTTTTTTTCTCTAAAAAAAGGAGTAAATAAAAAGTAGGTAAAAGTCATCTTCATTACTTTTGAGAACTCGGAAAGCAGAAAAATGAAACTAAAAATTGTGCCTGTATCAATTAGTATCGGTGTATGGGACCTGAAACTAGAATTTCAACTAATTACTTTGAAAGCTACCATTCCAGGCTCTGAGTACGGTGACTGTATGACCCTAACAGAGGTGCAGGCATCATGCAGCCCTCCCGATATTATTGGACTGCAAATCCCAGCAGCCCTAGCCAGCATAGCCAATGGTGACGAATATTGGGAACGGCAGTCCCACAACATCTGGAGGACTTCACGATTCCCACGCCTGCCCTAATGGCCCATTTTACCACCAGGTTGGCTTCATAAATCCAGTTCACCCCACATCTCATGTGGAACACCCATAACTTAATACACACCCAAGCAGCAGTAATGTCTCTTAAGTCTATAGCATAAAGAAAAGGCCCTCATTACTTCTCCCCAATGTGCCAATAAATCACTTTAGTAACTTGTTATTTTTCAAAACTCTTTGAGTTTTTTTTCTTTCTTAAGACGTTATCTTTGCCTGGGTGGGAAAAATACAATGGAAGTCGTGCAGACTGTTCATTGCAAACATTTTAGGGCATTGTGAATGTAAAGGTTGGCTCTGATTCAATTTTGATCAATAAAACCACCAGGATGAACACAGCTTCTAGGCAGTTCGGAAGAGTGATGGCTAGAAGAAGAGTCTGTCCCCCTCCCTGGCCCCCAGTTCATGATGCAGTTGCTCTAATCCACTCAAAATAAATATGGCCACTTAAAGCAATTGAATTTAGTCCATTGCTTAACAGGAGATTAGCGACCTGATCGCAAGACATGTTGAGCCACCAATAAACACTTAGGTGCAATAAACACAATGCTTTGGAATGCAGAACACTAAGTCTTAGGTTATGATTCAGCCAAGCTAAGCACATCTAAAAATGATAAAGCATTATGTTTCAGAGACAGATTCCATTCTGCTCAGTAAGAATTCCAAATTGTAAGCAAGACTTATTGATATTGCTACACTACTGCTGTTGAAAATGAGAATCTCATCTTTTTTTAAAATAAAAAAGATAGCATGGTCAGTGTTCTACACCAGTTACTTGGTTAGGTACAGTTAAGATTACAGCCTGCATTAGCTATACATGCATTTAAGTACATGTTCATAATCATGAGATCTAGAAACATGGGCCACTACTTATATCAGCTACTTAGTATCCTCTCCTGGCCTGAGTCCTTTAAACCTGATGGAAATACAGTCCACCCATGCTCCAGTCACTGGCAGGATGGACCTCCTTCTCCCCATGCAGCTGACGCCCAGTTAAACACAACTGCTACTTAAGTCATAAGTGTGACACTATTGTCACGATCATAACCCTCCTCAACTGAATTCACCGGGAGTCAGATGCATGGAAAGAAGGAGGCCCATTCTGCTGGTGATCAGAGCATGGATGAATGATGTTTCCTTCAGGCTATGAGGTGGAAGCGAGGTTGGTCCAGGAGAAATTAGTTAGTGAAATATACTTAACTAGTTGATGTATAATACTGACCCATGTCTCTAGATCTCATGATTACGAAGATGTCCTTAAATGCATGCATGGACAAAGCAGGCTGAAATCTTGGATAGAGGAGCACTTAAACAAGCTTGCCTGTGGGGATTTTCAGAATTTCCATAGCTCCTTGCTTGGTGGCAGCTGGTGGCTTCCATGTCTGTGGGTTTTTGTCAGAACTATCCAAGATGCTGATCCCACTTTTTAAGATAGGGTTCAGTACACCTTGCTTCAAAGTTGTGAATAAACTCCAGGGAGGACTGAACATCCCAATGATGTGAAAGCTACTGAACACCACTGTCCTGAATGTTTCCTGTGACTAGTAATAGCTTAAGTATAATAAAAGTAAAATCAATTATGCAATTCACCTAGAATTTGCATAATTTATAGTTTTCACAGAATATAACTCCTGTGGGGGACCCATTTGCATTACTGAGTATGGAATTTCACAGTTATTTTGCCTACTCAGCCCCCTTTCTCCCTCTTATTAAATTTCAACTGTAGAGCCCTGGCCTCTTCAGAGTGGCTCACGGAGCAAAATATGATGCCTTTTAAGTGCTCAGCTCAGACCTTCTTTATTTCCCTGGGCTTTTACATCCATTGTGATTTGTTTTAGCCAAGAAAGTTAGTGGCTGTGCTGCTAAATTGTACTGCCATCATTTATTGCTTTAATAATTTTTGCTGTGTGGGTTTAACTTTTACACTGCTCTAGGATTTTTTTTTAAACTTTAGTTGCAGTTGTGTCAAACACTTGGACTCAATAGACAAACAAATGAGCTGATTAGAGCACGAAGGCGATGGTTTTCCAAAGGAGGGTAGGAAACGTGTACCCACCCCTGGTAATTAAATTAGAGGAGGGTCTTTTCTGCTTCTCATTGACATCTGAGATTAGATGGGCAGAAGCAATAACTTCTTTGTAATGGCATCCTTATTGTTGAATTTCCTACTTTCTGACAGGATGTGACTGCTGGCTTCCGTGTCAATATGGCAGGGAACGCAATCCAGGGTTTAGTCTGAACTTTAAATCAGTTATGTAAAGTTTGTTGTTGCCAAGTGCCTTCAACTCAACTCTGATTTGTGCTAACCCTATCATAGGGATTTCCTGGCAAGATGTATTCAGAAGTGGTTTATCACTGCCTTCCTGCTAGGCTGAGAGATCATGACTTGCCAAAGATCAGCCAGTGAATTTCCATGGCTCTGCAGGGTCTCCTGGAGTCCTAGTCCAGCAATCTAACCACTGCTCCACACTGGCTCTCTTACTTAAGCTGCTGAATCTGTTTGGGAGTAGAATTAAGAACCTTAGATAGCACCTTTAAATTTGGGACATTAACCTTGGGTTGGATTCACCATTTCAGGGAAATGGAAGACATCAGCTGCCACAGCGTTTAAATCTTGGAAACACTCCTTTTTTTGAAACTACCACTCCCAGAATCCTATAGCCAACATGGCCACTGTGACAGAATATCATTCAGGCTGAAGGATTTAGGGACTTCTAGTCCAAAGAAAGGAAGAAGTTCCCAAGGTCTGAAGATGTCCAGGGAACAACCTCACCAGGAAAGGAGCTTTAGTAAATCCAGCTTAAATAAATGAAGACTTTTCCTTTCCTTAGTGTTAAAGGAAATCTATTCCACCTTTCCCCAACGAGATTCACATCATGGGTCCTGAACAGAGTATAACTTCCTGTTCCCCTGTGGACTATTCAGCATCCCTACTCTTAGTATAAATTTCTCTTTGACATCTTAGCTCTTGTAAGAGTTGTCTTGTCTGTCCCTTTTTTCCCCTTGGAAAATGGAGAAAACAAGTTAATAAAAAATTCCTTTTGTCTAGACAAGTGTCATTTTGTAGAGTGATTGTTGACTGATCAGTTGGCCAACAGAAGAGATGTGACTCTTCTTTTGCTTGTTTCAGACTGAAGTGATATTGTACTGAGGCCACAGAGCAGGGGTGGAGAAAGCATTATTCTTCTGTGGCCACTGAAAGACCCTGCTAGTTCTCTAAACAATCCTCCCATTTTTAATTTTTTTTGGCATGATTTTCAAACAATATTTGCTGAACCTTACACCAAAAGCCCCCAGAATGTGCAAAATGGGTTAAAACCCCCTCCCACATCACTCTGGGCATCCCGAAGCTGCCTCCACCTGTTCCCTGAAAATACCACCAAGTTTGGCTGTATACTGGCTGAACTGGAACTAGATGTGACACTGGCAATATGAAGTCAAAAACAGATCTGCAGGAAATTATGAGAGTCCTGGTTCTGGGGAAAAATGAGCTATATAGGAAGATGATGATGATGACGATTGTAATATTTATCTATTTTATTTATGCATCACCTCTCGGCTCACCAGGACATATAACAATAATGCAGTTTCCGAGGTGTTAGGTGTGTGGGGGTCAGGAGACAACTGGCCTCTATGCAGTTGTCCACCCTGCCACAGAGCTTTTTCATGGGGCAACAATTAAACTGGATCCAGGAAGTCAGTGGCCAAGTGTTGCTTATGATCACACTGGAAAATTACCTCTCAAGGTTGCCTACCAACTCAAGTACTGTTAGGCTGATTAGCCATCTGCCTTTCAATGGATTATATTTAAACATATTTGCTCATAACCAAAGCCATGCTGTCAATTACCCTGCTTTTTGTGATCTTGAAAGGACTAGGCAATCGATCTTGTGTTGCACTGTGAACAGAAGGACTCCATTTGCAGAACGGAGCAACTCTTTATGTCTCTCAGGTTGCCCATGGCCTACACAAGAGCTTGGAAAAGTGACTGTTTGGACTACACCTCCCAGATCCCACAGTTAGCATGGGTCATTTGGAGTTGTAGGCTAAGCAGTGTTTTCCACATTCTGCAAAATGGGCATGTTTACAGTATAATGGTTTAGTCACTGCTAAGGAGCAATTAATGCTAGCTGGGAGATTCTGGGCATTGTAGTCTAAGCTTCTTTTTCCCTCTTCCAGAACTGCTACATAGAGTTGGAAGACCCTCAACAGCAAATTTAGGAATGGGTGCAGTGGACCGAGAGAGAAGGGACTGTCCTGTTCCATAACTAGGCATCAGTTTGTGCCCCAACTGTGATCCACAAATGATTCAACATAAATACCTAACATTGTTGGAAAGATCTTCTTTTCATTCTTTTCTATTTTGCATTATCTTCTACAGTAATGCAACTGAACCAAAATAGCTGCAAACTAAATATGTGTGACCTGTACTCAATGATTTACACGAGACAGTATAAAGGGGTGTGTGTGTTTGTGTGAAAAGATATCTCTTCCACCTATACCTAATCCACCTTGGGTCCTGAACAGGGTATAACTTTATGTTCCCCTATTGACCATTCGGCATCTCAGCTCTTGGTTTAAATTTGCCTTTGATTTCTCAGATCTTGTGGAATAATAATCTTGTCCCCCGCCCCCCGCTACTTCTAATTCTTTGCACTTGTTACTATAACAGTTCTCTTTCTTCCTATGTATAAGATGTTGAAGAGTAGCATTCAGAATTTTGACCCTACTTCTGTCACCTTTTGCTTTTGCTTCTTGTCTGCCCTTAAATCTCAAAGAGTTTCAGCAGTCATCCAAACAAGGTCTTTTTTGCATTCCTTCCTGATAATGTCCCTGATTTCCATCCACAGTGTAGATTTGCACATAGCAAATACCATTGATTCAGCGGCTCTAGCTAGTTATTATTATTGTTGTTATTACCATTTATTTATATAGCGCCAATACTGTATCTGGTGCTTTACAAGTTACCGGTAACAACAAAACAGTTAGTTGGGACTAACAATCAGGTTCAGTCTTGAAAAGTATGAGTAACTTTCCCCAAGCTCTGGGAGGGATATTTGATCAAGCTGCTTTTGCTTGAGTTCCGCACCGGCAAATACTTACAGCTGTCTTCTTCTTCTGTAAACACACTGACAACATAACAGGCATAGACAAAGCCCACCAGCTGGAAAAAGAAAAGAGCAGACAAATTGGTTAACTTCATGAACAGGGCTTCAAAAACTGCCATTTGTGGTTTCAAAAATATATACCTTACATCTAAGACATTCTCCTACAGCTGTTTTGACTCTAGATTGATCTATTGTATGTTTATTACACTTATACATCATCTTGTTGAATTTTAATACATTGTTCATCTCTTTGGAAGGCCATAAAGCATATGGAGACGAAAGTGGCACTTATTATTTGTGTTTATATTTATGTAATAATTACAAAGCAACCTTTTTCCTAAAGTACTCAAATGGACTATACTGGGTTCTCAGAGGGTTTCCCTTACAAACACTGACCAGATCTTGGGCAGCTTAGCTTCAGCAAAGTACCTGCCTAACATATCTTTAGAACAGGAGCAGGGAACACAACTATTGGAGTGTTTATGATGGCTGTACCAGCATTACTTTTCCAAATTTAGAAGCATAATTTCAGAGGAATGACAAACACAGTTTTGCTACAGGGAGTGCACAACTGGTTTCACAGAAGAATTGCACTCTTGAGGTGTATCCACACTGCACAATTACAGCAGTTTGATCCCACTTAAACTGCTGTGGCTTCATCCTATGGAATCCTGGGATGTGTAGTTCGGTTGAATACGCAGAACTCATGATTGTACTTCCTAGAACTATAGCATTGGAGCTATGCAGCAGAAAAATGTAAATCCCTGAATGTCAAATGTGAATGTCAAATGTCCCTGAAAAATTTAAGTCCCTGAATGTCAAATCCTAGGAATTCATGGGACTAAGCCATGGCAGTTACAGTGGTATCAAAGTGCTATAGTTGTGTAATGTCAATACACCTCTGGAAATCTGCCAGAAGCACTCCTTTTCTTGCAAAAGACACACACTCCCTACATGCCATGTTTCAAAATGTGTTTAAAACTTCTGCGGTTGTGCCACCTCGTTCTGATGGCAGATAATACCAGAAGTCTCCTCTGTGTGCTAGTGTATCTGTGGGGACTGACTTCCAGACCCACTGAAGTTGCCCTCCCCTCCTTTAAATCATGCACTGGAACTCCTGAAGTCATGTCATGGGCCATTTCCGCACTAGACTGTTATAGCGCGATTATTCCACTTTCAACATCCTATGGAATCCTGGGGTTTGCAGTTAAGGGAGGGGCCGGCTGGCCCCTCTCTAAACTGCAAACCCCAGGATTCCATAGGATGTTGAAAGTGGAATAATTGCATTATAACAGTCTAGTGCGGAAATGGCCATGGTTCGTGGGGGATCAAATCATAGCATTAGGAGAAAATCTGTGTATCATTTCAAATAATCCAGTGTTTATATGGATTTCTTTACTCAGCAACAGCAGAGCTGCTTCTCCAAAGGACAGCTTGTCCACCACCATCAATCTTCTTTAAGCATTCAGAGCTGCTGAAGGCTGTTGGATGGGCTTTAAGGTACACTTTCTGTACTTGCAGTGAAATGATGAGGCTCAATGATCCCAGAAAACGCTCCATGTGAGATGACCATTCATCAACAACAGGCTTGTGTTTGCTTTTTATTTTACCCACGACCTGAGATCCACTAACAAGAGTCAGGTGTGAAAGACATATGGGAACCTTTTACATTACACGGCTGTACCACTATGATTCCACTTTTTAAAGTCACATTGAGCTAAAGGCAGGATTATTTTCATATTTATAAAAGTGGGACTCAAGGAGGCCTTCCAGAATAAAAAAGAGAAGCAAAACTGCTTGCAGCAAAAACATGCAAAAAGTTAAGTTTAAAATACATCAAGCTGTCTATAGAATTAAAACCATATAAAACATTAATTTAAAAGGATAGATAAAAACAGAGCAGAGCACTAAAGCAGAAAACTCATTATATAGAGCAAGCAGTTACAAAATGCTTACTGAAGTAGAAAGGCCTTCGCTTGATGGTGCAAAGACAATCAGAAGGGAGCCACTAGCTTGGAGAGCCAGTGTTATGCGGTGGTTTGAGCATTCGACTATAACCCTGGAGACCAGGGTTTGATTCCATGCTCAGCCATGGAAACCCACTGGGTGACCTTTGATGTGTCACACACTCTCAGAGACAGAAAGCCTCATGGTAGGTTCACCTTAGTGTCACCGTAAGTCGGAAATGACTTAAGGGCACAGAACAACTATATAGCTTCCTAAGGGAGTTCCGCTCCTAGAGAAGACCTTCTCCTGTGTTCCCACCACATGTGCTCGATGAAGCTCAGTAGGTCAGCAAAAGGGTAACGTATAATTTTTCAGTTCAGAAGTGCTTACTTTCACCCCTTTCTCCCCACCCCTGCTTCCAACCCTCAACATCTACAAAGCAAAGGATTCGAAACAGCAAATTATGGACTGTGATTGATTGATTGATTGATTGAGCTGTGATCCCTCTAAATTGTATTCTGGTTCTGCCAGCCTTCGAAAAGGACAATAAACTATGGAATGTAACTAATTTGCTCAGCCACATCGCCTGGGAGAAAAAAAGTCTCAAATCAGAGCTTATCCTTTCCAGATGGATAGAGTGGCATATTCTCAGGATACTAAATTAGAGCCAGTGTGGTATTATAATGGTTTGAGTGTTAGACTAGGACTCTGAGAGACTAGGGTTCTGATCTCCAATTAGTCATGAAAACCTATTGGGTGACCTTGGGCAAGTCACATTCTCTCAGCCTCAGAGGAAGGCAGTGGCAACCCCCATCTGCACAAATCTTGCCAAGAAAAGGCCATGACAGGTTCATCTTAAGAGTCACCATTAAGTCAAAAATTACTTCAAGGCACAAAACAATAAATTGTTATGCTAATTTCTAGAGCTTGGAAAAACAGTGTAGCTCAGCTTGTAAAACCTGCCAGCTACTGAGCATTCTGATGAGAGGACACTGGGAGCTGTAGTCCAAAACAGAAACTTTTCCAAACTCTGCTCTGCTCCTGGCCAAGGCAGTCATCTGTCATTTATTCTATCAGCTAGGAACAAAAGCATCTCCCATGTCCTCCAACAAAACTATCTTCCATTGTTGGCTTGAACTTCCTGGGGTCCACCCAACTCAAGAGAATGAAGCAAGCGCTTTCTCATCCCTGATTTTCATAACTATTAATAGGAAGCTCAAGAGAATCACTTCTGAGGGTTTTTTTTTTTTTGACATAACAATGGAAGACATTACTCAACTTCTTCTTTCAGCCAAGAACTCTCAAAGCCAAATGCATTCCATAATCCCCCCATGGAAACCTCATTATCCTGCCTTTTCTTCGGTGATGTGATGTATGTTTCTCTTGTATTAAAAATGAATGACTCCAGTTTCCAGAGCCTCCTCATGCATCATTCTGTCTTCCTGCAGTGTGAGTAATTGTTAGATTCTAATTCCTTGTTAAAGTGGATTGAGTTCACAGTGGAAAACAAATAATTAGAGTCAACAGCAACCTTAAAGATACAGTTCCAAGCTGGTCTGTAAGAACCAGGGATGCTTGAATGAGATTTTCATCACACCAGCATTGCAGGACATTTCATGGACTAGTACAAAGGCTTTGAAAAGCTTTCATATTGGTTCTTTATTTATTCATATTTATTAATTAAAATATATATATCCTGACCAATATCCAAAGATCCCAGGGAAGCATACAATAAAATCAATCTAGGACAATTTAAAACACTAACAATAATTTTAAAGGACTAAAAGTATATTAAATCATTTATCAATTAACAGAAGACAATTTAAAGTCAGTTAATACGATTTAAAATAATGCAAACCATAACCCATGTAGAAGGGGGATAGTTAGGCTCTGAAGGCTTTAATAAAATGGCATGGTTCAATTTGGTGCACCAGCACTGCTGCCAATCAGGGGCCTTTCCACACTACAATGTTACAGTACTGTTATTCCACTTTCAACATTGTGTGGAATCCTGGGGTTTGAAGTTAAGGGAGGGGCATTTAGAATTCTCAGCCAGAGAGCTCTTTGGCCTCAGGAAACTAAAAAAACCCAGAATTCCACAGGATGTTGAAAGTGGAATGATAGCACTATAGCACTGTAGAGTGGAAATGCCCCAGGCCTCTGAAGGGAGAGGATTCGATAATTGGCATGCAGAGAAGGCCTTTGTGAGGGTCTTCCACTATCACTCTGCTATGGCTTGGAAACCATGCTTTGTGAGGAGCAGCTTAGGGAACTGGGTATGTTTAGCCTGGAGAAGGAGGGTTAAGAGGTGAAATGATAGGCATGGTCATATATTGAGAAGGTTGTCACATTGAAGAAGGGGCAAGCTTGTTTTCTGTTGCTCTGGAGACTAGAATATGGAGCAATAGATTCAAACTACAAGAAAAGAGATTCCACCTAAACGTTAGGAAGAACCTACTGACAGAAAGAGCAGTTCAACAGTGGAATATGCTGCCTCAGAATGTGGTGGAGTTACCTTCTTTGGAGGTTTTCAAACAGAAGATGGGTGACCATCTGTTGGGAGTGTTTTGATTGACTCCTTCTGCATGGCAGAATGGGGTTGGACTGGATGGCCCTTGTGGTCTTCTCCAAGTCTATGATTATACAATTCTATGCAATGTAATGGTTTCCACTAATCCCTCTACTGCCACCAAATGTGAGGGCTTTACCTATCCCCACCTCTACCACCAATATGTGGACTTCTTCCAGTCCCACCACTGTGGGACCACTAACTGTGGGGACTTCTTAAATGCCCTCATGATTCTTGCATGAAACTTTATTTATATTTTTTTCTCACCACACACTATCACCCTATATCAACTGCTATTAACAGATACTATGTCTGAACTCAAGCTTTCCAATATGCAACGTTCTCAGAGGCTCAAGCATATCATATAAAAATAACAGTTTATTAAACAGAAATAGAACATAACATCACCAATATCTTATCTAATACATTTAAATCCTGACTAATGCTAATGCTAACACAATTTCTCACTCACTTTCTCACTCATATTCTAACTAACGCTAACCCTGAGTCTAACTCTCCTCTATCTCCATGCCAACTCTCCTATCCATTCCAACATCTAAACCCCACCAGTTCCTAATCTTGACAGATTCCACTCTTATCCTTGACCAACTGTCACACACCAGCCTTTTCAAAATCCCCTCAGATATTGTACCATTCCATTGAGGACAGAATAGTAGAGGTATAATAAGATTTTTTTTGCCAACTTTACTACCATATAGTAGGCATAATGAAGGGTTCTCACTAATTTTCAGTTGTACTCGCTCTGTGAACTATGTCATCTGCACTCTAGCCTGTTTCACTGCTTGTAGCTGTTCTGAAAACCAGGTTCCACAACACTGGATTGGGCACTTAGGAGCAACTGTGTCAATGCTTTTTCCATCTCACCATTACCTGGTGAGACCAAGGCATCAAACAAATCATCACCTCTATCAGACAGAAAAAAAGCCCAGAGCTTTCAAGAATCCTTTAGCTTTCATAAGTCTCTGAGGATGGACCATCTTAATTGACCCCCCACCCTACAGGGAGAATCTGCTACCACCAAACTTCACAAGGAAGTGATCTGAACATGATAATGGGGCTGTTATTCATCCCTTCCAAAAGCAGATCATCTTCCATCCACCCATTAGCAAAATCCAGTTGCAAGGAATATACTAGCACATATGTTGGGCCAATGATGTATTGAGAAGTTCAATAATTGTCATGTTAGCTATACATTGCCAAGCAGACCCCATCAGAAAAGCTTCAGCATGAATACTGAGGTCACCTAGAACCATGGTCCTGTTTATCCAGCATAATCTCCAAAACCACTTTGGGTAGCTCAGGTGGGAGGAGGGAGTGCTGGGCATCGAAGAAGGCAGTATGCCACCAACGTCCTAATTCTGTCTCCTGGCCTAGATGGGCTTCATTGTGAGAAAAACAGAATCCTTACCACTAACAGCAACTCCTCTACTCTACAACAACTCTCAGTCTTGGCTGATGTTGCACTGAGTACCCAGGTGGACAAAGCTGTTCAAATTCATTCCACAAAGCTTATCCACTCAGATGTCTATAATACATACCAGGTCAGGCCCTTCATCCACAACAAAATCATGCACCATGGTTGTTTCCATTATGGACTGACTTGGCTTTCAGCAGCAACATTAGCAGAGCCGAGGGTGGGCTAACAGGGCAACCTGGATCTTGAAGATCTTTCAAATATCTATCCCCACCTTTCCCTTGCTCAAAAAAGGTTCTACATAATAGGAGCTCTGTTATGTAGATATACAGCATACTTTACTTTCTTATGTGTGAACAGAGAAAATATGTTAGGAAAAAGCACAAATGCATGGCACAGATCATGATACCTACTCAGGACCACCTCTACCATTAGGCAGAGTGAGGTGGTTGCCTCAAGTGTCAGATGCCGAGAGGAAGAAGCTAGGTACTGGAAGAGAGCTATGTACAATGCCGCCTGCCCTGTACTCCCTCAGTCAGCTTGCTGACTTTAGATACAGTGATGGATGCTCTCTAGTCTTGCTCTCTAGATGGATGCTAACTAGTCTTGAAGACAATTTCAGCTTCTAGTCCAACCTATTTTGATATGCAGAACTGGAGGGAATACCACCTTGTTCTTTGCTCCAGTATTAAAAGTAGCGATGTTTTTCAGTACGTTTTTTGGATAGTTGTGAGCAACATTATCTTAAGGGGCAGTTATTAATTTTAGGCCATTATCGCACTACACCATTATTGTGTTATTATTCTACTTTCAACATCCTGTGAAATTCAGGGGTTTGTAGTTAATTGAAGCCAAACAGCGCTCTGTCTGGGAATTCTAAATGCCCTTCCCTAAACTACAAACCCCAGAATTCCACAGGATGTTGAAAGTAGAATAATAGCTCTATAACTGTAGTGCAGGAATGGCCTTAAATATTTTGTCATCAATGATGGTGACATCACAACTTTGGGATAATAAATAACATTTATCAGACACATCTCAATATTATTTTGGATCTTCATAGTGAGGAATGTTAGAATATCTTACTTTTTTAAAAAAAATAATGTATGACCACAACCAGCACAGTGCTAATGTGTTAACACCAGGAGTAAAATATGTATAATGACAATGAATTATTTTTATGTCTGGCAACCAATCCCTATGAGGAACCACTAAGTGAGCTGGGTATATTTTGCTTGGAAAAGAGAAGACTGAGAGGTGACATGATAGCTATCTTTAAATATTTGATGGGATGTCATGGAGTGAGCTTGCTTTCTGCTGCTCCAGAGACTAGAAGACAAATGAATGGACTCAAATTACAAGAAAAGACATTTCACCTAAACATCAGAAGGAACTTCTTCACAGTAAGAGCTGTTTGATTGTGGAACTGACTGCCTCCGTCAAATGCTGTAGGAACCAGCCATGGTGCTGCAAAATGACAGACTTGTACACACTGAACAATCTCACATATGTATTTTGTGTAACAGGTATATTATTTACCAGTAACAGCCTACCACAGAGACCCAGCATGGTATAGTGGTTTGAACATAGGACTAATGACCCTGGATACAGGGTTCAGTTCTCCATTTGGCCATGGAAACCCACTGGGTGACCTTGAGGGTGTCACATACTCTCAGCCCCAGGAAACCCCATGATAGGTTCTCCTTAGGATCATCATCAGTGGGAAATGACTTGAAGGCACGCCACCACCACCACAACAAGAAGTCTAAAACCATAATTCAGCAAACACACTGATTATACCATCTTCATTTTAAACTTCTCTCTCTCAGTCCATCAAAAATCAACATGAGGCAAAATATTTGACATTGCTTTTTGGAAGAACAAAGATTCAAGATTTGTGAGTTTACATGGGATGATATTCTGCATAATTCACCACCACCCTTTTTTATGCACACATTTTCTGTATGATGCTCAGATCCCCACTTCCTCCAGCTGTTAGTGACTTGGCCTCCATAGGGAACTTGAGATGAAAACCAGAGACAGAAAGCAGTACCTTCATAGCTCTTAAGAGCCAAAGAGGAAGCTCTGTTTATCTTCTTTTTATTGGTGAGTTTAACAAAATATCCTGCAATGTAATTGTTTGCCCATTGCACAACAGTTAGAAAAGCTGAGTATCAAAATACATCAAGTGATGGACATATGATTAAAAATTCATCAGTGCCTCAGAAATATGAACCCTCACTGCTGACAGTTCTTACTTCCTATGTCCTTCAAAAGGTAACAAACAAGTCAATCTTTCCATTTATTAATTCAATCATATTATTTATAGCCTACTGTATCCCACGGGCCCAAGTATGGGATAACTGAAATGTTACCCAATCTTTTCTAAATCTGCTGATGAAGGACTAGATGCAGTCCCTGGGATACAAATGCTAGTTCTTCAGCAATAGAGCAAGAATGAAAGCAAGGTTTGGTAGTCATCACTGGGACCTTACATGTCTTAAGTGGGATTGCATGAGCTTGTTAATCAGTTTGTCACTTATGTCAGTCCCTAAGACCTGTCTTGTTGCTGGTACATCCAGTCCAGCAGAAGGAAACCTTGGGTCCTCCAGATTTTTTGAACTCCAGCTCTTAAGAACCCAGCCAGCATAGCCAGTGGTTAGAGACTATATAAATTGGAATGCAAAATATCTGGAGCATTAGAGGTTCCCTATCTTAATCCAGCATTTATTTCTAAAAATCACATCCAGACTTGAGGGTCCTCCTGTCATTAATTCTAAGAAACTGGGTCTCAGGGTGTCCTTGTTGACTGATAACAGAGAAATTAGCTCAGCGCATAGGGGATAAAGAGGTAGGTTGGCAAAGTTGGAGAAGGCTAAGCCATCCAAGGAATAAACACTTATGGTTATTATGGTGTGTAACAGAATTCAAGACACAACAAAAGGAAAATGCATGTCTTATTTGAGAGGAGACAATGGAAATGTATTGTGGGGGTAGAGAGTGTTTCAGTCTCTTCCCCTCACTGTTTCTCTTTTACACACTACCAAGTTTGTAGGTTTATAGGAGAAACTCATGGTTTGAACTCCACAGAGGGAAGGAGGAAGAAGAGAAAATGTTGTGGGGGAAATGGTAGGTAGGGGAGCCATGAAGCACTCCCTTCTCAAGTTGTTTTGCTTCTTTAAAATAAAATGTTTCTGAGCCACTTCTGCATCTAAGGGTATGCAATATAACAGGGGAGGTGGGAAAAATTATTTTTCAGGGATACAAATTTTCAAATCCTCCACCCTTCCACTATAAAAATTCCACTCAAAAATAACATCTCCATTATATACAGAAGCAGTGGGATGATATGTTCTGTCTTCTCTCTGAACATCACATACAGATAAACAATCGTGCATTTAGGTAAACAATCTGTGCACCAGACTAGATGTCCTACACACTTTGGACTCCTTATTGTATAGAGGTCCAGGCTACATAGAGTAGCTGAGTGTGAGTAAGCATCTGTTTGCATATTCCCCTGCTCAACACATCAATATATGATTACCATGGCATGACCATCACACTCTAAATAAATATTCTGCTCTCTTCCCAAAATTGAGACTCAAAATGGTTCACATTTTTTTTAAAAAAAATTAAAACATACAAAAACTGAATAGTAATATAGAATTAAACTATTTACAGTATTAAAACAATCCACCCTCAAGTTAAAAGAACAAAGTGCAATTAAAAAAGATAAAAACTACTTAAAAACAATTCAGTTAAAACAATACAGCACCTTCTAGCAAGTTCTTTAAAAACATTCTGTTTTAAAAGCCTGTCTGGATAAAAAGGCTTTGGCCTGATGGTGGAAGAACAACAAAAAGGGGGCTAGTCTATCCTTTCTGGGAAGGGAATTCCAGAGTTTAGGGACAGCCACTGAGAAGGCCTTCTCTTGTGTTCCCACCAGCCACATTTGTAATGGTATTGGACCTGAGAGAAGGGCCTCTCCTAATGTTCTCAGAGCCTAGGCCAACTCACAGAGAGAAATACAGTCTGCCAGATATCCAGGACCTGAACCATATAGGGCTTTATGGGACTTTGATTGTGTCCAGAAACAAACTGGCAGCCAGTGCAGCTGTTTCAACAGGGGCATGGTATGGTCTTTGTTACTTGCCACAATAAGCACTCTGACTGCAGCTCTTTGGACCAACTGAAGTTTCCAAACCCTCTTCAAAGTCTGCTCCAGGTAGTATGTGTTATGGTAGTCCAAATGGAATATAATTAAGGCATGTACCACTGGGGGCAGATCTGATGTCTCAAGATACAAGAGCAGTTGGCACACAAGCTTTAAATGTACAAAACCATTCCTGGCCACTGCAGAAACCCGGACCTCCAAGTTCAAAGCTGAGTCTAGGAGTACATCCAAACTCCTGGATTCTGTCTTCAGGGAATGTAACCCCATAAAACAAAGGCTGAACCTCTATTCCATGATTTGACTTATGACTGATCAAGAACATCTCTATCTTGTCTGGATTAAGTTCAAATTTGTTTGCTCTCGTCCCGTTCATTACTGATGACAGATGCTGGTTTAGGACCAGGACCACCCTCCTTGAATTGAGGTGGAAAGGAGTAGTAGATTTGGGCATCATTTGTATATTGATGGCACCACACCCCAAAACTCTAGAAGTTCTCTCCCAGTGGCTTCATGTATTATCTTAAATATCGTGACATACAAAATAGAACCCTAAGGGACCCCACAGGCCAACAGCCAGGATGTCAAACAGGAGTCCTTGAGCATCATCTTCTGCGTTCACTCCTCCAAGAAGGAATGGAACTATGGTAAAACAATGCCTCCAAGTCACATCCCAGGCAGGCAGCCCAGAAGGATATCATAGTCAATGGCATCGAAAGCTGTTGAGAGGTCAAGCAGAATCAACAGGAATCAACTCCCTTTGTCCAGTTCTCTGCATAGGTCATCCCCCAAGGTGATCAAACCAGTATCTCTCTCATAGCCAGGTCTGAAACCAGCTTGAAACAAATCTAGATAATCTGCTTCATCTAGAAACCCCTGGAGTTGAGAGGCCACCACACGCTCCAGTACTTTACCCAGAAATGGTAGGCTGGACACTGCCTGATAATTATTAATTATAGAGGGATTCAGGGATGGACTTTTTAAACAAAGGCCTCACAACTGCCTCTTTTAGGCAAGTTAGAACTCTGTCTTGTTGTAAGGAGCACTGACTACCCTCTTCACGTACTCAGCCAGTCCCCCTCTGGCCTGCTGGATAAACTACAAAGGGCAATGGTCTCGCACACATGTGCTGGCTCTCACCTCTCCAAGGATCCTGTCCACATCCCCAGGCTGCACACATCAAAAGGACATCAAAATTCCCTTCTGAAGCCACTCCTCTGTCCCTTAAGATATGGTTTTCTGATCCTGTTAGATGCTTGGTGTTGGCCATGGAATTTGACACATCCCACTTAGCATTTAAAATATTTGTTCTGCTTTGACCTTATTCCTACTACACTTTCTAACACAGGGTTTCATCAATAATAAATTACTGTTTATTCAATTGTTCAGCTCTCCCACTTTACCCGAAGAGGTTACATCAGCCTCCCAGCTCATCTGGAATGGAGAGTTTTCAAGAGCGGAGAGATTCAGGGGAAAGCGCATCACAGGAACAGAAGCTACCCTTTCCATGTGGTTTGAGCTAAGCTATAATTAAATCCAGCACCTTAGGGATATCTCCAGCCCCTGGAAACTGTGCTACGTCTTGCCTTCTGCATGAAATATGAATGATGTAAAGCTGATAGTGATGAAACCAAACACTCATCAGAGTTTTTCTCAACAGTAAAAGAGAGATGCATAGTGCTGCTGTGTGCTGCAAAAAGCAAAGGTAGCTATCTCAGCTGTAAGAAGAAGAGGGGAAAAATCCAAAGTCAATTTCAGGACAACTGCAGGCCAATCCAAATACTGCAAAATGCAATGCAAATTCTTCAACAGACTCAATGGGAGGGTTGAAAAATTGGCTGGTGTCAAAGCCATGGTGTTTGCATTAATTTGTGGGCTCCAGGCCTTCCCAGGTCAGCATCACCACATCCCTTTTCACCCCTTACTGGCTGTGTCTGTATATGTGCCTTCAAGTCACCTGTTGACTTATGGTGACCCTATAATTCCATAGGGTTTTCTTAAGCAAGAAGTACTCGGAGGTGGTTTTGCCAGTTCCTTCCTCTGAAATATAGTCTACAGCAGCTGATATTCATTGAAAGTCTTCCAGCCAAGTACTAACCAGGGCTCACCCTGCATGATGACTGTGCTGTAGGGTGCCACAGGATTCCATCTTATGTCCCGTGCTGTTCAACGTTTATATGAGGCTACTGGGAGAGGCCACTAGAAGTTTTCACTCTGGATTTCATCAGTATGCTGATGACTCTCAGCTCCAGTTCTCCTTTTCATCAGAGTTGGCTGGAGTTGTAAAGGTGCTGGAAAAGTCCCTGAATGCTGTAATGGAATGAATGAGGGTGAATAAACTGAAGCTGAATTCTGGTAAGATGAAGGCTCTGTGGATTGGTGGTTCTCAAGTCCTGGAATTTCTTACCTGTCCTGGATGGGGTTGTGCTCCCCCTTAATGAGCACATGAAGGCCCTGGAGGCCCAGACCTTCTAAGTGGCTTGGTGTGCTTGAGGCCATCTTCAACTGGCCCACCCCAGCTATGGCCTTTCCTGGTCAGGGATAAGTTAGCAACAGTAGTCCATGTGCTGGTAACTTCCAAATTAGACTACTGTAATGTACTCTATGTGAGGCTGTCCTTGAATATGATTCAGAAGCTGCAGCTCATGTAAATTCAGCAGCTAGACAGCTCAATTGAATTTCATTCAGATACCATATAACACCATCTCTGAAGGAACTGCACCGGCCACTAATACATTGGCATTCTGAATCCAAGGAGCTGGCAATAACATTTAAAGTCCTAAATGACTTGGGACCTCATTACTTATGGGAGTGCTTCTCTGTATATATATGCCTGTCCAAGAACTAAGATCTACTGGATGCCCCCCCCCATGTCCCATCAATACGGGAAATACATTGTGAAACGACATGGGAGAGGACCTCTTCTGCAGAAGCACTCCAGTTATGGAATTCCCTCCTCCTGGAAACCCAATTGATACCAATTGTGGTACTTGGCTTTTTATTAAAGCCTTTGGGCCAAACTGATTTTATTCATCCTGCACATGTTTTAAAATTACATTATTCAATGTTTTTAAACTGGTTTTAAATTTAATTGAGAAACTATTTAATATAGTTTTTAATCTTTTTAAAATTTTGCAATTATTTACTGTTTTAAATTGATCTTACTGTAAGCCACCCAGAGATCTTCATAAATAAATGAATAAAATAATTAAATAATCTCGCTTTAGCAGAGTAAACTGTGATTCCCTAGATACTTTCCTTGGAGATGTCAGGATGTGAAGCAACATGTTGTATCACTGAACTATAGGCCCTCCTTGATTTCTTTATCAAACCCTCCTTTCCAACATATATTATATAGGTTTCTGAACTCTGCATGTGCATATGTGCTGCAGAAAAGAAAGTCCCCTGAAATGTTTTGGAAAGTCTTCTGAGAAGAATATCCCCCGACTGCAAGAATAGTGTTGACGGGTTGTGGGGGATTAATTTTTTTTTTGTTGTCTCAGCACAGAATGTGTAGACTATTTGATCTATTGGCTCCCTGTATTATAGCACCATCCATCAAAGCATTTGCACACCAAAGAAGATGCTTCAAGGTCAATACAGACAGGAAATTATCAAGAAGAGAATTAGGACAATGGAAAAGACAGTAGCAGTAGGGAGGGGAAGTCTAAGGGATGAGAGCTCACAATGAACCAAAAGGTGCTGAACAAGCCTGGGCTGTAATAGATTGAGAACACACTTTTCATGATAAATGTATTACATTAAAATTCTATTAAAATCCAATAAAAGAGTAAGAAAAAGTTATATCATTTGAGCTTCCAAACCAAATGCAGCCCACCAGCCATGTAGGGCCAGAGCTTCAAAGTTACTTTTTTGGATTACAGCTCTCAGAAGTCAGCATGGTCAACAGGGTTGCTGTGCTTCTTCTTCTACCATCTTGCAATGAATTGCAAAAAAATGGGGGTGGGGGAGAAGGGAGGACTGTTAAGCAGCTGGCAGAACAGAATACGTACACTGTTTCTCTATGTGCGAGTTTTTGGGGTGACAAATTCTGTAAGCTTGAAATATATTAGAGTTTAACCTAGAGATTGGGACTGTGTGACTCTCCAAAATGTTGCTGAACTTCACCAGCCTTAGCTAAAAATACCCAATGATGATGAATGATGGCAGCTACAATTGAACAACATAGGATCATGTTTAAGAAGATTATATTTGCCTTAAATGTTGCTGTTCTTGCCTCAAACCAATGCATGGCACTTTGTTGTGTCATGGTTCAGACAGGTCCCAGGGCAATCACAAGAGGGCTGACCTTCAATACAGATCATCCAGTGGCACAAGGAGGGAGCAAACAGGGGAGCGTTTAAGCTGGGCTTGCTGGGTTCTGAAACCTTGACTCTCCGCTGATACTGTAGACACATTGAGTTGTAGCCATTTTCTGTAATGCCACTCAATGTTTTTGGGTTGTTCTCGCCACTTTCTCCAATATAACTACACCTTCAGTGGTGGGAGATTACTACCATTCTTGAGATGACTGTCTAGTAAATCCTCCTCCATTTCCTCCTCCTTCTCCTTTGAGAGAAAGCTGATATAACCCAGTAAGTTCAGGTTCTGGACTGTTGACACCTTCTGGGTAGATGATCTAGAGACACTGTTCTCAAGAAGCCATACCACTTCTTCATTCTGACAATGCTTCTTTTTGGATTATCGTCGCTGTAGAATAGTTATATCTCAACCTCTTTTGTCACCATTTTTGGTTTGGAGATATTCCTGACATCTATGGAGACTTACTCACTGGTTTGAGCAACTAGGAGATATGCTTTTGCTAGTTATACAACACATCCATCTCAGCTCCTTTCAGCCTTTACTTTATCTCTTCTCTGACAGTACCTCTCTTTGCCTATAGAAGCCAGGAACCCAAAGCACGCTATTGAGAGAAGAACCCAGAATCTGCTAAAACACAAGATCTGGTTTCCCAGAAGTCATTAATGAAATTAGGCCAGTCTACGCTGCCTAAGGATGTTCCCTAAACTTCATTATCACAACTGTCTGGAATGTAAATCTACCTTCTTGAAAGGCAGATATTCCAACTTGTAATTTCAAATCCTGAATTATACATGACTCCAACTGGCACATTTTGTACTAAGTTTCATGAAATCAGACCTTCCTTTTTCTTTAAAAAAAAAAAGGGAGGGGGAGATTTCTTCTCAAACTAAAGTTACTTTGAAAGAAAAATTGTATGATGAATAATAAACGACTACACGTACCTCCTGTCCTTGAGTTCCCAAAGAGTGCATACTGATCAGACTTTAAAAAGTAATGCTCTTCAAACACTCCAGGGTCAGGTTCTGACCTACATTAACATTTCTTTCCAAGAGCCCAGTTTTAAATATTTTAATCAGAAATGGGAGAAAGCTTAAAGAAGACGAAAATGGTTAAGGAGATAGAGGAGGTGGGCTGGAATTGGGGAGAAGATTAAAAGAGTTGCACAGAAGACGCTGAGCTGTGTTACTGAGAGACCTACCTCATCAGTATTCAACTTCGAGATGGAAGTTAAAGAGAAAGGAGTAGGGGTGGGGAGAATATTTATGGTGCCACAGACCAGTCCTTTTCAGTCCTCTCAAACAGTATTGGTGGGAGAATGAATTTTCAGAGCACTTTTGCTCTGCTTCTGATAGTGATTTCTAGCCTTGCCACTTCCTAGCAGAGGAGCTGGGGAACAATAAAGTCAAGTGCACCACCCAGAAGATGTGGTGTTTTTCAAGGTTAGGGAAGGGGCCATAGCTAATGGCTACACTGCTGCTTTGCATATACTTTGCATCTGTTTGGCATGCAGAAGGTTCTAACTTCAGCCCCTGACACCGTAGGAAGCAAAGTCTTAGGCAACTCTGCCAGAAATTTCTGAAAACCAGCTGCAGGAGGACAAATAGTGGGAACTATTTTGTCATAGCATCACATTGTGGGTTTGCCAGAGACCTCTGGCTGGCTACAGTAGGAGCTATTGTTACTTCCATTATGGCACTGTTGGTGAGGACCCCAGATATCATTTTGATATCAGCCAATTCGGCCTTAGCTGGGCTTTTTACAGCCACCCCACTCCACATGTTTGCATGGTTCTCCGGACAAGCACAGACAGGGTGCGGCCACTAATGGTTTTACATTCCAAACCCCATTGAAGCCAGCAACTCAAGCCTCGCTCGTAGCTTCAGGGAACTTCCACTGCAAACCTTACAATAGCTGCCTGCCTCTCCGCTGGACTAGTCCTTGTAAACAGGCCATTTACATACTGGCTAAACTATTGTCATTGAGCATTAAGCTCATCATGCAAACTTGGCCTTTTCCAAATCCTTTGTCCAGCTCCAAATTTCCTTTGTTCCCACCTGGCATGCCATAGCCGGTAGGCACAAACCCCCCTATAAAAGGTCCCCACTTTTGGGACTTCCTTGGATCACCCTGGACTTCCATCTAGCCTTGCTGCCGCTCTGTCCAGTGAGGTTTTCCCCTCAGTTCTCCATAACTGAGTCTGCCTCCTCTCTCTTTGGACTCTTTGGACTATTTGGACTGCCATCCTGCCCTGCCGCTGGTTTGCCTAAAGAACTCCCCTCAGCCTGCCACACTGAGCTTTCTCCTTCGGAACCTCGTCTATCTTCCTCCAGGACAATGGGACCAGGTCGTATTACCCATCCTTACATTTCCCCTCTTCTGCTTTCCAGTTAGATCAGTGGTTCTCAACCTGGGAGTCGGGACCCCTTTGGGGGTCGAATGACCATTTCACAGGGGTCGCCGCTCCTCAATCCTGCCCCCCCTTTTAAAAGAAGGTGGCCTCACAGCCAATGGGAGCAGTGCTTCTGAGACCCCTGCGCTGGGGTTCAAACTGCAAACCCCAGGATTCCATAGGATGGTGAAAGTGGAATCATCGCGCTATAACAGTCTAGTGCAGAAATAGCCAGGATGACTTTCTCCTCTCACTTTTGTTGTGCGTGGACCCTTGGCGCTTGCCACACGCACGTGTTGTGTTCTTCGCCCTGACTGTCTTGCATTCCTCGCTTTTTGTATGTTCAGCGTCCGCACTCCCTTTAAGGGAGGGAGGAAGGGAGGGAGGGAAACAAAACGAGTTTGCTTATGCCGCCGCCATCTTTTCTCTCTCCCCATCCTTTCCTCTCTGCGCCTCGTGTAAAATGTGGGCTGTTTCGGCATTGCCTTTGGGAGTGACTGGCTTTTTGAACTGTGGAAACCCAACATTCAGAACTAGAACTACTGCCTTAATTCTGGCATTGATGGATGCTTTCTGTGCTTAAAAAAGGGGAGGAGGGTTACCTGTTTTTAGGCATTAGAAGTCTATCCAGAGCAGTGATTTAGGGCAGTGTTTCCAATCTATTTGATGTTGGAAATAACTAACTAACTAACTAAATAATAAATAAATAAATAAATAAATAAATAAATAAATAACAAAAATGATTTTATGGTTGGGGGTCACCACAACATGAGGAACTGTATTAAGGGGTCGCGGCATTAGGAAGGTTGAGAACCACTGAGTTAGATAGAGTGTGTGTGTTGTTCTTATTTGCTGTTGCCTTCCAATAAAATTGTTATTTTGTTATTTTTAAAACCTTGTGTGCCTATTCCCTGACCTGAAGCCGTAGACATTGGGTTAAAAGGTCCTCGCAACGTTACCCTGCCTCTTGCTAGCCAAACAGTGTTCAAGCTAATTTCCCCCAATTTGGTCTTTTAATTGGCAACCCGGGCGCCCCTCATGGGACCCCCCAATTCTCAGGGTAACACTGGAGCTGGGCAGCCAGCTTAAACATACTCTTGGTCTGATAAAGCTGGGCTCTTCTTATATTCCTATATTTTAAACAGAATATATAGGTACATCTATTATATAAAAATCAATGTTTGTCTGTTCGCCTGCATCAGGAAGGCGAAGACCTCATACCATGGGCTAAGTGTGGCAAGAAGACCTCATCTGATTGGCTGGCTGTGAAGATTCCATGGAATCCTGGGGCTGGAGGTTTAGGGAGGGGCCTTTAGAATTCTCAGCCAGAGAGCTCTTGGGCCTCAGGCCGGTTGCTATGGAGATGAGGCCTACCACCTATAAGGATACCAGAAAACATTTGGGAGGCATATGGGAGAAAAATTAGAGTGACATACACAACATAGTTACAAGGTCTTTTCACCTCACACAGTAGATTGTTTGGGCTCCATATGTGAGGAATCTTACAGTTGAAATTCAAAACAAAAAATGCTTCCAGAAAAACGTAAAGCCATTGCACAAATTCAACATAAAGAAAAAAAAAAAAAAAAAAATCCAAAGCCAATACATCAATGTCACCAGACAATGCAGATTGAATTGGGGACTATGGGGAAAAGTTACAGGTACTGGAATAGGCTGGTTGCTGTGGAGATGAGGCCTAGCAGTAAGGAGGAGGATGGTGTATTCCCTCAGGAACCCAACCTCTGTATGTTAACAACTATGAATACAGATTGGATTGTGGAATATGGGGATAAGTACAGGTACTGGAATAGGCCGGTTGCTATGGAGACAAGGCCTAGCAGCAAGGAGGAGGATAGCTTATTCCCTCAGGAATCCAAACTCTGTATGTAAATAACTCTGAATACAGATTGCATTGGGAAATATAAGGAAAAGTTACAGGTATCGGAGAAGACAGTTTGGTGAGTTCTTAAGAGGAAAATAAAATCCTGGGCAATGCTGGGTAAACACGCTAGTTTAAAATATAAAACTGGATCTGATATTGAAGCTATACTATTACACTCTTACTCCGAAAAAAAAGGACAAATGGACTCCAAATGTCCAGATAGCCAACATCTACATGCTAGAATTCTGCTTAGGAATGATACAATGGGCACAAAATGTTGGACACTCAATACAGTTAGAATGGTGGGAACAGAGCTGGCAACGCACACAGAAATTCACTGGTGCCCAAAATTTAAAAGAAAACTACTATAAACTATTTCATAGAAGGTACATGACAACAGAAAAATTAAAGACAATTTATAAGACAGGTACTGGTCAATGTTGGAAATGTCAAGAGAACTATGGAACACTATTTCATATGTGGTGGTCATGTCCTAGAGCACAAAAATATTGGAAAGAAATACATAAGAAAATAACTTCAATTTTGAAGATTCAATTTGGGATGACACCCGAATTTTACCTGTTAAATATGACACATACACTAGATGGAACGCCAGCTAAGAGACATTGGAGAATTATATTGTACATGGTGACGACGGCCCATATTGAATATGCACGACTTTGGAAAAATGAAACTACACCCACAATGGAACAGTGGTGGACAGCTTTTATGGAAAAGAGAAATGTGGACATACTTACACAAAGACTGAAAGGGAAATCAGAGGACGATATTAACAAAGAGTGGAAAATTGTTACAGATTTGGGTTGAGGGTTGACAGAGGGTAATACATTTTTCATGATAACAATTTATTATACAGTTAAGAGTTAAGGAAATATCATGTAACAAGTAAAGTAGAGATATATAGCAGGAAATAACAAATCATAGATTATTAACATTTTATTGCGATACGTGGTTTAACAAATATAGGGAATATCAATAATTGTAATCCAGAAAGGAAAGGAAGAAAGAATAACATTACATGTAAACACTGCAGAAATTATTGTTTGTTTTATCTGTTGAAATGTGAATAAAATTATTTTTTAAAAAAAGAATTCTGCTTAGGAAACTACCAGAGAGCTCTGATGCTGCAATTGTTGGGAAAGGATTCTAAGTACTTCACCAAACTACAAATCCCAGGATTCTACTGGACGGAGCCATGGCAGTCAACATGGTTGTTACAACTGTGCAGTGTGGATGCATCCTCAGATAGCCTTAAAAGAGTACTGGACAAATTCATTCTGGTCTCAGGGGCCTTTGGGCTTCTCATGGGCATTTAGTTGGCCATTGTGGAAACAGGTTGTAGTACCACACAGGTCTCCAGACTCATCCAGCAAGACTCTTCGAACATTCATTAAGACCAATAGTCTTTGCCAGACATGATGATACTCTAGGGTCAGACTTCACTGGCCCTTTTCACACGTGAAGGAAAAAACGTCCTGAGACGTCCTGAAACGGAGCTTACCTCAGCCTGTCGCCACGCGGACCAGCGCGTTTTTGCTGCTCCACACTCCTCGGCATCCTGTGGCGTCCCACGGGGCCCAAAATGGTGGCTTACGACTGGCGGAGGCTCTCCACCAACCAGAAAAGCTCGCCAGTTGGAAAGCCTGCCACCGGCTGATCTGCAGGCACGCCCTTGCGTGCGCCTGCAAATCCACACCGGGCACTGTAACAGGGCTGCACGGGGCTGCACGATCATGCTTTTTAAAGACCACATGAAAAGTGGTTTTCAAAAAGCACGTGCCGCCATCACTTCCGGGCACCCTAGCGTGGATTGGGGTGTGGAACTACGCAAAAGTAGTCTGCCCCAAAGCACTTCACGGTGTAGACGACCTCCGACGGAGGTTGCGCTACAACGTTTTATCTCCCCGTGTGGAAAGGGCCAAAGAGATGTGAGTCTGTTTCAGTTTAAGGAAAGGGGGAGGGATCTAGTGGCACCTTCAAGACTAAATGCTTTGTTTTGGCATGAACTTTCCTGGATTTAAATCTACTTCTTCAGATGTGTTGATGGAATATAATTCAAGCTAAAGGTACTTCACCACGGTCACATAACTGTGGGGGTGAGATCAAAGTATAACAAAGAAAGATGCAAACTATAACACGTGCTATAAACCTTCAAAGGGTCGTATAAAATGATACAAATCTGTCAAACAGATGGTCTGTTAGGTTTGAGGTGTTAAGCAACACATTCTGCGTACTCAGATATCAGTTTTGTTAGTTCTGTTGAACTAAATGATTTTTTTGAGAAGCATTCCGGTAGTACATATGTAGCTTTAATGAGAACCAGCATATTAATACATATTCGTGAGAGTCCTTGTAGTAACATGCAAAGTGCAACTTGTGCTACACACGTGTTATGTTGCAGTGTTACGCACTGTTATGCATATCCCTTGACTAACAATACACCCTGCGGAATATTCCGTTTAACAATAGGCCATCACACAGGCCAACTATAACACACGCAAATTGCTCCCTCCCACCCAGGGACTACCCAAGTATATATACTCTGTCTCACTTCCATGCCACCAGATCCTCTGAAGATGCCAGCCACAGATGCAGGAGAAAATACTAATAGAACATGGCCTCAAAGCCTGGAAAACTAACAACCACCTATGGATTCCAACTGTGAAAGCTTTCGGCTTTACATTGAACATGTGGAGTGATTTGAGGGTTTTGTTGTTGGACTGTGTGCAATGGTTGCATCCATTTGACAGAGGATTGTGATTGTGCAGTCACTGCACATGAAGTAGCACATTAAAATGCAGGGAATAGCATCTAATTGTGTATTATTTCTATGTATTTTTCCATGTATAGTGCATTGCAATTGCACATTGGTTTACTAAACATCCACACTGACCACTGATTGACACATATTGTGCTACACTGCTATTCACTACGGGGATTGCATAACTATGCCAGCAGATATCTGCACCACACTCAAGGAAATAAGGATATTGATTGTAGTTTGCCAAGAAACTACACCTGGATTAGGCAGTTAGTCTCTGAATACCAGTTGATAAGATTCTATGGAGGGAGACAGCGGTTGTTTTATATCCTGCCTATGAAATTTTCAAAATTCTTCCCCAAAATTCATCCAGCATCCATTCCATGAGGCTACATCAGGGGTCGAGAAGAAAAACAGGATTCCTCCATTAGCCATGGTGAAAACTCAGCTTCATCAGATGTGCCCCTGCCTATATTCTCACCCTGCAACTGCTCCATTGCTCTGGAGGGATCAGAAAGTATCAATTAAGCAAAGCGACTAGCCATTTTTGACCTATTTTCTTTGAATTTGTGTTTCTCCTACAGCAGATTGTGATAAGAAAACTAGCAACTTCTGCCTGCATTACAGCAATAGCAACATTACAGCTAGCTGTTGCAAGTACCATAAAACATGCAAACTAGTGCCAGCACTTTTTTGTTTTGCTATTTCCCCTTGCCGTCCTTTTCCCCTTTTTGTGCCGTATCTTTTTAGATAGTAGGACAAGTATGGTCTTGTTTTAATTGATCTCTAAGCCACCCAGGATCTTGTGAAGCTGAACCAAAGCAGGGTTTACCTGCTTTTTTTTTTTTTTAAAGGATCTGATTTGCTGTTATGGGAGACACATTGAAGAAGTAGATGTTCTCATTCTGTTCATATGGTGTTGCATTGTTCTTCCCCCTCTAGTGTTTCTTACTGTCTCTGAAAATAGATGCTGAGTCCCTTTCTTTCCCATAAAGAAGAAAGAACCAAGGGAACAAAATTGTTCTGAGTAAATAAAGAAGGGAATTCTGGGAGGACATCCAAGATCTCTTAACAGCAGCTGAGAGTTTTCATCAGCTGCTGGAGAAGATGGAATTGTGGCAGCCAGAGCTGCACAGATGGCAATTGTAACCTTTGATTTTCTAGCACTCCTTTTTCTAGGGGCAATTATTGTTGGTAAAAATGTAACATATGCTGATGACTCTCATACTAGTTTTCACTGTAACATCTGCTGTCAAAGTCAACACTTGCCATCTTTCTGTGACTGCTCCAAGCTGTCATTTAGAATGGAAACAGCTGGCAAGCAAGGCAGGCATTCCTCCTAATGGCGAGTTGCATTCAGCCTCCATTTCACAACATGCGGTCTTGAAGAGTTGGCCTGTCATTCCTCATTCCTGTAGTCACTTTATGAGCTTTTCTTAGTTTTCAAATTCTGTAGTCCAATCCAACAATTGTACGTGCTGCAACTGCAGAGGAGGATCATGTATACAGTTCTGTGTATAATTCTACCATCTATCATAAAGGCAAGTTCTTGCATTCATCTCACCAAGCCATCTGGAAAGCAATCTGCACTCTGTACCAAATAGGTGGGGTGGGAGTCTGTAGATCAGCATAGTTGGGAAACCTCCAGGGCAAGTGGCACATTGTCAGACCCTGGAAGATAATGGCCCTGCTGTTACTCATTCTTTTCTCATTACCTACTCCTACTTTGATTGATTGAGCATTGACAGGAACTGTCATGTCTCACCTGGAAGAGGCCTCCTCAGAGAAGATGAAGCTAGGTCAACAGACTGCAGCTAGAGTCAGAAGAAAAGCTAGAGGCTTCAGCTGGCAGTCCTGCTCTGGAACTGTTGGGACCAGAGACTATCCAGTGTACACCCTGAGGTTCTTCTGAAGCAAGAGCTGAATCCTGACCCACTTCCCTTCCCAAAGCACTGCAAACTAAAGCAACAGCTGGAAAAGAATAGGAAAAACCTTGGTCAGCCTTAAGAGGAAAACACAGAGGTAATTAAGGCAACTGTAATTATTTACAGCCAGTGATAAATTAGCATCCACACTGGCACTACCTTCTCATGATGGTAGGATTATGTGTTCCTGTGAAGCAAGAGGCTATCCTGCTGGTAGTAGTGCTGCTAGTAGGGTCTCCCATGACATTCAGCCTTTTGCTGAGCCACACTAAATGTGCCAAATAGCTATTGGACAGCAGCAGTAGTGGGGGGAGGGAGTAACATTGGCAGAGGATCTCTTAGAGACAATGTTGATAGCACCATAAGACTTGTTAGTACTGCACAGAAGAAGCCAATGGTAAACCGCTCCTAAAGCCTTCTATCTTGAAAACACTATCATGAGACAATCCAAAATGAAACAAAAGAAAGTGCCAGAAGATGAGTCCCCCAGGTCAGAAAGCACTCAATGAGCTACTGAGAAAAAGTAGAGGACATTAGCCATAGCTAATGAAAAACTAGACTCAAGCCAAAAGAATGTTCAGCTGTTGACATCATCAGAGGTGAAAGTCCAAAGCTGCACAACACATTAAAGGAACATGGAATGTGAGAAGCATGAATCAGGAAAGCTTGACACTGCAAAACAAGAAATAGAACCTATCAACAGTGCAATATTTGGGGTTGAGTGAGCTACAGTGGACAGTCATGGGACATTTTCAGTCAGGTAACTACACAATGTTTCACTCAGGAAATGAAAATCTTTATTTATTTTAAATCCAGCTGCATCTCCAAATCTTTTTATTTTCTCCATTAGCTTTCCAATACTTTGACTTGGGTCTTCTAGGAAAATAACTAAATCATCTGCATATGCCTTAAGTTTGTATTCTTGTTTTATTCGTGTACCTCATGCAACAACCTCAGGCACAACTCAGTAGCTTAATCTGGTGAATCAAAGAAGAAGGTCTTCACTACCTTACAAAAACAGGTAAGATTCTCCTCTAGCTAGAGGCCCAAAGGAAGACCATTCCACAGATGTAGAGCCAGATCTTGAATGGCTTGCAGTCTTGACACAGCTGTGTGCATCAGTGGAACAGCCTGTAGATCTTAAATTTCTAAATGGTGCAAACCCATCAGTGATGAGGAAAGATATGGCAAAAACAAGCAAGGGATATAACACAAAGTCTAACTGAATCATATCAATAAGACTGCAGGAAAAAACCAGCAATATAACCATAATTCAAATTTATGTTCTAACCACAGAGGCAGAACAGGAAGAAACTGAAAGTTTCTGTGCTGGAGTCAGGAGAAAATAGATCACACAGTTCAAACAGAACATGTTGGTAATTACAGGAAGTTGGAATGCAAAAGCAGAAAACAGAGTAGAATCAATGATTGTAGGAAAATCTGACCTAGGATCAAGAAATGAAGCAGGAGAGTGACTGACTGAATTTTCTGAAACCAACAGTTTGTTCATTGCAAACACATTTTTCAAGCAACCAGAAAGGCAACTGTATACATGGACATCACCTGATAGCCAATACAAAAATCCATGAGGAGAAGCAGAAAATGGAGAAACTCCATTTTTTCTGCAAAAACAAGACCAGGAGCAGATTGTGGTGCAGCCCATGAACTGCTAATATCAAAAATTAGAGTACAGATAAAGAAAGAAATTACTGTGGCAAAATTCAACCTGAAAAGCATCCCTGCAGAATTTAAAGATAATGCAAAATATAGTTTTTACACTATTAAGTCTAATTACCCAGCAACCAGAAGAATTCTGGACAGAAACCAGGGACATTATGAAGGAAGCATATGAAAAAGATACTATCTGCAGCCAAAATGAAAGAAAAGCCTTAATAATGAAAGTCATCAAGCAATTAAGGACAGAGAAGAAGCAAAAGTAAAAGGGGACAGAAATAGGGTCAGCACCCTGAATGCAACCATTCAGTGACTTGTGTGCAGGGACAAAAAGAACTGCTGCAACAACCAGCGCAGAGAAACATACAACAACAACAACAAAGGTAGAACCAAAGACCTCTTCCACAAGATCTGAAAAATCAGAGGGAAATTTAAACCAAGAACGAGTTGCTGTATGACCAGGGAACACACTGCATGATCAAGAAGAAATAAAAAGCAAACGGAAACAACATACTGAGGAACTATCTAAAAGAGCTGAAAAGATTACAGATTCACTCTAGGAAGAACCAATTGAAGATGAATCCACTTTTTAGAAAGTCATGTGGACGCTACCCTCAGATTACTCGGGAAAAATAAATCACCAGGAACAGGTGGTATACCAGCAAAGCTGTTGCAAGCAGAAGAGAGAGAATCCACTGAAATTCTTACTAAAATCTGTTTTATTGAAAACAAAAGAATGGCCCGCAGATTGAAAATGCACAATATACATTCCAATCCCTAAGAAAAAGGACACTGGGGATTGCAGCAACCACTTGACCATTGCATTAATTGCATTGCAAAGTGCTTCCTAAAATTCTACAATAAAGACTTGTACCATAAAAGGAATAAGAAATGCCAGAAGAGGAAGAAGCACAAGGGAAATGGATTTACCACAACATTTGATTATCTTAATGTGTAATCTGTACTTGGGACAACAGGCTACTGTTAGGACAGAACATGGAGAAAAATAATAGTTTCAAAATGACAAGGGGGCAAGGCAAGGCTGCATTTTATCACTCTTTCTGTTTAATTTGTATGCTGGATGTATCATGTAGAAACCAGGTTTAGATTCAGAGGAAGGAGGTATGAAAACTACAGGAAGGAACATCAACAATTTAAGATATGCAGATGACACCATGCTACTAGCAGAAAATACCAGACTTGGAATGACTACTAAAGAAAGTCAAGGAACAGAGTGCAAAGGCAGATTTACAGTTGAGCATTAAGAAAACAAAAATAATAACCACAGATGATTTACCTAACTTTAAAGAAGACATTGAAATAGTCTAAGATTTCCTATACCTTGGCTCAGCCACTAATCTAAATGTCAAGAAATCGGAAGAAGAAGAGGAACTGGAATGGCAGCAACGAAAGAATTAGAGAAGATCATCAAGTGTAAAGATATATCATTGAATATACTCTCAACTTCCTTTTGGTTGTTTAATTTGCCACTCCCTCACTGGCACTGGTATGGCTACCTTTCTTGTTTAAGTTCTGGATTGACTTGATTATGCTTCTGTCTAATTCTTCCATTATTTAAAAGAAAGTTCCTTCTGTCCAGCTCATAAAAAAACTAGTAAATTTTGTAAAGTTCTTATTAAAAAAAATTGAACCAAACAAAATTATCACTCCTCTCTCTTAACAATTGATTCCCAACACTATTTTGAAGAACCAAGTCACATGTGAAGCCGTTGGTTTTCTTGGTCAGGGAAGTTGATTTTATTATTTTGTTAGGCTGATATTAATTTTGCTTATGATTTGAATGAAACAAGTTTGAATGAAGTGCTGGCAATTTTTCACCACACATTCCATGAAAACGGAATCGATGCTTAGCAATATGCTGAAAAACGCCAAAGGTGGACCATGGGTGCCAAACCGGCATGAAAATGTTCAGGATGTTACCTTACATTAGGGTTGACAGAATTAAAACTAGAGAGGGCTCCTGCACCTTTAATGGTGGTGGAGAAGAGCAAATTTCTTGGTTGCATGACAAGCAACACTTCTTCCATACAACCATTAAATATAAAGGACCCTCTCCAGTTTTCTACTTGGCAACCAATGTTTAAATGTCAAGTTTGGCCAGAACTGGTTCATAAATAGGCATTTCAGAGCAAATGTAGAGAAATCCAAAGTGGCTTGCCTGAAGTACTTGCAAATCAGTTAAAAAAACCTTAATACAATCTTTATTTTGGTCCTGTTCGATAATGCACCACTCTGGATCACCTTTGTAATCAAGCATATTGGCCTTCTATAGCACAACACACAAACACTAACATATAAAATATAAAATATAATGTATATATTAAAATATAAAGCATATACAAAAAAGATAGCTTAACTAACAGATCTGATCTGGCATGAGCTTTTGCAGATTGCAGGTCAGCTCATCACAGTACTTATCTGTGAGTTTCAGTGGTATACTGCTTTAGTGTGTGATATATTCCAAGTGTCAGCTGGAGGGGCAAATACAATAACAGTAGGCAAAGTCCACAGAAATAAGAAGCTAAGCTGTCTTGTTCAAAGATCAAACTGACCCCGACCTTGAATCCGACATGGTATTCCTCTGAATTCCCCATTCCCCTGGCATTGAAATTGTCATTTTTCAAAAGGTACAATAAGGATCCCAGTCGTCATTATAGTCACCATTTTTTCCTACAACTGTCACAACTAACAACAGCCACTACTACTATTTGGATATACCCTCAGGAGAAAACAGAAGGCCTTTTGTTTCTCCTCAAGATAGTTGGCTCTAATTATCTCCTGAGACGCAGCTGGGGGGAACTACCCTGAATATGTCCGAAGGGGATCTGGCGGATGAACCGGACTTGGTCTCTTGGAGGAAACGATAAAAGCAGGGAAAACAGATGTGAGGGAAGCCGACTGCTCATGCAGCCCACATATGCTTTCTGTACTTTGATGAAATGTATGAGCCCACTTTTATGCATAGGGCTGAAAAGGGCTTGATCCAAATACACATCTGGTGATTAGTTCTGGGTTTTTCCCTCACACGCCAAGGAGACAAACAGGTCACAACCCTCATGTCTCCCTCTCTGTTTTACAACTGAGGGAGGCAGGATCAATAATGCACCATCCCAAATAACTGGTTTGTCTCTCCACTAAAATTTATGTTTGAATGAGATTAAAAAGACAGATGAGGCTGGTTTTTATCCCTTCGAGACCATGATGGTATAAGGCCTGGATGGCTGGTTTTGAGCAGAATCTAATTAAAATTGGACCAGTTTCCCTCAAGGGCTTTCTTTGCGGCACATCTTCAGAGAAGGGGGAATTTCTTTTCCTCTTCGATGAATATCTCAGCCAGCCCAATCTCACCTATCCACGCAATTTGAGATTGAGAGCTCTTATACCTTTAATAGTTGTGTAGAAAAGGGAGTTTTGGCAGGTGCTTGTCACATAACCAAGTAACAAGGAAACCTGCTGAAATTCTGTATTCTGCACAACCATTAAAAGATACAGGAGTCCTCTCTAATTTTTGCTTGGCAACCCTACTGACATACGGAGTCCTTCGCCCTCACACAGAGCCTCACGCCTGTGACTAAGTGCTCTCTGAAAACCCTCAGTGTCCATTGCCCTTGTTTCTTCAAACCCCTTTGCATTCCTGTCCCATTCCTTATTCATATCAGCTTGTGGGACTTTTTTTATTTTCCACATGAAAGAAGGTAGCCACGCTGGATTCTGGGAGATGGGCTCCAAAAAAGTGACTTTTCCAAGCTTGTGCATTCTCTCTCTGTGCTACACAGATTTTTATCCCATAATCTGCTAGTCTTCTTTTTAATATTTGAAGGGATGTCATGTCAAGGAGGGAGCGGGCTTGTTTTCTGCTGCTCCAGAAACTAGGACAAGGAGCAATGGATTCAAGCTGCAGGAAAGGAGATTCCACTTAAACCTCAGGAAGAACTTCCTGAAGGTCAGGGCTGTCCGGCAGTGGAATCTGCTGCCTCAGAGTGTGGTAGAGTCTCCTTCTTTGGAGGTTTTTAAGCAGAGCCTAGATGGCCATCTTTTGGGAATGCTTTGATGGGTGTTCCTGCATAGCAGGGGGTTGGATTAGATGGCCCCTGGGGTTTCTTCCAACTCTATGATTCTATGATTCTTCTGATTCAACTTTAGACTGGCTGTCCAGTCAGTTTTTGTACCTGGAATGGTGAATAAGCCACCATTTGCATCCTTTGCCTCAGGCAGCAGAATGTCATGGGCCAGCCTTCAAAGGGTTCAGATGGGAGGCAGCAGTCTCTGAGAGAAATTAGGTCAAGTCTACTTAAGGCTTCAAAATTGATCTTTTGAATTTTGGCAAACTGAAAACTCTACCAAGATCTCTGTGGGCACATCTTAAGTTCATGGCAAGATCCACTTGGAACTGAAACAGCAAACCAGGTTTTCTATACAATCCTGTATCCCCTTCTCCATACATACCTCTTTCCAAAGAATAAAGGACAGATGGCACACTAAAGCCAAGTTACAGCATGCCCGTATATGAGGATGGCTCAGAACTTGGGAACTTGGTAACCAGGAGGGCAGCTGTAGCATGAGGCTAAAAGCTATGGAATAGGTCAGTCTATTTTAGCACCTTCACATCTCTTAGCATCTTACTTCCCATTCAATAATGGTCCCATGGCTATCTTTTGGAAGGATCTGACAACCCATACTTATTCCTGGAACAAATACTTCTCATGAGTACATCACATAGGACACTGTGAGTTATGACAAAAGAATGCATAGGATATTGTTGAGTTAAGATTCACAGTCAGAAGACAGTTCAAGCCAATACCATCTTTTCTCTTTGACCATGAGCCGCTTCCTTCTCAGTGCTTGTTCCAATTACATTTTTGGACACCAATCTCCCAAGCCAACATAACCTCTTTCCCTTCCTGTCTTCCATACGCAGCTGACCTTCAGGTAAATTTTATTTCCTGTTCTTCATTGACACCTCACCTTTCCTCCACCACAGAATTCAAGACAGCCAAGATGGGGTTGTTTGCTGGTGTCCCACCCAGGCACCGATCATAACCAGATCTGCTTAGCTTTAGGAAGGCAAATACCCTCAGATCGGCTGCAGATTTGGTGGTTTTCCAATTCACCACATTGAAGAAAGTTCTCTCAAGACTGCTGCTCACTATAACTGTGAACGCCTGATAAATATATCACATTTGTCTATGGAGATGTGTACCTAGGGAGTCTTAGGTCTGCTCGTATATTGTTCTTTAAAAAAATTATAAACCAATGTATTTTATGAACCTTTGAAACAAAGCAAAGAAGATATAAAGATTCCAGCTTTTAGTACTAAGATGCTATAAAATGCAGATGCACCAGTAGCATTTATGAAGACAATAGACTTTCTGTTTCAGTTAATTCCACGGCAAATGAGAAACAATCAATTACCAGACAGTAGCAATTACTGCAGCATGTTAATGAAAAAAATAAATAATTGGTGGTATGGATAAACAGAGGCACAGTGACATTCGATGGCAACTCTTGTGCAAAGTGCTAGCGTCTGCAGGAACAAAAGCTGGAGTGCGTCATAATTGTATTGTTTTTCTGATGGGGTATATGATTATCATATCCTTGGGGAAAACAATCACAGCCTTTGCCTAATTGGGTTCTCTGCTCTCCTCCAACTTCATCTCCCTGCCGCTCATCTATAAATATTTAAATCACAGTCTCCTTCATTTTTAAAGTTTGTTATTGTTATATATCATCAGGAAATGCCTTTGATATGCCAGCCAAAGCTTTGTTTTGTTTGTGTCTGTATGATGTATCTTTCTCAACATTAGTGGCACAACTTGATGTGTTGCAGAGGGAGGTGAGTATGCTATTTCGTATGGAGTAAAATTAATTCAAGCAAAGTGGGAAAATATGAAATCTGCTAGTAAAAAAATCAAGTGTATGTAATTCTCTCTTTTAATAGCTGGCTGGCAAGATAGATAGACAGAGAGATATATAGGTAGAGAGTCACAAAGACAGTGAAGGATCTGGAAAACACGTCCTACGATGAATGGCTGGAAGTGGTGGGGAATGTTTGGAGTCAACAAAGAGATGATTGAAATGTGATATGTTAGCTGACAAGGAGAAAATCATCTCATGTGAAACGTGGTGCTGGAGGGAAGTTCTGTGGTTATTATGGGCTGCCAAAAAAAAAAAAATAGGTCCAAGAGCAAATCAAGCCTGAACTCTCTCTAGAAGCCCAAATGACTAAACCAAAGCTATTGTACTTTGGACATATCATGAAATGACATGACCCATTGGAAAAGGTTATATCACTTTGTAAAGTGAAAAGCAGCAGGAAAAGAGGAAGACTATTATAGGCAGATTGATTCAGTCAAGGAAACCACAGCTCTACGTTTACAAGAGCTGAGCAGGGTTCACAGAGATCTTTCACTCACAGGGTCATCATAAGTAGAAGCCAACAACAAATATTAGTCCTCTTCAACTGTTCAAAGGCCTGACACATAGAGGATAGAGTAGGCTCATTTCTTCTGCTCCAGAGGGCAGAAACCCAACCACAAAGTAGGTTCAAATTACAAGAAGGAGATTTCAGGTAAACATTACCAAGAAGTTCCTCACAGTAAGACCTACAGGGCAGGAGCACAAACTCCCTGAATGGGTGATGACCTCCCCTTTGTTTTTAAGCAGAAGATGGATGGCCATCTGCCAGGGATGCTTTAGCTGTTGGTTTCACATCAGCAAGGGATTGGACTAGATGACCTTTGCAGTTCTTTCAACTCTGAAGTTGTATGATTCTAGAGACAGAGATGTGTGTATTTGTATTTGTGCCCCTAAGGAAACATTGGACAAGCAATTTGCTTCTTTCCTCCATGCTGCACAACAAAACGCTTTTGCAATCAAAGGGAATTTCAAAAGGAGTTCATGACATGTCATGTGGGTCTTCTGTATAAATAGTTCAATCCCCCTGCCAACCTCTTACCTGAACCTAAAGGGGCTCTTTACCACATTGTTGGAAGACTAGATTTAATAAATGTTTGCTTTTTTGCTTACCTGTCTGCCTGCCTGCTGGCCTGTGTGCATATTTTTATGTGTGTGGATTTCCTTCCTCAGTAAGAGTGAAGACACTGGTTCACACAACCAAACACACACACACTTGACACTTAACATTTATGGGAAATCAATTTGCAAATGTTTTGGAGTTTCTGCAAAACAGTTTCCCCTCTTTATTTTAGAGTGGTTGGATCTGAGCCACACCTTTATCCAGTTGTGTGATTTTCCACACACCTCCCATGTTATAGGGCCCATCCTCCCTAAACTCCACTCACCAGAGCACATTGTTAAAGGACAAATGGTTTTTAGAGTATTTATCACACTAAATGACTAAACTGAGGCTCTTGTACTTCGGACATATTGAATGAAAACTCATTGCAAAGGACAACGGTGCTTGGCAAAGTGGAAGGCAGCAGGAAAAGAGGCAGACTGTATCATAGGTGGATGATTCCATCAAGGAAGCCACAACTTTGAGTTTGAAAGACTTAGCAGAGCAGCTGATAACCAGGGTTCTTGGCGGTCTCCCATGTATAGGGTTACCATAAATTGAAGCCAACTTGACAAGAAATAACAAAAGGGCTCTGTTACCATAGAATCACCCAAATATAGTAGAGAGCAACCTGTTTCACCCTGGATTGGAAATCACAAGGAGAAATGGTTGCTTTGTATGCATATCCTGAGGACTGAGCTCGAACTGCAGAACCTGGAAGTGCTTGGTTATAATTTGGGCCATTTCTGCACTAGACAATTACAGCACTATTATTCCACTTTCAACATCCTATGGAATCCTGGGGTTTGCAGTTTAGGGAGAGGCCTCAACAGTCTAGTGAGGAAATGGCCTTGGCTGTAATTCCTGGAATCCTCCAGCCAACGTGGCTACTGGACATTATACTGAGGGATCTTAGGAGTGGTAGTCCAAACAAATAACTTTTCCAGGCTCTGTGTAAAAGAAAAGGTCATCCATAAATTATGACAGAGGGCGAGATATAAACAGGATATAAACATTTTAAATGGATGAAATAATAAAGACACAAAGAGCCTTTTTTTAAAAAAAATAGACATGATGCAGGAGAAGAAGCAGGCAAAAGGATTTCATTCTCATTCCTTTCTTTTTCACTTCCTTGAGAAAGAGCTGAATGATAAGAACCTTTTTAGAAAGGTTCAACTCTGGTTGGTGCAGACAAACAAAGCTGGACTTGGGTATTCAACACTGACACTAGTGAACATTAATAAACCACATCAAGCACTATGAAATGAGCAAAACATGGCCATGGAAGAGGTGGGCATTGGCAATAGTAGGGATGGATCACAAAACAGGCATGTTTGGAGTGGAAAACCCAAACAGCACCCCTTGACTTGAGAGTTCAGGCAGCTCATACTCACCGCCACCAGAATCTGCAATGCACTGTGCATGACCTCAATGTAGCGATACTCCAAAGCACAGCCAATCACAGAGACGTAGGAATGGCTGTCCAAGCCCTTGAGGCCCACCATGGGGGTCTCCTTCCTTACACATCCAGGACCATTTTCACTCCACCATGACTGGTGTCGGGAGATGTTGAAGGTCAAGAGCTCACTGTCCTGGAAAGGAAGGAGAACAGAAACACAGAAGAATAAATAATGCCTTTAAAAAAAAAAAGCCTCAACTGAATATTAATATATTTAAAAATGTTTCACATAGACTTTAACATTTTCTAATCTCTAGCTCAGAGGTGGATAACACACTATCCATGGACAGCATGCAGGACCCCTGCCTGTTTCTGAAAGTCCCATTACTTCTCTCCCACTACTACTAAATTTGCTGGTGGTGCAATGGCAGGAGTGAGCAAAAGCCCAGCACTCTCTAGAAAGTCACCTAGGGCAGGGGGGCAGTTTGCCCCAGGTGGCAATGTTTTGGGGGCATCCTGGCCTGTAGTCATGCCCCCACGTGCTCTGGCCATGCCCCCACACAAGTGGCCATGCCCCTCACACCGTAGCCCCACCGCTTCCCACCTCCCCCACATTCCAAGCTCCACCACTGTCTCCAGGTGTCACGCATGGACTCTGACTCAGAGTCTGAAGCATTGGGCATGCCAGAGGCTGAAACAGAAGGCATGCCAGGGCCTGCTGTACAGAAGGAGGTTGCAGTGCTGGAAACTGAAGAGGGGACAGTGCCAGTTCTAACAGGAGGTCCTGCCTCTTCAGATATAGAGGAACACTTACCTCGACCCAACTTCACAGTGCACAGGTAGCAAAGAGAGAGCCAGCGTCGCTCTCTCAGGATTTATAACCAGCAACAATTAATCAAGTTTCAGCTGCACTAGGCTCAGTACTTATTTAGCTGGTGTCCTTCCCCTTCTGGAGTTGTCAGAGCTTATCTGACCTGCTACCTTGCTGGATGCCTTGATAAACGCTCGGATTGACACTGGACACTACCTTGCTATGAAACCCTGGCCAGACTTTAAGTTGGACTTTATCTATGACTCCTTCCAGGCAGTAAGCCTGGAAGTAAGTAACAAGCTGGGAGATGTTCAGTTTATTTTGTTTGATTTATCAGTTGTGCCAGGACTGAGATAGGACACCAGGTAAAGCAGATGGTCCAAGAAGCATAGACTCTGTTTTCAGGTTGACTTGCTGTTGTTGAGAGTTACTGCCACCACAAAAATTTTGCTGAAACTTGACAGTGGAGAGGCTGCTTTGGCATACAGATGAAAAGCAGGACACATGTGGCCAAGCAAAATCAGTGAGGTCAAGAGGGCAAAAAAATTACTGGTAAGGAAGAACAAACAAGCTAGGAATGGCTGCAGCAGCTTGCTTTTGCCTTGGTCTAGTGGAAAGCCTGAAATTCTACTCCACTTCTTCCCCCTCACTGATGAGTTGAATGTAAGCTACTTTTGTGCTTTGAATTTAACTTAGAGCAATTGCAGTAAGCTGAGGACAAAGGGGGAGGGAGTAGAGGGAGGACAGAGAAACTGGGACATTTTAAAAGCAGCTGAAAATAACGAGATGACAAAAGATTGATCAGGACTTTCCCTGCCAAATCAGGACAGTGGGAGGGTATGCTCTGTTGACAGAGCGTGGAGGTAATGTGCAGGTCCTGGTGAGTTCAATGGGACAATACCCAAAACCCAAAAGTTTAACACCCCATGTTCTAACTGTTCTTCCTAACTAAAGGACTTGTGTGATAAGACAAGGAACTATAGTTCATTGGTAGGGCATATGCTTTAGACAAGCCCAGCACCTACTTTCTTTAGTCAAGGGCAGCAGGATAGGAAAGAGAGATACTACCCATCATATGGATGTCTTGAGCAAAATAAGCAAAAAAGGAGAAGGCCCGTATTTGCGCACACTCCCTTTGATGTTCCAACTGATCTCCCCACTTTCTTGTTAATGATGCAACAGACTAGCACGGTTACACCCCTGGAAGCATTGGCAAATGACAGATCCCAAACTCTTGCCCCAGAAAGGCTGTGCATATTCTCTACAGATATCTGGGCTTGGGACCCAAGTGTTATGTGGGTTCTCTTGCTTCCTTTTGTGTGTTGTACTCCAAAACAGTAGTTATAAGGAACAGAAGGGAACTCAAGACCCTGACTGGAAGGATAAGACAGCTCAAAGAAAGGACATGGAGCTTTGTTAAACTGTGCAATTCTCCGCCAATCTATAGTGATGTACAGATGGCTGGCAACTTGGGTGTCTTTAAAATAGGATTAAATACATTCATAGAGTTTAAGGCCGTCAATGACTGCCAGTCAGGATGGCCATATATGACCTCCAGTATCAGACCTCCAGGCAGCAAGTCTCTGTGCATTGATATGTTTCTGTGTATCAGTTATTTAAGAACATGAAATGAAAGCTCCGGTTACAAACATGTCCCAGTGCCTGTAGACATCTCATTGAAGCATCAGGTTGGCTGCTGTGTGAAAAGAATGCTGGACTATTGTTCCAGCAATGTTCTTGTTATCATCTTTGTGCCTTCAACTTGTTTCTGAATTAAGATGACCCTCAAGCAAAGCTATCATGCCATTTTCTTGGCAAGATTTGTTCAGAGGGGGTTGGCCTTCCTTTGAGCCTGAGAGAGCGTAACTTGCCCAAGGCCATGAGTTTCCATGGCTGAACAAAGATTCAAACCCTGGTCTCTGGAGTTGTGGTCCAGTGCTCAAACTACTATACCACACTGGCCGGCTGTACTTGATAACTTGCAATTCTGTGATCGCTGCTGCTCAAGCCACTAAGGCTGATAGATTATGAACACTGTGGTGTCATTTCACATATTGTGTGTGTATCACAACACAAGGGTTCTGTATCTGGTGTCCCAGCCATTGTGATTTCATTAACTATGTGGATGGCAGGTAGATACCATGGCTGACAGTCCCTGGCTAATGAGATTTCTATATATTTTCCAGGCACACTAGGGTGTGCCTGATGTTTTTAGCAGTTTTGTGATATTTGGTGTTGCCTGTTTTCCTCACCCCATACGGGCTAAGTGGGGTATGTTGGGTATTACAATGGCCATTCAGTTAAAATAGCAACGAGATCTCTTTCCCTACCCACCTCAAGCACAACAATGGTACCAGACTCCTTTGCAAAACAATTTAAAATAAATACCTGTGGGCCTAGAGATGCCATATGGACACACTGAAAGAAACACAGCATCCAAACTGGTGAAGGCCAAAGAATCCCAACTGGACTTACAAGATGTTTTCCTGTAACAATCCAGTTTAATTTCCTCTGTGCTGTGAACGCTAAACATTCCCCATAAATCCTCCTCTCTATTCCCTTTGGTCTTCTGATGTATTACACCTTTCGGTCTTCTATTGACCTCTATCACAATTAACCTCTTGGGTCAGATTACTCCAAGATACTGACCTCTGGCATGATCAATAGCTACTTAATGTACTTCTCCCTCCAGAATTCCAAATCATCCCTTTCTGAAGCTCAGATGATGCTTTGATTCTCTTGCACCTATTCCTTCCTCCCATCATGTGCTATGAATTTGCTTCACTCAGACTTACAGATGATGATGATGATGATTATAAAAGTATACAGAAAAGCATAAGATAGTCAACATTATAAATGTATACTCTTAATATTCGCACTTACATAGATATTTATATTGACTTATTTGCTTTCACATCTACATTCCAAAAGTCTAGTCCCAATAGAAAAAACTGAACAGTTAAATAGTAAACAGACAGTGCTAATCTTTCCAAATAATAATCGAGGAAGGGCCCCATATATTCTCAGGATAGCTATTTACAGAGTCCCAATCTTTCTCAAACCTTTTCATTGATTTATCCTTCAGCAGAATTGGTAATTTATCAATCTGCATTAAATCATAAATTTCCAAAAGCCAATCCTCAATTGTTGGTACATCTTCTTTTTTCCATTCTTTAGCATATAATATTCTTGCCTTGGTTACTAAGTATAAAAAGATCTTTTTATTTTGTTTCCCAGTATAATCCTCTAGCAATTCGACCATATTCAGCAAGTAATATTCTGGTCACACGGGAAAATTTATTTTCAAGATTTTTGTAATTTCCAGATGAATGTTTATCCAAAAAGATTTGGCCTTTTTGCACTGCCATCAGCAGTGAAAAAAGTTTCCCTTTTCAGCTTTACACTTCCAACATTTAACGTTTTCACCCTTATACCTCTTGGCCAGTTTTGCAGGGGTCAAATTCCACATACAAAACATTTTATAAAAATTCTCCTTAAACCCTTGAGATTTTGTAAATTTTAAGTTTTTCCAGGCCTGTTCCCAGTTTAACAATTGTACAGGGTGACAATATATTGTGCCCATTTAATCATATTATTTTTAACTATTTCTTGTTCCGTTTCTCATTTTAATAATAATCTATATAATTTTGCGGTTAGGTGTCTGTTCCCTGATTCCAAAATTATATCAAATTCTATTTTCACATTATCAATAATTTCCTCTTTGTTATCTTGTTTAATCTGGCATATAACTGTGCGTACTGATACCAGGAACATTCTTTCCTCTCTGCCATCAATTCATCCCTTTCTTTAAAACTGGGTTGATTTTCTTGAAATTTAAGCAGGTCATTGTAGGTCTACCACCATTGTGGTCTCCTAATTTCGTCATAGTGGAAAGCTTCTAGAAGAGAGATCCAAAGAGGAAGTATATTTTAGCCAAGGTGAGAATAAGTGCATTCTTAGAGGGTGTTCAAGAAATTCTTTTGTTGGTTGTTGGGTGTTTTTTTTTTTTTTGTATACCACAGATGTTGATGCCAGCCACTCTTCATTCGTGCCCCTTCAAAAAGCAGTATTTTATTATTCTGCAGTCTCAGCCAGTCTATTATCCAAGTGAGGCTATTAGCATGAGTGTATAGTTTCAGATCCAGTAGTCCAAGGCCACCTCTTTCTTTCGAAACAATCAGACTTACACTTTCAAGAAACTACAGTGTGCCATTTGGGGTATGATACAGCAGGCACATGAGAGGAGACAGAGTTCAGGAGCTACACAGAATGGAAAGCATGCAGCATTTCCTAATAATAATGCATTTTCCTCTACTGAGAAAAGGCAATACCTGTGACCTAGCTCCATCTCCCAGGTCACTTTGTCAGCTCCCTTCTTGATTGAAAAGGAATTTGTCTAATCTCTTAGGCCAAAGCATCTTTCTGCTAGTTTTGAAGGGACTACTGGGAGAATACGGTTCCTGTATGTCCACAGAAATTTGCCTTCAGTTTCAAACCCTCCCAGGTTTTGCTCACTGCTTCTTCCATTTCTTCCTACCATCCACACACACACAAAAATCATTTTAAAATGGAAAAGGCAGGATGACATCAGAATGGCCAGAATCCAGTTGGTACCTTAGTCTTGCACACATTCCCCTATGGAACTGCTTGGACATTGTTGTCCAATGCAGAATGACCATGTTTGGTTCTGTGTAGGGGCTGGAGTTGTGCTTATAGTGCTATTGCACATGTGTGATAATGGGGCTTCCCATTATCTAGACTTGGCTGAGGGGAATACCAAGGGTTAATGGGGTGTTGGGGTTAGGTTACACTTTTTATTGTGGGTCCGCCTCACAGGTCAAGGGGAGAGAATTGCCCAATCAAGGGGGAAAAGGTGAGCATCTTTGAGATGCTTCAATGGAGAAGTTATAAAAATCCTAGAGAAACCATGTGGCAGAGAAGAAACCTCCTGGAGATGAAATCTGTGCCAGTCGTAGGCTGCAGGCCCTAGGCCTCGCCTCCTGGCCTCACTCCTCTCTTAGACCATCTAAGCCTGTGAACCCAAATGTGAGGAACTAGAATATTAGGTAGTTAGTCGCGTTAGAGCTTTTTATTATTTTGGAGGTTGGCTGATCTTAAGACTATATCTGTTTTTATAACTACTTGTAACTTAAGTGTACCTGAGAGGGGGGAGCCTCTCATGAGTATTATTGTCTTGTTTCCTTGCATGCCTTAAAATAACTGCTTTTCTGTAAAACCTCTGTTTCCTCTCCATTCCCACACCATTCTTCAGCACACGCTTAGATAGGACTTCTTGCACTCAGGAGGAGGAGGGAAGAGAAGGGTCCTTAAACACAGAGATTGGCAATCCACTGAGCAGGGTCCCGCGGTACCGTTCAGTTAATTCAGAATTCAGTGGGTGGTGGCAGCACGAGAATTAATGAACGCTGGGGAATTTCTTGCTTCTTTTCAAGGGTAGAAGTCAGGCTTGGGGGGGGGCTGGAAGTAAACTCAGTATGACAACATGGATGCACACTGTGCATGGATATGCATGCAGACATGGTTGTACATTCAGTTTCTTGATTCAGTTGTGCCAAAACTGTCACTGAACACAAGGCTTATACACCACAATTAATGCATAACTCTACATGTGGAGATTTATGCTACACAATCTTAGCCAACATCTTTTGACTATTAACACTACAAGTCCTTTGTCTTGAACCCTCCTGAGGTTTCCTGTAGATTGTACAGCCCATGGGAAACTCCGTTCTCCCGTTATATAAAATCTGAAAGGGCCCTCCATCTTTAATTTCATACATAACGACATTCTGCTTTGCTCAGAGACCTGGCACAGTTTCTAAGTTGGGATTTTGAGGGCAGGGAGGAAGAGATAAAGCACAGAGTAGTCCACGGCTTGCAAAAGGATATGGAGTTTAACCAGAATAATGAAGTGCTATTAACAACTCATAACTCACTAGCATTAAAAGAAACCAAAGCTTTCTTCACTCCAGGCTGTGGAAAAACCGTACATCTCACGGGCACCTTGACTATATTGCAGATAAAGCCACAATCATTTTATTGTCCCTTCCTTTCTCTTTTCTTCATGCTACTCATGGATATCCCTCCACAATTGATGGTGGCAGCTGTATCAATCACTCTGAGCCTGAGCCTCAATACTTGTCATAATCCGAGGAGCTTAATCAGTTTAGAGCTTGACATCTCCAGAGGTGTTTCCAAGCAAAAACATGAATTTCTCTTAAGCTTTGCTACAAGAAAAAGACGAAGGATATTCTTGTTTGCAAATGATCATCAGCACTATTGCACAAGCTGTGTGCAGATTTAACAATCACACCATGCAGAATTCAGCACCCTGAGGTTGATGCTGGGGCAGACCTAGTGCCAAGTGCGACAAGGACTCACCTTGATGGGCTCATTTGCTGCTATTAGGTTAGAAATGTCTGTCGCAGTCATGTAGTCAGTCCTGAGCTGTAACACTGGGCAGTCAGTTATGTCATTTCCCACAATGCCCTTAGTTTACTTCAGTACATTATAAAAAGTTAAAATGGCAACTCAGAACCACTCTTCCGGTATAGGATGTATGTGCATGACAGACAGAGTGTGTGCAAACATAAGGAGGGCTCTAACAGAGGAAGAGTCAATCTAGTCCTTTTGCACTCTAGATTACAACTCTGATCATTCCAGATCACTAGCCTTGGTGCCTGGAGATGATGGGACCTGTATTCTTTATTCCACATCTAGGGAAACTATGTACCTTTCTGCACTAGCCTGTTATAGTGCTATTATTCCACTTTCAACATCCTATGGAATCCTGGGGTTTGCAATTACAGGAGGGGCCCCTTCCATAACTGCAAACCCCAGGATTCCATAGGATGTTGAAAGTGGAATAATAACGCTATAACAGGCTAGTGCGGAAATAGCCCACGTTGAGGAAGGCTCACTGCACTTGATTGCACTGATTTTTCTGGAGATGTACTGAGATAGACACTGATAACACAGCCATCACTGTTGGAGATGATTTGATGAATATGAACAGCAGAAGTATTTTAACAGTTTAATACATGACCTCTGTTTTCTCCTGCTTCACTTCCATTCCACTTTGTCGCCGTCAATTCTGTAGCTTTCAAATACTTTCTGTCCTCGACCTGTCATCATCTTATGAAATATCGCGATCAGATCCTTTGCATGAAGTTGTTGTTTTTTCAATACCCTGAGATTAATTTTTTTTTTTTTTTACTGGCATCTTTTGCTGCAACACTCCAGAGGACACCTATACTGACAGAGGGTAATAGGAGAAAGCACTCAAAACCAAATAGTTTATTGACCTCAGTCAATAAACAAAGCATTAGCTAGGAGACCACAGGGAGCACCCTCAGGCTCCCACTGCAATCTTCCTGCCTTAGCTTTCTTTCTTTTTAGATTGCTCGGACACAAAATCCTTAATCCAGAAATACACTTGAGCTTTCAGCAGCATGTGAATTTCACATGTAGAGTCTCACCACTTATTTAAATAAGAAGTGCAGGATACATGACCCTCCAGGTGTTATTGGACTGAAATTCTAATTAACCCTTACCATAACATATTGCCTAGGAATAATGGGAACTATAGTACCAACAACATATGGAAGCACACATGTTTCTCACCTCTGGTTTAAATGCAAGGAGAAGATCTTGGAACACTCGTGAATAAGAAGGTCTGCACAAATTCCCTCCCTCTACTGAAATGGAGCAAGGGGAACCATTCTAGAGAGGGACGCTGCAATTCTGAACTGAGCTTGGAGAAATTGTTTTTGTGGACTGTGACTCAAGACCTCCCTAAGAGAAGTTCTGGGAATCCAAGCTCTAATTCTGAACTAGAACAGATGGCTGGGCTGAGATGTTAGGCTATAATGTGAATACTTAATTAAGAACTTTTACTTAAGAATCTAAGAAAACACCTGCTGAATCATGCCTGAAGGCTATCTGGTCCATCTCCAAGGGTAGACAGGTTGATGTTTCAGGGAAGATGATGACTGTAGCTAAGGGTATAAGTGGAAAGAAGCTTCAAGAAAAACAGAGATGGGGAAGGAGGGAGAAGACTAATGGGAAGAAGAAAACTAGAGTAGGAATGAGTACTAGGGAAGGAAGGAGAAGATGAATGCAACTAGCAGTGGTTGGGAAGGAGAGAAAGAAAAAGAGAATGAGAAGGGAAGGAGAAGATGTTTAGCCAAAGATTGTGGTGAAGGGAGAAAAGGGCAAGACAAAGAGAGAAACTAGAGGTGAGGGACTAGATGAGAGTACAGAGGAACTGTAGTGGGGAGGAGAAGGAACAAGAGGTCAAGAGACAGAACAGAAGGAAAGGAGGCAATGCTTAGCCAGGAGGTAGAGAGGTTAATAAGACAAGAAAGAGACAGAAAGGGAGGGAACCAAAAGCAAGATTTAAAAGAGAAAGCAATCAAATGTGAAGACAAAGCTGAAGAAGACACTTATACCACCTATTTGCTAACAGTGGTGCAATTGACATAGGCATGAGCCCATGAAAGGAAATACTGTGGTTTCAAACATTTAGGGTAGAGCGAGAATGTTGGAAAGATTAACAGCAAAATAGGAAAGGCCACAAAGCAGCAATCCTGTAGTACTACATTTAGGCCATTTCTGCACTAGCCTGTTATAGCGTGCTGATTCCACTTTCAAACTCTTGAATCCTGGGATTTGCAGTTTCGGGAGGGGCCAGCCGGCCCCTCCCGAAACTGCAAACCCCAGGATTCCAGAGGATGTTGAAAGTGGAATCAGCACACTATAACAGGCTAGTGCAGAAATGGCCTCAGTGATGACTTATGTAGTGAATACTGAGACAAAAAAAAGTATTTTCCTACACTGCCTGTGCCTTTCTGCTGAGCTCTGCTGCCAACCTTGGTTTGAGTAACTTTCAGACAGGGAGGAAGGGGGTGGCCATACAGATCTCCTGGAGAGTCTACAGCAGCCCTTACAAATTGGTAGTGAGGGCCAGAAGCACAGAGTAAACATAGTTTTCTTTGCAAGGTAGTGTTCTGAACCTGTTTTGAACCCTTCTCCATATAAGCCTCTGAGGCCTTGGAATCTTATTCTCCATGCAGAGAGTTTTTGTCATATAGGAACAATATAATCATACAAAATGTCATATAAATTGAGATACCTACATATTATAAAGCATATTCTCCAATTGTCCCTATTTGGCAAGGACAGTCCCAATTAATCCACTGTCATCCCATTTTTATTTTTATTTTGGCATCAGATCCCATCTGATCTTGGAAGCTAAGCAGGGTCAGCCCTTGTCAGTACTTGGATGAGAAACTGCCAATGAATACTATGTGCTGTAGGCTGTATTTCAGAAGAAGGAATTGGCAAAGCTGCCTCTAACATTCCTTGCCTAACAAAACCTTAAGAAATTCATGGGGTCTTCATAAGTAGACAGATGACTTGAAGGCACATACAGAGACATGTGATTGATTGATTGTATTTATATGCTGCCTTTCTCCCAGAATGGCTTCCAGAATAGTTAAAAATGTTTACAATAAAATTTAAAAATCATCTCCATCATCTCCAGTACTGCAGGTGAATATGATTTGAAAAATACAACTGAAATAGAGTCCTGCTCGTGGGCTTCCTGGAGGCATCTAATGGACCATGGGAACACAATACTGGATTAGACAAGCTTTTGGTCTGATCCAGAAGCCTCATTTTATGTTCTTCTGTTTACTTAAATGCTTTAAAATTAGGACACATACGATCAAGCCTGGAATTACTGAGATAAAAGCTATATTATCACCTGACTCTCTTCAGGACATCGCCTGAACATGCAGTTGTGAGAAAAACTGCTCAGACGGGAAGGCTTTGCATGGAAAAGCCTTGTTGAACCCACTACTTAAATAATTATGACACCCCTTGCACCCCGTTTCAGTGCATGCATTCATTCATACTTGATGGCATGGGCTCTTGCCCAGAAAAGCTTCTGCAACAATAAATGTATGAATCTTTGAGGTCCTACCAGACTTCCTCATTGCTGTTTTGCAGCAACAGACACACAATGAAACTACCCATCTGGAAATTGTCTACAAATCTTTGTGTTAGTTCTCTGAAACTTACTCAACAGGCAAAGTGCATTTAGCTTAGCAGAGGCTGTATTTTAATCTGTTTTCCAGTACTAACCAGCCCTTTCATGCTGAGAGATAAGCAACTGAGATTTATAAAGCCATTCTCCAGCCCTGAGGTCTTTCTCCATGTGTGTCTGCCAAAGGTTTATGACTCCCACCTTCCTTATTAGGTCTCAGTTTTGAAAAAGAAAACATAAGACAATGGCTGGAAAGTGGAAGCAGGTCAGGACTGGTTTGAGAAACCCTGAGGCCATAAGTAGCATCAAACTCAAGAGGCCCCATATCACTACCAAACAACTAACAAATCTGCAGGCCTTTTTTTTGCTTTGCTTTGTTTTGTGTTCTTAAAAAGTTTTGATTATCCCACATAGGAAGCCATTTACTTATTGCTCTTCCCATGTGCCTTTAGCTTGTTTCTTATAGTGACCCTAAGGTGATCCAATCCTAGGGATTTCTTGGCACGATTTGTTCAGAGGGAGTTTCCTTTTGCCTTCCTCTGAGGCTGAGAGAGTGTGGCTTGCCCAAGGTCACCTAGTAGATTTCCATGGCCAAACAGGGATTTGAACCCTGGTCTCTGGAGGCATAACTCAATGTTCAAATCAATGCACCATATTGTCTCTCTCATTTATTTAACTTGTGTGTAAAGCAAAGTGGAGGAAGGACTTGCCTGCTCTGTGTGATGCCAGCTCAGCATCTCAGCCAGTTGTTGTTGTTATTAACATGACATGCCTTCCAACATTTGAAAACTGGGACACATATGGCCAAGCAACATCAGAGTGTGGTCATAATGGCAAAATTTATTAATGAGGAAGAACACACAAACTAGGAGAGGCTGCAGCAGTTTGCTTTTGCCAGAGCCTGCTGACAAGGGCCAGATTCTACCCTCTTTTCCTCCTCCCTCTGTTAAACAAATTAATTAAAACTACTTTTGCAAACCCAGTTTGCAGCAACTGACATAAGGTGAGAACAAAGGGGGAAAGTGGGAAGAGGGCAGAAAAGCTGGGACATTTCAAAGGCAGCTGGACAAGTAGAACAACAAGACTGAGCAGGACTGCCCCGCTAAACTGGGACGGTTGGAGGGTATGACATGATTCTTCTATTAAAATACTAAAGGTGGTTTTTTAGTTTGAAAGGAGTAACGCCCTTTGGAGGAGTGCTCTTCCTGTAGAATCCCCTTAGAATTGTGCTGAATTTAGAAATGTTAGGCGGTTTTCTTGGACTGCAACTTCCAGATTTTAGGAAAGCTAAGATTCCCAAGTTTTGCCTTTGTGTGACATTTTACAACTGAAATTTATAGACAGTCAGGACTTTGGGGGAACCCTACATGTAACATCAATACTGTAGAAATGGAAGGTACCATAAAGCTTATTTAGTCCAACCTTCTGCTCAATGCAAGGTCTGTAACAAAGCATGCAAGCACAGGATCCTTGAGGAACGGCTACCCATTCCTTTAATAACTCCAGCAAAGACAACTCCACTGTCAAACAGCCCTTGCTTTTGTTTAAATCAAGCACCAGATTGAAAATCTTATCTTTAAGGTTATGAAAACAATTATGCAGATTGCATGATCTATTTCTTTTATGGCTGATATTCAAGGAATTAGCGGACATCTCCTTTCTCTCAAATCCCACAAATTATTATTCAAATCTCTTTCTCTCTCTCTGGTTTTCTTTCTTTCTTTCTTTTTTTTGGTTAGGTCTAGGAGCTGCTGAGACAGCTGGGCTTCTGCACTCACTCACTCACTCATTGCTTTCTTCCCTTCCATTAGTTATCAGAGTAAGCCATGGTAATAGTCCACTGAATGAATTGAGTCCAATGGGGCAAGCCCCACGAGAGCTTGATGGTTGAATAATTTTGCATGTTTTTAGGTGAGAACATTTATTATCAACCTAAAAGTGGAGATCGTCGTTTTTTATCTCCTGGCGGCATGTGCTGAGTGGCGGGGTCTCCTGGGGGCTGGCAAAGGAATTACTTTTATTCTTGCTTAGAAGTTCCCTGGCTTGTGTGTATTGATGGTGCTGAAAACATTCAAAGGTGGCTGAACTGAGCTTCTGCCATGAGGCTCCAAGAAAAGAGGCTTGCCTGGAGGACTATGTGATGTTGTTGTTGCTACTGCTGCTGCTGCTACTGCTGTGTGACTTCAAGTGATTTCTGCTTTATGATGACCCTAAGGTGAACTTATCATGGGGTTTTCTTAGCAAGATTTGTTCAGAAGGGATTTGCCTTTGCCTTCCTCTGAGATGAGAGAGTGTGACTTGCCCAAGATCACCCAGTTGGATTCCATGGCTTACTGGATAAAAAATGTGGTGACATTTGCCCCAGTGGAAAATACATTTGATGAGCATGTGGAACACCTGGGGATGACTTAGCAAGTCATGACACATTCCCTAGGGGACATGGAGTAAAGGGCTGAGTCATGATAGTGAAATCATGGCAAGGGTTGCAAATGGCCCTGAGTGATGACATAGAAGCAGGTGTGTATAAAAGAGGAGCAGGAATGCTTGCTCGCTCTCTGACTCCATATCTCTGCATCTGAATCTCTGTCTGCATGAATCTCTGCCTGTGGATCTGCGTATCCTGTGTATAGATGTATATATTGCAACCATGAAGATTAAAGCCCCCAGGTATTTTGGATGACAAACTCTGTGTCCATGAGTTAACTAACCAGTGGCTAGAGGGGTCAAAGCTGATGCTGTAGTTGTACTCTGCTGCACACGCTTTTTGCTATTTGGAAACTCTGCTATGTTTATGCTTGCCTCTGGGACACTATGTCCAGAGGCAGCGGCTCCAGGAATAATTTTGTGCTGGTGCTGTAAATCATCTCCCGTCATGGCTGAGCAAAGATTTGAACTACGATCTCCAGACTCATAGCCTAACACTCAAACCACTACACCATGCTGGCTCTTTGAGATGATAAAAGGAGGGAACTGGCTGAAAGGATATTAGAGCCTCCCCCCCCAACATTTCCCCAAAGAAACCAGGCATTTCAACAGGAAACATCCCTTCCATAGCAGGTACTGGCTCCCTTCTCAGTGGAGCAGTGAATACAGTCTGAATCGAAAAGGGCATTCACAATGCTGAATCCTAGCCACAAAATTGATCTAGCTACTTGGATGTCTCCTTTAAGGTACAGAGTATAGCTCAGAGGAAATTCACAATCCTACTGGCATGGCAGTCACCACCAACCAGCATTCATTACCTTGTATAAGAAGCTTAAGGGAATCACTAGAGTAGAATCATAGGCCACTTCCACACTAGGCTGTTATAGCGCTATGATTCCATTTTCAACCTCCTATGGAATCCTGGGGTTTGCAGTTTCGGGAGGGGTCGGTCTAGTGCGGAAGTGGCCATAGAATCACAGCACTGAAAGAGAGCACAATGGCCATCCAGTCCAACCCCCTGACATGCAGGAATATACAATCAAAGGACTCCTGAAAAATGGCCATCTAGCCTCTGTTTAAAAATTTCCAAAGAAGGAATGTCCACCACACTCTGAGGCAGTGCATTCCACTGTCGAACTGCTCTTACCATCAGGAAGTTCCTCCTAATGCTTAGGTAGACTCTCTTTTCCTGTAGTTTGAACCCATTACTCAATGTTCTAGTGACTGGAGCAGCACAAAATAGGCTTGCTGCATCTTCCATATGACATCTTTTCTAATATTCAAAGATGTCTATTACGCCACCTCTTAACCTTCTCTTCTCCAGGCTAAACATATCCAGTTTCCTAAGTTGCTCCTCACAGGGCATGGCTTCCAGGCCTTTTACCATTTTGGTTGCCCTTCTCTGGACACGGTCCAGTTTGTCAATATCTTTCTCAAATTGTGCTGCCCAGAGCTGTACACAGTACTCCAGGTGAGGTCTGACCAAGGCAGAATAGAGTAATATTATTACTTCCCTTGACCTAGATTCTGTACTCCTATTGATGCAGCCTATAATCACATTGGCTTTTCTAACTGCTGTATCACACTGTTGACTCACATTCAACTTACAGTCTATTAAGACTCCTAGATCCCTTTCACATGTACTGTGGTCAAGCCAGGTGTCACCCTATATCTGAAAAAAAAAAAAAAGGTAGCCTGAAGAAATGAAGGTTAAGAGGTGACATGATAGCCATGTTTAAATATTTCAAGGGATGTCATGTTGAAGAGGGAGCAAGCTTGTTTTCTGCTGTTCCAGAGACCAGGACACAGAGCAATGGATTCAAACTACAGGAAAAGACTCGTTAGACTCAATGGCCCTTGTAGTCTCTTCCAACTCTAAGATTCTACAATCTGCCCATTTCATTTTATTTTATGCCTTAGTGTAGTAGCTTATATTTCTCCCTGTAAAAATTTATTCTGTTAGTTTTGGCCCAGCTCTCTAATATGTTAAGGCCATTTTGAATTCTGATCCTCTCCTCTGGGGTGTTAGCTACGCCACGTAATTTGGTGTCATCTGCAAATTTGCTACGAAGACCTTCTATTCCCTCATCTAAGTCATTGATAAAAAGAACTTGCCCAGGCATCCAAGGGGAACAGGAGAAATCAGAACACCATCTGTGTCAGGCAAGGCAAAAGTAAAGAAGAGGCAACTCATCTGCCTATTGGGCTCAGCAGGGTAACCTGCAAAAAGTGGAAAAAGGTATGCCAGTGGCAGGCTACCTTAGAAAAGCTAGTTGGGAAGATGAGTAAAAAGTGAGAAACAAGCAGTGAAGAAGGAAGGAGCCAGCATGGCTTTGTGAGCAGAGACTGGGAGACACTGGGCCCAGTTACTTTTCCTGGGACTACTGGACCAGACAGTGCTACAGGAAGCCTGGTAAGGCAGCCTAGCCAGCAGAAGAGGCCTAAGAGTCATCGTTGCACCCGGTGAACCCAGAGATAATAGGCTGGAGCAGCCATTGAGGGGAGCTGGCTCTAAGAGACTGGGAACTTGGCATCCTCAAGGGAAGGCTTACCACAGGGGTTCTTTGTCTATATGGAAGAAAAACAGTAGACTGTGATGTAACAGTGCTTTTGAAGAGGTCCTGTTTGGACAGGACCCACTGTTGTAAGCCTGGAAGAAGAAAATCCTTACTGAAAGAATCCATAAAAACTCTTAAACTAAAGAACCTGATGTAATTCCAAGATCGGTGGGCGGGGGGTGATGTTTCAAGGGCAGACACCACACCATGCAGTGCTCCTTTTTTAGCCTTAGGATGCCACTGTTTTTCTCTACTAAGAATGAATGAAGAATTAGTTCAATTCCCATTTCAACATAAATTTGCCAAATTGGCCCTTCCTGAAAATAAACATGAACCAAAACACACTTGGACCTCTAAATCTGTTTTCCCCCAAGTTTATTATGTAAATTGGCTCCTCCAGAAGTATGAAACGCTTGCATTTGAATAAAACTGTATTCAAAAAAGTATACATCTGAAAGAGGATGCACCAAAATGTATATTATGAAAAAGAAATGCAAACAACTTGTTTTTATTCAATGGAAGCAAGAGATGTTTGCTTGTTGACAGGAAAAAGAAAGTCTCTGTTTATCTGCTGCACATCCAGGTATTTGTCTACTATCCACCTTGCAAAAGTGTGATGGACAAGATTTTGTTCATTCTAAAGAATGTAAGAAGAGATATGGCCAGATCAGACTAACGGCTCATTCCATTCAATGCCCTCTTTGCATAGCAAGCAATTGCCCCTGGCGAGACCAGCAGTAGGACATCAGTGCAACTACGACCTCCATCATGTGTTCCCCAGCAACCATATCCTCCCTCCGATGTCAATCAGGACAGTGACATAAGCCATCTTGACTATTGGCCAGTGATGATTCTGACATCGAAGAACTGATTTGCTTCTAAAGCTGTCCAAACTGGCAGATGTCACTCTTGTGGTAGTGAATGCCACCTTTAAATTATGTGCTGTGTGGGGAAGTACCTCTTTTTATCTGCCTTGCATCTCCCACCATACATCTCCAGTGGATGACCCTGAATTCTAACATTATAAGAAAGGGGGGAGGGACAGACAGACACATGAATACACACGTACACACACACACACACACAGAGACTCTCCCTTTTTTAAACTATTTTCACCGTAATTTTATACGTTTCTATCATGCCTCCCTTTATTAAATCTTTTTTCTTTCTATGCTAAATAGACCCAAACACTAGATAGGTAGGTAGGTAGGGAGAGAGAGAGAGAGAGAGAGAGAGAGGTATGATAGGTAGGTAGGCAGGTAGGTAGTTAGGTAGATGGATGATAGATAGATAGATAGATAGATAGATAGATAGATAGATAGATAGATAGGTAGATAGATAGATGATTGATAGATAGATAGATAGAGAGATATATAATCTTTCCTCATAAAGGAGTTGCTCCATTCTACTCGTCATTTTGTTTGCCCCTTTCTGCACCTTCTCCAACTCTGTATAACATCATTTTTCATCTTCCTCTTTGCAGATATGAACCTGTGCCAGCGATGACAGGGCGAGCTAAGGAACACTTTCCAAATGTCACCCTGTCCTTTTGAAGGCAATGAGAAGAGGTTGGACAGGCAATGAGAGGACTCTCAGACTAAAATAACTCCAGCGGAAAGGTGCCAAGGCAGGTGTAGGTGTAAGAGAGGATAAAACCACACAGATTAACTCCTAGTGGTTTGAGAAGGTTATGGCCTGATTTCTACACAGATGCTCCCCTTCACTTTTTGACCCGTGTTAATCAGCATGATGGTACACTATGTGCTACCGCTTCTTGCACGTTCTAGCAGCCATCTTTTTCTAGGGGCTAGAATTCAATGGAAGGAACCGTATGGCTCAGCTAGACAATGGGACCAAGACATTCTGGGCCATGAAATGGGTCAACTAGTCCCACTTTTTTTAAAAAAAGAAAGGTATTTCATACTTTGGTATGAAATACTCAGAAAATACACACACTCAGAAAATACACACTGTACAGGCTTCTCTGTATTTCATACTTTAGTATGAAATACAGAGAAGCCTGTACAGTGTGTATTTTCTGAGTGTTTGAAAATGGCTTTCAGAGGCTGCACCTGCAGGAGACTTTGAGGTAGCTTCTGTTTTAACCTCCATCCCCAGGATCTTGTAAAATGCTTCTGACTTGGGTTTGGGATGCTGTCAGAGGAAAGAAGAATATCGTATCTCTCTACTGCTTCTCACCATTCTGGGACTTGCTGTCTGAGCTGCCTTTTTTTACTATTACTGCCAGAATATTTCTGTCACACTCTGAATCCCACAGCCACCTCCCTGAATTTCCTTCCTTTTTCACTATTCTATCAGACTCAAGTGTGTAGAATGTCCCAGCCAGCATGGCCACTGGTGATGTCCAAAAATGCAATGTTTTCAACTTGTTTTCTGTCCCTTCTGTAGGACTCTTTAAGCTCCCAAATCACAAACTGCAGTCCCAGTCCCCCGATTCCTTCTCCAATCCCCTCTAGGTCAGATGAAAGAAACTTGGGTTTTTCTGGTATTGTAGAACTGCAGTTGTCCTCATTTCTGATCATTTGCTGGCTAGAACAGGTGAGAGTTGCAACCCAACAATATCCAGAGAACTCAAAGTTGCCTTCTGTGTCCTATCACCCTGTCTATCAACACTGGGCAAATGTCTGTTGAATCTTAGCATCTAACCCTGTTACTTGTACTGGAGAACATCTTAGGGTTTCCAGATGAAGTGAGGAACAGAGCATCTGTCCCTTTGTTATGTAAAAGAGGGAATTTCAGGAGGTGTTTCTGAAAGATCAGAGGAGAACTTACATGGCCAAGATGACCCCCCCACACCCCCATTCTATATGCCATCAAGTGGGACTGTCCAAAAGGAAAGGAAGAACCAAGCCAATGCAGCAAGGTATGAAAATGAACTTGTACCTGCATCATAATCTCCCAGCAATTTTTTAAAACTACCTCCTGCCATGGGTTTCCAAAGGCTAACAAAATGAAATTCAACAGAGAGAAGTGTAAGGTCCTACATTTACGTAGAAAAAATGGAATACAGAAATATAGGATGGGGGACACGTGGCTGGATAGCAGCACATGTGAAAGGGATCTAGGAGTCTTAATAGACCACAAGCTGAACATGAGTCAGCAGTGTGATGCGGCAGCCAAGAAAGCCAATGCAATTCTCGGCTGCATCAATAGGAGTATGGTGTCTAGATCGAGGGAGGTACTGGTACCACTCTACTCTGTTTTAGTTAGACCTCATCTTGAATACTGTGTCCAGTTCTGGGCATCCCAATTCAAGAAGGATATTGACAAGCTGGAGCAAGTCCAGAGGAGGGCGACCAAAATGGTGAGAGGCCTGGAAGCCATGCCCTATGAGGAAAGACTTAGAGAGCTGGGTATGTTTAGTCTGCAGAAGAGAAAGTTAAGAGGGGACATGATAGCCATGTTTAAATATTTGAAGGGATGCCATGTAGAGGAAGGAGAGGGCTCGTTTTCTGTTGCTCCAGAGACCAGGACAAGGAGCAATGGATTCAAACTGCAGGAAAGGAGATTCCACCTGAACCTCAGGAAGAACTTCCTGACAGTCAGGGCTGTCCGACAGTGGAATAAGCTGCCTCGGAGTGTAGTGGAGTCTCCTTCCTTGGAGGTTTTTAAGCAGAGGCTTGATGGCCATCTGTTGGGAGTGCTTTGAGGGTGTTCCTGCATGGCAGGGGGTTGGACTGGATGGCCCGTGTGGTCTCTTCCAACTCTACATTTCTATGATTCTAAGTCATGGCTCGTTGTGGATGTATGCCAGACGGGGACAGGAGATACATCCTGCAGATCTTTAAAAACTTCTTATGAATTCATGTGCAACTCCCACCAAATCCCAAGGCTTTTGGCCAGTCGAGACGAGCCTTGTATGACTATTAAGATCAAACTTCCAACACAGCAAAATGTTGCAAGCTAGGTCCCAGGCCTATTATGCACATCCATATGCTATGCAACGCAATGCAGAAAAACTGCTTGAGTAGACTACTGCCTCCGGAATCCTCCAGCCAGCACAGCCAGTGCCACATTGGCTAGGATCTGCCATGACCTTGGTAGGGTCAGCTGAACTTCTGAACACAGCTGATTCATGTAATAATGTCTGAAAGTGCAAACGTCATGGGTGTGATGATCCCACTGTACTCCTCCATGCATTCAGTGTATGCAGATTTGTTATCTGAACAAAGAATTCATCTTTTTAGACCATAACTGCTAGCCTTGACCCACAAGGGCAAAACAATGTTGGTAAACCCAAGCAGGGACACATCCACCGTAAAGAAAATTTGGGTATGACTCTCCCAAGTTGTGAACAAGCAATTAGGAATGTCTCTTCTTCATCCCCCATTGTAACTGGCAGTGAAGCCAGTTAAATAAATTGAAATCCATTCCTTCTCTCCATGTACACACACATACCTACGGCTCCACCTGAATTATCACCTGTCTGAACAGAAAAGGGCAGCCATTACCACCAGCTGCCAAGTTCACTAACTCCATTCTTTCTACTTCGCTGCACTTCCTTGCATTTTGTCACTATAAATTAAGCTGCTGCTGACATAGACAGATTAACTCAGCTACTCTGTCCAAAATTAAATGTGGGCCTTGTGATGAGGGTCGGGGGAAACAGAAGAGAAAGGTTCTATATGTGGAGCCCACATACATCTAACTCCCTAAAGATCAGAAAGGAAGGCTGGACAGTATGGCAATTTCTCATTTGCAAACTCACAACAGAAAACAGCTTCTTAAGATTAACACCAGCAAACAGAGGATTTTGCATGCTTCATTCCCACTGGATTTAAAGAAAGTCACTCCTAGAATTCTGGTCCCAAACTCCTCTCTTAACTCTGATGACTTTTGAGTATTAGCTTCACATTTGAAGACCAATTCTTGATTAAAGTGTGATTTTGCCCATTTTGGCAAGCATGATCACAGAATCATAGAATCATAAATTTGGAAGGTACCCCAAAAGCTGTCTAGTCCAAATCTCAGCAGGTGTTGGAAAACCACAGTTACAATATCCCTGGCATACGGCCATAAAGGCTCCATTTACAACCTCCAACCAAGACATGCACTGTGGACTGTATTTGTCAACAGTAAACATGTCACAGACCAGAGTTTAGAAAAATTGTTCTTTGAACTGTAATATCTAGAATCCCCAAGCCAGTGATGCAGTCTGAAATTGTAGCCCCCAAAATGCACTTTTTTCCCCTGCAAAAACTATCTATGTGCATTTCTACACAGAACTATTCCCTGAAGTTATGATTACCAGGATAAAACTTTGCAGAATTCTTGCTTTTGTGTTATTCTTCATGCACAGTTTTCTAAATGTCAGGAACTCCATTTTTTCGGCTAGGAAAGGAGCTATAGTGATTTTTCCTTCCATCTCTAGGATACATTGACACTGTAGGTCTTGGTAGTGGACATCACCTAAAGTGGACATCTTTCTCAGGAAAACTTGGGAGCTAGAGTCTGAACAGAGGGACAAGAGACTTCTTTACTGAAAAATTTCCAGTGTTCCTAAAAAAAACTATAATACATGGAGGTGGGAAAAATTATAAGAGTGATACCAAGACCATTTCCACACTACACTGTTATAATGCTATTATTCCACTTTCAACATCCTATGCAATTCTGGGGTTTGTAGTTTACCAAGGCCAAAGAGCACTCTGGCTGAGAATTCTAAATGCACCTCCCTAAACTGCAAACCCCACAATTCCATAGAATATTGAAAGTGGAATAATATCACTATAGCAGTCTAGTGTGGAAATAGCCCTAGACACCAATTTTATTCCAAACAGACATATTTCAGCACTAGGGTGTGGGTGGGGATTGCATTTCTTATTGCTCTCAGGTCATATTTTACACACATCAAACAACGGAGTATAATCAGAGACTAAAACCTGGAAAACCCCTGCCTTACATGTCTATCAAAGGTGGTGGTGGGGTTTACAATGAGTTTTGCATGTTAATAAAAGCTTTCCCTTCTAATCTGATTTTTTGAAAAAAAAAATCAGGAATTGGAGGGTTTAAAGGACACGCAAGGAGGGAATATATTGGGAGTAACTGGACCCCACCCTGAAATAGACCCACTGACACACCTACAACGCAAGAGTTCAAAAAATCAATTTCCTACCGAAATCACGCTATAAGCGCACAATGACTGACAGCCTTTTTTTTTTTTTTTTTTTTAAAAAGAGGCATTAAAGCACTGAATTGGATTCAATTTATGGAAGAGTAATTTAATCCCCTTTTCACCCTCCCCATTTTTCTTTCTACCCCTAATCTCAAAGTGTGCAGGCTGCATTTTGTCTTACCAGGTCCTCCCAGGCTATACTTTGAAGTGTGAAGTCAGGGTCCCTTTACATGGTCCCCCTGTGCCTTTCTCTGTTCTGCCTCACTCCACCCTACCTGCCCCATTTGGCCCTTCCCTTTGATTACTTCCGGCTGTTCACATGTCAACCTCACTCACCTTTGAAAGGCCGCCAACCTCCAAATAAAAGCAGATGATGAAGATGTTCCAGGTGACCCAGATGGCTGTCCAGATGGCATACTAGGGGGGAAAGAGGGGGTAGGGCATGGGGACAGAAAAGAAAAAAGAGGAAGTAAAATTGGATAAGAGCAGAACATATAAAAGTACATAAGCTCTCTCTGAGGCTGGCCCCACAAAGGACGGATATTGAGAAGATTGTTCCATGATCTGAACAGCAAATCTTTTTTTGCTGATAAGATAACGCCTTCCTATTTAAAGAGGACTTCAGCCTGTAACAGGCTGGGGTAGAGGGATGTGCAATGCTTTTTTAAGTGTAATGTGCATTTTATGTGTTTTCACCAGACTCCTTTCATCATATTAGTAGGGGAAAGAAAAAAAACTTGGAACTCACAATTAATTTGCAGAGCTAGAGATGTTGAAGTAAATCATCCTAAAACAGCTGGTGAGCTTCCTTAATTGCCAAATTATATGCTCAGGGATTTAAGAAAGTTGGCTAGATGTCATTATGTTCATAAGCAGCAACCACAGCACGGATGCACACGATGTCTGTCTGCCTGTTCCCCTCCAGTCCTCTGCATTTCCAGGGACACCTTAATGGGACCTCCTTGGTGCCTAGACCAAGAATTTTGGATGACAAGGACAGCTTGGAGCCTCCTGTACACAGGAGTCAATTCTCGCCGGTTTCTAAATCTCAAACTGGCATCAGCCACATCCAGTACAATGTCCTCTTAGGAGGACTCACTAAGGTGCACTGCCATATGACTCCGTATCCAATCCAGTAGTCCAAATCTTGCTTTAACTTACATTACAAGCTGCTTTGAGTTCCATTTGGGCAGTCACATAGGGATGGGGGGGCGGGGAGATCTGCCCTGAGCGGCAATGTTTTGGGGGCATCCCGGCCCATAGTCACACTTCTGTGTGCCCTGGCCATGCCCCCATGCACCATAGCCACGCTACCACGCACAGTGGTCACATCCCTCACATCGTAGCCCTGCCCTCTCCTGCCCCCCACCCAGACTCCAAGCTCTGCCACTGCATTTGGGGAGAAAAGTGGGATACCAATTAATCAACCAACCAATCCATCAATCAATCAATATCAAAGCAAGCTTTCTGTGCTTCTGGTATCCCACTAGATTTTAACTGAGACCAGAACTGTTATGTCTGATGACATCCCTGCTCAGAGAGCAAGGAAGCAATTTGTTAATAAATAATGGCAGTACCTGTAACACACTGTTTTCAAGCTAATAAGGATAATAACAATATGATTTTTTTTAAAAAAAGAAGTTAATGTAACAGGCAGTGATGTGATTATTTACTAGCCTAACAAGCTATATTTGTTCACCTCTCCTAACACATTTCTTTTTTTCTTTTTTCTTTGGAGTATTTTCAACTTTAGGTGCCATTTTTATATATTTGAATATTTTATTTATATCAATGATATTTATATTATTATTTTATATTATTTTATACCTTTAAGTGTATTTAAAAATAAAAAGTAAATATGAAGTAAAAAAAACTTGTAATGCAGGGGTTGGTTACTGCACCAGAGGGAGAGGCATCCCTGTATCCTCCCAGAAGGCCACACAGGTCCTCCCCCCACCACAAAACCTCAAGTGACATTACATCACTTCCAGTTTTTGTTCCAGCCTATTTTGGTTTTTTTGAGCAGCGGGGTCATTCAGGTGAGGGAAGCAAGCCTACCATAGTTGGAGTAGCTTGGGACTACAGTCAGCCCTCCACATTTGCAGGTTTAACTTTCACAATTTGTTTATTTGGGAGTATTTTGCAACCTCCCTCCCAACCTCAATTGCTTCTTTTCTTCAAGGAAGTGGGTGGGTATATGAGAGAGGAAGTCTAGGGCCTCCATGCCAATCCACCCCTTTCCCCTCTCCTTTCCCTGAGACCCTTTTCGTATGGCATTTGCCATGTGAAAGAGGGCCTGGAGCGTTGCGCAATTGCGAGGAGCGATCTGCAGGACGCACTCACAATCGTGCGACACTCCAGGGGCCAGCAGGGGCCAATCGTACACCTTTTCATTTTCAGCTAGAAGCCAAAAATGGTGCACGATCGCACATTGCTCCCGAGCCCCATGCACACTTACCTGGCATGCAGAGCCTCTGGAGCTGAGCCGGTCGCGCTTCCTGCCCCAGCGCAGCCTGGGAAACTCCCAGGTTGTGCTGTGGAAGGAAGAGGCAGGACTCTCACGCAAGCAGGCAGCTCGTGCAGAGCTGAAGCAATAGGGAAGGGAGAGGCTCTCAGCAGAGGCTGCTCACACGATCCCCGCACCCCAGTGCCGGAACAAGGTAAGGTGCGGAAAGAGCCTTCAGTTTGGACCCTGGGTGCCCATTTTCCCCACCATGCCTCACCCTCCTTCCCACAGATACATACATATTTTGATAGTTTTTCCATTTTTGCAGGAGTCCTGTGCCCCTAATCCAAGTGAATGTGGAAAACCAACTGTATTTGGGCTGTCTGTGTGAAATTTATCTCCATATTATATTGGGGATACTGTGGACTTTAGGGGTATCCTGGGAAGTTGGAAGGTATAGGAGTGGGGTTAGGGCCACATGCATGAAATAGGGGGCATTTTGCCTGGAATAATACATCATTATTTAAATAACACCTCTTTTAACACTACAATATTGTACTTTAAAACATGCCTTTTATCTAATAACCAATTCCTTTTTTAAAAGAAGCATCTCAGGCTCTGAATGGATTACTACGCCAATGCCATAAGGGGAATTTATGGCAAAGAAGCCATGCATGGGGGTGGATCATTTGATCCTTCTTCATCCACCATGTTTTCTCTGCAACCACAGCAACTGTGTTTTCACACCTGAGATGGGACACATTCTCCAAATCTTAAGTCCTGCTGGAGGCCAAGAGTGTCTTATCCCTTGTTAAGCTTGAATGCTTTAAATGAATTTAAGGCCATAGGCCTCCCATATTTTTACTCTCGCATCATCATAGTAACCAATCTGGTTTTACCTTTATGGGTTGGGCACATTACCCACCTCGATGTGAACAAGGTAAATAAGAGGAGACATATGCTGACAGTAGATTAGGGATTTAGACTTGCAGTCTTCTGTTGGGTTCTTATTTCTTAGAAGAAGATGAGATGTCATCATTGGAAGCCAGGTGGCTTCCATGTTAATGAGAAATTTTATCTGCTCTGGGTTTTAGTCCAGATTTTAAAGGAACTTTAAAGGGATTCCATATAAACATTAGGAAGAACTTTTTTTTACTATAATTGTTGCTCAACAGTAGAACAGATAGACTCAGACAGTCAGGTCTTTAAAAAGAGGTTGGATGGGCTTCTTCCAGGAACTACTTTGGTAGTATATTCCTGTATGGCATGAGGTTAGATCGGGGAGGTGGGGTCCTGTGGTTCCTTCCAACTTTATGATTACAACTATCCAAGGTTCCAAACTCTATTCCCAAAACCTGGGGATGTCAGACAACAACCTCAAACAGATTTTCCATCCCACTGATAAGAAAGCCATCAGCTGACACTGAGTGTGGTGATAGGATATAGAAATGATAAAAACTATTTTCTGTGGCATGTGTGTGTGTTCAAACCCCCATCATAATATTCTATAAATTTTACCATCATAATTATATTTAGTGGACTTCAGCATGCCACCATAATGATTCCCTTGCACTATCTTTGCATTACAGGAGTCGTAACATATTTCACAAGGGCCTAGGGCACCTGATCTCATCTTTTCTTGGAAACTAAGCACGGTCAGCCCTGCTTAGTATTTGGATGGGGGACTGTCATGGAATGCCAGGAGCTGTAGACTATATTTCAGAGCAAGGAAGTGGCAAAACCACCTCTGAATATTCCTTGCCTAAGAAAACCCTACGAAATTCATGTGGTTGCCATAACTCAACAGATGACTTGAAGACACCAACACATGCACATTTTATGCTGTGGCTACAGGGATCACATAGCTAACACATGCTACAAACAGACTGAAAATATTATATAGAATCTCTGTTACAGATGTGATTGTTGAGCCTAACCTAGACTCTTTTTGCACCTTTTGGACCTTACCTGGTTGTGGAGACATCCAGTGTGGGTCCTGGCATCAGCTCTGCCAGAGGGAAGCATGACAGGAGGGCTCCCCTCCGCACCGGCTGTCTTTGTATTCCAGGAAGCATGATGGCTACACCTCTTCCTGCTGCAGCACAGCCAGGTAGTTTCCCAGGCTGCACTGGGGCAGGAAGCGCAGACAAGTCTGCAATGGTGGTGTGATCACCAATCATTGATGGGGAAAACCTATCAATTATTTGTGGTGTGATTGCACTGCCTGGAGGCGGGAAAAGGACCAGACCACGATGACATCATACATAAGTGTCATTGTGGTCCCATCTTTCCCCCATCCCTGTGGCAGGTTAGGAGGGTGCAGCAGAAAGGGCCCTAGTTGGACACCATTCATGCAATTAGCAAAATGTGTGAATGAGTTTTTAAAAGTAAACAGCTGGAGGAAGAGGGACTTTAACTATGCCCCTCTTGCATGTATTCCCAGTCTGGACGCCCCTCATATCTTCTACTTCGTTTGGAAGCTTTCCTTAGTGGAAATGGGGGCTTTGTTATACCAAGCAACTAACAGGCACAGAGGGGCCTGATTCAGGTTGAAACTGATGAAGATGGCAAATGGCTGGATCCAGCCCCAGTTGGGCCAGTTACACTGGATATTTACTTTAAAAAATCATCCATACCATTCCTACTTGCATGAATGACATCGCAACTATTTTGTTTGAGTAACAGCTTATAGAGCGAGTTCGGGGGACTCCTCCTGAAACTGTAGAAAGCAGCCCACCACTTGTGTCATGATTCACTCATCTTGCATTGGTTTCATTTATTTGTCAACTTAACTGCATTTGTGCAAACGCTTCTTTCCAAATTCACCCATCTCTTGAAGAAATAGAGACAGGAAACTGCTTGAGGTTTGCAGCTGAGCGTGGAGATCTACCAGTGGAACCAGAGATGCCTTTGACTGTGAGTGCCAGGAATCCCCTGGACTTTAAAACAAATCAAATGACTCCTGACACTTTCTAATGAACTGCTAGAAGCTGAAGCTGTACCCATTATTGTCTCCCTGATGTACACACACATGGAGATATACAAACTGATAGGCAGCTGTCACAGGCTGCCTTTCCACTACAAGCCAATGGGTGATGTGACTGACTAGTTTCATTGGCCTCAGAGTGAGGCTCTGGGCTTGACAAGCAACCTCCCAGAAAAGGCCTGACAGGAGAGTCCTATCTCGGCAATATCCTAGACAGCTGGATGGAGTTTATTACTTAAGCAGCAGGGCTTGTCGATGAGCATTCGTCTTCCTCTTCAATAGCTGGCAGCAATAAAGCCAGACTTGGATACGAGAGTGTGGAAGAGAGAGGGAGTTTATATTAATAATCAGCCGGGCACAGAAGCTGCAGTGATTTAGAGTGGTTTTCCAGTACTCAATGAACTCAGGAGCATTTGTGACCACGCTTCAAGAGCCTAAGTCCAATACTGGCATAAAGCCCAGTTGTAAGAGCTCTTGAATATTTTCCACTTGTGCAAAGAGTGATCCTGGACCTCTTTGTGAAATTGCTCTCACCAGCCTTTAGACACTGGTGATGCAGTGGTCTGGGGGACATGCTGACCAGATGCTGGTTAGGTACCTGAATACAATTCCACCAACACTGCTGGAACTCCCTGCCACAGCGTGGACACTTTTCCCCTCCCTCTCCTGGCATCCTTTGTAACTATACTAGCAGAGCTCTTTGCTTGCCAAATACTGAATTGGATCTTGGCCAAAGAAAGGAAATACAATGGGTCAATACAATGGGCACATTTCATGAAGAAATTGCCCTTTGCTGATTGAATGAATGAAAGCTGTACAGCAAGCACACTACAGAGGCTGTGGTTAGGAAGAAGAACCCTTTCATTTCAATGCAACACAGAAAAATCTCTTGTTCAAGCTACAGCCTTCAGAACCCCCCAGCCAGCATAGCCAGTGCCACAGTGGCCAGGAGATTCTGAGAGCTAGAGTCCAAAAAACACAATTTATCCAAGCTCCGGACTGTAATGAAATTGGAGACTATACCCTAACTGATCTACCAGGTTAGAACTATTAGACTACAATGGTACCCATGGATGCGACTGAAATGATGCTAGTGGATTGTGCTTTGACTGATCAGCCAAGTTAGAACTACCATCGCATCTATATGGAACACAGAAATGCCATGGAAACTCCAGTGTTCAATTACAGGAGGCAAAGACCAACTCACAATGGTACAGCATGACTGCTTAACTTAATAGAAGACATTTACATGGGGCATGGCGCGGTCATCTGGCAATTAGTGTACCGGGTGCTTGTACTATTAACAACACGGTAATTTAATTTATATCCAAAAGCCTGTGTAATAAAGTGAAACAGTCTGATTAAAATAAATTATGCACATTCTATCAGCTGTGGCAAACGAAAGGAAATATTTGTTCATAATGTGAGCTGCCCTGCACTCTGGCAAAAGTTTATTACACACACTCATAGTATACACACATGGTATGCGGAGGGCAGATAAGGATCCTAGGGAAATCAGATTTGGTTCCAGGACTTGAGGTTCCCAATAATGCTGTAGTTTTGGATTCTGCACCCCAAATAAGGTCAAAAACAGTACTTTTGAATTGTTTTCAGAAACAAGTCGGTAGGTTAGCCAGGACTGGAATTGTGCAATGATATTGCCAGCTTTTTGCAATAGCAATAAGGGACTATTGAAATTCATGACATACAGGATTGTCAATCTACGAACAAGCTTGTGTTCTACTGAAATATCAAGAGAAAGTACTGATTTCAGTTAACTTGGCCATGTATTTCTCTGTCATATTAATCTGCAATATCATCCACATTCATAAACTATATGGTGTATACATTTCTGTCTTTATGAAGGACTCACAGCCCAAAATATGGGGGAAGGGATTGCATCTTGCTCAGCCCGCAAAAAAAGAAGAGCATTTCAACCCTCAAAAAGGGGACATACCTAGATGAGGATATTGACAAAGAGTGGAAGACTGTTAGAGATTTGGGTTGGGGGTAGACAGAGGGTATTACATTTTTCATGATAACAATTATTATACAGTTAACAGTTAATGAAATATCATGTAACAACGAAAGTAGATATATATATATATATAGATATAGATATAGCGGGAACTAAGAAACTTTTGATTAACATTTTATTGCGGTATGTGATATAATAAATAGAGGGAATATCAATAATTGTAATCCAGAAAGGAAAGGAAGAAGGAAAAACATTACATGTAAACATTGAAGAAATTATTGTTTGCTTTATCTGTTGAAATTTGAATAAAATTATTTTTTAAAAAAAGGGGACATCCCTCATAATATGGGACACCTGCCAGTCCTGTAAGGGACAAGCTTCTTGGCCCTCAGTAAGGGTCACCCCTTATAATAAGGGACATCCCTATAAGTAAGTATGGGACTGCAGCCTCAGAATAATTGGCCACGCTCTTTCCTACTTACCACCACGATGTAGCGTGGTCTGTACTGGATTGTACCAAAAAGGCCGAGGATAACAATGATGATGTGGAGGAAATTGGCAAGAATTGGAGCCCATTGGTATCCGAGGAAATCAAAAACTTGTCTCTCTAAGGCAGCAAGCTGGAAAAGAAGAAGATGAATAGCATAATCAAGACTTGACATGGAAATCTCTATTTCTTAAAAAATGGGGTTGTTTCCTCATTGCCAGCAATCCCTGCCTAGATTTTTCCATATCATCCCCATCAGCCATAGGAAGTAACCTTCATCATATTCCATGACAAAAATTTCTGCCAAAAAATCCTATGCATACAATGAATGCAATGAAGCAGTAGAGCTTAGCACTACTTCTAGCAGAAAGGGAAGACTCTTGGATGAGGGCCTTTCCTCACTACACTTATAGTGCTATTATTCCACTTTCAATATCCTGTGGAATTCTGGGGTTTGTAGTTTATTGAGGCCAAAGAGCTCCCTGGCTGAGAATTCTAAATGCCCCTCCTGAAACTGCAAACCCCAGGATTCCACAGGAAAGTGGAAATAACATGTTGAAAGTGAAATAATAGCACTATGACAGTGTAGTGCAGAAAGGCCCTCAGTCCTATTGCCTACGCAGGCTCATTTCATAGGTACAAGAGAGAGTGGCTGCTCCTTGGTATTGGAACTCCCTTTCTGGAGAGGCTAGGTGGTTCTTTCCTTGGTCTCCTTCTACCACTAGGGCCATTTCCACACTAGCCTGTTATAGCACGAGGATTCCACTTTCAACATCCTCTGGAATCCTGGGGTTTGCAGTTTCGGGAGGGGCCAGCCGGCCCCTCCCGAAACTGCAAACCCCAGGATTCCAGAGGATGTTGAAAGTCGAAGCATTGCACTATAACAGGCTAGTGCGGAAATGGCCTAAGTGAAAACCTTCCTAATCCAACAGGCTTTTGGAAATGGACAGTAATGGGCATTTAATGGTATATTGGGTTTGTTTGTGGTGTGTGTGTGTGTGTGAATTGATCCTGTCCTTTAATGAATGTTTAAATCATTTTAATTCTAAATGGCTTAATTCTAAATCAATGCTTTAACTGCTTTTTTAGATAACTTTTATATGGTATTACTGATGCTTTTCCATGTTTTTGTATGTTTTTAATCTGTTTTGGTTTTAATATTCTATAAATTCCAGCCTACAGCAGCTTATGGAATGTTACAGAGCCAGTGTGGTGACGGTGGTTTAATTGCTCAAATAACATAATTCTTTGGCACCAGATTGTATCTGAAGCTCAAAGCCTGAATTAAGGTTTAGGTGCATTTATATTTGGCTCTGTTTTCTTCAAAGGGAATCCTGCTTTGCTTGAGGGACTGCCCAAAGAGGTCTGATGGGACCCACTTCTGCTTAGACCTTAGTCTAAACTGACGCACCTCCTTCTTCATAGAATCATAGAAATGTAGAGTTGGAAGAGACCCCAGGGGCCATCCAGTCCAACCCCCTGCCATGCAGGAACACCCTCAAAGCACTCCCGACAGATGGCCATCCAGCCTCTGCTTAAAAACCTCCAAGGAAGGAGACTCCACTATACTCCGAGGCAGCACATTCCACTTCTGAACAGCCCTGACTGTCAGGAAGTTCTTCCTGAGGTTCAGGTGGAATCTCCTTTCCTGCAGCTTGAATCCATTGCTCCTTGTCCTGGTCTCTGGAGCAGCAGAAAACAAGCCCTCTCCTTCCTCTACGTGGCATCCCTTCAAATATTTAAACATGGCTATCACGTCCCCTCTTAACCTTCTCTTCTGCAGACTAAACATACCCAGCTCTCTAAGTCTATCCTCATAGGGCATGGCTTCCAGACCTCTCACCATTTTGGTTGCCCTCCTCTGGACTTGCTCCAGCTTGTCAATATCCTTCTTGAATTGGGGTGCCCAGAACTGGACACAGTATTCAAGATGGGGTCTAACCAAAGCAGAGTAGAGCGGTACTTCATTTTTTATACAAAGCTGCTGGGCACATATTTGTACATTTCTGCATTTAAGGTTGGCAGTTCCTGACTCCAGTTCTCTTACTGGTATCATTTTTCTTGAGTCTTTACTTTCTTAGAAGAGGATGGAGAATGCCTTGTCGTTATTTCAGCAACACAGTAGGTTTTTGGATGGTTTATGCTTTTAAACATAAGTGAGGACAACATATCACCGAAGGCAGCAGTCCATAACCAAGTACTGGTGCTCTTGTGTTAATTCACATTTTAAAAGGCTTGCACAGGAGAACTTCACAGTGGATGATGCCCATTGCCTCTCCTCTTGTTTTTATTGGTTTTCATTAACTATCATTCTCTCTTTATTTTCCTTTTTGACACCTTTGAAAGCTATATTCTTCAACTCCAAGGCATAAAGTTTAATTAGCAAGCCGACAGATGCCACCAACAATCCTACATGAAACACAGCAGCAAGTGAATGAACAACTCCCCTACCTGTGAAAGTGGGACTGAAAGGCTATTATTCATTTCAAAATCAATTTTCTCTGCATCATCAGAGCCCATGGCGATGTGTTAAGCCCTTAATTTTTCATTAGGAAGATCAAAGCCCATACCGCAATCACATTTAGAAATCCTAGATTCTGGTTGGCTGGCCACAGACCACATGACCGTAATCAGTTTATCCAATCAGGCATTGAATTGGTTTTGTTTATTATGTTAAACCTAAAAAATGTAGATAAAGCACCAGCGCCTCAGTATATTGGTTTAGCTATTAAGCAAAGAAACCCTGCAGGGCTATATGTTTCAGAGAGATAACCCTATGACTTCAGGATATTGCGGGAAGAAGTTTGACTTGGCTTCCCATCAACAGTCACTAAAAGGAAGACGCAGACAGACGTGACCCAAGACAACACATAAGGAAGAATTGGTTCAGTGTTGGAAATAAGACTAGAATAATCATAGAGATGGAAGGAATCTTAAAGATCACAAACATCACAGTTAGAAGAGTCAAGGGCCATCTAGTCCAATCCCCTGCCCTGTAGAAATACACAGAAGAAGCATTCCTTATAGATGACCATCCAGACTTATTCTCCCTTGGACAGTTCATCACACTCGGGCCGTTTCTGCACTACACTGTTATTGCGCTATTATTTCAGTTTCAACATCCTGTGGAATTCTAGGGTTTGTAGTTTACTGAGGCCCAAGAGCTCTCTGGCTGAGAATTCTAGAGGCCCCTCCCTAAACTGCAAACCCCAGGATTCCATAGGATGTTGAAAGTGGAATAATAGAGCTATAACAGTGTAGTGCAGAAATGGCCTTTGATGCAGTCCATTCCATCAAGGAATTCGTTCGAATAATCAGATGGAATTTCTTTTCTTGCAATCAGTCCTAATCTCTGGAACACCAGAAAACAAGCTTGTTCCATCTTCGACATGACATCGCTTCACCTATTTCCAGGTGGCTACTATGTCACCTCACAATCTCCTCTCCTTCAAGCTAAACATACCCTTATCCCTAAGCCATTCCTGATAAGGCTTGGTATTCCAGTTGTCAACATCTCCATTTAAGGAAAGCCAGTACTTTGGTACCCCTGCTAAGTGGTTATACAACTTGTGCTTAAAAACTTCCCATCGGAAAGAGTATTACCATTTTTCAAAGCAGCCTGCTCCACTGCCAAGTAACTAACACAGTCAGCAAGTTCTTCCTGATGTTGAAGTGACCTTCTCTTTCTCATATTTTGAGCCCATTGGCTTAGATTTCACCTTTTTTGAGCAACAGTTGAGTTCATATCCTTGCACATCCATGAATCATCCTTGCTGGCCATGGCTCAGTCATTACCTCTCAACCTAATCTACCTCACGGGTTTGTTGTGAAAATTAAAAGGAATAATGCTCTGAATTTTTTAAAGGGAGGAATTATTTAGAAAGAGGAAAAAATGCAAAAGAGTCGCACTGCTGTGTAACAGCTGCTGCTGTTTCTCTTTTATGATGGGAAGAACTTTGCAATGGTCAAAGTTTACAGAAATGAATGAAGGCATAAAGAAATGCAACATTCCCATGAGGGACAATTCTCACCCAGCTGTGCAAATCATTCTGCAGCTCACAAGAGACACCAGAGCAAACTCCATTCTAAAAGGGCCATTTCCTTCTTGAGATTGTGGTCTCATTCATACTGGACAGTTGCAGCATTCTGCTATCACTTTAGATGTCACAGCTACATCCTGCAACTTCCTGAGATCTATAGTTTGCATTTAGAATGCTGGAAGAGAATTCTCAGTACTTCATGAGACTACAGATCTCAGTATTTCCACAGGATAGAACCAGAGCAGTTAAAGTGGTATCAGAGTGCTACAACTATCTAGTGGAAAAGTGCCCAAATAGATTAACAAGTTTAGGTCTACCGATTTGAACACCATCAACACAGACTGATTTTGGAAGCTAAAGAACATTTTACCCCAAGGCTTGGTTAATGCTTGGGATAGGAAGCTCACAGGAAGATCTCTGTGATATCGTGGACATTTGGGGGAAAATGTTGCTTTATATATTAAGTACAGTAATTTAATTTTGTATGTATTGTATACTAGCAATAATCAGGTAAGAGTTGGTGGGACGGGCTGAGCAAATGTAACGCTGAGAGCAAATGGTGATTGGTGGAATTTTTGAGATAATTTGAATGCTAGTTGATAGTTGGTCTGGTGGTTGGAGTTCTGGGGGTGGTGTAGAATGTGGGGTGAATCAGTAAGGATTAGGGTTAAGAGAGTCAGGCCCTTTCTGTACCACCCTCCCAACCCACCATAGGGATGGGAGAAGGATGGGACCACAACTATGGTTCTGCATGACATCATCATGGTCCCATCCTTCTCCTGTCTCCAGGCAGTGCAATCACCATCAATGATCCATGATTGTGCCACCATCGCAGACTTACCTGGTCTGTGGAGGGTCTGGAAGCGCAATGGCTGTGCTTCCTGCCCCAGTGCAGCCTGGGAAAGTACCCAGCTGTGTTGTGGAAGAAATAGGCAGGGCCATCACACTTCCTTCATCGTGAAGGCAGCCTGTGAGGAGGGGAGTGCTCCCGTCACACTCCTCTCCTGGCAGAGCCGCTGCTGGGATCCCCAAAGGAGGATGTCGGAAGAAAGTAGGGTGTAGAAAGGGCCTCAGTTAGGTTTAGGAATTAATAGGTGCAATTTAAGAGTTTAAGTTAGTAGTTTTTGCAGAGAAGAGTGTGAGTGAAATGTCTGTTTTAAATGTATTAATCTGTTTTGTTATGTTCGATTTCTGTTAAAATAAAATATTGTTTTATGTATTATCATTTTGTTCTCTGGGAATGCTATATATATGAAGATTGGGTTCGGACATGCTATCTGCAGAGGCAGCAGAAGATAAGGAGAGGTGGTGTCCGTTGGGGATAGAAATTGAATAATATTCCACACAGGAACCTTGAAGGCACCTAGTAGGCTCCCACAGTTGGTGGTCACAACAGTAGGATGGGAGGAGGTCCTGACACTGGTGACAGATGAGGGAAAGCCTCTAGCTGGTAACAGTGAGATTGTGGAAGTCTTCATGTATGGTAGTAGAGATTTTTAGGCAGAACCGAACAACACTTGATGGTAGAATTGGGTGAATAAGGGGCAGGATCCTCACAATTTCCAGATAGGGCTTTGGAAAGAATGCCCCCTGCAACACTGGAAAGCCATTGATACCAAGCCAAAGATGAAAATATTGGGCAAGATGGTTCATCTCCGTATAAGTCACCTTCTTCTGTTCCTAGTTATTCTATTGGTTAAATTTACATATATTTGTATATGGTAAAACAACTTTTCAAAAGCAAGGCTCTTCTGTCCAGTTGTATTACACATTATCATAGCAAACAAAAGGATATTTAAGGAAAAAGATTCTGTGCCACCGTACAACAAAACAGGTTTTCTGAGGGTTTACCTCCTCTAGTACCAAATAAAGTGATCTTTAGACTTGATAGACTTTGCTTGCTCCATTGTGGAAAGTTATCTCCACACCTGAGAATACAGAAACTTTCCTGAGAGACTAAACAGGCCCATGGCTTCATACTGAATGGAACAAACCACAGTTCCAAGAGGAGGCCTTTGTAACTTCAAATGGGGAAACCAAACTTAATCCCCTATTTTACTGCCTTTGTTCCCACTCAATGGAACCATGGAATTAGAGGCTCACTTTTCAGCTAACTGTAACATTCAAAATGCAGATGCTCTCACCACAGAACTGTCACTTTCTCTCCTCCTATGCTCTTTTACCATCTTTGCCCAATGAAGAAGCCTGTGAAGCTTCAAAAGCTAACACGATGTACTTCATGCCTTTTGGTTGGTGCAAGAAAAGTATCAGCACAGGATGGATTTTGATTCCCCCCCCCTCTTTATTATTATCTTCTATGCAAGAGGAAAGTGTTGCCTATTATAATGACAGCCTGACATTTCCTCTGAAACAAATATTTCCTTACAGTTGTTACCGCAGTTTCTAGCCCGGGCTTGTGGGATATTAGATATCATTTGATATCAATAATTTGGCCTTCTTTACCTATTCCTCCCCACGTGTTTGCGAGGCCCCCGGACGAACACGCATACAGGCACTGCTGCTAATCGCTGAAATATTCGAAACAAATCCAGGCAGGCCAGGAATAGCCAGACTGCTACTTTTAGGAGACCTCAAGGCAAGTACCACATTATGTATGCACGCTACTTACAAAGAATTCCCTGCCCCGAGCAGGCAGCTTGACGAGCCGAATACTCATCTGTCAAGCACTCCGCGTTTGCATACTGGCTACTCTATTGACAACTCGGTCTTAACTCAATCATGTAAAATACTGACTTTTCGGAGGCTTTGTCTCCAACCCGAAACTCATTGTTATCCCCAAGAACGGACTAGCCTACGGCCACATTTTCCCCTATAAGAACCCCTGACTTTGAGCGCTTCCTCGGATCGCTCATGGCTTCCATCCTGCCTTGCTGTTGCTTCGTTCGACGAGCCTTCCCCTCAGCTCCTCGTGCTGAGAATCCTTACTTCCACGAACTTCTTCTTCAGACTATCTGGGCTTCAGGACAGGCATAGTATTTTCTGTACCAAAACCTCCTCTTAAAATCCCTCTATCCAACTCCAACCTTTATTTCTATAGATCTCTGTGTGAGTGTGTTGCAAACACGTGTTTGGCTGTATATTAATAAAAACAACAATTATTATTTACTTCTGTTTGCTCCTTGACTCAGCCTGACCCCATAGACATTGAGTAAAAGATCTTGCTCCATTGCTCTGCCTCTCATATTGCTAGCTTGTGCTCTTGACTAATTCCCAACTTTGTAATGTGGAGCGCACTTAGGTGTCCCTCATGGGACCCCCAGAAATCAGGGTAACACAGTTATTCTACAACCGGCAAATCTTGTGGGGTGGAGCAGGGGGGGATCCTTTCCATGCAACATTTTACATTGCATCCTAATACAATTTATGACCTTGCCCTATTAGAACATGGAAATGATGATTTTTGATTTTTTTTACACCACAAGTCACACAATTTTGGAGATTCTGAGTGTAGTAGTTAAAAAAAGTAACTTCTTCAAGTGCCTTTTCCTCCCTCTTGGCTCTCTGACAGTGTATCTCTTGCCTGTATTACAAAACTGCTTTCGGGGATGGGGGCAGGAAAAGATGTGGATTCTCAAACATCTGAGAATTGTTATTCTTACAGAAACATCTCTAGGCAGATTTGGCACAAGATCCCAAATTCTCTGCCAGTTTTCCTATTTGCACAGCAATATCACTGATGCACGGAATGCACCCAGCCCTGATAATACTTTCAGTGATCCTTGAAGTCTTCTGCGGATGGGAGTATAAAAATGGTAAAATTGAAGTCGGCATATTTAAGCTTTCCTTCAAATAACAACTGAGGATTATGGTGGAGGAAGTGACAAGAAAGAAAAACTCATTGCTTAAAAAATAAATCTGTCCAAGGTCCACATGATAACGGGCTATTTACTAAGGTGACATGACAGCTATTAGGTTGTGACTCAACAGAATGACTTCAAAAAGAATTGGAGACTTAACTCTTTTGCAAACTTGGACCAAATGGGTTGATTCTCCAAGAGACACAAAGCTACTAAAATCAATCCATTTCCTTCTTGATTCTGTTCCTGATCTGTGTCACCATCTTCCTTCCACAGCCTACTGCCCTCCAGGTGGTTTTGGATGAAACTCCCCTCATCCACAGTCAGCTTTGCTAGCTATGGACATTGGTAGTTGCAGATTACAACACCTAGAGAGGTAACAAGTCTGCAGAGGTTGCCTTGAATACTCAAAAGGCTGGATGCTGAAGCAACTATCCCAGATGAATAGAGACTGTAGCCTTTAGGGCCAAGATGAAGAATGAAGCTACCACAAATTAGATTCTCTAGAAGCCAATAAGCTGTCCACACAAATCAAGGAACTAAGAGAACTGGAGTCAAGGGGTTAGCCAGAGAGATTCCAAATGGCACGATGAGTACCAAGGAGAACCAGATGGAGATGGATGAAGATCCGTCTAAGAATCAGGTGGTGGGAACTGTAGATCGGGGTGGAGAAGCTGCTTTGCACACTGAAGATCCCAGGTGCAATCCTCAACATCTCCAGTTAGATCAGGCAGCAGGGGATATGAAAGACTATGGAGACCCTGGTGAGCAACTGCCAGTCAGAGAATACAATACTGGTGAGATGTATAAAGAATCTAACCTGGTATAAAACAGCCTCCTATGATTTCCATTGGAAAGCAGGGGATCAGCAAACTATATTAAACTCAAAACCAGGTGGACTTTTGCCACAACGAAGTCCTATAGCTGACTTCAAATACTAAAGCTATGCAGGAAGTAACCAATGTTCTGCCTGGGGAGCAAGAGGTTTGTGTGGGGATGCAACACAAACAAACCCTCAGCCAATGGGCAAAGTGGAGCCCTGGGGCCCCATGTGGCTCTCAATTCCTACAGAATTCCTGGACCACCTTTTTCTTCCCCATCTCCAATGTGAATTGACTCTCCAATGTACCCCTGCACTGTTCATTGTAATTATAGATATATCTATATAGCTTTACATCTATATGTATTTATACAATTATGAATGGATCTATCTACCTATCTACTTCTAATATAGATATATTTATACGAAGGCAGAGATACACACAGACACACACACCACATTTTTCAAACCAAGAAGTGGACTATCGGCCACTACAGTAGTCTGGCTTTGGTTTAGGCTTTAGGTATTTTTGGCAGTTTGTATGGGCCCCAGATGGACCCAGGGCAGATATTTAGGCCCCAGAACCACCACTGGACCTGCTGGACAGTGAACAGAGCTGACAGGAAGAAAATCAACTCATTTGAAATGTACTGCTGGAGGAGAGTTCTAAAAGTACTAAAAGGCAAATAAATGGGCCCTTGAGCAAATCAGGCCTAAACCTATCATTAAAAGCCAAGACAATTAAAATAACGCTGTCATACTTTGGACCTATTAGGGAAGGACATGCCTCATTGGAAAAGAGGGTCATTTTCTGTAAAATGGAAGACAGTATGAAAAGAGGAAGCCTGAACTATAGATGGATTCAACCAAAGAAGTCATGGCCCTGAGTTTGCAAGAATTGCCCTGAATAGGGCAATTGATGACTGGAGCACTTAAGGGTCTCTCATTTTATAGCGTCTCCATAAGACAAAGTCAACTTGACAGCAAATACTAATAACAACAAAAGCTCCATCATAATTTCCCACCTCTGTATGGGAAGCTTTGATGCCTGAGCACAAACATAATCCACATCACTTCATCTCTGGCCAGGTAATGAAGGCTGAGACTTTCTGACATTTTTTCCCCTGTAAACTGGGATCAGGAAACAGAAGGAAGAACTGGCAAGCTGGTTCCAGGTCCCCATTAATTTTTACTGGATGCCATTTCTGCTCTATCAAATCTGTGAGATCAACTATATTCCCATCATGTCAATTTACGCTGCTCTGAAATCCCCTTAGTGTTATTTGCTAGGAATGCATACATCTTTCTCTCTCACATACATATTTACTTGCTGCCTATCTGGACTCTTTTGGGAAAATAGTCTAATAATTACTGCAGGATTACAGGGAGCTAATCCTCAGCAATAAATGTGAGCAACGTGGACTCATAACTTTGGGATAGTCCTTGTAGAGTCTTTGTGTTGAATTCCTCTCTTCTCATCCTGGTTTATCACTTCCTCTGTTTCTTTGAATGATTCACATTTTATTTTCTTAGGTCTCCTCCCTTGGCCAGGGGAGATCCATCTCCATGGGAGACAGGGGCTTTTATCAGTCATCTTAAAAGCAAGAAGATTTCTCAAAGCTGCTGAGGAAATTGGTCCCCAGATGCAGTTCCTTTGGGTACTAATGGCTCTTAGGCTCTCTGTGCCAAGATTTAACAGCAACTAATCCGACAAATTATTTCAGAGAGGCAAGGAGAATTAAAATAAATATATAATTGGACTGACTTTCAGCAAAGTCCTCCTGACTTCGCATTCCAGTGCAAAGCTGAAAATGGTGACATGTTGGTGATTTACTAATAACGCCTTTTCCAGCGTGAAGTCCTGTGCCGGATCACTTAGCAGAGAAGGGTGGTTATTATCACCCTTTTTACGCTTTTTATACCTGTTAGTGGCTGGGAAGTAGTGCATGGTGACACTACTTCCCAGCGACTAACAGGTACAAAAAAGGACTCTTTCATGGGTCAGTACAGTGCAAACCACAGGGCACATGTGGGTCCCATGACCCACACTTTAGCTTGGAGGGGGCTATCCCATCTGACCCTCCCTGCCCTCCTTGTATTTCTTGGTACTTCCTAACAAAGCATTTGGACGAAAACAGCAAGCACAATATTTAATGCTAATAAATTATTAGCAAGCACAATAAGGGTTATGGACAATATTTAATGCTAATAAATTATTAGCAAGCACAATAAGGATTTTCACCCTATCTTATCCCCAGCCTGTTTCAAGCCTGTAGTTGGAACATTTTTCAAAACTGGATTTTTCTCCCACAAAACTAGAACAAGCCATAATGGTCTTTATGCTCTGGCTTGTGAGCATCTCACAAGCCCATAGCTATTCCATAGCCTCTAACATTTCACAGATGAAAACAAGGACATGTGCAACGGCAGAGTTGGGCAAAAAAAAGTTATTGATGAGGAAGAACACATAAGCTGAGAGATGCTGTGGCAGTCTGCCCACAAAGAAGGGCAAGATTCCACCTCTCTTTCCTCTCCCCTTGATGAGTTGAGTGCAAATGACTTTTGCACTTGGAACTCAGTTTGCAGCAACTGAAGCCTAGGAAAAAGGTGGAAACTGGAGAAAAGACAGAGAAATTTTTTAAAAGGAACTGAAAAAGTGGGAAGACAGAGGATTGATCAGGACCATCCTTGCCAAGTCAGGGCAGCTGGAAGATATGAGGAAGAAGAAATTAAATGTGAAACACCTGAGAAGAGTGTGTTATATGCTCTCTCTCTCTCTCTGTGTTTGTGTTTCTTATGTGAAGTCCACCAGACAGTTTACACTTGGCAAAGTCCAAAGATTTCCCTAGTCCTTCCCTCTATAACTAGGCCAGCCTCACAAGCCGCCCAGGGCCTAAGGTCATTCCTTTGTATTGCCCAATACTTGGCTATGTTGATATAATCTCTTTTTGCTTTTCTTTTTCAGCACAAGTTGTCAAGGAAACATGTCTTAGGGCTCTGTATTCTCCCCCCTGTATCTCTCTCCAGCCCTTAGAGGTCAAAAGAGTAATTGAACAGGAGGGGGTTGCTTGCAACTTTGTCTCCATGATGTGTTTGGTCAGCACTGCCCTTTAATAAAATAAACACCATTCTGTATTAGCTTTGGTCTGTCTCCTTCCTGGGAAATGGATGCCTGCTTACACACCTTGGGGCTGTTGACATTCAAAATTGCAAACAGAAATAAAAGCTGAGATAACTGATGGGTGTCCATTTTAAAGGAATGTATCCTGCAAGGAACATCATCCAATTTTTTGTGATGGACAAAAGCCAGAAAAACAACAACTGTTTATGATGACTTATCCACCTGGCAAATATACAGACAAATACAGCTATAGTTATAGACAGTGCTTGCAGTTTAATGGTTATGGTTCATTTAGTTTATCATTCCACATTATAGTTTTGCAGCACGCTGATTACTTCTCACATTGTTTTATATATATTTTGATGTTCATTGCCTTTGCATCAATCCTTGTTCAAGCTTTCCACATATTTAAATCCTTAGTGGCTTTGGTTTACCCAGCTCATCATTATATAATCATGTTTTTGCAATTACATTGTTTTGAAGTCATGTGTTCTTGAAACAGTTTGTTTTGGTATGATGAGATTTTGCTTTTGCTATGGCAACTATAAATACACAGATAGAGAGATTTAGATATAGATATATAGTACAAGCATGTTTGCCAACACAAAGCGAATTACAGAGGAAGTGATAAGTTGCATATCCTTCAACATTTAACAGATGAAAACTGAGATCCATGCAGCCAAACAATATCAGAGTGTGATCAGAATGGCCAAAGTTGTTGATCAAGTTGTTAATGAGGAGGAACACACAAGCTAGAAGAGGCAACAGCAGTTTGCTTTTGGCTGCATCAGCCCCCTCCTCTCCTCTCCCTCCTGCTTAGTTAACTGAGAATTACTTTTGCACTTTGAACTCAGTTTGCAGCAAATAAAGTAAGTGGAGGACAAAGCAGGAGGAGGAGAGGGAAACCGGGGCATTTTGAAAGCAGCCGAAAAAAGTGGGATGACATAGGATTTATTGGAACTGTTCCTGCTAACTGAAAGAGTTGGAGAGTATGAAGCTGTTTGTTAATTTGCCATGATGCAACTGAACATTGTTCCTCTGTATCTACTGGACTGTCAGCTGCATTAGTCCACAATTAAGGCCATTTCCGCTCTGGCTTGTTATAGCGCTATTATTCCACCTGCCGGCCCCTCCCTAATCTGCAAACCCCAGGATTCCATAGGATGCTGCAAGTGGAATAATAGCACTACAACTGTCTTGTGCAGAAATGGCCTAAAAGAAAACTCATAGAATCATAGAATCATAGAAATGTAGAGTTGGAAGAGACCACAGGGGCCATCCAGTCCAACCCCCTGCCATGCAGGAACATCCTCAAAGCACTCCCGATAGATGGCCATGAAGCCTCTGCTTAAAAACCTCCAAAGAAGGAGACTCCACTACACTCCAAGGCAGCATATTCCACTGCCGGACAGCCCTGACCGTCAGGAAGTTCTTCCTGAGGTTCAGGTGGAATCTCCTTTCCTGCAGCTTGAATCCATTGCTCCTTGTCCTGGTCTCTGGAGCAGCAGAAAACAAGCCCTCTCCTTCCTCTACGTGGCATCCCTTCAAATATTTAAACATGGCTCTCATGTCCCCTCTTAACCTTCTCTTCTGCAGACTAAACATACCTAGTTCTTTAAGTCTATCCTCATAGGGCATGGCTTCCAGGCCTCTCACCATTTTGGTCACCCTCCTCTGGACTTGCTCCAGCTTGTCAATATCCTTCTTGAATTGGGGTGCCCAGAACTGGACACAGTATTCAAGATGGAGTCTAACCAAAGCAGAGTAGAGTGGTACCAGTACTTCCCCCGATCTAGACACCATACTCCTATTGATGCAGCCAAGAATTGCATTGGCTTTCTTGGCTGCCGCATCACACTGCTGACTCATGTTCGGCTTGTGGTCTATGAAGACTCCTAGATCTCTTTCACATGTACTGCTATCCAGCCACGTGTCCCCCATCCTATATTTCTGTATTCCATTTTTTCTACCTAAGTGTAGGACCTTACACTTCTCTCTGTTGAATTTCATTTTGTTCGCCTTGGCCCAGCTCTCCAATCTATCCAGGTCATTTTGAATTTTGATCCTGTCCTCTGGGGTATTAGCAACCCCTCCCAATTTGGTATCATCTGCAAATTTGACGGGCATGCCCTCTATTCTTTCATCCAAGTCATTGATAAAAATATTGAACAGCATTGGGTCTAGGAGAGAACCCTGTGGCACCCCGCTAGTCACTTCTCTCCAGGATGAAAAGCAGCCATTCGTGATCACCCTTTGGGTTCGGTCGGTCAACCAATTACAAATCCAACTAACAGTAGCCCTGTCCAGCCCACATTTTACTAGCTTCATTGCAAGAATGTCATGGGGAACTTTGTTGAAGGCCTTACTGAAATCGAGATATGCTACATCCACAGCATTCCCTTCATCTATCAAGCTAGTAACTCAATCATAAGAAGAGATAAGATTAGTCTGGCATGACTTATTTTTGAGAAATCCATGTTGACTTCTTGTGATTACCGCGTTGCTTTCTAAATGATTAGAAACTGACTGCTTAAAGATCTGCTCCAGGATCTTTCTGGGTACTGACGTCAGGCTGACTGGGCAGTAGTTATTTGGGTCCTCTTTTTTTCCCTTCTTGAAGATGGGGACAACATTTGCTCTCTTCCAGTCTGCTGGAACTTCTCCTGTCCTCCAAGATTCCTCAAAGATTATAGCAAGCGGTTCCGAAATGACCTCTGTCAGCTCTTTTAATATCCTAGGATGCAATTCATCTGGCCCTGGAGACTTGAATTCATCCAATGTGGCCAGGTATTCCTGTACCACCTCTCTACCTATTATGTGCCTCATTTCCTCTGCTTCCTCCCCTGCTCCCTAACCGCCAGGTTGAGTGCTTGTATCCTTCTGGGAAAAAACTGAGGCAAAGAAGGTGTTTCCTGATTGGAAGGTTGCTCTGTATCCTGATTGGAAGGTTGCTCTGTATTGACTTCAAGTTATACTAATTGATTTAGAACATTTTAATTGAATAAAGAGATGCTGTCCATTAATTGGTCAGAAGAATTTTTTTAAAAAATCAAGGCTTATTCTGAAAGAATGGCAGATGCCAAGTGTCATATTCAAAGCATTAGAAGCATTCTTTTCTATCTGAAAAGAGCAAGGTGGGCGAAGAGCATCTTGGAAGCAGCATGCAGTCCCCAAGCCCAACTTTTGTAGCCCTTGAAGCCTCTGAGTGATTCCAAATCCCTGAATTCTTGATTTTTTTCCAGAAAAATTCCCACTGAGTGATTTTTCATCTGAAAACTGGCCAAATCAACTTATAAAGTGACACAGATGTTGTGGTTTATTTCTCCCAGGCCACAGAGGCCCTCCAGCCCTGCCTCTAAAAACCAAACAGAAATTGGCCAACAATGTCCAAAATGGCAGCTGGAAGTCACATGACATCACTTCTGGCATGCCAAATTGTGATGGTGTGGCCCTCTGGAGAGGCACAGAGGCAAAATTTGGCCCCCACTCCTCTGCAATTGTCGACTCCTATTGTAGAGTCACATCTGCCTTTCTACCTTCCTGCGCTTTACCTTTGAAAATGACCTCCCCAGATTGCCTCTGCACAGCCACCCCTCGTTTCGTACCTTTGAATCATCCACTTGGAGAGAAAAACAAACACCAAACAAACAAAAATTCTTCTCTTCTGGGAAGCTTCTGAACAATCATTAATCCCAACATCTTCATGCAGATTTTTGGTGCCCTACGGAATTACTAGGCCAGTTCCTATCATCCTTTGGCTAGGGTGATGGGAGTTATAATCCAATACACCTGGCAAGTGCCAGGCTGAGAAGACTGTACTCATGCAAGTAAGCCACAGCAGCTGTGATAGAAATAGTCAGATGTTTTTACTCTGTTTGCAGCTGGCTCTACTGGTCTGTCTTTCTCTGTTGTTTCCTCTGAATTTTACATTGTAAACCCTTCAGGGAAGAAACCTGTCAAACAACTACTTTGTTTTTTGCGAATCGCTGCCTACATTGACGGCACGGAATAAATAAATGGTTGAAGTGGAATCTGGCATGTTCACTCTAAACACTGCTGATGTGATGAAAGGCAAATCCAAAAAAAAAAAAATTCTAGTCAAGTGATGCTCTTGTTCTCTCCCTCTCTCCCAATATCTAGTAGAAACATACACTCCCGGATGCATATTTAAGACTTTAAAGGAAGTTTTATGTACTGTTTTTATGACCTCTATCCTTGAAAAGTATGATGTACAAACAGAACATACTTTGTTCTGACAACAATGCATTTTTTAAAAAGGGCTGGATAGTCTTGGCAGTACTGGTTATCAAGCAGCACACACATTTACGTGGTGGACAAAGGATCTCTTCTCAAGCTGTGTCAACATCTGAGCTTAATGGCTAGAACCCTTCTGGTATCTTATGCATGGGTAAGTTCCCCAGTTGGGCATTTCTGTCTGATGTGGAACATCTGCATGGTACACCCTCCAACTGTACCAGTTTAGCAGGGACAGCCCCAGTTAACCCTCGGTCATCCCACTTTTTCAGCTCCTTTTAAAATGTCCCACTTTCTCTTTCCTGTTCCCACTTCCCCCTTGTCCTCAGCTTACTTCAACAAGAAGACCAACAGTTTTGACCAGTGTGTTGCAACAGATGTTGGGAAATGGGATAGAATTGTGTGAGGGAAATCCATGGGTTACTATTGCGCACAATGCACTTCTGCTTAAGACACATGAGAGGGCCTTCTTGGTGACTCCTCACTGGCTATGGAATTTTTTTCCACAGAAAGCTAGGCTGTCCCACTCTCTATTTTCATTCCACCCACCAGAAAAGACCTTTTTTCATTTATACAGGCTCTTGGTGACTCACTGTTGTGTACGTGTCTCTTTCAATGGGTGTACGTGTGTGTGCCGTACTTTTCATTGTTATGGTTTTTAAAAGCTTTTGTGCTGCTTTAAATTAGTGATGTTTTAAGAGAATAGCTTATTTTTAAAAACATGTTAATGTTTTTTTAACTGTTCAGTTGGCCCTCCACATTTGCAAGGGTTAGGGACACAGGACCCTTGCCAAAGCAGAAAAATTGCAAATATCAAAATGTGTGTCTGTGAGAAGGACGCCAAGGCATGGTGGGAGGAGGGGGCAAACCTGTGCCCAAACCTGGGCCATTTTCGCACTGGACTGTTGTAGCACTATTATTCCGCTTTCAACATCCTCTGGAATCCTGGGGTTTGCAGTTTTGGGAGGGGCCCAGCTGCAAACCCCAGGATTCCAGAGGATGTTGACAGTGGAAACATCGCGCTATAACAGGCTAGTGCAGAAATGGCCTATGATCCTCTTATGACACTACTTAATCAAGCCCTCTATGGTAGAGACGAGTGCAGACCAGCAAAGCTTTCCAACAGTATTATCAGGAGTTGTTGTTGTTGTTGTTGTTGTTGTTGTTGTGTACCTTCAAGTCATTTCCAACTTATAGTGACCCTATCACAGGGTTTTCCTGGCAAGATTTGTTCAGAAGGGGTTTGCCACCTTCTGAGACTAAGAGAGTGTGACTTGCCCAACATTGCCTAGTGGGTTTCCATGGCTGAGCAGGGATTAGAACCCTGGTCTCGAGAGTCATAGTCTAACATGATGCCACGCTGGTTCTCATTACAAATTTCTGCAAGAACTCTTATATCACAAGACCATATCCTTCAACTGTCCCAGTTTGGCAGGGATGGTCCCAATTAAGCCCATGTCATCTAACTTTTTCAGCTGCTTTTAAAATGTTCCAGTTTCTCTCCCAATTTCCCCTTGTCCTGGCTTACTTCAATTGCTGCAAACAGATAGTACAAAAGCAGTCTGCACTTAATTAATTCAACAAGGAGAAGAAGAGAAGAAAAAGAGATAAAATCTTGTCTTTCCTAATAAACTCAGCTGAAAGCAAACTGCTGCAACCACTCCCAGTTTGTATGTTCTTTCTAATTAATAATTTTTGGCATCTTGACCACAATCTGATGTTGCTTGGCCACCCATGTCACAGTTTGCCTCTGTGAAAAGTTGAGAGTACATAAGGCTGTAAACTTTTGACTTTTGAGATCCAAATCCAACCTCTTTTGTTTTATGCGCAAAGGAATTACTCAGGTGTGGGGACGTCTTCATTATATCACCAGGGACGTTCTGTTCCATTTCATATTTCACTGAAGTTATCTGCGTGAACATTTTATCATGCTGAGATAAAACAGTAAGCTGTAGTTCAGATGAGAATTATAATGGCAATTTGGGAAGCAACTTGATCCAAACCATGGCCCTTCAGTTTTGAACAGTTGCTCTAATGTTCTTGTTCAACAATATTCTCTCTTTTTTTCTGCATAATTTATTCTGCAAACCACATTGTGGACATGAGGGGAAGCACAGAACTACAGGTGTGCCTCCATTAAAGAAGTACGGTAGACCCTCCACTTTTTCAGGTTTGACTTTCATGGATTTGATTATTTTCAAGTTTCTCCAACTCCTGCCCCCCACCCCCCACTTCGGGTGCGTCTTTTCTAGGGAAACCTTTCCTCTCGGCAGCTCCTATCAGCCCATACAGCCCTTTAAAAACCCACCTCTGGTCCTCTTCCTTCTTCACCAGTTGCTACCTGGCCAGCTCAAGATGGCTCACAACCCAATTTCTCAGCACCACAACCCCTCTCCCAATGCTCCCCCACACCCAAGGAAGAAGATGGGTGTGAGAGAGGAAGTATAGGTCTACCCTGCCGACCCATCTTCTTTCCCTCTCCTTTCCCTGACCTGCGACGCTTCCGCACAAGACTGTTATAGCACTATGATTCCACTTGCAACATCTTATGGAATCCTGGGGTTTGCAATTTCGGGAGGGGCCAGCCAGCCCCTCCCGAAACTGCAAACCCCAGGATTCCATAGGATGTTGTAAGTGGAATCATAGAGCTATAACAGCCTAGTGTGGAAATGGCGCTGGTTTGGGCCCTGGTGCCCATTCTCTTCACCATGCCTTGGCCCCTCTTCCCACAGACACAAACATACATTTTGATATTTCCATTTCTTTCTCTTTTACAGGGATCCTGTAACCTTAACCCTAGCAAATGTGGAGGGCTGACTGTAGATGTATTCCTGAGCATGACTTTTTAAACAGAAAATCTGGTACCAGAAGCAGAAACAACACAGAAAGGATAGGGATAGGTTCCTACACCACAAAAAAAGAGGAGCAGTTCAACATGTTTCAGCCAATCTTTTATCCCAAACTACCCACCACATCCATGAGTTTAACATTCATGGATTGGATTCTTCATGGATTATTTGCTGCTGACTCTGCCACTTTTAATAGGAACATATAAATCTCACCTCATGTTTGCAGTCTCTCTGCAAGTGTTGCCAGACTAAAAGAGACTGTAAGAGATGCAAATGCAAGGTCAGATTTGTAACTGCTTATTAAAAATGGCACAGGACAGCAGCAATGGCTGCAGCAAACTCTGCCATTTACCCTACTTTTGTCCTGTGAAGGAACCCCATCACCTCAAAGGCAAAACTGGGCAGCTGGTGTGCTCCCCACCAGGGATTCAGATGTATTGTGTACTATACATTTGAATCCGTGGTGCATTAAATACAGTGCTTGGAGGAGCGCCTATATATAGTTGCAGTTTTTCCACTTTCATGGGGGGTCCTTCACCTCTAACCCCCATGAAGATGCAGGGGCAGCTCTAACAATATGCACATGTGAAATGAAACAACCTTGTAAAAGCAAACAAAAATATTTTGAACCTCTCAGAAAGCATTTAAAAGTTTCTTCAAAAAAAAAAAAGGCATCTGGGGGTGACATTTTTCTTTCACCACTATTTTCAAACCCATTGCATGATGTTAGGTATGTCACACTATCTCAGCCTCAGAGGAAGGCAGTGGCAAACCCCCTCTGAAGAAATCTTGCCAAGAAAACCCTGTGATCATCTCATCTTAGGGTGACCATAAGTCAGAAATGACGTGAAGGCACAGCAACACTGAAATGCTCACAGATTTCAAATCTTTTGCCAGATCTGCAATTGTCAAAAAGAAGGACCCAATCTTAGACCTGCAATACCAGTGGCAGCTGGAAGCTCCAAGGTCAATGGGATAGGTAAATCCAATCCAGGAATTCTCCAAGGTGCTGAACCTATTTAGGAGATAAGAGTCTGCCACCTTGGACAGCTCCTTCAACATTCTGACTAAAACCCAGAGTGGCTTCACAGTCGGCATGGCTGCTATCCATCACAGTACATTGTGATATTTGCTCTGTCAACCCCATCAGTTAATTTATGGGAATAATGATCAGCCCTTGCAGGTATCAGGCAGAGTTGGAATGGCTAATCCCTCTAATTAGGTCAAGAATGGATTGCTAGATTAAAAATAAATAAATAAAAAAGGCAGGCTAATTTCTGAAACAAATGGCTGTACCATTAGGGCATGGGGGCTGAATCTCGGTGTGCCTGACAAAGCAGGGAAGGGATCAGTCAACACAATCTTATTTTTCCCTTAAAGGCTGCCTGTGAGCCTGGGAGGCGGTGGAGAGATAGATCCCAGTTTGCTTTTCTTTTAAGCAGCTGGGCAAGGTTGACCCTTCCTGTCCTTTGCAGCTAAAGTGATGCCGCTTTAATTTCCTCTTGCTCACACTGCAGCTCCCCAGAACTGCTCAGGATGTTTCAAACAGACGGAGTTTAATGAAAATTGTAATTAGAACCCCACAGTGCTCTTGTCTCTATGCTGGGCCTGGTAATTTACATTACAAATCAAGCTGATGCCAGGCAAGAGAAGGAAATTCATTAGAGACTAGCTGAGCAAAGTGGGCTGGGGGTTGGGGAGAGAATCCAGTAAGAGATGGCTACCCATGACATAATAATAAACATTTCAGCCCTTCCCTGCCATGAGTCTAATGCAGTTTCCACCTTGGAGGCTAATAATGTGACTCCATGCTCGTTTACTTGCAAGCAAGTCCTGCTACGGTCAATGGGCCTTACTTGCAGTTCAGTGTACCTGGGCTCCTTTCACAATTTCCTCCTATATGCATTGGAACAATATATGAAGGAGGAACTGGGCTGCACACACGAACCCCATCCCATATGGCTCTAAGTAACTATACCTACATGTATGCGTACGTGTTTTCAAGTCACCTGTCAACCATGAATTTCATAGAGTTTTCTTTGTTGTCATTGTTAACTGCCAACTCATTGACTTTGACTTATGGTGACCTTATAAACGAGAGACCTCCACGTCACCATTTCATCAACTGCCCTGCTCAAATCTTACAGATTCAGGGATGTGTCTTCCTTGATTGAGTCCATCGGTCTATAATGTGGTTTTCTTATTTTCCTAGTGCCTTCCACCTTCCCAAGCGTCATTGGTAATTTCCACACTATACATCATTAATGTGTTGTATTGTTATAATCCCAGCATTGCTAAACGTGTGATGCCAGTTAGGAATGCTCTTTTCTGCACCCTTCCACCTTAAGTGGATATAGCGGTATTGCTACCAGTGTTCCTTCCACACTACAGCATCCTTAGCCACTGCCTTTTCCAGCCTTCACCCCACCCCACCACCCTGATAGGTCATTTTTATGTTTGTTTTTCTTTGGAAGCCGTATTAACACAGCAATGCTATAACAATAGGACACACCAGTACACTATTTCATTTTCATGCTATAAGGCTTAAAAATGTATTTAAAATAATAAAAAGTTTTAATTCAAAGGAGAACTTTAAAATAAACATGGAGAGGTGATAGATTTCAAAGTTACCATGCCATGGGAGTCACAGAGGGAGGGACAACCTGGGCACACCCACAGCGCATCCACTGCTGGATCCATGATAACAGGAAGCACTATTAAGCACTATTACAGTACCACACTGAGCTGGCTGATGGGAGTGAAGAGCTAAAGGAGACTCTTAATAGATTTTTTTTCTGGAAATAGAATATGGCAGTTTGGAGACACTTGGGGCAGGATAGCAGCTGGGTAGAGACGATGTCATGCGGTAGCACAATTCCTGGACTGGAAACAACCCACTGCTGTTGCACTATAGTGACATTGTGCAGAAATGGCCATTGTTTTTTCTAGTGAGTCATGTCTTCTCACTATATGGCCTTAGTTTAGTCAACCTGGCTTCTAGGGAAAGTTCATGCTTGATTTGCTGCTGCAGGGCCCATTCATTGGTCTTTTTAGCAGTCCTGAGTATCCATAGAACTCTTCTCCAGTAGCACATTTCTACGTGGGCTATAATATTATACTCTCATCAGTGCATCTGAAGAAGTGAATTAATATTCAAAAAAGCTCATGCTGAAATATAGCACTTAGTTTCAAAGGCGCTATTAGATTTCATCTTCATTCCACCCCTATTTTCTTCTTTATCCCTCATAGTTTGACCCTTCCTTGGAACCTTGGTTGTGCAATGAATTTACTACACACTTTGGAATCCCAAGTACATTAAGGATTCTAAATGCATTTGACTGAATTCAGAAAGACTCCTCACCAAACACACACACACCTTCAGTCATGCTTTTAAAAAAACGGACATGTATGGCTGGGGGATTCCATACCCTCCAACCGTCCTGATTTGGCAGGGACAGTCCCAATTAATCTTCTGTCATCCCACTGTTCCTGTCACTTTTAAAATGTCCCAGGTTTTCTTTCTTCTGCCCACTTTCCTCTTTTGTTCTCAGCTTATTTCATTTGCAGCAAACTGAGTTCATAGTGCAAAAGGAGTTTCCACTCAACTGAGCAGGGAGGAAAGGAGGGCAAAATCCCCAAAAGACTCATCCAGAAGCAAACTGCTGCAGCCTCTCCTAACTTATGTGTTCTTCTTTATTTATAACTTCTGTCATCTTGACCACATTCTGATGTTGCTTGGCCACATGGGTCCAATTTTCACTTGTGAAATGCTGGAGGGTATGGGATTCTGAAAACTGCAGTCCAACAAAGAAATTTCTCCAAGTGGTTCCTCAGAAACTAGGAAATATGATAATATGGGGACAAATGAGAAAGTAGCCTAATCTAGTATGAGGTTATTTAACAACAACAATGTTTATTTCCTATCAGGCTTTAATATAATGTTGAAAGCTGCTAATGAATCCCACCATATTTGCAGTTTATTAGCATATTTGCATTTCCAATTGGGGTAGAATGGTTTCCTGGAAACCATCCCACCCAGAATATAGTCACCCAAACATATTGTCAGGGTAAAATTATTGTCTTTGATCTGGGCCAATGAAGCTGGAGATCCACAGACTGCAATAGGCCCAAAAGATCTCTGCACCCTGCCTATCAAAGCCCCTAACAAGGCTCCTATGCCACCCTGACAATAAAAGTGAGATTGTGTGAATCCAACTGTTGTATTCTGACTCTCTGAGGGCAGACCATTAGGCCTTGCTGCTCCTTTTCAGTTCTGAAGCTGAGCTTTCAGTTTGGACAGAAGCCAGTAGGAACATTTGCATGGTCTAGGGAGGCTCCTCCCCTTCAAATGATGGGTGAGATAAATCTCTCCCACTCTCACTCAGATCATGAGTTTCTGGTGAGACCAAGATGTGTTCTTCAGAGGCTACGACAATTCTGGGTCTATGCAACTAAGCAAAGTTTGTTGTTGTTGTGTGCCTCCAAGTTATTTCTGACTTACGGTGACTCTAAGGCAATTTTATCATGGAGTTTTCTTGGCAAGATTTATTCAGAGGGAGTTTGCCTTTGCCCTCCTTTGAATCTGAGAGACTTGGCCAAGGTCACCCAGTAGCTTTCCATAGCTGAGTGGACCCTGGTCTCCAAAGTCAATTCAGTGTCCAAACCACTACATCACACTGGTTAGCACAACCAAGCAAAGCATGTCTCAGTAAATACCTATATTCCTCTAAAGACACTTCTGTGCCTATTTTCCAGGACCTTCTTGTAAACCACTATTGGTCAAAGGCATCTGGGTTCAGTTCCTTTCCCATATTCACAACCAGCTTCTTCAGGAGCCATCACTTCAGAAATGACACCTTGAAGAAACAGGATGTGAAAGAGCTGTTCCTTCTTGACCACCACTGCCCTTCCTCCTCTTTCTCTACTTCCTTCTCCATATGTACTTGTCATACTTCCTCATATACAATATCCCTTGACTTTACCCCTTAAATCTGTCTATTGGCTTATGTATGGCTTCTCCTAGCTTCTCTTACAAGGCAGAGACGGAAGCTCCTGTTGCTGATTTCTGGCCCAACTCCATGTTCTTCCAGTTCTTCGTGTTCTCACAGGTGATCTTTTGCTCTAGGCAACCCACCCATGATATTATAGGGACAGAAACACTTGGCTACCACAGTGCGATGAAGTACATTAGTTAAGCCAATAAAACTAGCATTTTAGGGCTAATATTTTTTGAGTCAACCAATCTGCACTGTGGCAGAAAATGTTATGAAATAGTGTTGAGATCCACTTGTTATTTTGTACAGAATGTGTCCCAAAGAGCAAAGCTCCTCAAGAAAGGTGGATTTCCCCCCACTGATTTTCCACTGTTGATTTCTCCCTAGGACAAGAAATCTATAGTGGATGAATACTTGATTAATTACTATAGTAATTACATGTATAGCAGATCCAATCCTCCTCTCTCCTGTCTCTCGATGAGCCTGCCCTCCATAAACTAATCAAAAATGGAACACAGCTTGTTTTCTCTCTTCAGAGACACAGCAAGACAATCAAGCTTGTCCCTATCTGATCACCTCAGAAAGCAGCCACAGTACACAGTGACACTTGTCATGTGTCCATCCTGTGAAATTTTGGGATCTAGAGAGCTCTAGCACTGCTGTTCAGAACTGGACTTGTCTAGCAGAGAACTGCAGGTACCTTACAATGCTATAGATCCCAGGATTATATATGATAGAGCCACAGCAGCTAACTGTGGTAGTTTAGATTCAGACTAGATTAGAAACCTTGTGAGAGGCAGCAAACCTGTTTCTATAACCCAACACAGGGCCAACTAAAAATATTTGCTGCCTCCAAAAGATGATGCCCTTCAACTGTCAATTTAATGTACCAAAGCAGGACTAGCAACTTGAAACTTACAATCACAACATTACTAACAGAATAGGGTTTTCCACTATATCTGAAGTACCAGGCAAATTCAAGATGTACAGGTCAGGCTTTATAAGGTCAGGTAGAATGATTATGGGGAGCTGCTGCTGTTGTCTCCTGCCATTTGTCTCATGAGGTGTATGTCTTACTAATGGTGGGGCCAGTCCGGCCATGATGGCTCTAAGAATTACATTTCAAGAATTGTTTCGAACGTGTGTACATCTTGAGAAACTCACGGGCAAGAGTAGCCATCTTATGTACCAAACATCTGAATGGTAAGATGTTACATGTACTGCCATAGCAGAGCAGAAGTTCCTGATTTGTGACATGAACGGTTAATGCAGGAAATGGCTCATGACCAACCACAAACTTTGATTGGTGTAAGTACTTAAGCAAAGCACTAATTCATCAGACCAAAGGCCTGCCTAGTCCAACATTTGGTTCACACTGTGGACAGTCACCTGCCTATGAGAAACCTCTCTGCAAGACATAAGTGCAACTGCACTCTCCACCTTGCATTCATCTAATCCTGGGGTTGTAACCCTAGGCTCACTTATCTGGCATCCTGTTCAGGCATTCCCCTGGACATGAAATGTACTAAGTGAGTGGAGGGGAGGACAAGTGCTAGCACACATAAGCCCCACTCCCCAAATGTCCCATGTACCCAACAACATTAAGAGATCTTGAGGACAAGGGTTTTCTTAAGAGATTGTGCTAACTTTATTGGGCTGAACTTGGTTACAGAGATCCCAAAGTTGGGAACCCTAAGTTCTCCCTTCCCCTGAAACACCCATTTACCTCTCCATTGGGCCTGGGAGTGGACTGCATCAAACCTGCTGGGACTGATTGCAGGGCAAATGTGTGCAGGATTTTGCTACACAGCAACCAAACATTTTTGCAAAGAGAATCCCGAGCCCTCGTGACCAGTGATGTTCTTTGGAAAACTTTACATCAGGTATTCTCAATGTTGCCCTTCACTCCATTCTTTGCTATTAATTTCCATCGAGTTGGCTTCAGCCTATGGTGATCCTATGAATGACAGCACTGAGAGACCTTTTTTGTTAACAGCCCTGCTCAAGTCTGGAAAAATTCAGGCCGGTGTGTTCCTTGACTGGGTTGATCCACCTATGTTGTGCTCTTCCACTTTTCATACTCCCTTCAACTTCACCAAGCATGATCATCCTTTTTACTGAGTCATATTGCAAGATATGATAACCTCAGTCTAGTCATTTGACCCCCAACCTATCCTACTCCATAAAGGGGAACAAAGATTAATTCCAAACTCATCTGGGGACAGAATGCCTCTAGTTTTTCTAGGGTTACCAGGTAAAATAAGGGGCAAAGCTCTGCTGACATTGTCTCTTCCACACAACCATTAAGGAGACAGGAGCCCTGTCCTTTATTTCACCTGACAACCCTGAGTTATTCCCAGACAAGCTATTCTCTTTCAGAAAAACACTGGACCCAAACTGGGGGAAGCAAAGAGATGGAAATGTGATTCTGTTACTTTTTGCCACGAAGGCAAACTGGCTTCCTAGAAATCCAAGAATGCAAGAGAGTGAAGAAAGCCTTTTGTTATTTCTATGAATAAATGTATGTTATACATTTCAAGCAGCACCAGATGAATATTTTTCCTGGCAAATGCAGAAGGCAACACCTCAGTGATCCAGTAAAGCTGTGTTTATTTTCCTCAAGGGATGGGAAAGGGAGTGTGACTTTGGGTAAAGAGGCCATGAAAAACTGGTTTTCCTTTATTATGGGTGAATGTGAGCAGGGAGTTCACTCACTTGTGACCCCTTCATCTCCATACCCCTTGGCAAAAACACTGGGTTCATGTTGTGGTCATGTATGCCTGTCTCCGCAAGGACTGCTCCAGTCTTCCCTCTGTCGCTTTGCTGTATCACATTTCACGCCTCTCTACTCTCAGCAAGATTCCACTGTCAGAAACATTTGCTTGATTCTTCACTATGTGACATTCTCCTCATCTCCTAACCTGGAGCGGGCAAAGTGTGGCCCATAGGCCACGTGGGCCCCCAGGGCCATTTTGGCCCCCTCAAGTTAAAAGTTTGCTCCAAAATGCCCCCCCATGCCCTATGTGAGTGTAGAGAGCATTCCCACCATGCTTGGGGGCTACCTATCCCCACAAGGGGTCAATTTTTCCCCCAATTTTTTTCCAAATGCTAGTGAGACGGAGGGACAATTCCTCCATGTTCTGGGGCACCTACAAGTGACCAAGAAGCCTGTTTTTGCACCAGGAAATTACTTCTGCTCATTTCTTGTTGTCAGAAAAAGGACTCTCCTGGGTCTAAAATGGCCCAGGAAGGCCCAAAAACATGGTGAAAATGCCCCATCTTCCCTAAAGGACATTTGGAGGCAAAAACACTTTATGCTTTTTTTTTTATGGAGGTGGGTGGTAGGGGGAGGACCAGTGTAACCCCCTAGCATTCCACAGTTTCCCATCTCGGTCATAAACTGAGGGATAGGAATCTAGTAATCCTCCAAATGCTGTTGGACTACAACTGCCAGTATTCCTCACCACTGTTTATGCTGCCTGAGGTCTAAATCCTACTGGAAGTCCCATGTAGAGCAAAATGCAGAACTCCCATCCTCCACAAAAGTTTTAGCATGCTGGTTATATCCTTTACTGTTGTTGTTGTTGTTGTTGTTATTTTACACCATCACTGTACATGGCACTTGACAAGTAAAAAACATCAAAACATTTCTGTGCCCTCAGGCTTACAATCTAATTAATGACATAAAAGGAAAGGGGGATGGCTGGGTGGGAGAGGATTCAGTCCAGCAGATACTGCCTTTTCTTCTCTCCCTCTCCAACCAGGGCAATGGCCGGGTGGGATGAAGGGATGGCTTTTCATCTACTTCTTGGTCTAGGCATGATGGAGTTGTGCTTGCCTCTTCTTCTCTCCCTCTGTGGCCAGGGCAGTGGCTGTTAGGATGGACAGAGGACCTTTCAGCTACTTCCAGGCCTAGGCACAAAGGAGTGGTACCTGCCTCTTCTTCTAATCCTTTGTGGCCAGTTCAGACTAAAAACCAGAGCAGATTCACTACCCCACTAAAACAGAAGCCATTCACAATCAGACTTAGGTCATTTTTGCACTCTACCTGATCCCATCATCCTCTTGTTGCAATCCCAGCAGTGCCTTTGCTGGGAAGGGAGTGTGATGAGAACGCTTTCCTCCACACCCAGCCAGCTCCCTGCAGAATGGAGCATGAGCGACACACACCTGCCTTCTGCAACACAGCCAGTCTTTTTCCCATGATGTGCTGGGGGAAGGAAGCACCTCCATCACACTTTCTGCCCTTCTGCATGGCCAGGAAGGATGGGAGCGTTGCACGATTGTGGGCACTTAATGGATTTATTCCTGCAATTGCAATGGGTGGGGGCGGGATGGCAGTGGGACCACAAGGTCATGCAGAAGCATGACCTGCAGACTGCTGCCATTGCCTCCTCATAGTGGGGCAGCCCCATTGTGTGGAAATAACCTTAGTCAACAGTCCCGACCTAGAAGCTTTTTTAAGGGTTAGGGAAGCATCAACTGACTTACTCATGCCTATGGATAGAAGACTGATCAGTTGTTATCCATGCCACTCCCTCTTTTGGTCAGACAGAGACACCAGCCAACTGCAGCAGCAGTCAATAATGTAGTGGAAAATACTGAAGTAAATGCACATGCCTTAATAGTCACCCTAGCTACATCCCTATGGGGAATCCAAAAATGCATGCAAGCTGTCTGGATTGATCTCAACAACCCAATTCTCTCCACCAGGTGTGGACTTTTTGTAGACCCAATAGGTCTTCATTGCCCCTTCAAGAACCAGAAGATCCTGTCAATAGCCTCAGGAGAACTGAGGTAAGACCAGAAAAGTCCCAAGAGGCTATGTCCTAAGAGGCAGGAGTCACTAGGAAAAAAATCCACAGATAAGATGTAAGAGAGAAGTTCAGAGAGAGGTTTAATGGCACTTCAACTGAAAACAGAATTGCTTCTTACACTTTATAGAAGTAGCATGCCCCAGATGTCTTGAACAGGCAGTACAGTCATGGGGAGTGACGGGAGCTGGAATCCAAAATATCTGGACAGCACCAAGTTGCAGAAAGCTAGTATAGGTGTTGTTGAGCAAGAATAACTAATGGTCTCTGATTCCGCTTCCTGAAGTTGCTTGTCTTAGAACAGGGGCTGGCATAACCCTACAACCCACCCATCCCCACCTTTAAAAAGAGATTGAAAGAGAGATATTGGGACCCTGTTCTATGCATCAGAACTGTAAGCCCTTTAGAGAAGCCGAGGAAGTCACTTTAGGCAGAATGACCAGTGATTGTACAGCACTGGGTAAGCATGGCTTGTTCATTGAAGAGCATCATCATCTCTCTGTCATCCTATGCAACTTGTTTTGGTTTCCCCTGGTCTCACAATAGCACACTTGACCCCAGATTTCACTATTATGCATCTTTTCCTGGCTTCCAGCCAACAAATGCATCAATTAAATTTCCTTGGCATGCCTCCCTTGTGCACATGTCCCGCTTTATGCGCCTCTTTCATTCACACTAAGTGTCCCCCTCCTCACTCCACCTTAATCCACTGCCTTATGTTTTATTCAAAGGAGAATCAACTCTCTTTTTTTAAACAAGGTTAAGCACTGCATCGTAAGACAATAAAGGCTTCTCTTTTACGGAAGCAGTGTTCAATTTCAGATGTCAGCTCTATAATAATTGCAATTAAAATAGGGAAGACAATGCCTCTGGGCATATACTGAGTGTTTTTCTCTCTCCAATACCACAGAAGTATAACTAGCTTTTAGCTATGTGATATCTGGGTGAGGGAGGGAGAATGGGAGGACAGAGCCTAGGATTGTAAGATCTATCTGTTTTTTTTACATGTTGTATCATTCTTCTTAATGCAAGAACAAACCCTAGTTCTTCTCCTAGAATCCCAAGACAGGAACAGTATAGGGCATCTCTCCTTATTTTTCTTCAATATTTATCTCTCTTCCAATGGTGAGAGCCACTGTGTTGCAGTGTTTAAGTACAGGACTAGGACTCAAGGAAACCAGGGTTCATGCATGGAAACCTAGTGGGTGGCCCTGTGCTAGCCACATTCTCTCATCCTCAGCAGAAGACAATGGAAAACTCCACCTGAACAAATCTTGGCAAGAAAACCCCATGACAGGTTCACCATATGTTGAAAGTATCTTGAAGGCACGCAGGAGCAGCTTCCAGTCCAGTCACTCACATTGCCCAAAGGGATTCTTCTCTGCTGGTTATTCTGCATATTCTTCCCCAGTCTACAGATTGTAGTGAAGAAGACTGATGATGACTGTAGAGATCCAGCTAAAATGAAGACCCAGGTTGATTCTGAGTATGTGCTCAGTCCAGGAGCTTCTTGCCCCAAACAAAATGAAGTTCATCCTTTTTCAACTTTGCCTGCTTTATATTTTATATTTATATTCTGCTTTTCTTCCCATAAGTTCAAGGCAGCATACCGTGTGTGGCAGGCCAAGCTGAGAAAGAGTAATGCATTATCCGGGTAGTTCCATGGCTTATTTAATGATATGAGTGACTGAACAGCAGGCAGGGAGGTAAGAGAGACTTTGGGGTACCATGGTCCTAAGCTATGATGGGCTTGATAAATTAAGACCAGCACTTTAAATGGAGCCCAAAACTGGACTGGGTGCCAGGGGAACTGATGACCTCAGGGGATGCTGTTGGCAATGGACAATGTCAATGGAGTACTACTCCATTAAAGTCTGGGTTTTTACCCAGCCTTTAAAAGGAGCTATCCAAGGTGCTGAACACTATCTCCAAAAGCATTTCCCTGATCCACTTAAATAGCAGCCCCCACCCATCACTGGTTCTAGCATAATATGAAGAAAGCATGTAGTATAGCCCCAGACAGTGTCTACTCCCTGTGGATTAGCAGACCAGTTGGAAAAGCAACTGTGGATGGAAAAGAGTCTCATGAGCCAAGGGGCCTATTCATACTATACAGTCTTAGTACTATATCATTCCACTTTAACTGCCATGGCTACATTCTGTGGAAACCTGGGAATCTGCAGTTTAGGCAAGCAGTCGAGCTCTCTCTAAATACCCTCCCACCAAACAGCAGATCCCAGATTTTCATAGGATGTAGCTATAGCAGTTAAATGAGAATCATAGCTCTATAACTGCAGTGTGAAAGGGCCCACCACCCCACCTACACAAGAGAGGATCTGGCCAGCACATGCCCTCCGCACACAGACATACATACAGCTAGCAGAAACATCATCATGTGACTGTCATGAGCAATCAGGACAATTAACTCTGACTCTGAGATTTATTGGCCTCTCCTTTCTTTCCCTACCCCCAACCCCTTTCAAAAGAATTCATTCAAGCATTTGCTTCAGCCTAGTTCTCAGACTGTGTATTTGGCCACAAACAGATCCTGCTACTTCTATTGTCAACTGTCATCGAAGAACCGAAACAAAAGAGACATTATGCATCGATTGGGAGGCACACAATCACTTTCTTGTCCCAGACACTTGCCCAAAGCCATATCCCATTACCATGCCTTTCTCTCTGGCCACTAGTGACACAGTTCACAGCCAAGTGCTATTTCAGTGGAGGTCTGAACTTCCCCCACTGACTTTCCTAAAATGGCCTTGATTCACACACATGCACAAATAGCAGTGGCTAACTTACATCTCTCCAATACATGCATATAGCCACCTAGGCTTAGCTATCTTATGTGTTTGGGACCCAAGATCACATGTTTTCTACAAAGAGAAGTCGCAGATTCTATCCAGCTCCATTTAAGCAACAGTATTTAAAACATGAATTTCCAAGCTAGATGTATCTGTACCTCCCAGACAGCATGAAAAGTGGTCAGAGATTCTGGGGACCCAGGTTGGGGAACCACTTATTTAAACAATCAGAGAGTACTGTTAAGATTAAGCCTTGCTTGAAATCTTGAAGAGCTTGCACAATTGGCCATGATGGCTGAGACATGCTGGGAGTTATAGTCCAAATAAGTGATTTTTCCAAGCACCGCTGCAGATACACAACTGACTACAGTAAACTGTTGCAGACTGGAAGGAGCTTGCTCTTCCCCCTCTGTGCCAGAAAGGACACTCTGCAAAGTGGAAGGATTACTCTGGCCTCTGTCCACCAGCCAGGGGATCAAGTTTCATGGAAAGGCTGCATCCTTTGCCTCCCAGGAAGAGCATCCTGTCAAAAAAGGGGGTCTATACAAGTGTTTCATTCCAGCCTCCAACTTTTAATTGAAGATCACAGAAAAGAATCAAAAGAGTCAGAAGCCATCTAGTCCATTTCCCACTAGTACAGGAATTCACAGCTAAAGCATTGCTCACATTTGGTCATGTGTCCTGCTTTAAAAGCTCCAATGAAGGAGAGTCCACCACTTTTTGTGATCGTCAGTTCCACTATCAAAAGTTCTTACAGTCAGGAATTTCCTCCTAGAGTTTCATTGGAATCACCTTTCTTGTAATTTGAATTATTGGTTCAGGTTCTGCCCTCTGGAGCAGCAGAAAGCAAGCTCACTCCATTTCACTGTGACTGCCCTCCAGATGTTTAAAGGTACTGTGACAGAGCCTGGGGACATGGCTAACCTGAGTGGCAGAGCAGCCCTAGCAACAGGTTGCCATGTAACCAAAGTGACTCTGTGTGAGAGGAACCCAGCCCACTGCCGAGAGGGAAGGGCTGAGATTTTGAGAGGAGAAGGTCTCTGTATAAGGCACAGTGACTTTGATTTTAGAGATTCTTTCAGTGAGATTTCCAGTAAAGAGGGAGAATTTTAAGTTACAGCTCCTCAATCAGCCAGGAGGATTGTCTAAATAAGTGTGGTTGTCTTCTCAGAGATCTAGACAGAAACAGAAGAGAAACTAAACTATTTTTGAGTTGGGTCAGAAAGTGTGACCTATACTTGGGAATTAAACCTTTGAGCAAAGGGGAAGTAAAAGGCCTGTGTGTGTATGGAAGTTTTGTGTCTGTATATTGCATGGAGGTATAAGGAACTGGTTAAATATCTTTTGAAGTTCTGTATTGCTCAGAATTTCTTACGACACCCAATACCTTTTCCCTGTTTGTTATTTCAATAAAGATTACATTATATTTTTATAAATTCTGACTCAGCAAAGTACTTTTCATTAGTAACAGGCTATCACAGAACCATAGAATCATAGAAATGTAGATTTGGAAGAGACCCCAGGGGGCATCCAGTCCAACCCCCTGCCATGCAGGAACACCCTCAAAGCACTCCCGACAGATGGCCATCCAGCCTCTGCTTAAAAACCTCCAAAGAAGGAGACTCCACTACACTCCGAGGCAGCATATTCCACTTCCGGACAGCCCTGATCATCAGGAAGTTCTTCCTGAGGTTCAGGTGGAATCTCCTTTCCTGCAACTTGAATCCATTGTTCCTTGTCCTGGTCTCTGAAGCAGCAGAAAACAAGCCCTCTCCTTCCTCTACATGGCATCCCTTCAAATATTTAAACATGGCTATCATGTCCCCTCTTAACCTTCCAAGGCTGACTGGAAATTCAGTACCTGGTGTCCCAGAATCCTCAACCAACACTCCACCACACTGGATGGATGATAGATGTGATAGTCATTGTGGAGAGGCCAGGCCTGCTTTTCCTTCTCACAGACTGAAGGAGAAGCTTCCTTCCTAGTTTGCTATAGCACCCTGCCCCATAGATCATCGTAGATTAGCAAATCATTCTGAATAACAACTGTGAGGCTTCACCCTTTATAAATTAAAATGGTGGTTTTAAGGAGAAAAGCCGGGTTGTATAAAGGTGGGGCAGGGTGCTATAGCAAACTAGGAAGGAAGCTTCCCCGCCAGTCTGTGAGAAGGAAGAGCAGGCCTGGCCCCTCCACAATGACTATCACATCTATCATCCATCCAGTGTGGTGGAGTGTTGGTTGAGGACTCTGGGAGACCAGGTACCGAATTTCCATTCAGCCTTCGAAACCCACTGGGCAAGTCACATTCTTTCAGCTTCAGAGAAAGGCAATGGCAAGTCCCCTGAAAAAATCTTGCCCAGAAAACCCTGTGATAGGTTTGCCATGAGTTGGAAATGACTTGAAGGGCACACAACAACAGCAACAACAATCACATCACTCTCAGTCTCTTCTTCTCTGTCCTAAAAACATACCCAACTCCCTCAACCATTCCACACAGGGCTTCATTTCTAGACTTTTTACCATCCCAGGCACCCTCCTCATGGCATTTTGCCCAAGTTACTGCAGATAGCCACTGAGTATGAAGCTTCCCTGTTGCAGCTGCACAGATAAGATCTTTTCCTCAATTTTGATTCATCCAGGCAGCCTCCGGGAAAGAGGCAAAAGATGTGATGCATCAAAGCTGGCCTCCTGACCCCATCTTTTAGTTGACCCTGATGGCTTAAGGGAATATGTGAGGCAATAGATCCTTGGCTAGTTGATCTATTGAAACAGTGGTGCTCGCTCACTCATGAGGGAAGGCATTATCACAAAGGAGCCCAAGCAAGGCCAGAAGAGCCACGAGGAAAGAGGCCATTTGGAAAGAGACTGGCAGCTCCAAACGTTAATGGGAGTCACCATATGTTGCCTTGCTCCAGCTGAGGCCTTCAGGCTCCTGAACATCATAATCATTATTTATTTAGATTCATAAAAGTGATCTTACAGCACCTCAGAGACCAGCTATCTTGCTGTGCCAAGACTGTGGAGACAACTGCTTACACCGACTTCCTAGATGTTCCAGAGTACCTTAAGCTGATTTTGTCTGGGACCTGTTCCTTGTAACCTATGTTACTATGTTTTCCCCCTCCTTTTAAAAACAACCATGTGAGGTTTTTGTTCTTCCATCTATGATTTCTTCCAGACTTCATCACATGACATTGAATCAGGATTGGCAGCTACAACAGGTCTGGGAGAATTGTTCTGTTCCTGAAGAACCTATGAGGCACACATAGACGGCTCAAAATAAAAAATAAATACATTTAAAACCATAAAAAAAAACCTGAACAGTAGCCAAAAATCCATTCCTGGATAGATGGATGGATGGATGGATGGATGGATGTTAAACAGCACACGGCAACCCTGAAACCTATTCCAAGGGTGAATTCCCACAACTGGAGCTTTCCAAGATGGACAATTCATTTGCTTTCTGTGCTAGAAAAAGGACAGTGCTGAAAGCCTGGAAGGCCCAGAGGCCACAAAACCAGCCTTGAGGGATGGATGTATATGCTCCAGAGCCACAGTTGGTTCACCTAAATTTAATATCGACCTGGGGATGGAGAGAAGGATTTTGTCTTGATTCTACTGCATAGTCATGCAAATAAATGTGTATAAACAGCAAGATAGCATATGGTGCCTCAGTAACATCTTGGAGAGCTACGTATGAAGTTACAGGACAATTATCAGTGTCAACAGATATTCCAGCTGCCATTGCTCTGGTCCCTGAGGGAAAGAAAAACAGCAAGGCAAAGCTCCATCATGCCTTGGCCCGGCTGCTGATGAAAGGCCCTTCCTCTATTTCAACTGACGTTGCTTTGGAATCTGGGGACAGAAGAGCAGCCAGGCAACGCTCTATTGCGCCTCAGTCCAGCTGCTGGTGAGAAGTCTTCCCTCCATGTTTCAACTGCCATTGCTTTGACCTCTGAGAGAAAAGAAGCGCAGCCAGGTATAACTCCATTGTGTCTTGGCCCCAGTTACTGGTGAGAGGTTTTCCCTCCATGTTCCCTCCCTGGTCCAACGGCCACTGCTCTGGCCTCTGAGAGAGAAAAGAAGTGGTGGTTTCTGCTGGACTAAAGCCTTTCCACTCTGCCATTCATTCCCTGCTCCTTCTGTGTGATAATGGGGCTTCCCATTATCTAGACTTAGCAAAAAGGGGGACAGTTCCCTCTTCAGGTAAACCAAGGGTTAATAAGGTGTTGGGATTAGATTACATTTTAGTATGTGGTCAGCATCATAGGTCATGTGGGTCAGCATCACAGGTCATAGGGTGAGAACTGACCAATCAAAAAGTAAATAAGTGAGCATCTTCAGGATGCTTCCAGATGCTTCCAAGGAGAAGTTATAAAACTTCTTGCAGGGCCATGTGGCCGAGAGAGATAACAAAGGGATAACAACCAAGGAACCTCCTGGAGGGGGGTTCTGTGCCAGTTGCAGGCTGCAGGCCGTAGGCCTCGCCTCCTGGCCCTTCTTCTTAGAACATCTAAGCCTAGGAACAACTGTGAGTAATTAGAAATAGTTATCTAGTCGCGTTAGGGACTTTTCTGTTATTTTGGAGCTGGCTGATCTAAAGAATGTGTCTGTGCTTCCATATCTGTTCTTTTTGTAACTACTTGTAACTAAGCATGCCTGGGAGGAAGGGGCTTCCCATGTGTGGTAATTTGCCTTGTTTATTTGCCTACCTTTTACTTTCTGTAAAAGATCCTGTTTTTCTCCTTCCCACGCCAAGCTAGGTAGACTGGGGGAAAAGGAAGATCCTTCAGCTTAGGGATGTATCTGGTTGGACAGGGTCCTGCTGTACTGTCCAAGTGTCCAGATCATTCATAATTCAGCGGGTGGTGGCAGCGGAGATGAATTAATAGCTAAAATTCATAACAGGCTGGAATATACGTCCCAGCAGCGCATGGTGTCATTTTCCAGCTTCACATTCTGTGACCTGTTTTTTATACTGTAAGCCTGAAGTCAGGGAACTATCAAACTTGTAACCAGCTCTGGGATCTTTTTAGCTGAACGGCAGAGTACAAATGTTCTAAATAAATAAATAAATAAATAAATAATGCTCTTTTGGAACAGATGCTTTCCTTAAACCACCTTAAGTGACACCCTCTCTGCCTCCCAATCCCTTCAGAAGAAGCCATTCAAGCATAAAAGCAACAAAAATTGGTGAAAAGATTCAGGGGCAGTTTACTGGGACAGCTAGAGGCTCAGGAAAATATCTTTTTCATGAGAACAGAGATATTAAAATCATCTTGGAAGACTTGGACAAAATGTAACAGGTCAATAAATACAAAGCCCTGCCTCTATCAAATTCATAACCTGGCCCAGGCAATTCTATCAAAAATCCAACAAGCACAAAATATACCGGAAGTCCAATAGCTGTCCATACAATTTTCATTGCTTAGGTCATGACGTTGCTCTTACTATTACTAAAATCAATATTTGTAAATATGCAAAGTGCTCCAGCTTTTTGCAGTAATGACATTCCAATTTTGATATGAAAATTCCAGCTTGGGCTGACTTCGTTTGTTTGGATTTGTTACCTTTTCTCATTGTTTGGACGGGCACCAGAGAAGAAACCTTGTAAGATGACTAAGATAGTGAAGGATATGGAAACAAACCCCTATGAGGAATGGTTGAAGGTCCTGGGTCTTTTTAGCCTACAGAAGTGAAGATTGAGAGGGGATATGATCAGCCTCTTTAAATATCTGAAAGGCTTTCATAGAATCATAACAGTTTGAAGCGGCCCTATGGGCCATCAAGTCCAACCCTCTCCTCAGTGAAGGATCTCTAGCTAACGCATCCCCAGCAGGCAGCTGTCCAGTCTCTTTCTGAAGACATCCAGGGAAGGGGAACCCTGTGTAGGTCATTGGTTCCAGTGCGAAACTGCTCTCACTGTCAAGAAGGTCCTTCTGATGTTCATGATGGAATGAATTTGGTTTCCACATCCAGTGGGATGACAGAAGATTAATTGGGGCTGCCCTTGCCAAATTGGGACAGTTGGATGGTATGTTATCTGCAAACTCTATTAACATGCATGCAGAGACATAAAAACACACCCATGGAGTATATATGAAATGGGTAAAATTTATGTGAAGAAGTGCAGCAGGAGAAACCTTTCTTACCATACTAGAACCTGGCGGGGGGGTCATGCAATGAAACTGAATGATGGCAGATTAAGGACCAACAAAATGAAACTTTTGTGACAGCCACAAGTTTGTACAGCTTTTAGAAGAAGAGGTAGACAAATTTGTGAAAGTTAAGGCTATCAATGGCTATCAGTCATAATAGATAAACTATATATACTCATGTGTAAGTCTAGAAATTTTAGTCAAAAAATCAACCCAAAAATCTTATTTTGACTGACCCCTGGGCTGATTTAAGTACTCTATCTTAATAAAAAAAGGAACCATCTCTTTCTCTGAGTGGAGTGCAAGAGGTGAGAGCTTCGCCTGTCCCAAGAGAACCTAGAAGAAGCACTGACCCCACCTACTTTCCGCTGCAATGCCACTTTCAGCCTTTTTGAATGCTTGAGCGGGGAAAACGGTGGTGGCTGGGGCAGCTCTGACACTTACCCCTCTCCATGGTATGACCCTTTATGTATCTACAGGTTACATTGGAATCCATAATTTTGCCCCCCAAACCTGCCCCCAACTTACACATAAGGTTGGCTCATATAAGGTTGACTCAGATACAGCATATTCCCTTTAGTATCAGAAGTAGCAAGCCTCCACATCTCAGTTGCTACTGAAAACAACCTAGAGGTCACCACTGCTGTCCTCTCCTGGTTGCTGACCTCCTATGAGTCCATGGGTTGATCACATTTGGAATGAAATACTGGACTAGATTGGTCTTTGGTCTGATCCAGCACAGTTCTTATTGTGTTCTGTTCTTAAAAACGTGTCTGCATGGCCCCTCTCACATTATTCACATTATTGATTTATTTTAAGGTTTATAAATGCACTTTTTCTTCCCAAAGGAAACACAAAGAAGTTCATGTAGTAAATGCAAAAGAGCATCCCTTAAAAGAAGGGAAACACAATACTGTCCACATTATCAAACGCAAAAACGATAACCAGAAGACTGGATAAAAGCAGGCAAAACCAAAATCGGACCACATTCCAGTAAAAGGCAAAAACATAAATGCCTGTCTGAGAAAAAGAGGTGTGTGTGTGTGTGTATGCTTGCCAAATAGTTGGGTTATCAAGTATCCTGTAAACAAGGAATGAAAAATGAAGTGAAACATTCATGCCTATGTGAACCACACGGGAGTCTGTTGCAGAAAATTGCAGACTTTTTCATTCAGGCAGGATTTTGGCTCTCAATTTGCATGGCAGAAGCATCTTTTAAAGTAGGACGCTATGTGTTTATCTTTTAAAACTACGCTTCAACTGTTTTGCCTCTAACATGATTGTTTAATATATATTTTTTAATAACAAAATTTGAGCTGTCTATTCTTTTAATGTGTTGTAAGTCACACTTGGGCCCCATGTTGGGAAAATGTGGGATTAAAATAAAATAAAATGACAATTACAAGAAACCATCCACCATTTAAATGCAAATGTCATTTAAATTAATGGAAATGGCAAAAGCAGAAGAGAACATCCTGTTGGACTGTGCAAGATTGGAGCATGGATTTTAACTCATTACCATAAAGATTGCTACCTGCAAGATTTTACTGTTGGGGGTAGCAAGGAAAACAAAGATGAAATGCAGCAATCTTGGTTTTTGGCAGCAAAGAATAGCATTTTATGCTCATTACTTGTTTTCTGGGGGGTTGGGAATATGCCTTGCTTTATCTTAATTATATACAAGGTGGCCAGGTTTCCCCTCCATCTCTCTGCCTTCTTTAACATTTATTTTAAAGGAGTTCTAAGCTGCACAGCAACTCAGAACCCTGCTGCTTGTGTATGTAAAAATACCCACCAACACTGGGTCCCACATCACTGGACTAGTGCATCCATTTCAGGTTTTGACAGGCATTAAAGGAGCTATTCACAGTGCTAGACTTGTTTAGGAATAGCAGTCAATACCATGGAGAATTCTTTTTAAAGTCTACAGTAAAACATAGAGTGGATTCACAACCTCACTGACATGGGAGCTGCCACTGCCTGGGAGGAACCATGATGGCATGACACAGATAAAAACTGACACCCATTTGTTCCTGTTCAAGCAGAGATTAGCAACTTCAGACTTAAAGGATCAACTCTGGTTTTTCCCCCCTCCCAACCCAGAATCCCAGTATCTATGAGTCAGGATCTGGTGCAGAAGACGTGCATTTAGAAATAATGAATTCAGAGCAAAACCACCAACACAAGTGTGGTTGGCTGCCAGTCACATTTCCTGGTAACTCTCTATAGTGTCACATCATTTAACTCCTTCAGAAAATCTGGTTCCTCCTGAAATGGTCAAGCAATACAATGACTACCCTTAAGTCTATCTCACCACATGCAGGCCTAGATTCAGAGCTGGATATGACTCCTTGAAACACTGGGGAAAACCACCTTTGTTTCTGACAATTGCAAAACATACAGCTTAGCCGCTGGCGACGAAATATCCGCTTATGTACAGGCAATAATAATTGTTGCATGCCTTGAACTCATTTCCAACTTACAACAACCCTAAAGCAAACCTATCACGGGGTTTTCTTGGCAAGACTTGTTCAGAGGAGGTGTGCCCTGACTTTCCTCTGAGGCTGAGAGAGTGTGACTTGCTCAAGGTCACCCAGTGGGCTTCTATTGCCGAGCAAATATTCAAACCCTGGTCTTCAGTGTCGTAGTCCACGCTCAAACCACAATACTGTGGTAGCTCTCAAAATAAAAACCACATCTAATTTTTTTTTAAAGAAAGTAAGGTATTCATTTCTACTCTAGCCACAGTTGCAAAAACTAATAATTGTTTTAGAAAAAGTGTGTGTGCATAGAAAATTAGATAAGGGCTTTTCATGGCATTTTTGTCCAAACATCCCACCTGGCGTTGCTGTGTTCAGAGGCACCTGGACACCCAGCAGATGGACAGCAGAGAGCCTGGGGTGAAGCTGGCAGATGGGACAATCTCTCCAATCAGGAAAGTCGGAAGGCTCAGTCCATTTAAATCTGGATTATGCACCCTCTAGAGGGCCTTTTTTCTCCCCTTTTTCTTTTTTGGCACAAAGAAGACCATTAGCCAGCATCAATTAAGAAACAAATGCATCTAGGTCTTGGGACTGATGGGAGGATGTCTGGGGCTGGGTGTAGAATTGAGCTACATCGCCAAGGTATAGCTTTGTCAGCTATAGATTTGTTATTTTATTTTATTTTGTTACAAGTGACTCACAAGTCCTAGGATACTTTTGCAATTCCAGGCTCACATTGTAACAAATGTGATTTACAGAACACACCTTTTGGCTTGCAATGTGATTGCATTTCAGTTCAGTTAAGCACCTTACAAATCAACCAAAAAAAAGAATGAATTAAAAGAAAGAAAAGAAAAGAAAACCATAGGTCAGATTTCTAAAAAGAAAGCCATATTGAAATATATTTGCATAAACCAATAACTCAGATGAAAATAAGGGGTTTTAAATACTGCATTTTTCTTGTTATGACAACACAAAGCTGGAATGACTTTTTATTCCTTTCTTTCTGCGCTGTATGGTATTCCAGTTCATTGTATTGTTTTATGCTTCTGACTCACAAGTGGATCACTGCCACTCCAAAAAGGTAAGTACATCTCTAAAACACTGCAAGATAAATAAGAAACAAAGCGTGCATGCTAAGCAAATGCAATCCGCAAGGTTCTGCAAATTTTGGCTTTGATTTACTCCTCAACCAAACTTTGTCTTTGCCACGTATACTGTTCCTTCTTCAGCTGGGATGACTTTTATCTCTTTTGGATGATCTACTGAATGCTGGAGACTTTTGCCATAGCTGGGAAAAGTTCCTTTTTCTTGCAGTACCCAGAATCCCCCAGGCAGCTTGCTCATGTTGGTAAGAGATTCTGGGAGTTTTAGAGGGGGAAAAAAGTTTTCTTGACTCTTTCTTCATTAATGTTGCTTCTCAGGTGACTCCAAGCCCCAGTGTGGCCCATGTCCTTATGACCCAAGGAAATTTTGTAGACTCATGTTATAGTTATGAGAAGCGTCTCTTCCTAGATCAGAGTAAGCAAAGTATGACTTTTCAGATGTTGCTGAATTGCAACACCCATCAACCCTAGCCAGCTTAGCCCATGGTGAGGAATGCCGGGAGGTGCAGTTCAGTTCAGTCTCCCTTCGCTCACCTCAGTGCTAGATTAAAAGGTGCACACGCCAGTAGAAAGAGGGCAAGCTCACATACAGATCCACACCAACTCTTTGCCACTAAAATTCTATTTATTTTTTATTTAGTTATTTTTATATCTCACTTTTTTCCAGGTTTGTGACTTAAGGTGGTTTACACAGATTTTTTTAAAGAAAATGGTTAAACATTCATAGGATAAAAAAAGTTCAGATTTATGTAAAGAGAATAGGGAGGGTGGCAGTCTAATCTCCTTGGGAAGGGAGTTAGAGCTTGGGGGCACCCACTGAGAAAGCCCTCTCCCATATTCCCACCAGATGTACCCGTGAGGATGGGAAAGGGGGGGAGAGGGGGAGAGAGAGAGAGAGAGAGATTGAGAGAGAGTAAGAGACAGAGAGAGGCCCTTTCCGCACCATACCGTGATCCCGCAACATCCCAATGTCATCCTGGCAGTGCTGTTGCTGGGATGGGAGCAGGACCTGAATGTTCCCCTCCTAGTGGATGGATTGTATTCTGCTAGTGGATGGATTGTATTCTGAACATGCATCTTCATTCCTCAGTGCAGCTGGCCTCTTCCTGCACTGCACTGAGGAAGGAAGTGCTTGAAAGCGCTTCTGCCCTTCCCGCATGGCTGCAACCAACACAACTGTTGCATGAAGGGAGGCCACTACCACATTTTTCTGATAATGGTATACCGCATGATCGTGATAGCTGGGGATGTGACAGGAGTGGGGGTGCAACAGTGTCTTGCAATGGCATGCATTGTGAACTGGCAGCAATGCATCCCCATGCCAGGATGGTGCCATCATGCGGAAAGGGCCAGAGAGAGAGGAATGGACCACTCCAGCAGATCTCAAAACACTGGCAGGTTCATCAGGGACCAATGCACATGTATATGTGCCTTCAAGATGCTTATCGACATGGTGATCCCATGAATTTCATAGGGTTTTCTTAGGCAAGGCATACTCAGTGGCAGTTTTGTCAGTTCTTTCCTCTGAAATACAGCCTACAGCACCCGGTATTTGTTAGCACTCTCTTATCCATGTACTAACCAGCGCTGACCTGGCTTAGCTTCCCAGATCAGGCAAGGTCTGGGGCCTTCAGTTCTTCAAACAACCTGGACCTGAGTCATATTCCAGCCTGTCCTCGTGGAGCAATGCCACGCGCTTACGTGACAGGGATCAGAAACAGGGCCACCCCTTCCAGAGCCTACTTTTACTGCTTCCTTGGTTTCCTTCCCAGAACTTGTCTGTTGGGATCTCCTATGCAGCATACCAATTTAAAAATAACTAACTAAATAAATAAAAATAGAGGAACAGGGACTTCAGCCTGTAGCAGGAGGAAGGGAAGGCCTGTACATGATAATTGTAGTTCTTGCTGGCTAGGGGCAGGGTTGGAGGTTGGATGGGCCCAGTCCCAGTTATCCAAACAGTTGCATCATCCCTTGCTGGAATGCTCTAAATCAGGAATGGGAATCATGTAGCCTTCTAGGTGTTGTTGGGCTGCAGCTCCTATCAGCCTTAGATCAAACAGTGAGTGCAAAATGCTAGGATGCTTCTCTACTATATCATTTTCCACCAATAAAGTTTATGCTATTGCAGTTATGTGTCCCAGGGCTTATCACTAACATAACCCTTGAGGAGGCCTGGAACTACACCCAGTTCTGGAATAAAGACAACTTCTTAGGTTTCCTAACAGTAGCATTTCTAGCACTGATCCTGCACAGCGATTTTTTTTTAAGTCACAGGTTTGTTTGTTTATTTGATGGTAATTTTTAAGCAGCATTTAGTAGTGTTAGATTGTTGCTTTTGTCGGAAGTCACCTCAAACCTCAGAGAATCACGGCTGTTTACAGAAAACCAAATGACTGAAATTCTTTCTGTGCTTATAAATGTTTTAGCTTACCTCCTGTAGTGAGCTGTGCCTATAAACAGATTTAAAATAAATGCAAATATCCTCTTCCCCAACATTCTGTCACACTCCAATATGACCAAAAAAGAGAACAGGAGTGCAAAAAAGAAGTGGGATTCTAGAGAAGAGGAGCATGCTTGATTCTCTGTGGCTGGCTTCGCCATAGGGAAGGAAAAGAATTTACCTATGTTCTTACCATATACTATAAGGGTGTTCCCAAGTGCATTGGTTTTACTTTCTCCTATAGAAACCTAAATACCCTAAAGACACCAGACCGCATCCAATCTTGGAAGCTAAGCACGGTTAGCCTTGGTTAGCACTTGGATGGAAGATCACCAGTTATATTTCAGAGGAAAGAAATTAGCAAAACCACCTTTGAATATTCCTTGCTTAAGAAAACCCTGTGAAATTCACGGAGTTGCCAGCATGGTGTAGTTGTTTGAGCACTGGACTAAAACTCTGGAGACCAGGGTTCAGCTGGGGAAATCCACTGGGTGGCCTTGGGCGCATCACACACTCTCAGTTCCAGAAAACTCCATGATAGGTTCATCGGAGGGACATCATAACTTGGAAATGATTTAAAGGCACACAGCAATGACCATAACTTGACAGGTGACTTGTACACATATACACGCTCACAGAAGTGAATAAAATCCCAAACATAAACCTTCAATACAATGGTCTGGTCTATGCATGCAAAGGAAGGAGACCATGATTTCTTCAATGTATGATCATTTATCTACTGCAGGCTTGCTTTTCTTTTAGAAACAGCAGGGGATCTAGACTAGAACCACAGTATACTCTATTCTGCTTTGGTCAGACTGCACCTGGAATACTGTGTTTAGTTCCAGGTATCACAGTTCAGGAAAGATATAGACAAGCTGGAATGTGTCCAGAGGAGGGCGACCAAAATGGTAGACAGCCTGGAAAGCATGCCCTATGAGGAATAGCTTAGGGTATGTTTAGGGTGGAGAACAGAAGGTTAAGAGGTAACTTGAAAGGATAACATATGGAAGACGGAGCAAGCTTGTTTTCTGCTGCTCCAGAGACCAGGACACAGTGCAATGGCCTCAAACTTCAGAAGAGAGATTCCATCTAAACATTACAAATAATTTCCTGCTGCCTCAGAGTGTGGTGGAGTCTCCTTCTTTGGAGGTTTTCAAGTGGAGGCTGGATGGCCATCTCTTGGGACTGCTTTGATGGTGTATTCCTGCATGACGGGGGTTGGACTCAATGGCCCTTGTGGTCTCTTCCAAGTCTATGAATCTAATTTGAAAACCATCCATTAACAATGGGCAAATATGGGCCAAGGTTACACTCAGAGGATCTGTATTAATTGTAGCATCCAAGTCAGAATGAACCTGAGTGATTTTATCTGCAAACTGCTTAAATTGTTTGATGCCTCTTTAACACACTAGGGGAGCCGGTGAGAAAGTTGCTTGCTTTTCCCTTTACACTCTTATTTTGCTATTCCCAAATGCTGAGTGGGGCACTCTGGAGGCAGCTGCTGTTCACCTTGCCTATTATAGGCAGGAACACACACAGCTACAGCAAGATCAGCTAGAGCAGAATCCCTTTCTTTCCCAGCTCAAGCTGAAACTCTTATGTTTTTCCAATCCCTCCTTCAAATGCTGATGCTGCTAAAAAAAATGTCCAGACAGACAGAGGACTAGGAGAGAAAAGGGGGATGCCTACAATGGTTTTAGATAGTGTGATATGGGTGTGTGTGTGAAATGAGATAACCCCAGGTAATACAGTCTTAAACTGCATCTTCCCCTCCCCATTGTAGCTGCTATATTAAAAAGAAGGCTAGAATAGATTATCATGAAGCAAACAGGGCATGTAACACATTTCCCATCACCTGGAAAGCTGGCTTGAAGCTCTACCATCAGTGGATAGGTGCACCAATTGGCTTGCAATGCAACCACTGTAGACATGAGCGCTTGGCAAACAACATGCTAGAGGTAATGATGTTATTCATAATGCACTAATAAAGTGTGGTAACCTTGCTAGTTTAATATTCTAAGAACACTGTATGCATTACTGTTTTTTTGAGCACATAATATTTACTCTTTGGCACTAAAGCATTACTTTGGGGAGGAATTTTTGGCTATTTTTACAGAATTGTTGCATTGGGAGAAATACCAAAGGAAATCTTGTTCCAAGTCCCTGCCAGTGCAGAAATTCACTGCTAAAGCATCCATGAAAGCTAATCATCCAACCTATATTTTAAGAAGACCTACAAAGAAGGAGAGTCAACCAAATTTGCAAATTTCTTCCTATTTGGGATGGAAAGAAGTTGTGGTTTCAAATATCTGAAGGGAGGATCACAGAATTATAGAGCTGGAAGGCCCATGGGCCACTGAGGCTAACCTCCCATCCAATGCAAGAAACCCAGCTCAAGCATCCTCAGTAGGTACCTGTCTAGCTTCTTTTCAAAGACATCCAGGAAAAGAGACCCCACCACTTTTTTAGATAATAAATTCCACTGTCAAACAGGTCTTATTGTCAAGACATTCCTTCCAGCGTTCAATCTAAATCTACTCACCTGTAGCGAGTGTGAACTTCACAGCCTGTCCCATCACTATCCACAAGTAGGCTTCACGGAACTCACATTTAGCCATCCTTATGCCTTCCTTCCCGTAGGAAAGGCATTGTATCCAATCTGGTGTTCATCTCAAGGATCTCCAAGTTAATTATTACATGCCCAAACAATTTACTCATACAGTGACCAGCTTAACACCTTTTCTTATCAGTACTGTTAACAGAAACCATCCCATAAGTTGATAAATTCTTCTTTCCACCCCAAAACATCAATCATTTGCCTTCTCTTTGTGATCTCTAGGTCTTCTCACAACCTGATCCCAAGACAGACACTGAACTTCCTCTAAGAAAGAAATAACCATTTCCCTGTGGAACCTGGTTGTTCCCATCTCAGTGGAGTGGTTCACCCACTAGGAATTTTAGCCTAAACTTTAAAAGAGCTTTCTAAGGTGCTGAAACTTAATCCCAAAGTAAGTTCAGCTCTTTGGAAAGCTCTTTTAAAGTTTGAAGTAAATGTCTTTGAGCTTTTGGAGTAGTTTCACTGCCCAAATAACACGGAAGGCATCAGCAACCACTGCTGTTGCACCCTCCTTTGTAAGGATCTTATGCTTTTCTAGAACTTGTAATGGGAGAGAAAAACAAGGCATCCATAGTGTACGTCTAACTGCTCATCCCAAATACAATAGGCCCATTGAGTCAATGGGATTTATATAAGTGTTGACTCAACATTCATCGTTTGATTCAAAGATCTACCCTTCAGAGGAGGGCGACCAAAATGGTGAGAGGCCCGGAAGCCATGCTCTATGAGGATAGACTTAGAGAGCTGGGTATGTTTAGTCTGCAGAAGAGGAGGTTAAGAGGGGAGAGGATAGCCATGTTTAAATATTTGAAGGGATGCCATGTAGAGGAAGGAGAGGGCTTGTTTTCTACTGCTCCAGAGACCAGGACAAGGAGCAATGGATTCAAGCTGCAGGAAAGGAGATTCCACCTGAACCTCAGGAAGAACTTCCTGACGGTCAGGGCTGTCCGGCAGTGGAATATGCTGCCTCGGAGTGTGGTGGAGTCTCCTTCTTTGGAGGTTTTGAAGCAGAGGCTGGATGGCCATCTGCCGGGAGTGCTTTGAGGGTGTTCCTGCATGGCAGGGGGTTGGACTGGATGGCCCGTGTGGTCTCTTCCAACTCTACATTTCTATGATCTAACCTAGCTAGAATTTGTCATTGGAACCAGGACCGTGAAACAGATAGATAGATACAGGTATGGGGCATGGCACAAATGAAATGTTCAAATTTGCTGCCATTTTATTCTAAACATTTTCTTACTTAGATGATAGTAGAATCTTAAGAGCCAAAAGAGGTCCCGTGGGCCAACTCGTTAGGTGGCAAAGGATCTCCAGCTAGCACTTCCCTAGGAGCAGCTGTCCAGCCTCTCTTTGAAGACATCTAGAGAAGGAGATCCAGCCCCTCTCCAGACAATTGGTTCCACTGCCAAATTGTTCTCACAATTATTCCTTCTAATGTTCAATTAAAATCTATCCTCCTGTAACTTAAAGCTATTTGAACTAGTTCTACTCACTAGAAGCAGGAAAGAACAAGCCTTCACCCTCCTCTTTGTGGCAGCCCTGGAGGGATTTCAAGAGTGTGATCATGTCACTCCTTAATCTTCTCTTCACCAAGCTGAACATGCCCAGCTCCTTCAACCTCTCCTCATATGCTTTGTTCTCCATATCTATTATCATCCTCGTTGCACTTCTCTGGACTTGCTCCAACTTGTTTACATCTTTCTTATCATGAGGTACACAGAAATGAATCCAGTACTCCAGATGAGGCCTGATCACTGAAGAATATAGTGGAACTATTACTTCCCTCAACTTGGAAACCATGCTTCTATTAAATGCAGGCTAAGTAGAACTTGCTTTCTTTGCTGCAGCATCATACTGTTGGCTCATGTTCAACTTATCAACAATAATCCCAAAGTCCTTTTCACATGCAGTACTGTTCAGCCAAATATCCCTCATCCTATACCTGTGCCTTTGGTTTTTATGACCTAAATGTAGAATTTTGCATTTATCTCTGTTGAATTTCATTTTATTAATTTCAACCCAATTTTCTAGGTTTATCAGGGTCCTTTTGAAGTCTTTTCCTATCTTCCAATGTGTTCACTACCCTTCCCAGTTTTGTATCATCTGAAAATCAGGGGCCAATAACATCACTCACAACATCAGAGGTACATTTACTTGCTCTTCCTCCAGTGTGATTTATACCATCCTATGTCAGCAATGTCCTTCTACATTCTACATTGGACAATCTGGATGGTTTCTACACAAGAGGATTAATTGGCACAAATCTGACATTAGAAATGGCAATGCTTAAAAACCAGTTGCAGAACATTTTGACCTTCCTGGACACATAGTAAGTGATTTACAGCTTCCAGTCCTTGGCCAAGAAAATTAGAAAGGAAGACTAGAAAGAGAAACTGCTGGATTGAATTATATTCACAAATTCCAATCCATTAGCAGAAATATGAGCAAAGACAATGGTCTCATGGCACACTACATGTACAAGAGTCCTTGCTACTGCACATATAACAAAAGGAAACTTCTCAAAGAGAGTTTTGAACCCTGGGAAACTGACTTTTGGTGAGCAGAATCTTTTGCTTTCACTCATCAACACTAACTGACCACTGCAAAGACCTGTATCACCTTATGCAACCCCTTACAAATTTAGGGCTAGAGTCATGATTTGCACCTTTCTGAATCTTAATGCATTCCATCTCACTTCCACAACTGTGTAAACACACTATGTACCCAAGCATTTGTTATCACTCTATACTGCATCTGAAGAAGTGGGTTTATATCTACAAAAGCTCACAAGAAAACAAAAACCAGTTAGTCTTAAAAGTGTTGCTACCTTTCATTTTCTTTTCCTCCTCCTTGCTTCTGTTACCCTGTACGTTGGGGGTCCCGGGAGGGGCGCCCAAATAACAACACAATATGGGGAAATGAAGCCCGAGCACTCTCTTAAGCTAACGAGAGGCAGGGTAACTTCAGCTAGGATCTTTCACCCTATGTACACAGCGTCGGGTCAGAGAGCGGCTAGACAAGGTTTTAAAATAACAAATAATATTTTATTGAAGACAAGAAACACGAAGGACAAGACATACACTAACTAACTGAGAAATGGAAATTGAGAGTTTTGGGGAATGGGTAATACGAGACCTGGTCTCGTAGTCCTGGAGAGAAGATGGGGTTGCAGGGATGGAAGCTCAGCGCGGTCCGCTGAGGGCAGTTCACTGGACAGACCAACAGCAAGGCGGGATGGAAGTCCACAGTGTTCTGAGGAAGTCCCGAAAATGGGGACTTTATAGGGTGGAGTTTGCCTACAGGCTATGCCATGCTTGGTGAGAACAAAGGAAATTTGGAGCTGGACCAAGGAGTTGGAAAAGGTCAGGTTTTGCATGATGAGCTTAACGCTGGACGACAATAGTATGGCCAGTAAGCTGATGGCCCGACATCAAGGAATGGCTCAGCTCATGGCCGTGCGGCGTTGTGTAGATTCACGCCGAGCAAAGCCGGTTTGCAGGGAGGTTTTTCACTAAAGTATCGGAGAGGCTTAAGTTGCCTGCCTGAATGGGGTTTGGAATGTACAACTATTAATGGCCGCGCCCAATACGTGCTTGTCCGGAGGACCTCCGCAAACACGTGGAGTAGGGTGGCAGAGAAAGGTCAAGCAAAGGCCAAATTATTTGATATCAAAAGGATATCTAGTGCTCTCACCAGACATATCATAACCGTGATAACACTTCCTCCTTTTTATGCTGCAAGAGACTAACATGGCTACTACTTTGAAAATGTGATAAGGATTGCCTCCACCCCATCATCTAAATCATTGATAAAAATATTGAAGAGTGTTGGCCCAAGACAGAATATCTTTCCAATCTGAAGCACAGCCACTCCATAACCTTTGAACATTGCTAAGTAAAATAACTTTTTCACCTAAGATTTTCATCTAAATTGCTTATGGGACATGATTTTTAGCACACTGTCTACACAAAGAGAAAGAAAGAAATAGAGAAAGAGAGAGAGAGAGAGTCTTTTCTGCGTAGTTTCAAGAGAACAATTGCATTTTGAGATCCAGAGATTCTCTTTTCTATGTTATTTAAAATAAAAGGGTGTGGACCATAGCCATCTTGGGTCTCTCTAACATTTGCAAAATTAGATCCAGACTTTCCCTTGGCAGCCAGAACTTCCAAGCTCTGAACCAGGTTTTAATCCAGCTTCTTGGGAAAGATACAAACTTGAGATAGGGGCCTGGAGAGGCAATCCTGAAATATTTCCTTATGACACCATTGAAAAGATATTGCGCCCAAGGGATTGAACTGGAGGTAATTCTAAACTGGCAAAAAAGAGTGGCTCATATTAAGGATTCTGAGATTTTTTTTTCATAACAAAATTCTACAGGGGAATAATATATTCAACACTACTTTTCAGGGGGATGAGACGTGCTACTTTCTGGTCAGCTTGGAACTTCTTTTTCTTTTAAGCTTTGCTGTGCAGTCCACCCCATGGTCCCCACCCCAAACCAAGCATTCCACTCTGTCCTATCAATTACCATCTCTGCACCCATTAGCTTCCATCCAACAAGCTCCATCCTTGTCCTACAAGGAACCACCCCATAAAGACCAGACTCCACCCCCTCATGCCTCCATGTTGGAAGCTGGGCTGGCAATTTCATTTGCTTAAGATAATGTCATTGAAGAGAACCTGGGTGGAATTATGCCCAGGATTATAAAAATCTGATACTTTCATTTCCATTGTATTGCTCAGAATGCCACTGGCACTCATCCTGTCCAAATTCCATACCAGGTTTCAGGCCCTGAAATTTGTGCATTTTTTAAACCAATTTTTCTTACAGTTGCATTAAAAAAAATACTTTCCCACTGGTTTGTATGCATTTTTCAAACACATACTTTTTTTTTTAAAGCTCTGGGCACTTATTTTTGTACAATTTGGAAGAACAAATAATGCTTATAAGGGAACCAGCAGCCATGCTTGTCTTAATCCTACCTGCAAGTATTTGAACTCATACCTTTTCCAGGGTTTGGAAAAGTTATTTCTGGACCACAACTCCCATCATCCTCCCATGGCCATACTGGCTGGGGGATTCTGAGAGTCTTAGTCTGACAACAGGCTTTTACACACTCTCTTCATACTTTTTCAAATACTTGAGGCATCCATATATTGCTCACCCTCTAGTGCCTGCACAACCCAGAACATTTCCAAAGGACCGGCTGGGCCCTCCTGAAACCGCAAACCCCAGGATTCCATAGGAGGTTGAAAGTAGAATCATTGCGCTATAAGAGCGTCCTGCGGAAATGGCCCCAGACTTTAGCCTCATGGGTGTTTTGTTGCTGTTGTGTGCCTTCAAGTGGTTTCCGACATGGCAGAGAATGTGTGGCGTGCGCAAGGTCACTCAGAGGGTTTCCATGGACAAGTGGGGAATCAAACCCTGGTCTCCAGGGTGGTAATCCAATGCTTAAATCAAGACTGTTACACTCTATTAATTTCTCAAATATGACCAGAAAGGGTTTTTTTAAAGACACAGACCCAAACGTGTAATGGAAACCATCAGAGAAAGAGAAACACTTCCAGGGTCTCCCGCCAGGAAAATAAGGCAAGGATAAGGAAAGAACTTGGCTCTTTTGCATGCCAAGGAACATGTCTTAAACATTACTCAGTGCTATTCAGAATCCATTGGCTCAGTACCATTGAAAAATGCCCCTTCCCCACCCCTTTCACTTTGCAATAATTTATGAAAAAGCTTGGACATCCTAGTGTGCGTTTTAAAAAGATAATTTATTAAGCCCATCGTCATGTTCTGGATCCCACTCAGGGATGTTTGCCTGGTCCCCGATGTCATCACACAATAACTGGAGTGACTGGGAACACACTCAGCAAAATCTCAACTGCTTCACCCAGTAACTTACTGGGAGTTGTGCCAATAACCTGTGAGCTTACAGTTCAGAGAGGAGACAGGGTGGAGGCATGGTCAGGGAGCTCAGTGGAATGCTTTAGAAATCCCCAAACTTTACATTTCTGACCTCCCTGTTTTCACAAGGCAAATACCGTGGGAAATACCGTCTAAGGTGATGGTATCCAGACTTGGCTTGAAGAAAAAAACCCAGCAAGCTGATTCTCTAAGGAGGAGGGTCTCTTTCTCTCTCATTCTCCCTCTTTTAAAAAAAGCTGTGCTGGGGGTTCTTTGTTTGAGTAGCTTGGATACCCAAAGAACTCCCACGGTTGTCAAAAGTGAAGACCAGCTTCAACAGTTACTGGGGGTGGGAAAGGAAGGAGGGAAAAGCCAAAGATACAATTATGTGTACTAAAGAACAATGGACAACTATGAAATTTAACCAACGAGATGGTTGAAGATAAACATTTACTCTTTTGCATTGCTCTTGTTGTTTAACTGTGTAAGGCTTCATTTACTACAAAGAGACTGCAGATGGAACATTAACTCTTGATTTTAAAACATGAAGTACAGCAAGGAGCAGGCTTCAGTCTGATGATAGCAGTGGTTAAGTTCAACAAAACAGATGCATGCACACACACACTCCTTTCAGCTCCCTTATCTCCCCAAATTTTATACCAGTTTTTAAGTTTGAAAGTAACCTTAAAAGTGGACCAAAGTAAAGGACAACTGGAGTAGATAGATGAGGAGCAACTGCCAAGCTTGTAAAGCTACTTTTTGGACTAAAATTCCCAGAATCTACCAACCTGCTGAAGTATCCCTGGGAGCTATATTCCAAAAAGATTTTTTTTTCCTGTTTTTTAAAGGAAAACAAGCAATCAACTGGATAACTGTGGATCATGTGAAAACTTAATTTACACCATTGGCTCTTACCCTTTTTAGAGTGCTCACCAATCATTAAAGAATGTGATGAAAGTTATAGAACACTTCCACAGAAATATACACATAAACACAAAATGCTGAATACAATGTATTTTATTGTATTGGAAACTGATTTTCTTCCTTAGACTAGTATGGGATGAAAAACACCAGAACATTCAAAAAGGCTGTTTTTTCCCCCTTTAAATTCACCTTGACAAAAACATTCCTTATATCCAGAAGGAAATCCAAAGGAAAAAAAAAATACATGGTTTGCACCTAGTTCATCAACCCCTGAAGCACATTCATGGACTCCCTAGGATTCCATTTATCTCAGGTAAAGAAATCCTGATTTATACCTTTAACCCATCAAGGCACTTTATCCTGACATTAACTTTGTTGTTGTGTGCTTTCAAGTTATTTCCAGCTCATGCCAACTGTAAGGCAAACCTATCATGAGGTGTTCTTGGCATAATTTGTTCAGAGGTGGCTTGCCCTTGCCTCCCACTGGGGCTGAGAGAGTGTATTCTTGCCCAACCTCAACTGGTGGATCTGCAAGCCCAAGCAGGGATTCAAACCTTGCACCATGCTGGCTATTAACTGGCAACCTGTTTAAAGCAGGAGTAAGCAAAGTGCGCCCCTGGGGTAGGTCCCATGTGCCCCCCCCGGGTGTTACAGCAGTCCTTGACTCTTCTAGATTCCCCAAATTACACTCTTCCTGCCCGCACTCCAAAATAGGTGAACCATCTCTTCTGGAAGCCTTCAGGAATGACAATTCACATCTGAAAAGTCTCGCTGTGATCTCACATCCGCTTCTGAAGTTTTCAAAGAAGTAGTCATGTTAGTCTTTTGTAACATAAAAAGGAACAAAGGAGAGGGAGGGGAAAATGTGGCAGCACCTTGAAGACTAGCTGGTTAAAACAAATTGGCTAAAATAAAAACCAGTTAGTGGCATTCCTTTTTTTTTTTTAACTCCCTCTCCTCCCTTCAACCACTTCTTCATTTTTGGTTGACCACGTCTCACACACACGCTCATGGGTCCAAAGCGATAGATAACTGCCCCTTGGCTCTGCCCTGGTGGTTGCCCACTCCTGATTCTCCAAAGAAGATCTAACAGGCCTGCTTTTAAGAACGAAGCTCTTTCGAAGGTAAAATGCACCACCCCCTCAGTGAAACAAGGGGAGCATTGCCCTTTTAAGGCGAGAAAGACCCTGGCGCCCACTAGAAAATGACATGTGGGGGAACCTCCAGCTGCAAGCTCCATGTACAGAGCATGACAAAAACAGCCAAACCTTTGTTTATCACAGTGACCCAGCACCAGCAAGTATACCCAAGGGAGGGGGCAGGAGAGCCCTATTTCTACAGAAAGGAACCATCCATGTCACAATGGAGAGACAAGAATTTGTGATTCTGCAACCGCCCCCCCCCCAAAAAAAGCCCTGCTCCAACTCTGCCTTAAACCCTCAACTGTACTTCTCAGTCGCTAATGCTGAGAAGGTTTTAAGCTGTTTGTTTCCAACTGGCAAAGATCCCAGCCTTGCTGGCCAAGCACATGTCATGCAGCCTAAGGAGAGGGGGAGAGACTCAACGGAATTAACACACTCCATAGAGAACCCTTATATACCACTCAATATAAATGATGACCTTTGGCAGCTATTCACATCATGACTATTCCTGTGAATATGTGGGGAACTTCCAACAATCTCCCCCAGGCATAAAGGGGAAGAAGAAAAGGAAAGGAGGGCTGGCCATTGAATCCCAGTTTCAAATCAAACTGAATAGCTAAGCTCCTCCTGTTCCGAAACAAATAGAGCAACAGGGGATTTTCCATTCTTTTTCCCACCCTAACCTTCTCTTGCATTTTTTTTTTAAATCAAACTGTCTGGAACTCAAAGAAGAAGAAGAAAAAAAACCCCTGCAAGTTACAACTAATTGCTAAAAAGAGAGAAAAGGAAAAAAAAATGATGCAAGCCATTTCCCAAAGACCAGAGGTTGAGTTATGGGGATGGGGCTTAAAATGAAGGTGTCTGCCACCCTAAAAGCATTCAGCACCCCCAAAATGATTTTTTTCCTTCGGTTTCCCAATTTCTAGCATTGCAGTACCTTCAAACTTCCATTGAGCATTGAAAAACACAGTTTAAGCATCCAAAGAAAAGGGGCTGAGAAAGTGACCAAGGGGATTCGAATACAGCAAATAAAGACTTGTTGGGTGTCAATAATTTTGAAAGAAGTCTCCTCCTCTGGAATGCTAGAAATCTGCAAAGGGAAATTTCATTTGGGAGGGTGGAATTCTTCCAATGGGGGACAATGCCTTCACTTTGCCCGTTCTCCATAGTGACAACCCTGCCAAAGACCAAGCATTTGGGAAAGAATTTGGCAAGCTAGATGTCTATTGTTTGGGAGCTCTTGAATACTTGCTCCACCTTTTCTTTGGGGCTGAAGCTTAATTTGCCTGCACTGAATTGTCTCACTTTGTGCATTAAGGAACAGAACTCTCTCAGAGCCCCATCCCCAAAACGAATCAATCACAAGTTTCTGAAGTTTGCATGTGGTCATCCAAAATCTGGAATCATACAGGCTGGATATTGTTATCAATTGATTGGATGGCTGAGAGCATACAAAACTGGCACACTCTTTAGAAGTCATGGGTGCAATAGGGCTACTGGCAGAGGTCAGGAACTACTTTAAGAACTTTGGTTGTTCTCAATGTTACAGATTGTACTTGAGTGGGACGTGGGTGTGTGTACGTGAAATTTCTGTGTGCAAGGTGTGTGTGTGCAAAAAATAAAAAAGTACAACTATTTTGTTGTTAGCCAGAGGGTTTTTCTTAAGTGTCCAATTAATATTGCACAGTTTCCCCCTTCTTTCATAAGCAATCTAGGAAAAATGCAATGCACAAGTTTATAGGGCTGACTTTCAGTGACATATATTTAATTGATTTACCAGGAATTAGCTAGCCTTCAGGACATGTTAGCCCCTGCCTGCACAGTGTCTGAACAACCAGGTGTCTCAGAAGGGTCATTGTTAAAAAGAACTGTTTTCTCATTTTATTTTTTCAATTATTTCTTTTTGCTCATACCACAGACCCAAATTTTTCGCTTCATTTCTCGAGAACCCCACTTTGACACCTGGTTCCATCTTCAGACAATTGCCCATAAGGATTTAGAATCTCTACTTCAGCCATCCAAATGACTTGAAAAGAGGCAGGCAGATGGTGGGAATCTGCTTTTACTTTATCGCTTTGTAAGAAAAACACAAAGAAAGGTGGTTTAAAAACATGTTAAGGGAGAAGTAATCCGCTTGAAGGGAGTGTGTCCATACACACACAAACACCAGCCAGGAAGTAGTACCTGGATCCCTTGTCACAGAGCTGATGCACGCCAGCAAAACCTTGTGGTTCTGATTCCAGTAATAGCCTAGATTGCCTTTTTGGCAAGGAGGTGGCAATGTAACAACAGCCAAAGTGGGTGGCGATGGGAGGGCATTTTAATTTAACCAGAACACTACAGTTCTGTGGCCAAACTGACAGCGTGCAAGACACCATACAGGTTGCAAGAGGATGGCTGAGCAAACGGCGGGCAAAGGGAAGGGGAATCCAGGGAATATTATTAATATTAACCATTTTAAGATTAATATTAATCATTTTAATTCTTTTATGCCTGGGGGTAGGGGGAATAAAGGATAGCATCCTGCCATGGCAAGCTTTAGAAACGGGGTTGGAGACAAAATTCAATGAATTGCCCCAGAATGCATGTGGGAACAGGATCCCTTTGAAAGCAGCAACCAGTCCAGAAACTTCGCAGAGGGTGCCCTCTGGAAAGTCCTTGGGGTACCACTTGGATCCTTCATTAGAATCAACCTATTGAAACGAATGGGGTTTGCTTGTTGTTGTCTGGACTTACAGCAATCCTAAGGGGCACTGACCATTGGGTTTTCTCCCCAGAATTTGTTGGGGGGGGTTGTCCTTGCCTTTAATAGTTAGTTGATTGTAGTTAATGTGTTTTAGGGGGTTGGTTTTAGATGGGTTGGTGGGTGGGGAGGATTGGTTATGTTTTAATGCTTTTAATGTATTTAATGTATTGTTGTAGTACCGCCTTGATCCATGGGGAGAGGCAGGATATAAATAATTATAATTATTATTATTATTATTATTATTATTATTATTATTAATCTGAGGCTGAGAGAATGTGACTTGCCCATAGCCCAGCAGAGATGCAGACCTTGCTCATCCAGGGTCCTGGTCCAAACCAGTACACAGCTGGTTCCGTGGAGCTGGCTAGCCAGTCCTAAGGGATGCTCTGCTGAGTTCAATGGGCATCCTTCGGTGGGGAGGGGATAACCAGTCTCAATGCAATCTAAGCCCTAATTAGGAAAAACCACAACAACACTGGAGCAAATAGTGCTGGGTCCAGCTGCCCCCCACTGTCCTCAACGTTTCTCCTCCGGGTGGGAGGGAAGAAGCTGATTCTCATTGCGGCCACTGAGCCCGCCTGTTGAAACCAGCGCGAGAAACTTGGTCGAAACTCGCGAGTCCCATGGATTCCAATGGGTCTACTCCAGTTTCATCCTTTGAAATAGGGGAGCGTTTTCCTTGGGTGGTGGGAGCGGATCAGGCAGGTTGATCGGTCCCCTAGAAGGGGGTGCCCGAGCCCCCGAGGAAGGATGCCACCCCCCCCCCGAAAAAACCCGATCCCCTGGCAGGACTCACCAGCTGTAAAGTGCAGAGGAAAATCAAAGTGCAGCGCCCGGTGCAACATCCCATCCTTCCCGAGCCGCGCGGCGGGGGACCCCGGCCGGACCCCCTGCACCTCCCCGGGACGGCAGCGAGGCGGCTGCTTCACCAAGCGCTTCCACGGGCTTCCCCCATCCTCGCCCAGTGCGGAGCCGCCCCGACGCCGCGATCGCCGACCGGGGAGACGGCGGGCTCCAGAAGCCCCCCAGCGACCCCCGCCCCGGGTCCCCCGTCGCCTTCCCTCCCCGCGGAACTCCGCGCGCCACGGCGTCCCCGGACCCGCTGGAGAGGCGCTGCTCTCGGCGCTTTGTGAAAAGAGCCCCCCGGAGGAACAGCCCTACCTTGGATGGGGGGGGGGTGAGGAGGTGGGGGGCAGAGGGAGGCGGGAGGGCGGGGGGGACGGAGACTATCCGTTCTTAAAAGGGCGATGGCGCGCCGAGTGGTCCCCTCCTCCCTCTGCGTGGCCGTTCACGTCGAGGATGCTTGGCAGTAAGCAGAAGTCGGGGACGCATGAGTCGTTTCCGCACTATAGTGGCATTATGCCACTTTCAACGTCCTGTGGCATCCGGGGGTTTGCCGTTTAGGGAAGGGCCTTTGCGGATGGCCTTTGAGGCCCCTCTCCAAACTGCAAACCCCAGTATTCCATAGGATGTTGAAAGGAGAATAATGCCACTATAAGAGTCTAGTGCGGAAATGGCCTTAGTGTTATCAACAGGGACAGCAGGGACAGCCTCATTTAATCCAGCTTTAAAGTGTCCCAGTTTCCTTCTGTTCCTCCCACTTTCCCATTTGTCTTTCCACTTGCAGCAAGCTGACCACCATTTCTGCACTAGACTGTTCTAGTGCTATTATTCCACTTTCAACATCCTATGAAATCCTGGAGTTTGCAGTTTAGAGAGGGGCATTTAGAATTCTCTGCCAGAGAGCTCTTTGGCCACAGGAAACTACAAACCCCAGGATTCCACAGGATGTTGAAAGTGGAATAATAGCACTAGAACAGCGTAGTGCGGAAATGGCCTGACTTAAGGGCAAAAGTAGTATGCTTGCAGAGCCTTTCTGCCCTACACTGTTGTAATGCTGTTGTTCCACTTCCAATATCCTGTGGAATTCTGGGGTTTGTAGTTTATTGAGGCCAAAGAGCTCTCTGGCTGAGAATGCTAAGTGCCCCTCCCTAAACTGCAAGCCCCAGGGTTCTATAGAATGTTGAAAGTGGAATAGCAGCACTATAACAGTGTAGCGAGGAAAGGCCCTCAGTGGCAAGAGAGAATAGGGAGAGGGTGGAATCTCACCATTCCCAGTGAATTCAAGCAAAACCTAATTACAGCAGCCTGTTGTCATTGTGTATCTTCCTGGTATTTCCAACTTTTGGTGGGCAAATCTCTTAGGAGATATTCTTGGCAAGAGTACTTCATAGACGTTTTGCCCTTATCTTTCTCTGCAGCTGAGAGTGTGTGACTTGCCTAAGGTCACCCTGTGGGTTTCCATGGCTGAGTGGGGATTTGAATCTTGTTCTTGCAATACCCTCCAACCTTTCACAGATGAAAACTGGGGCACATTTGGACAAGCAAATCACAGTGTTACTGCAGTTTAGGCCTCCTTGGAGATACCCCTAGATATCATTTTGATATCAATAATTTGGCTCTCTTCCACCACCCCTCTCCACGTGTTTGTGAGGCCCCCGGACAAGCACAGAAGTAGGCTCGGCCACTAATTGCTGGACATTCCATTCTCCACCCAGGCAGGCCAGAAATAGCCAGATCCTTGCTTTAGGAGTCCTCTCTGCAAACACCCTCATTATGTATGCACGTTGTTTACAAAGGGACTCCCTGCCCCGAGCAGGCACCCTGGCAAGCTGAATACTCAAATGCCAAGCACTCTGCGTTTGCATACTGGCTATTTTTTTGTCAGTTCGGACCTAACTCAATCATGCTAAATTCTGACCTTTCCAAAGCTTTGTCCCGCGCCCGAAACACATTGTTTTCCCCAAGTATGGCATAGGCTGCAGTTACATTTCTCTCTATAAAAACTCCAAATTCCAAGACCTTCCTCGGATTGCTCCCGAGTTCCAGACTGCCTTGCTGCCGCTTTGCTTGGTGAGCTTCCCCTCAGCTCCACGTGTTGAGCCACATCGAACCCCAGCATCGCTCTCTATCTTCTTTCTGGGCTTCAGGAACAGGTTCCATATCACCTGAATCAACTATCCCTCTGAAAATCCCACTATCATACTCACACCTTTATTTTCCTTAGTTATCTGTGTGCATGTGTTGCTTACATTGTGTGCCTGTATTTAATAAAGATCATTCATTATTTCCAACACGGTTTGCTTCTTGACTTGGTCTGACCCCATAAACATTGGGTTACAAGATCCTGCTACATTACCCTGCCTCTCGTAGTGCCAACCAGTGCTCTTGACTAATTTCTCCATCTTGTGTAATTGTAAGGTTATTTAGGTGTCCCTCCCAGGACCCACAGCAAACAGGGTAACAACAATATGATCGAGATGACAAATGTTGTTAACCAGGAAGATCACACAAGAAGCTGCAGCGGTTTGGTCTTGCCTGACTCTTCTGGAAAGGTGATATCCCTGCCTTGTTAATTCAGTGTAAACTACTATTGCACTTTGAACTCAGTTTTCCTTAAGCCTCCAAATTTCTAGCCATGCAGTAGCTTAAAACTGCAATGGAGCCTCTAGAAATACAGTTTAGGCACCCAAGGAAAAGGAGCAGGAGCAGATATCAAGGGAATGATAGCACTGCAAATACAAGAGTTCTTGGTGTGAATGTTTTTTCACTGTCTCACTCTCTGGAATGTTAGAAATTTGGAGGCCGAGTCACTGGAGTTCTCTAGCAAAGAATTGTAAGTATTCCCTTCAGACTGTAAATCTCAAGATTCCATATAGGATGGAGTAATGACCGTTAAAGAGGTATCAAAGTATTACAGTTGTGTTATATAGATATGGTCAACATTATCTCTTGCTTTCCTTTCCATTGATTTCCAAAATGGTAGCCATGTTAGTTTGCTTGCAGTCAAAGCAACAAAGAGTCATGTGGCACCAACCATGGCTAAGCAGCAATGGACTACTGGCAGTCCTCCCGGATGCACTGAACTACAAATCCCATCAAACCCCACTGTTGTCTGTGGTAGCTAGGGCTAGTGGATGTTGCAGTCCAGCAAGCTTTGGAAGGCCACAAGTTGCCCACTCCAGGTAAGAATGAGAGATCCAAAACCACATCTGAATCAGAGCGAGCTTGGACAATCCAGGCTCCAGTTCCTGCTGAGCCATGGAACTCATGAAAGGGCACACTGTCTCAGATTTGAACTACTATGCAAAGCTGTTTTGAGGATAAAGTAGGGATGATGAAAACCAGGTATGCCTCCTTGAGTTCATGGAAGGAAGAAATGGATATACATGTAATGCCTTCATAAATACATATACAGTTGGTCCTCCACATTTGCTAGGGTTAAGGGCATAGGATCACCACAAAAGTGGAAAAATCACAAATATCAAAATGTGTATATGGTCTGTGGGAAGGAGGTCAAGGCATAGTGAGGTGAATGGGTACCCAGGGTCCAAAACAGATCAGGAAAAGTGGAAGGAAAGGGAGTAGGTTGTCATAGTAGCCTTATATTTCCTCTCTCCTACCCGTCTCTTTCTTTGGGTGTGTATGGGGCATCGGGAGAGGGTTTGTGGAGCTGAGAAATTGAGCTGTGAACTGTCCTTAGGTGGCTAGGGAGCAGATGGTGGAGGAGTAGGAATACTGGCGGAGAGTTTTTAAAGGGCTGTGTGACCTGATCAGAGTCACCAAGAGGAAAGGTTCCCCCAGAAGCATTTGAGGTGTGTGTGGCGGGGGATATCGGAGAAACTTGCAAATGATTAAATTTGTGAAAGTGAATCTTGCAAATTTAGAGGGTCACCTGTATTATAGTGTATCAATTTCTACACAGGTTTGTAAAAGCTAGACAGTCAAGAATGCTGACAGGGAAATGATTAATTAATTTGAAATGTGGTGCTGGAGGAGAGTTCTGCGGATGCCATGGACTGCTGGTAAGACAAGTGGGTGCAAGGGCACTTTAAGCCTGAGTTCTCACTAGAAGCCAAGAGGGTCAAACTAAGGCTCTCCTATAGGGTGCATATCACAAGAAGACACGATTCACTGGGAAAAATGATAATATTTGGTAAAGATGAAGGCAATAAAAAAAGGGGAGAATATGTTACAGGTGGACTGGGTCAATTAAGGAAACCAAAACCCTGAACTTGCAAGACCAGGGCCATTTCTGTATTAGACTGTTATAGTGCTATTATTCCACTTTCAACACCCAATGGAATTCTGGGGTTTGCAGTTTACAGAGGGACCCAAGGGCCTTGAGCATAGTGGAAATGGGAGTGCGTCATGCAGACCACTCCTGACATTTACGCGACGCTCAAGGGGCCCTTTTGCTTGTAAACTGCCATGCGAAAAGTGCTATTGTAAAGGGCTTACTGGTACTTTTCTCTCAGATGGAGAAGAACGGAGCGCTGAGTTCTGGCATTCTAGCTACTTCTGGTTACCACCTTGAGAAAGGAAATTCCTCCCTGAGGGGAAGAGAAAAGAGAACACCTGTCCAATCAGCAGCCATTACACAGCAGAATATGAAGCCAAGTGGCAGAGAGGACACATACAGCAATGGGGGTGGACTTTGCTCAACCCAAAGGAAAAAACATCCATTTTAAACACAAGCCTCACAAGCCTGGGGTAAGGAATGCAAGGAAATGGGAATAAGAGAGTTGTGGGTGTGGGGGAGGCAAGCAAGTGCCTCACAAATAATCAAATTTGGGAAGGTGAAACCTGTGAATGTGGAGATCAGACTGTAAATGTGCATATCCTGAGCTAACTTACACAGACATGAATGTCGATGGTTGCTTTTGGAGCATTTTCTTGTATCAGACCCAGGAACAAGATGGTAGCAGAAAATGTGTTAGCAAACCAAAAAAACTTCCTTAAAGTCATCACATGACTACTCTTCATGACTACAACTTTAAGACAAAAAACAGGAGAGAATGTGTGGATTTGAAAGATTTTAATCCCAGGCTTCAGGCTGCTAAATAGACATAAATCCCGCCATACATTAAAAACAGACCTGTATTGATTGCTTGATATCCTTCACTGAATGCATGTCATGAGCTGCCAATTAATGCTGCCTGAACACAATGAGTCACATGCTTTGTTGAAGATAAAAGGTTCCAACTTGCCTGAGAAAAATCAAATCATTTCCAGCCAAAGGTTGGATATATTTAAGAGGCTTTGTCTGCATTTACACCCAGTATAATGCTTTGAACTTTCAATTGCCAAGTATATAGCTATGTCCATATTAGATCAACTCATGGAGAATACGGTAATAAATGGCTAGCAGTCAAGATGTCTCCATATCATTATAAATATCAGAGGTAGCACATCTTTAAATGCCAGCTGCCAGGGAAACTGAGCAGGAGGGTGCAATTGCTCCTTTGTCTTGCTCATGGGTTTTCCATAGACACCTAGTCAGCTACTATGGGATACAAAATAGGCCATGATGAGGGTGGGTAAACTGGGGCACAGGGACCACTTGGGAGCCCTTTGGACCCTGAAGTACAGTATCCAGAGCCCCACAAAGCCTTTTTTTTTTCACCTACCAACCAGCCAAACCAACCCCAAAGTAACCACAAATGTAGCAGTTTACTTCCCCCACTCCCCAGAGCTCCCCATTCCTGCAAATGCCTCCAAACAAAAATGGTCAAACAATGGCCAAAATGGCCAGAAATGATGCAACATCATATCTGGTGGTACTGAAATGCAAGGATGCAGTCCACCTGGGAGGAAGGTGCAGGAAGGGAAGAAATAGCTCTGCGTCTTCTGCAGTTGTCTACACCTTCTGTCCTAGATAAAGTGGAAAAGTGGCCACTGAAATGGAAGCCCCTAGTCTCCACTGCTTCCTTTGTGTGAGTTGTAGGATGTTTTTCAAGCCCAGTGAAAATTTCAGTATGTTTTAGAATATAAAAATAAAGGAGTGGAGACCCTGGAGTATAAAATTTTTAGTATAAAAATTGCCCGTGTCCAATAGAGTATTTATGCATTCAAGAATATAGCGTGATCGACCCAAACGCCCCAACCAGAAGACAAAAGATTGAATGAAAGTAAAAGGAAATCAGGTAAAATTAAATTGAGTAAGAAGGTTGGATTTGGGGTGTTTGGGGATGGAACATGCTGTACTTCTTAGAGACCCAGCATGATGTAGTGGTTTGAGCCTTGAATTATGGCTCTGGAGAACAGAGTTTGATTCCCCGCTTGGCCATGGAAACCCACTGGGTGACCTTGGGAGCATCATGGTCTCTCAGCCCCACTCTATGATAGGTTCACCTGTTACTTTGATGGAGAAACCCTGTCCTGGGGTCTACAGTTTGATATTAAATATGATTCCGTGTGCCTGAGAGGTTGCCCGGATGAGCACGTAGGCAGCCACGGTCAAATGACCAAAAACCAGGTCGGGCCAGTAAAAGCCCCAGTCATGTAGCCCCAGGAGACCTCAAGATGTGTAATCCCACAATAAACAAAGGGTCCTCAGCCCCAAGACACCGACTTGAGGGGATTAGCATGTGTGCCCCGAGTTGGGCAAATACCCTACCAAGCAAGAACTATTTACATGAAGTCATACCACAAACAAATGCAGTCGAAGATCCTGAGACTTTGGCAACCCCTTTTAATCCCATCATGCAAAGGAAGTTACCATTGTGGAGCTTTATTCCCACTCCAACACCCATTGTTCTCCCGGGGAGAGGATTAGTCCTCCAGGTACTTTTCCCCCTACAAATAGTCCCAGTTTCTGAGCGTTTCTTTGGATCGCTCCCAGTCACCCCAGCAGACCGTTGCTCCATCTGTCGAGTAATCCCCTCAGTCTTCTCCATGCTCAGCCCCACTTCTCCGCTGCCTTCCCGGACTCAGGACTTCAGGAAAAGGTGCAGTATTACCCCAGCTGTACCCCTTCAATACTCTCCTATCCAATGTCCTCTCTTTTGTTTCTTAATAGCTCTTGAGTGCGTGTGTGCGTGATTGTGTTGGTGCGTGAGAGTTTTATTCAATAAAATCATTTACTGGACATTTTCATTTGGTTTTTGGCTTGGCCTGACCCCGTAAAAACTGGATAGAAAGACCCTGCTAAGTTATCCTGCCTCCCTCATTGCTATTGCCTATGCTCTGGCTAGTTTCCATTCCCCATCACGTGAAGCACATTGAGGTGTCCTCCAAGTGACCCCAGAAATCAAGGTAACACACCTTAAGGTTGCCATTAGTCAGAAATGACTTGAAGACATGCCACCACCACCACCACGTAAAATTCTCCCTCCACATTCTTGGGTCTGACCTTCATGAATTTGATTATTTGCAAGATGCCTGCTTGCTTCCCTCCATTCTCCCCCTCCCATGCCCTGGCCTTTCGCCCAGGAGCAAAAGCAGGGCACACAGGTGACAGGCAAGAGAATGGAGGAGCCCCTCGCTTGGAAGTTAACCCCTCCATTTGGTTTTCTGTTGTCCATGTGGACAGAAAGAAGGCAGGGCACACAAACAAGAGGCAGTCAAATGGAGGTGGGGAAGTGCTTTCCCCTCCATTCACTTGCCTGCCACTTGCGTGGGCAGAACGAAGGCAGGGCCTATGGGCAACAGGCAGCTGAATGGAGTGAGCTGAGTCTTTCCTTCCCTTCACCTGCCCATCGCTTGTGTGGGCAGAAAGAAGGCAGGGTGTGTGGGAGACCGGCCAGAGAATGGAAGGGGAATCCCCAGGAAGAAATGGGAGGGGGATGTTCACTTGGGTGGGGGGACACATTTGGTTTTTGTTTTTACTTTCACAAGGGGTCTGCACCCAGAACCCTCACAAAAGTCAAGGGGCCACTGTACTTCTTGCCTTAGTGGGTTATTCTTTGGCCATTTCCACACTAGACTGTTATAGCGCTATGATTCCACTTTCAACATCCTATGGAATCCTGGGGTTTGCCGTTTCGGGAGGGGCCAGCCATCCCGTCCCAAAACTGCAAACCCCAGGATTCCATGGGATGTTGAAAGTAGATTCATAGCGCTATAACAGTCTAATGCAGAAATGGCCTCTGGCTCAGATGGTTTTCAGCACCACAGAAGAAATTTCTATTTCCACCAGATAGATCCAACCTTCTGATCACCAGTGTATCTTTCATCAGCTTGCTGTAACATACTTTCCTAGAAAAAGGTTAGACACCATTTTTGCTCCTGATACTTTACACTGGCCTAAATTAATACATAAATAAATAAATAATACCATTATGGCAAAAATTCATATATCCTTTGGAATGTTTATTTTTCCTAGATGTTTTTATTTATAAGGGAAAATGTATATGGTAGATGCAGGATATTTTTTATATATAATTTTTTTACTTCTGTACAAGTAACAGTGTTGTACCATGACCTTCATTGTAGGTTGTCCTTCTTACATATTCTGCGAGACAAAAATGCAGATAAAACATCCCACTTTAGTGCATGAGGGTCAAAATGCCAGGGCCTTTCATTGCCTGGTCCAATGAAATTCAGTGTTCAGGTCACCAAGCAGCTTCCAAAATGGAACTGTAAACTTTAGTTATGGTGATGGCTGATGCAATAGTCTCTCCTTTCATGAAATTTGTGCTGTTGGAGAGAATATGAGCACAGCATCTTCGCTGTAAATCCGTTTGCATTTCCCAAATAAATATCTCTTTTTGAGATAAGCCATAAAAAACAAAAGAGAAGGGAAGTGGTACCTTTTTATTTGCCTATTAAAACATCAAACCAAAATGAGCACATTTGCTGCAACTGTATACCCAGCAGGGCATGAAAAATGAAGATGTGGGAAGAGAGAGATAGAGTGCAAAGAAATGACCATATATCAAATCAGAAGACCATAAAAGAGGGTGAGAAAGCAAAAATTGAATGCTGTTGCCCATCAGAATAACAAAAGGCTCTGTTGATCAAGGAACAGAATCAAAAGGGTGAAAGTAAAACAGAAATGAAAAATGAAACAGGAGAGTTATAATATTACATCATATTATAGTTTTTATGAGAGATTGTGTCCCATGCTGCTCTGGAAATATAAGTGTCAGCCTGAAAGTCTGAGGAGCTTATTCATGCACACATTTTTAGTCAATTTTTCTGAAGGAGTTGCTTTTTCGCAAAACTTTCCAAGGCAGCTAAAAATAACAGCCGGCATCCTGTTCAATATTTATGAGAGCTGGACTAAGGCTCTCATAACTGCTGAGATTCACATTTATAGAATCATAGAGTTGGAATTTATATTCATTAATGACCAAATGTGACCCAAAAAACTACCTCTTAAGCTAGGCAAGACCCCAGCGAAAGGGTTTCTAAGGTGCTGTAGATCAGGACTCTGGGAAATGAATCTGTCCTAATCATAGAGCAAATTGAGACAAGCAACCACAGCAGGACCCAAGGACTCTCTCCAGCTGCCTATTCTCAGCATGCCCCACAAACAGAAGAGTGCTGCTGCCTTTATTTCCCAACAGTTGGGGAACTGCCTGACTCAAGAGGTAGGCTGTTTGGAGATGGCATAGGCCAACATAGCTAAGTCAACAGAATTTTGTCATTGTAGCTATGTCTGATGATAAGTGGTCCTCAACCAACATGTGAAAATTGAGAGTACAGTGAGCCCTCCACTTTTGTGGAGGTGTTACTCCAGCTATGGCACTGTTGGTGAGGACCCCAGATATCGTTTTGATATCAAACAATTCGGCCTTGCTTGACCTTTCTCCAGCTACCTCACTCCACGTGTTTGCGAGGTTCTCCGGACAAGCACGGACAGGGCGCGGCCACTAATGGTTTTACATTCCAGACCCTATTGAGGCCAGCAACTCAAGCCTCGCTCGTAGCTTCAGGGAACTTCCCACTGCAAACCTTACAATAGCTGCACGGCTTTCAGCCAAACCAGTCCTTTTAGACAGGACGTTTACTTACTGGCCAAACTATTGTTGTCAAGCGCTAAGCTCATCATGCAAACTTGACCTTTCCAAATCCTTTGTCCAGCTCTAAACTCCCTTTGTTCTCACCTGGCATGCCATGGCCGGTAGGCACAAACTCCCCTATAAAAACCCCTCATTTCCAAATGATCTTTGGACTACTTTGGACTTCCATTCCACCTTGCTGCTGGTCGTCTAAGGAAACTCCCCTCAGCGAGCCCCGCTGAGCTTTCTTCTCCAGAACGCCACTTCTCTCCAGGACTACGAGACCAGGTGTCGTATTGCCTTTCCTGAAAGCTCTCCGTTTCTATTTCCCAGTTAGTTAGTTTATGACTTGTCTTGTGTGTGTTTCTTGTCTTTAATAAAATATTTATTACTTTGAAAACCTTGTCTAGCCGCTCTCTGACCCACCGCTGTATACATAGGGTTAAAGATCCTTGCTAATATTACCCTGCCTCTCGTCTAGCCAAGAGAGTGCTCCAGCTAAATCCCCCCCCAATTTGTGTTTTATTTTGTTATCTGGGCGCCCCTCCCGGGACCCCAAACATACAGGGTAACAGAGATTAAGGATGCAAGACCCCTGTGAAAGTGGAAAAATGTGAAAAAAAAATCCTCCAGTGTAATTCTATGGCCCTCTAAAGTCCTCCAGTGTAATTCTATGGTCAATTTCTGGCAGATGCGGGCCATGGAGTCACATTGAAAGAGCTAGAGAAGTATTCCTCTCTAGAAATCTCTAGGTTCTCCAGTGCAACTCTATGGTTCACTTCTGGTGGAAGTGGACCATAGAATAGTGCTGGATGTCCTAGAGATTCATAAAAAGAATATGTTTGTTTTATGGCATGGGCAAACAGAGTAAGAATTTTTAAAAATAATAAAATAAATAAAACATCCTGCAAATAATCAAATCGGTGAACCTGTGAAAGTGGAGGGCCCACTGTAATGTTAAATTAAAATACTGCAATTTTTTTTTAAAAAAAAAATACAAAGCACAGTAGAAAATGCAGCAACATAAGAAGAGTAATGGCAACAGTACAATCAATCATCCATCCAAAGACTGGAAGGAAGAAAATGTTTTCCACCTGTCCTTGGGGTAATATTCATAATTTGATACCTAGCATGGCAAATGGAGACTTTTAGGTGTGAATTAGGTGATCTTGAATCTTAAGAGACAGAGCTACTATTTGAGTTCTCTACTTGATATCAAATGGGTTCACCAACCATTTCCCCAATAAAGGCTGGTGGCTTCCATGTTAGTGGGAAGGTGAATCCACTCCAGGTTTTAGTCCAAGCTTTAAAGAATATATTCAAAGTGCAGAACCTATTTTGGATTCAGAGCCTTGGATAGCTACTTCTGTTATTGTTACGTGCCTTCAAATTCACCTATGGTGACCCTGTCATAGAGTTTTGTTGGCAAGATTTATTTAGAGAAAGTTTGCCATTTTCTTCTGAGACTGAGAGGATATGACTTGCCCAAGGTTACTCAGTGTGTTTCTCCAAGGCTTAGCAGAGACTGAAACCCTAATATCCAAGAGGTCTAGTCCAACACTTAAACCAGTAGACCTCCATGCGTGTATGCGCATTCAAGTCACATGTCAAGTTACAGAGATCCCATAAATTTCATTGGGTTTTCTTAGTCAAGGAATAGTCAGAGGTGGTTTTGCCAGTTCCATCTATTAGGGTGAAACCCAGAATGGATTCACTTCGCCATTGACATAGAAACAAACAGTCCCATTGCCAAAAGAAATTAAAAAACTTATAGCATCTTATAACTTTCTCTTTGTAGGAACGCGCTCAGAATATTGCATGTCACTTTAGACTTATTTGCTTTGTCCTGAAGCCACTGAGGACACAGTCTAACTCTCTTCACATCCAGAACAGATTTAACATATGTACAAATAGAGGATTTTCAGTTAACAAGTGATTGTCTTTCAGGGCAGTAAAGTTTTAATTTTATTTGACTTTGTACAAATATATCTTGGCAGTTTCCCCAGAAACTCTAGCTGACGAAGGATATTCAAAACAGGAATATATCCAGAAATTCTATGCTGACAATCTCCTATTCCTGTTTTGCAATTATTGTTTGGTTATTGACAACTTTGTGTTTCAGTTTTGGTTGATTCTGTTGTTGCTGATTTCATAGAACTGCCATCATTCCTGTTCTATGTTGCTACTTAACTGTTTTTCTATTCATTGTGACCATTCAACCTCCTTATCTGTTGAATGTATATATTGTCAAGTGGGCCTTATTTTATACAGATCTCCACATGCACACAGTTCACAATTGTTTTAGAGCATTTTAAACGGTTTTAATATGTCAGTTCTTAAAAACTAGTTAAGCTCTTTAAAATATTTTTTAGCCATTTCCATTGTTTCCATTGTTTTAAAGTGATTATGTTGATTTTATTGTAGTCTGCCCTGAGATCATTAGATGCCAGGATATATGCATCTTAAGTAAGTAAGTAAATAGGTCTTTATAGTTCTCTGTTTATATATAATTTGTGTTGCTCTTGGTTATTCCAGGAGCATTTTATAATGCTGTATTATTTATATCTTCTTTACTGATTTACATCACAGTTGTGTGCTTTCTCACACTTTTGGCTCTTTGGATTTGATTCCAGCTGCTCTCATTTAGGCCATTTCTGCACTTATAATTTCTGCACTTATGTTATAGTGCTATTATTCCAGTTCCAACATCCTGTGGAATTCTGGGTTTTGCAGTTTACTGAGGCCAAAGAGCTCTCTGGCTGAGAATTGTAAAGGCCCCTCCCTAAACTGCAAAGCCCAGGATTCCATTGGATGTTGAAAGTGGAATAATAGCACTATAACACTGTAGTGCAGAAATACCCTTAGAGTTAACCAATTCCACTGATACAGACATCACCAACCACCACTGCATTTCCCTTTGTCCTGTGGCAGCAGCCAGCCAAGGCTTACAGCTCCCTAATTAGTGTCTTATCAGCAGCCACAGACAAAGTTTGTAACAGCTTGTTAGCAAATTACCTGTTGTCGTTTTGCCAGTCCAGGTTCATAATAAATCCAGAGCGACAGTCCAGCAGCAAAATCCATTTACACTGTGAGGGTCAAAGTTTCCAGGAACGTGAGCAAGGGATCTGTATGTGAGACATGCTGCTTCCACTGATAATATCAATTGTCTGCAACAGCGTCTTTCCATCTCTCCCCCAGCTTTTTGCCAGACTGATGCATCCTTACTATATAAATGCTTCGAGTCTTCTGGATTCTCCCTCTTTCACCTATGCTGGCTGCAGTAAGAATTGTCCCATTCATGTCTGTGTGTTGTGGTTGTTGGGAAGGGTCCTGTCTGGGTTCTGGGATGGGGGCATGACACCCTTGGTCTTTTGCTCCTTTCCTTTCTCTTCCTGGTTTCCCTGTCCTATCTGGCTGCACTCTCTGTTCTTCTAAGAAGAATGTACTTTTGTTCACTGTCCCTGAGGTCATAGCCTCCATGGGAAGGGGCATCTCAACCCCACCCCATTGCGTACCCTTTTGATCAAGCCCACAGCCACTCATGTAGAGAGAAGGATCTTTATTTTAAGTTCTAAGAGACTTTTGATGGGAAACTGGACAGTGCGCCAATGAAAGTAGTGGCTTAGGAATATGGATCTTGATAGGGTCCTGCTAAGTAGTTGCAGGACAAGGAATCCAGGAAGGGATAGGTTGTGGGGGGTGGGTGGGTGACCACACAACACAGTTATATCAACTTCATACTATTATAACTGTGTGAGCTCCATGCTACTGAATACTGGGGTTTGTAGTTTTGTGAGACATTTAGAACCTTCTGTTAGCCACCTCTAATGCTTGAGATCAAGAGAGAACATAAAAGAATTCTAAATCCCTCTCAACACTGTACTCAGTAACTGCCTAAACATCCTCACAAATTCATTAGTACTTTTTCTCTATGGAGTCAGAAGACCCATCCAGGCCTCAACAAGCCCTTTTACTCTCTACTTTGGAAGTGTTATCTTTTCTTAGAGTTAGACCAAGGCAGTTGCTGCCCTACACTGCTATAGTGCTATTATTCTACTTTCAACATCCTGTGGAATTCTGGGATTTGTAGCTCTCTGGCTGAGAATTCTAAATGCCCTTCCCTAAACTGCAAACCTCAAGATTCCATTTGCTCAATTAGGAGGCCTACGAGAGGGAGGTAACCTAATGAGATCTTCCACCAATGTTTATGGGGCTCTTGCAGGAAAGAACCAGATAGAGATTCCAAATGTAAACTAAAATATGATTTATTGAGAAGTTCAGTCATGTACACAAAAGATCCAAGCACTCACACACTCACAAGAGCTAACCAAAGGATAAAGGGAGGAAAGTTGTTGATAGTGGAGTTTTAGGGAATGGGCAATAATTACTGGTCCAAAGAGCAGCAAAGAAAGCATATGGCTTAGACATGCACCTAAGGACAGTACTTGTTTGGGAAGCAGAGCAACAGCATGACATCCAGCAAGTGAGATGCTGCATCAGACTGCCCAAAATTGAGGGTTTTTATACCCAAAATCTGCCTGGAAGGCATGAGTGTGAATGGCTCTCTGGCTGAGCAAACAGTGTTAAGTTGCAACGTAGACAATGTGGTCTGGACGGAGTTAATGGTCTTAGCGTTGAGTGACAAAGAGTTAATGGTTGTTGTAACAGCTCTGTAATAGTGGACAAGCAAGGGAACAACAAAGAGAAGGTGTTAGGAAGAAGGACTGAAACAATCAGTGTTTTGGTGGGAACTTCCCATCACTACTGAGTGCTAGCAGACACATTACAGCTTTAGTTTCAGCCTATTATCTCTGGAGTTACCTGGTGATTAGCCTGACAATGACTTTGGCTACGCCTAGAGGGAATCTTCTGATCCACTTTGCAGCACACCTGTTGAGCCAGTAATTTTCCTTTGCCCAGCCTGGCCTTACAGTCATATCAGGGTCCATTTTATATCAATGTCAATTAATATGTCTTGCCAATTAAATAATATTGTGCCAATTAAACCATATCAAATCTGGGGGTGTGCAGGCCAGTAACACATCCTCCACTAGAAGTGTTGGGTGGCTGGGGAGAAAAGAGGAATTTCTCTCTCTTTTTAAAATGAGATATAAATTCTAGGAGAGTAGAATGGCCAGCTTCTAAGAAAATGGTTCTTGTTTGCCCTCATATTATTGTGAGAATAAAGATTGGGAGGCAGCACACACACACAAACTTCGTCTCATGGAATGTGTGATTTTGTGAATCAGACTAAATGAAGAAGATTCATGAAAATGTTGAGCTTTCTGAGGTTCTCTCATAATGAAATTCTTAGACTTTTCCAGCTGAATCTTCTCAAAAAGTGAAACCATGAGGCATGACAGGCAACGTCAAGGGAAATTAAGAAAACTCACACTCTATTAGGAGGCACCAGGTGGGAAAAGATATGTGCTCCCTCCATACACCCTCAAATACTTCCTTCCGAATGATTTTATTGCTCATGAAACACAGCACATTAATAGCCATTAGGAATTTAAGTACTCTCAGAAGTAGAAATAAGCTGGGATTCTCAAAAGGCAGCTTTCTTCAATAGCCTTGGGTGCATTCTGTTTAAAAGGGGATGGAAATAGAGAAACGTGATCATATAAAAAAGAGATGGCATTCCTTTGATGAAGATACCTGTAGATTCAAACCTGTAAATCCAGTAGCAGGGCCAAAGTTTCACTGTGGAGGGATGTGTTTGGGCCAAAGTTCTGCATGGCATATACAAGACATAAACAGCTGGTGTGTTCAGGATTGTGCCTCCTCAGCTGCCAAGCTCTGGGGTGCTGCTGCTCCTGCTCTTGAACAACCATGGAAGGGTAGGAGGAGGGAGGGAGAAGATGGAGAAATTGAGAGTCCAGAGGAAGCTAGTAGCTTCCATATCTTATGAGGAAATCACTCCAGGCGTGGACCAAAATTTGAAGATGCCATCCAAGCACTGAACCCATTTTGGAGATACAATTCAGCACTCTGGACAGCTCTTTCAAAGTACAGTTGGTCCTCCATCCACATCCACTAGGGTTAGAGGTGCAAGACCTCTGCAAAAGCAGAAAAAATGCAGTGTTGTGTGTCTGTGGGAAAGAGGCTGAGGTGCGGTGCAGAGAATGGGCACCCAGGGTCCAAACCAGGCCAGTGAAAGAAGAGCGAAAGGGGTTCGTCAGCATAGGAGCCCCGTACTTCATCTCTCTCACTCACCTCCTTTCTTGGGTGTGGAGGGGCATCAGGAGAGGGTTTGTGTTGCTGAGAAATTGGACTGTGAGCTGTCCTCAGCTAGTCAGGCAACAGCTAGTGGAGGAGGAGGAGGAGGATCAGAAGCAGTTTTTTAAAGGACTGTGTGACCTGATTGGAGCCACTGATAAGGAAAGTTGCCCCCAGAAAGAAATGTCTGGGGGCATGGGCAGAGGATTCTATTCTAGCTAATCCTACTGTAGCTATGTGTACCTGTCTAGAAAAGGATAGGTAAATAGCAGCTGCCTTCGGAATTCCACAGTGGGCATGTGTAAACAGCAGAACAGCAAGAAAAGGGGAGTGCAGATAAACCTGTCTCACAAGTTATCCCAACATGTTAAAAACAGCATGGCTCTATAGAACAAAATGAAAATCATTTTTTTTAAAAAAAGTGGAAGCTGGTAAAAGAAAAAGTCATCCTAGGATGCATTTCGAAGAAGCTTTCATGTGGTTCCTGGAAGGTTCAAAATGTTTTTGTTTACTGATGTAAAGCTTACTGGACCTGTTTTTTCCCACTGGACATGTGCACATTTCAAGGTTTGAATAAAAAGTCTTCTGAAACATGTTGAATGGCTCTGCTTTTTCGTGGTGTAGGAAACTATCCCTATTCTTTTGAATCTATTTCTGCCCCAGTACCAAATTTCCTGTTAAAGAAGTCATGCTGAGGAACACATCTACTTCATTAACTGAAGTATACTTGTACAGGTTAAAAGCAGGAATGGATTCACCACCAGACTGACATGGGAGTCACCATGGGAGAGGACTGTCTTTCTTCCCTGATGCACTTCACTATAGAGAGAGGGAGAGAGAGAAAGACCAACAAAATTCAACAACGTTCATCTTCCTCTCTTTCAAGCAAACTGTATTGGGAATGCAAGGCAGTCCTTACTGCTCAGTTATCTCCCTCTGTCCCCCATCACAGAGGCCCCATGGCCCTTGACAGACAGCAACAGGGAGGTTTGGAGCAGGGTGCAAGGAGCTAGGGGGCAATCTCCCCCACCATCCTTTCCCTATTCCTTGCAATGTACTCCTTTGGCATTAATTGTCTTGGTTTGGGACATCCACCACGTTCTTAGCATAGGCCATTTCCGCACTAGACTGTTAATAGCGCTATGATTCCACTTTCAACATCCTATGGAATCCTGGGGTTTGCAGTTTCAGGAGGGGCCAGCTGGATTCCATAGGATGTTGAAAGTGGAATCATGGCGCTATTAACAGTCTAGTGCAGAAATGGCCATAGTCTTTGTTCCTATGTTGTTGAAGGACTACATCTGCATTGATGATACATCATCAGCCCAGCACTGTTGTCTGCCAGCATGTTTTCCAGGCTTTTTGTAGAAATCACAACTCCTGTGGAAAAGCTGCACAGACACTTGCCAATTGACTGGTGGCAATTTTGATCACATCTGTTAATTTAGTCGTCCAGACTGTATGTGAACATTCTTGACTGGTAAATTAACCACAGCGAAGTGGAAAACAGAGTGAGAAAGCTGGCATCAGTGCTGGGGAAATGAGAACAGCTGTCCAATAGTGCTCCCTTGAGGCAGCAGACATGAAGTGTTCTGCCAACCTAATTCAATCAGCATTGCTAATTTTGGCCTACCCCAATTACAGTAAAACTGAAACCTGGTGATACATCTAGTTCATACATTTGTTTTAGTTTATTCCTAAAATATTTCTAGACTACTTTCATATTACGAAAGGAAGACTAATATCCTAAATGATTCACACAATTCAGTCCAAAGAAACATACCCTACAACTGTCCCAATTTGCAGGGATGGTCGTCCCACTGTCAACCCACCTTTCCTGTTATTTTTAAAATGTCTCAGTTTTTCTTGCTTTCTCCCATTTTCCCCATTTGTCCTCAGCTTACTTCAGCACTGCAAACTGAGTCCAAAGTGCAAAAGTAGTTTGCACTCCATTAACTCATCCAGGCAGGTGGTGAGAGAGGAGAAAAGAGGAAGGGGTGAAATCTTGCCCTTCCCTTTAGACTCAGGCAAATGTAAACTGCTGCAGTCTCTCCTAGCTTTTGTGTTCTTCCTCATTAATAATTTTTGCCATATTGACCACACTGTGATGTTGCTTGGCCACAGGTGCCCCAGCTTTCATTTGTGAAATGCTGGAGGGTATGAAAAAAGAATAAAGACACAGTCAAATTATTCCACTAAAAAGAATCATAAGCTGTGGAGGCCACCTAGCAAAAAATCATCTAGAATGCAAAGCAATAAGAACAGCTGTTACTCATTTGGGATTGCTCAAAAACTCTGAAAACATAAAAACATGATAGCCATGTTTAAATATTTGGAGGGATGTCATGTCAAGGAGGGAGTGGGCTTGTTTTTCACTGCTCCAGAGACTAGGAGAAGGAGCGATGCATTCAAACTGCAGGAAAGGAGATTCCACCTGAACCTCAGGAAGAACTTCTTGATGGTCAGAGCTGTTCAGCAGTGGAAGATGCTGCCAGGGAGTGGGGTGGAGTCTCCTTCTTTGGAGGTTTTTAAGCAGAGGCTGGATGGCCATCTGTTGGGAATGCTTTGATGGGTGTTCCTGCATGGAGGGATGGAGTTGGACTGGATGGCCCCTGTGGGAACACACATCAAAGCATTCCTAACAGATGGCCATCCAGCCTCTGCTTAAAAACCTCCAAAGAAGGTTTTAGGAAGGGGCCTAAACTGCAAACCCCAGGATTCCACAGGATGTTGAAAGTATAGCACTATAACAGTCTAGTGCGGAAATGGCCTACTTTTGCACTTTGGACTCAGTGTGCAGCAACTGAATTAAGGTGACTGCAAAGGGGAAAGTGGGAAGAGGAGAAACTGAGACATTTTAAAAGCAGCTGAAAAGGGGGAACAAAAGAGGATTGATTGGAACTGTCCCCACCAAATTGGAATAGTTAGAAAGTAAGCCCTGCACTAACTCTTCAGTTTGGTTATGGCTGATAACTAGCCCTGGAAATCCTAATCTAGATACTTCGTTGTGAATTTTTATTTAATTCATACCCTACCTTGTTACACCCCTACTCCATGGTACAGTCTAATGGGGGAGAAATATCATTTAATTGGTGATATCATTTCTAATATAAAAACCACACACTTATGCCTGGAAGGCCTGTGGACAAGGATTCTAGCTGGAAGCTGCATGCAAAGACACATGACCTCAGCATGGCCAGGTCGTAAATTCAAAAGGATTAGCTGGAAAGTCCCAGCACTGATGGTCTTGCGATAATCTCCTCAACAACCCAACCTTCAAGTTCAATAGCAAATGAAACTGCCTCAGTGAAGCAACTGAAAGTCATCAACCTGTAACCTCTTCTCACAAAAACTCCCCTTTGTTCCCTCACCTGCCCAGACATAAGAGCCTATCGTGGCTCCCATCAATGCTTTGTCATCTGAAGTTAAGACAATTAGTCCATTCTGGACCTGTTTTGTTTGCTCTGCCAGAGAGCAATTAACAAATTCCCCTTCAGGGCAGGAAACAAGGTACTTAAATCCTACATCCAAGCCTGATAATAAGTAGCACCTTGGACGCACATAGGGATGTCACTCCTTCTGTTGGCTCCCTGGTTCTTGTGCCCTTGCTACCCTCCAATTGTCGTTTGAAGCATCTCACTTTGATCCTCTGCTCCTGGAATGGTAATGATCACCCACTTTACCCCAAAATCTCTCATTATCCAACCTTTCTCCCCTTTACCTTTGCTAGCATTGTTGGTTCGTGACACTGCTTGCTTGCCTGCATGTGTTTGTGAATTCCCCCAATAAAGACATTCTCTTGACTTTCAACTGGTGTCTGAAAGGTTTCATGGCTAACCCCCTCTCACAGCCCTCCTTTGAGCATCTTTCTAAGGACACACTGGCACTGCTGAAGGACCTCAAGGTCCTCCACCTTTTGGGGTAGCAACCTTCCTCCCAATAGAGACTCAAAGTGGTTTACAATATAATCTTAGCTGATGCCTGAAACAAATAAACTCGTCAAGGGCATTCACATGTAATCATCATCATCATCAATAATAGACTGAATATATATAAAGCTAAAAAGACTGCATTTTTGTCATGAAAGTACTCTCTGTTGTAATCTTACACAAACACTCTTCTGAAATATATTTTCATATAAGCAATTTAATATCCCTTGTGGGAGTCACCAGTTGCATACCTAAGCCAGCTAAGACCATGTGTACTGCACTCTCAGCCACTTTGAGCTCTCCTCTATAGTTACCCTGAACACATTTGATTCCAAAAGATATGCAGGTGAAACCCCTATGATTATTGGTTTAGCCTAGTGGAGGGGGCTGTGCTTGAGGGCTGAGTTCGGAAAGAGAGCTGGAGAGCAATTTCAGTTGCTAGAGCTACCCTTTTTACTTTCCATAAGGGCAGTGGTATTTTCAGTTGTGTATGTAAGGAGGAAACAAAAAGGCTAAATTCTTCGTAGTGTAAATTTTATATTGCCTTTGCTTCTATTTTGTACTTTTTATTTAGAGCTTTAAGGTTGCATCAAATGTTGCAATAATGCTGAGAAGCACAGGCAGAAGAGTCCCTGCAATCAAGTTCTGTACTGACACCTCACTGGATGCGAGGAACTTTTGGAACCGTGTATGTGTGTCAAATTTAAAATATAATTTATTGTATCATTATATATATAGACAGAGAGAGAGAGAGAGAGATTTAAAGTACAATTCTGCTTGCAATAATTAAAGTTGGCTCCACTTATCCCAGAAGGAGGTACAGTGTGCCCTCTGGTGGCACAACCTCTGCACACACAAATGCGAGCTCGGACAAAGGCCATTTCCGCACTACACTCTTATAGTGCAATTATTCCACTTTCAACATCCTATGGAATCCTGGGGTTTGCAGTTTCAGGAGGGGCCGGTCAGCCCTTCCCAAAACTGCAAACCCCAGGATTCCATAGGATGTTGAAAGTGGAATAATCACACTATAAGAGTGTAATGCGGAAATGGCCAAAGGCTTGTGTCCCATTATCGTCAATAGATATACTGGGTCCATGCACACACCTTGCATCCATTGATGGTAATGGGACAGAGCATTCACACAGACACAACAGAATTTTAAATTAACCTACCTTATTTGGGTGTGGTAGAGAACCATTGCTGTCTTATTCTTTGCTTCAGGCAGCAAATGTCTTGGACCAGCCTTGTTTATATCAGTAAGTCCAACTGTCCACTTCTGGGAGTCTCACACATTCATCTTCATGATTTGTTGACCATGGCATTTTGTCCCCAACAGCCAGATTCATGGGAAAGATCAGTTCCCCCCTTCAGTGGAGATCTTTCATGCACAAGTTGCCAGAGAAACATTAAGTGGTGAGCCATCAAGAGGTCAGTACAACCAGCAAGCGAAAGGTCCAGTTCTTGGATGTACTCAGGATTAAACTGCAAACCACAGTGGTTAACTAAAAAGTCACCACAGCAACAGTGCTAACACTGAACTGTCATCCTCTGTGTTTTTAATGCTGTGAGATTTTTGTTTGTACAGCGGGTTCCTTTTCTCAAAGGTGAATTTTTAATTGGATGCTTGGGAAGAATACCCATTGAACTTAACTGGACCTGTTTCAGACCAGAGGTACACAACTGTACTATGAATTCCATGTTTCAGTTTTTCCCTGAGTAACATGAGAACTGATATTCAAATGGTGGATAACATTTCCACCAAACTAAACATAACTGAAAATGATGCCAGATCCTAAACACCCTGGCAAATTCTAAAGAAATCTTTACTCATAAGGACTTTCAAAGAATCATAGAGTTGAAAGAGACCACAAGGGCGATTGAGTCCAACTTCCCTGCCATGCCATCAAAACATTCCTGATAGATGGCCATCCAGCCTCTGTTTAAAAAACTCCAAAGAAGAAGACTCTACCTCACTTCACGGCAGTGTATTCCATTGACAAACTGCTCCACTGTCAGGAAGTTCCTTTTAATGTTTAGATGAAATCTCTTTTCCTGAAGTTTGAAGCCATTGCTCCATGTCCTAGTCTCTAGAGCAGCAGAAAATAGGCATGCTCCATCCTCCATATGACATCCCTTCAGATATTTAAACATAGCTCTCACATTGCCTCTTAACCTTTTCTTCTTCAGGCTAAATATACCCAGCTTTCTAAGTCATTCTTCACAGGGCATGGTTTCCAGGCCTTCTCCCATTTTGGTTGCCTTCCTCTGGACACATTCCAGTTTGTCAATATCCTTCCTGAATTGTGGTGCCCAGAACTGGACCCAATAGTCCAGGTGGAGTTTCACCAACGCAGAACAAAGTGGTAAAACTTTGCCAAATGTTTTGTAAAAGTTTGTAATTTAGTCCTATGTTCTGTTAGTAAACTATATCGAAAAAGGAAGCCTAGCTGGAGAAGTACATAGAACTCCTCTCCAAAATATATTATTTCTTTGCCCATATGGAACCATGAGAGGGTCAGCATGGTATAATGCTTTGATGACTCTGGAAACCAGAGTCTGAATTCTCAGTTGGCCACGGAAACACTCTAGGTGACCTTGAGCACATCATATTCTCTCAAACTCAGAGGAAGGCAAAGGCAAAAATCCTCTGAACCGATCTTACCAAGAAAACTCTACAATGGGGTTGCCATAAGTCAGAAATCACTTGAAGATACATAACAGCAATGAGTGTGCATGTGCTTCATGGAATACAGACCTTCCAGCATTTCACAGATGAAAACCAGGACTTGGGTGGCTGAGTCACATTAGAGTTTTGTAAAGATGGCAAAAGTGATTTCATAGAATCATAGAAATTCAGAGTTGGAAGAGACCACACAGGCCATCCAGTCCAACCCCCTGCCATGCAGGAACACCCTCAAAGCACTCCCGACAGATGGCCATCCAGCCTCTGCTTAAAAACCTCCAAGGAAGGAGACTCCACTACACTCCGAGGCAGCAGATTCCACTGCCGGACAGCCCTGACTGTCAGGAAGTTCTTCCTGAGGTCCAGGTGGAAACTCCTTTCCTGCAGCTTGAATCCATTGCTCCTTGTCCTGGTTTCTGGAGCAGCAGAAAACAAGCCCTCTCCTTCCTCTACAAGACATCCCTCCAAATATTTAAGCATCCCTTCAAATATTTAAGAGGAAGAAGAATGAGGAAGAAGACACAAGCTAGGAGAAGCTGTAGCAGTTTGCTTTTGCCTGAGACTACAGGGAAGGACAAGATTTTGCCTCTAGCCCCCCCCCCGGAGTAAAATGAGTGCAATCTGCTCTACTTTTGCATTTTAAACTCAGTTTGCAGCAACTGAAGTAAGCAGAAGACAATTGAAGTAAGTGGGAGGAAAGAATGACTGGGATATTTTAAAAGCAGCTGAAGAAGGTGCAGGAGTAGTGGGGACTCTCCCTGCTACTTTGGGACAGTTGGAGGATACAGGAATGTATAATCCAAAATTCTATGCCTGGAGCAGGAAACAGAAGAGGAAGGAAAGTGTTAAACCAGGAAGCACATGGATTCTATTAAATATTTGGAACTGATATTTTGAGATGATTGCAGATTCCACTCTTGTTATGTATTTATTTGTAATTGTCCTGTTCCCATTTATATATTTGATATTTTTCACAAGACACCGTAAGGAACTCAGCATGGTTTTGTGCGCGTGTGGTTTTAAATAAAATGTCTGGGTACAGATTATCTTCTCTGCCAAGGCCACTGGGTGTACGGAATAGGTCTATTTTTCTCTCTGTCTTCAAATCGTTGGCTCCATTAGTTTCTATAGGGACTACTGCATTCAAAAATGTATTGGTAAGGAAAAACATCTGCAGCCCAGCAGTCAAAAAGCCACGATGCAACAACAAAAGAGTTTAGCTGGCAAAGAGAGGAGCAAACCAACTCCAGTAACTGCCTTTAAAGAAATATATTCTTGCCCATTTTTTTTTGTATACTGTACGTCTAATTTTTTTTAATCCCTTGCAATTTTTTTTTTTTGCATACTACGTGTCTGCTTTTTTAAAAAATGAGTATTTTTTCCATATTTATATAAAGGAATCTTCTGTTGCACACATAGCTGACGAATTGTACAGAAAAGACCCGAGTAGCTCTTGAAGAACAATGAAATACGCAACTGCCGGGGATGGGAGAGAGAAAAAACAGAGACCATTTCTGCACAAGACTGTTATAACGCCATTATTCCACTTTCAACATCCTATATTGAATCCTTAAATTGCAAACTCCAGGATTCCATAGGATGTTGCAAGTGGAATAATAGCAGTATAACAGTCTAGAGCCGAAATAGCCAGAGGCGGTTTCTCTTAACTCTTAAACTGACCCTTTGGGTGGAAAAAAAAAGACGCACGTGTGAACCCATAGACGCGTGTTCAGTCCTCTTAAGCTAAACGCGGGCAGACTCATCCACTCGAAGGGGCGCGCGCCTCTCTCTACTCCGGCGCGTCGCGACCAATCCGCTCCCGCTTTGGCGGCTCCGCCCCTCCACCATTCTCCTCTCCTCCTCCTTCCCCCCCTCGTTCTTCCACGCCCGCCTGTCAATCAATCACGGCGCACTGTTGCAGTCTTTTCCGGGAGAGGAGGAAGGGGGGTGACGTTGGGCAGACGGCAGCCGACGTGTCAAGACGTGTAGAGCACGAGGCATCTGCGCAGGCGCAACTCTTCTCTCCCTCCGCCCGACGAAAAATTCCCCGCGCGCAAGGCTACGCTTTTCCCTCGTGGCTACCCAGAAACCTTTGCAAAGTGGCAACGTCGCCGGCGATGGCGGAGGCGGTGTTTGCGCCTGCGCTGTGAGAGACCTGGTTCTGAGAGAGAGAAGCCGACGCCGGTTGCGAGACTGACTGAGTGGCTGAGGAGGAGACTGTGTTGTGGCCGCCGGTTCCGGAGTAGCCGCTTCGCCCTTCGCCAGGTACGCGCTCCCGGTTGGCCCCCCCTGAGGGGAATGTTCTTCCTCGGAAAGAACGGGCCGGAGCCCGGGTCTCGTTCCTTCCCCCGCTTTGGCCGGTGCCTCAGGCCACATCATCACCCCTCCCAGGCGTGTGGACTTTGAGGCGAGGACGAGGCCGGCTCCTTCCCTGAAGCCCTGAGTTCGAATCCTGACCACCCCCCTTCGAATAGCCGGAGAGGCTCTGAGAGGGAATTATTTCCGCTCGGGAGGGTAAAAGAGGAGATGCTTCGTGGTTGAGATAACGGTATGTCAGGGGTGAGCAGTGTATATAACCTCCTCCAGATCTTAGTAATAATAATAATAATATTTATTTGTATCCCGCCTCTCCACCAAAAGACAATAAAAACATACCCAATCCTCCCCCACCCACCAACCCAGCTAAAACCGACTCCCTAAAACACACACCAATTAACAATTAATTAACTATTTAAAGAACAGCCTCACCCGTAAAAGGAAAAAGGAGAGGATGGGCAATTTTTTTTTTACCCAAATATTTATCTATTTATTCTTACATTGTCCCTGTGAGGCAGGGGACTACCTCGTATCATCCTCCTAGTGCAGATGAAAACACTGGCCGTTTCCGCACTAGCCTGTTATAGCGCGATGATTCCACTTTCAACCTCCTCTGGAATCCTGGGGTTTGCAGTTTCGGGAGGGGCCGGCCGGCCCCTCCCGAAACTGCAAACCCCAGGATTCCAGAGGAGGTTGAAAGTGGAATCATCGCGCTATAACAGGCTAGTGCGGAAATGGCCACTGACACACATGCCCGCTAATAAATAAATAAAGAGTTCATCACTTCAACAAATCAAACTCATCTTGTGGTCACTTTAGCCCAGTTCAGACATTGCATCCAGACAAATACAACCATCTAACCCAAGTAAGATATATGGAGTCACAGGTGCTTGTACAGATCTCTACGTTCCTGTGTCATAGAATCATAGAAATGTAGAGTTGGAAGAGACCCCAGGGGCCATCCAGTCCAACCCCCTGCCATGCAGGAACACCCTCAAAGCACTCCCGACACTTATTCACACTTACATTTGTTTTGTTGTGTCCTAACGATCCCAAGAACAATCCATTCCAGCCCATAAAAAAACAGCTTCCAGATAGTAGATATGGCTACTACTGTGGCATATATTTGTATTAATAACATTAGTAACCCATGTCTTTAACAAAGGGTATTCTTTTCCACCTGGGTAACAATTTAATTGTTTATGTGGAGGAGGGGCATCATGGACACAGGAGAAAAACATAAAAGGTACTTTTGCTCAACATCACTCAGCTGATATAGCTTTATAAAGTAATGACCACTATCAAAAACTAAATGACAGACTGCAAAATCTACCAGCCTTGCACCCTTCTGCTCAGACCTTGCCATTTTGAGTAGAAATAAGAAAAAAAAGGTGAAGGATGGAGAATTTTAAAAAAACAAAAATGTAGCAGCACCTTTAAACCTGTATCACCTAAATATATACTGTTCCTCTATTTTATTATTTTCATCTTATCACATCTTATCTTATCACCTATTATTATAAGTTTTGGTACCTTCTTATAGTTTTTTACATTGTTCTTTTTATTTCATCTTATTATATTTTATCATATTTTACTGTTGTTTTATTTTATAATGTTTGATGTTATTTCTTTTGATATGGTCAATTGACCAATCAAATTTATAATGTACTGTACTGTACTGACCTCTTCCAGATTTTGTTAGACAATCCTCACCACTAAGAGGAAAAAGGGGAGGATGGAGAATTTAAACAAACCAAAAATGTCGTATCACCTTTAAGACTGATTTATATTTTTGCATCAGCTTTCCTGGACATTGATTCAGTTCTTCAGATGCAGTGGAGAGTGATAGTAAAGCCTCAGGTTATTTTGGTAAATGATTGAAGGGCCACCAAAATGGTGAGGGGCCTGGAAGCCGTGCCCTATGAGGATAGACTTAGAGAGCTGGGGATGTTTAGTCTGCAGAAGAGAAGGTTAAGAGGGGACATGATACCTATGTTTAAATATTTGAAGGGATGCCACGTAGAGGAAGGAGAGGGCTTGTTTTCTGCTGCTCCAGAGACCAGGACAAGGAGCAATGGATTCAAGCTGCAGGAAAGGAGATTCCACCTGAACCTCAGGAAGAACTTCCTGACAGTCAGGGCTGTGCGGCGGTGGAATCTGCTGCCTCAGAGCGTAGTGGAGTCTCCTTCTTTGGAGGTTTTGAAGCAGAGGCTGGATGGCCATCTGCCGGGAGTGCTTTGAGGGTGTTCCTGCATGGCAGGGGGTTGGACTGGATGGCCCCTGGGGTGTCTTCCAACTCTACATTTCTATGATTCTATGAAGACCTTCCTCTTTGACTCACCATCTTAAGCCACTGAGTTGTGTTGAGCTGTGCTAAGAGGAGTAGTGACTGGTGGAGTGTTGGGGATTTCAATCTATGTATTGTTTTGGTGCTCTGTTTTATTGTCTTTGTCACTGGTTGTATATGTTGATGTTCCACCCTTTGGTGTAAAGGGCATTCTAAAGAAAAGTTGTTATTATTATTTCTAGGCGTTAATACAGCTGTCAGAATAGGGATAGTTAATACAGTTGTCAGAATGGGATGGAATGTATTAATATCCAGAAAGGTGGAAATTGTGACCTATCATGATAAAACTTCAAAGAGTTGTGTGAGATGATACAGATCTTTATAATGGTTAGTTGGTATTGATCTGTGAATATAATAAACCTGCTTATCAAAAGTGGCTTCCCTTGGGCCCAGAACTTTCAGTCAGGAGATTCTTTTTGTTATTTGTGCAGATAAATACATAGTGTGGTGATATAGATACATAGTACTATGAAACCATTATCTTTTTTTCATACCTCTACTAATGGGTTGGAATTTGTGAGTGTAACTGAATTTAGTTGTTTCTTTTCCCAGTCTTTGTAATTTGCTTGGTTTGAGAACTGTGACCTGTGATCCCACATTATATGTCCATGAAGGCTGAAATGCTCTGCAACTGGTTTTGGGGTATTTTGGATCAGATTTGTGTCCATTTATCTTCTTGCAAAGAGACAACCTTGTCTGTCCAATGCAGAATGTAGAGGGCCATTGCTGACATGGAATGGTATACTGTATATCACATTGGAGGATGAGCAAGTAAAGGCACCTTTGACATCGTGGGTGATGTTATTAGCCCCTGTAATATTGCTCTGAGAGTAGACATGAGTGCAGAGTTGGCATCTGAGATTGTGGCAAGTTCTTGTCTCTATATTGCTATCCATTTTATTGTAGTTGAGTAATTGTTTACAGATGGGAGGCTCTCTGTAGGCCAGTAAAGGCCTGCCTGCCACAGTCTGTGAGAGGACTGTATTTTTCTCCAGAATTGTTCACCATTGACATTTCTCTTGTTAGCATAGCCAGTAAAGAGGTTTGGCTGGAGGTGTAATCCTAACTGCATCTAGAGGGCCACACATTGTTCACCATTGCTTTACTTTATTACTGTCAGCAGCATTCCATGGAACTTGGTGTCTGAAGGCTTGAAGAGAGCTGAGGAACTCTTCCTATTTATGTTGGCTGCTGCTTTGCAAGATTCATATAAGGAGAAGCCTGTGAAGGCTTACAGTTATTCATTTCATTCTGCTCTTTCTCTAAGGAGCTTAGGGCAGTGAACATCCCCTCCCCACAATAACCCTATGGAATACTTTTCTCTGAGGAGTAGTGAGTGGTGTCGGATTTTGTCTTTGGGGTTTTTTTTTGGCTCATGGCTCACACTTACCCAGTAAAGTTCATGGCAGGTAGGAGTTTTAACCATTATGTAATGTTAGTAGATTGAAGCACTTATCTTCTCTCTTCCCTCTCCTTATTCTAAAGTGTTCATGTTAGCTTCCTTCCTAAGACAAGATGGTATTGGATTGCAAGTCTTATCCAGCAAGCAGTTTGCAAGCAGTTTTATCCAGCATAGGCAGTGGTGAGGATGCTGGGGTCTGCAGGGCTGTGTGATTCCCACCCCTGTTTTAAGTGGGAAGGAATTAAGAATGTCACTGACACACCCCTTGCTTGTTGTTAATTTCTGTCACGTCAACTTCCGCTTATGGTGACACGGTGAATGAGGCACCTCCAGGTCACCTAGTTACCAGCAGTCCTGCTTATGTCTTGCAAATTCAGAGTCATGGGTTCCTTGATTGACACATTCTTCCTTAGAAGTAAGATCCACTGAGCCTATTGGTAATTTTGAATGAGAGTACATAGGAGTGAGTTGTAATGTAGATATGGTTCTTTTTTGTTAAATTTCATTTCCTTGTTACTAGTTTCAGTTGGTGTTCAGTTCAGTCTACATTGATTAGGCCTCATTTGGAATACTGTGTCCAGTTCTGAGCACCTCAATTCAAGAAGGATATTGACAAGCTGGAACATGTCCAGAGGAGGGCAACCAAAATGGTAAAAGGTCTAGAAGCCATGCCCTATGAAGAATGGCTTAGTGAGCTGAGTATGTTTAGTCTGCAGAAGAGAAGGTTAAGAGGGGACATGATAGCCATGTTTAAATATTTGAAGGGATGTTTTGTTGAGGAGGGAGCAGGCTTGTTCTCTGCCACTTCAGAGACTGGGACAAGGAGCAATGGATTCAAGCTGCAGGAAAGGAGATTCCACCTGAACCTCAGGAAGAACTTCCTGATGGTCAGGGTTGTCCAGCAGTGGAATGTGTTGCCTCCGAGTATAGTGGAGTCTCCTTTGGAGGTTTTTAAGCAGAGGCTAGATGGCCATCTGTTGGGAATGCTTTGATGGCTGTTCTGCATAGCAGGGGATTGGACTCGATGGCCCCAGGGTCTTCAGATGTCATTGTTCCTTTGCAAGTATTTTTGGTTCCTTTTATATCCCTACAGCATAATTTCAGACATGCTTTGGTGACTGAAGACTGTTCAGTAGATTATACTCTGTCCACATATACATGTGTTTGCTTGAAAAGTCTTCCAGATTTGAAAAGTCTTCCAGATTTGGAAAAAATAAAAGTTTTGCATGTGAGATACAGAGAATTGCTGTCTTTCTTTCTTTTATTTATATTGATAGGAAATACAGGAAAACCATTTGACTCCTTGATTCGGTCTTACGTACTCCTGAAATGTTTAGGAATATTTATGGAACTTGAAATTATGTCCCATACAGAATATATAATATCAAATTTGTAGTAACTATACATTTTCCTTCTCCCCTCAACAGACAGTATAATTCTAAATGATGCTATGTCAGCTTTGCAAATAAATTAGTCTGTGAGAACATCTGTAACTCCAGACATCCAGATGTTACTTCGTTAAAATGTTTGTAATGGGGAGCATCCTATGAAGGAAGGAAGATACACTATTCTACTGCATAAAATCACCTCTGTCTGGTTGCCTGATAAGGTATACTTCCTCATTAACTTGTTGGTTATGCTGGAAAGTGACGCAGAGTCACTCTAAGTAACAAAAAGAAGTCATGGGAAAAAGAATGCAAGTGACCAACATTTCTCTCATGTTTCTGAATATTTTAAAGGAGCAAGATGCACATTCCCCATGTAGAAAAATGTTCAATCTTTGGTATAGTTAAAGTGTTGCTCCATAAGATTCTTAATCCTTCAGCCTCCATCCCCTTTACTGGATAAGAGTTGGCGGCGTGGGGATTGAAAGCGTGAATAATTGCACTTCCTCTTGCCACTCCCTTAAAACTTCTCAAGTGATCCAAAGAAGCAAAACCCCAAATGTGGTTTCCGCATATGATAGAATTGTTTTTAATAAATTCAGTTATGTTATGATGCAGTCATAAACCCATTTGTCTTAATGTCAGTTTCTGGCTTAGCCATGGCTGCTTCTTCATTTGTCCAGGACTCTCGTGTGCAAAACTTTCTATCTGAGGAGGAAGGGTAAGATGGAGCATGCTTGAGTAGCAGATCTGTACCAATAGGAGTGCTGTGTAAGCTGTGGCTGGTTATTGGCTTAACATTTCGAAATCAATGGCTCTTTGAAGTTTTGGTGACTTAAAAGTCTTGCCAGCTAGAAGCCCATGGGCCGTTTTCTAACACCATTTTCTCCTACCTGAATCCATAGGGGATTGTTGTTGTTGTTGTTGTTGTTAAACCTTGGTAACAAATTACCTCTTCACAACTGTTACTGAAAGGGAGCATACCACATTAGAAAAGTGCGGGACACATCAGATACTTATCTCCTGAAATTTGCCTTTTGGAACAAATGACATGATGATATCGCTAATAATGATGGAGAAAACAAGGGCACTTTTGTGAGGTACTTGGTCTATAGGCTAGCAAAAGATGATTTATGTGTAGGAAACCTAATGATTATATGTCATGTAGACTGGGGA